>JAQFVV010000125.1:0-1200000 GCA_028023455.1 Epiperipatus broadwayi | reverse complement strand
ATCATTTCCTTTTTTTTAATTTGACATAAATTCATTCTCTTTGTTTGATTTCTTATACAAGCATGTGAAAAGTAAAAATAATAGTGATTTAATGACAGCTTCAGTTTTCTTGGATCATGAAGGACTTGTAAATATAAATTTAAGTTTGATATTGAAAGTGTTAAAATTCTTCATGAAGAGAGAAACCATAATAAAAGAAAAATTAAGGTGATAATTTTAATAAATAAAAATAAAATATGAATATAATTAATAGATAAGTTGCTAACATTAAAATTTGTGATTCATGAGATTTGAATTGATAACGTTTGCTTCTGTTATGTTTTTTGAATTTAATGGCAGTTGAGGAGGGTTAAAAAATTAACTGAAAGTACTTCTGTGGAAAGAAAGACTATATATAATAGTTAACTACCATAATATTTATAATTTTTATTGTTATTACGATAGTTTAATTAATGGATATTTTATTTGTATATATATTAAAATAATTAGCTCATTATGGAACTATGTGTACCCAATTCTATTACATATATTTAAAAAAAAATACAGAGAAAAAAATTATCTAAACAAAAAAAAAAATGGGATCATGGAGGCTATAATAAAAGATATAATAATTTAGTAAAGAGCTGGGATTATATCTATACAAAAAATTAAGTAGTAACCAGATAATTCAAGATTACATACAAATCAAAAGTTACATCAAAGCTATATTTTATAATGATATATCACAATATGTATATATAAAATACTAAAACATTATTTAGCTCAGAAATACAAAATAACTGTAAATTTAAATAACTGCATAAATTTATTTCAAAGTCACTAGTTTTATATTTTATTAATCTTACAAGACTTGTTTAAATTTGTAAACAAAAAATAATTTTGTTAAACTTTATTAGAATTATCAAAGCTTTAAGAATAACATATTCAATAAACTTTATTAAATTTAAAAGTTACAGTAAAGATAATTAAGTTAATTATTTTGTTATATTTGAATTAATATAGTTTTAGAAACTTTAATTAAAGCTATTTGTAAACATATTTTTAAATGCAGATGTTTTGAAAAAAATTAAGATTGTTTTTTCTTATTTTTATAAAATACTTCTTTAAGTAATAGATTATGATAAACTTATTATTATCAAAGTTTTAAAAATAAACCAAAAATAAAACTTTCATATGCACATTGATTAAAGAAATCCCTTAATATGTTTAATTACTGTTCTATGGCTAAGTATCAATTGATGACACCTTTTGCAAAATTGAATTTTTCTTATATATGGCTTCAATTTAAAAAAAAGTTTATGGTATAATTAAACAATTTCTTTAACATAATTATCATTAAATTTAATAAAACATAAATATAAAAAAAATACATTTATTTAAGGAAATGAATTAATTTAATTTTTCCCCTTGTTTCCCATAAAATAAGTTTAAATCTTTCTAAAACATGATATAAAAATTTGTATAGTTATCATTAAAATATCATTTAAATTAATGAATATAATCTGTAACAGAAAAATTAATACCACCATTTTCTATAATTTGAGTTCTGCAGTTAGACTTTTGTAATTGAACTTTATTTTTTGCTAATAGCTCCTGATATCTACTAACTAAAAATGAAAACTAAAATATAGCTTAATTACTATTTAATTGGGACTACTTATCATAAAACTGCAATATTGGCATATTGTTTATTCAAATGCTCTGTATAACATAATTATTGAAGAAATTTGACTATCAATATTTCTGAAGTAAGCAAATTGTTGTATTTATATATTGGATGATTTCCATCATCTAACTTTAAGTATTGAATGTCTTGTGAAAAAATTAACCTTGTTTAAATATTCCAATTACATTCAACTACATACAGGTTAGTGCATGTACAATGTTTGAAGAGGTATTCTTTCCTCTTCTTCGGGTGTTTCTGGCCTGACTAGTGACAGTACAAGCATAGGAATCAAATATGGACCCATATATTCTTGGAATATTAAATTTTAAGGTAACATTTTAACCAACTGAGCCATCTTTCCAAAGACAATAAACAGTGGAGAAATTTATTCTCAATGTTCTTAGACTTTTTGTATACAAGACCTAATCCCTTGTCAGAGATTCCAGACACTTTGTAAAATTAATCAAGAACATGAAAATTGAAAAAACTGATATTCTAGTAAGCTCTGAGGTAAAAAATTTATTCATAAATTTACCATGTAAAAAAGTCTATTGTAAGAAATAGTTTAAATGGTGATAATAGCTTACAAACAAGAGCAACTCTTTCTATTAATAGTATAATGGGACTATTAATAGTGTGTTAAACAACAACCTACTTTCAATACAATACAAGATTCTTCCAACAAAATTATGGAATAGCTATGGGCTCACAATTGTCACCCCTGATTAGTAATATTTAGCTGGGTAAACTTGAAATCACAATTTATAAAACCTACTCCAAATCCATCTAAAGTTTGGATTTGCTAAAGTGATGATACATTTGTTACATGGCCACATGATGGAGCACTTTATAAATTTTCTGGAAATACATCAACAACATATCCCCTTCAATTAAATTCACAATAGAATCAGAACAAGGACAAAAAATGGCATTCTTAGATGTTTCTGTGACAAGATTCCCTTATGACAAAATCAAAATAACAGTTTACAGAAAGTCCACACATCCAGAAAAATACTCAATATATACATTCAATCACATCAAAATCACAAAACAGAGTTATACTATCAATATAGAATAGAGCCAAAGACATTTGTTAGGAAACCAGTAATTTAAAAAAAGAAAGAGCTATATAGACCAACTCTTATGAAAACTGGTTATTCATCACATTATTAAGAAAAGCTTAAATAGACAATAGAAAGAATCACAAAAAACAATTATTGGTACTGTAGTATCTATATATACCAAAAATAGCAGACAAATTAAGAAAAATCTGCAATCAGTAATATTATGACAGCTTTTCAGAACCATCCCACACTATGAGAAATTCTAATATCTACAAAGCCTAGATGTGAAATAGTGAAAAGTAAAAACTGCATCTATGAAATATCATGTGAATGTGCAATAATGTATATTGGTGATACCAGTCATCTCAATAAAATGTGATTGCAAGAGGACAAACTGATGATTAGAAGAGAGAAAACAGATGTGTTTAAAGTAACAGACCATATATATATATATATAGATATATATTGTAAGAGATGGCTTACAACTATCTTTCACAGCTGTCCCAATTTCTTTTACAATGTTATGAATTCAGACTAAGTGGTAGGCAAATAAAATATCTTATACACTTGCTTATACAAATGTAGTATATACATATATAAACATACAGATAAACTAATGTGTTTGAGAAATTAATTCTTTTTTTATCTATTGTGAGAAAGCAAACAAATTTGCTATATACATGAAATATATATGCATATAAACTAATATGTTCGTCTATTGGTAGAAATTAATTGTTTTTCTTTTATTCATTTAATTTCAATAACTAAAAATACTAATTGATTGACTTATAGAATGGACATAATTAAAGATTAAAATTTATATGAGGTCAATATTGTTGTTAAATGATAGTTTGAAATAATGAAAATTAAATAAAATAATAATAATTTTATAATTTGATTTTTTTTTATCAAGTTGTAACAATAGGTTTTTTAGCAAGCACATGACAAGAGTGTTTCTCTTGACTGGAAAAATCTACAATTGAACTGACAGCAGAGTAGCATTCTTGACTTAAAAAAAAAAAATCTGGAATTGAACCAACAGCAGAAAAGTTACGTTTTTATTTGTTTTAAAAAAAGAAAAAAACTTGTTGATGTCTAAAAAAAACAGTAAAATGTTAATATTTGTAGTTTCAAAATAATATAAAATCTTTATTTTGGATAGAAGAAAACTGGAAAGTTAAACTTTAATTTATAATTAGCAGGAATGAACTAGTGACTTAATTGATTCTGCAAGCTAAAATTCATTATAATAGAAATAATGCAAAGGAAATCTGAAACTACTAAACATTAACTGTTATCTTTAAAAGCTATATATATATAAGCCATGTTATAAATAATAGTTTATAATAAAGGAAACATTATGATGTATTTGAGGTAAAAAGCCAATGCTGTGGAATTTTCCAAAGCTAGCTTCAATGTCATTTTCGAATTATGAAATTATAAAATTTTCCATCAAGATGTCTATTTTATAGAACGCTGGTGTACAGCAATCTTCCATGGATTTATATACATTCAGGAGAGATAATTTGTATGTTTGTTTTAACCAAGCAGCATGAAAAATATGAATATTAACAGAGTTGGCAAACAGGAACGCTATATATGAAGATTGGCATTTAAATTTATAAACTCTTAGCTGTGGAGATAGAATGCTTGCTTTTCTCAGGAAGAATTTTTTTTGTTTTGATTCATGTGATTACTATTTTATTTTTTTTTTGCTTTATTATTGCTATTTGAAAGTTTATGTATTTTTTTTTATATTGTGTATTCAAGATTCATTTTTCAAATGCGATCATCTGCAATTTAAAAGTGGAAGCAATGGATGGATAAATGTTATGTTGATGTAAATTAAAAAAGAAATCCTCTTCAATTAATATGTATTATTTTTTTAATAAAAGTAAATTTTCAGATTCCTCTAGAATTCAACATTGATCCATCAAGGTGACCTCACCTCAAGTAAGGTTTTTATATATTTAGCATTGAGGGCAAAACTTTAGGACAACAAGACTAGATAATCTACTAATAAGTTTTAATAATATTTACTTGTAATTTTGTTTTATTTCTGAATGCACAATTAACTTTTTAATAGCCTGAAACACGATATCGCGGTTGTCACCTTTAGATTGCTCTAACTCAGCCAATTTTTTAGTTACATTGAAGAAAAAATACCCGTATTAAAGCTTAGAGCAAGGCCTATAAGATGCTGCCCTCTTTTGAATCATTTTACAAGTAAAAAATCAATACTAGGAGGATTTTAAGTTGAACAAAAGAAGAAGACCAGTTTTGATTGGTTGGATAATCTATTCCCAATTCTTATTGGCTGATGATTCCGTTAAATATTTTTTCACCGCTAAAATGAAAATATATGTTTTGGAGTGTTTTTTATTATGTTTCGTACATATTATAAATAATTTTCATAAAATCTAATATTTCTAATAAAAATATAGTTATTTTACAAAAGTAGTAAGGTTTTATTAAAAAATTGTATACTTTACATGATTGTAAATTGAAAAAGAAACCAGCCGTAGCAGCAATTTTTGACATCTTGTCAAGAGGTTAGATTGCTCCAAGCTGTTTATTTGATTTTCAAACAAAGATTAATGATTTAGAATATTTTTCTGGCATTATAATGTATTTTTGGTGTATTTTTTTAATAATATACTGAAAGTATAATTATTTTGAGAAAGACGTTAAGATTTTTCCTAAAAAATTCTTAAAAAATTCGTAACGTGAAATCTGGGAGGGATCTAAATGACATTTATAATGCTTCTAATTTGCTCGTAATGTTTTCTTTGATTTTTCCGCTTTTGAATATTTCTATAAAATACAAATAAAAATATATTTTTGAAATAACTTTCGTTTACTTTCTTAACATTACAAATAATTAATATACTTTTTGAAAATGAAACTAAAATTAATATACATTAAAAGATGAAAATATTTGTATCAAAAAGTTTGTCACTTGACCAATTAAAAGTTTCAGAGTTTTACTTCGCTGGACCAATAACAAAAGTGTTCTATTTAAGTGTTAACCCACTGAGCAAAAGGTCTTTCTTTGTATCTATCATTAATATTTACTGTGACTTACACACACAAATAAATGGGAGTGGGGCCATATATATATTTTAGTAAAAAAAATAGTTAAATTATGATATATTTACCCTAGCCTAAAAATATCATTCTAATAATTACATTAATGGGTAGTTTTAGAATTAGTGAACTCTCATTTTGCTTTTCTTTTTTTTTTAATTTTATGTATATATTTAATGAATTATATAGTATGATTTTGTATATAATATACTTCAAATTATTTTGATTCTGTTGTATGAGCCATCAAAATGATAGAAAAAACATTCTTAATAACTGAATATTTATCTATTTTATTATTTTTTGTTTGTAAATATTTATTTTATATGTTGTTAATAAATTAAGTTGTTTATATCAATCTGATCTCTGTTTGATTGTCACCTTCATCACTGTGCATTTATTTCATTAGATGTTTGATCATCACATTATGAATTTACACCATTAAAGGTTTGACGATGATCATCATCAGTATTTTTCTAAATCTATGCTTATATATAGGCATACTGGGTTATAATTGAGTAAGTCCATCCCTGAAGAGAGCTGACTGCAAGAACTCCCTGAGTTCAAATTCCATGGAGTAATGGAGCCTAAAATGGGAGATGTAAGGAATATGCACTGGTCTAAGTCATATTGCAATATTTTAAGTAAATTGTAAGTTAGTATATTGAAAGTAGATGTAATTTGGAACTGGGCATTTCATTGTGATATCTTTAGCATCCTATTTGAAGACTTAGGTGTGATAATAGTGAGATGTGTTCCCTTTGTTATATGCTATTGCTGATTCTGTAGCATGTGACACACCCAAATGTGCCATCGAATCATTAATTTAGAATATGACTTGTTGTAAGTTGGTTGACACATCAACTTTGGAGTAGTTGGTTCTGTTATAATATTTCGCTTATTATTTCTAAATAATATATGGGCAATTTAAAAGTATTGCATTAAGTAATGTTATAGTTGACTATTTATTAGTCTGCATTATAGTGACATGTTTATTTCATGTTTAAAGAGGTTTATTTAAACTTCATTTTAACAATATTTCATTCTCTGTAGTCAAGTTGCAATCTCTAAGTGTCCATATATATTCAATGGACCATTAGTAAGAATGGATTTCCATTCTTGCTATTAAAAAGGTGAGAAGGTTGCCTTGACAGCAGTGAGAAATATTGATTACTATATTTACTGGGATTGTTTAGGTGATGACTGGTTGGTATCTAATTATATATATGTTTAATTGGGAAAATACAAAAATATTGGATAAAGAGGAAAAGATATAAAGAAAAAAAATTCAAAAAAGCTGCTCACATGATAATGGTGAATAATCTGTAAGTCCACATACATAATGTATGGAAACCACTAATCAACTCTGCTCTCAGGAAGAAGTAGAAAAATCAGGAGGAACCTTTACAGAAGTATATAAAATTTCTATCTGCTGTTGCCTTTGGCAGGATGCCTCACTTGGTTAGAGCATTACCTTAAAATTCAATATTCAAGAGTCTAAGAGTGCAGTGGAACCAATATAAAGCAATGATAAATGTGCATATCTTCAGTAAAAAAGTCCTTATCTATGATTCCAGTCAATCTAAAGTAAGTGCATTTACAACATTATTATCAAAAAAACTTTTTGCATTTAAATAAATCACTTTTTTAAAAATTCAAATTTAAATATTTTTTGTATGTGATGTAAAACTGAATATATTGTTAATAGTTCAGGGTATTTAATTTAACAAGTGTATTTAACTGAAAGATCAATTATTCTAAATTAAATTTATAAATGTAATATTTATTTATATGAATTTAAAAAAATGGGGAAGTAGCGAGGTTATACATGGGGAAGAGAAAGGTGATTAACTCCATGTGTATGTAATGTTTAAAATTAAAAAACCAGATATATTAATCTTTAACTGAGATTTAAAGTTTATATATGCTAGAGATAATCTCTAGTTTAATAAATGATTAGAAATAATCATTATTGTATTTATCTGTGGTGGATGCTGTCAAAGGTTGAGAGTGGAATGAGTTTGACAGTTGTAAATAAAAATGTAACAATTTACTATAGATAAATACTTTTCATATAACAGAGATATATATGAGATATGGTGACCTGTGCCAAGTTATGAATGCTAGTTCAGCATGAAATGCATCTTGGGGATCATTTGTCTTTTATTGTATCTTTATTTACATGAATTTAAAAAAAAATGGGGAAGTATGGAGGTTGTTTAATATATCTATAAAGATATTACACGTGGGGGAAAAAGGTGAATAACTAACTCCATGTATGTCTATTTTAGAATTAAAAAATCAGATGTATTAATCTTTAACTGAGGTTTAAAGTTTATATATGTGCTAGAGATAATGTCGAATGTAGTAAATGATTAGTAATAATCATTATTATAATAAACCATATACTCCACAATTTACACTTCACAATGCACTTTTAACATATGATTCATTTTATCCCCTCTTGCTTACAGTTTCAACTGTCCAGCAGTCATCACTGCACTTTTAACATATGATTTATTTTTATCTCCTCTTGCTTACAGTGCTGGACAGTTGAAACTGCAAGCAAGAGGGGATAAAATAAATCATATGTTAAAAGTACATTGTGAAGATCATATATTAAAAGCGCATTGTGAAGTGTAAATTGTGGATTATATTATATATAATTCAACAATGTAAATAAGAAGAAGACGTGGAAGGAAATTTTAATACTTCAAATAATCATTATTGTATTTATCTGAGGTGGATGGTGTCAAAGTTGTGAGTGGAGTGAGTTGACAATTGTAAATAAAAATGTAAATAAGTAAAATTTGAATGGGTTGAAAGAAATAAAATATAGCCTAGGTGTTAAATTTTCATAAAATATAACACTACGCACATTATTAATTGGGAATTTGCATTAGAGATAATTTCTAGTTTAATAAATGATTTGTAAAAATCATTAATATATTTCTATAAAGTGATTTAAGGCAAAGTTGGGAATATAGAAAGTTTGATACTTGTAATCAAATTATGATAAATTGATATCTGTATAATACTAAACAAATGATGAAGACATATGTAGGACAGTGGGATCTGTGACAACTGATGGGTGCTAGTTCAACAAAAAATGTGCTTCTTGTGGATTAATCTTTTTCATGGCTTTGATCATATGTTTCAGGAAGGTGTGATGAAATAAAAACTTGATATATATATATACACCCGGGTCTTGTTTTATACAGATTTATTTAATGCGATTTTGAAGTTATGTGATTCATGTTTCTTCTTAATATCTTTGTATGCGGTTTTCTTTTATGGGATAAAAATTATTAGATCAGAAGTCGAGCTCCGATAATGCACTATTACTTTAAATATTATAAATTTCATGCACTCACATGTCATATTTAAAGGAATAGCGCATTATCAGAGTTCGACTTCTATCTACTAATTTCAATATTTTCAGCACTTTATAATAGTACTGTAATAGATTTTATACAATAAAGAAGTTCGTAATTCACTTAAAATCAGGATGTTATAGTCCTCCCTTCTCTCAGATAAGTGGACTATTCCAGATTCCTCCTTATCTGATCAGAATAAGCATTGTTTTCCACAGGCCAATAGGCTAGCCAATGATTATTACAGGCCAATACGCAATGATGCTTGCTGAATCTGAGTGTTTTCAGTAAGGTCAGGAATCTGGCTGTAAATAGTCAGCCTTTTGTGAAAATCAGGGAAGAATGTCTAACCTGAAAAGACTGTACGCATTCTCCCAGGAAAGCCCTGATCACCTGAACAGCAGTCAGAATTCCCACTAATAGCAATCTGCTATTTGTCTATACAGCTAGAAAAGTCCAAGAGGGACCGAATGCTGTTAAGACTACTGTTGACTTGAGGCAAGCTGTCTTGTGCAGCCAGAAGAGTCATTCTCCCTACCCATGAAGCAAGTTATCGGGTATAGCTGGAAGCAATAGAACCACAAGACTCAGATTCAAAAGTTCCAGTATAACTATTGTTTATTGTATATATACTGTATAATTTATTGTATATAGTTGTGAATAATAAATATTATATTAATTGTAATACAGGTGCAGGATTTCATCATTTTATATACACACATTAAATTTTACAAGATTACAATGTAAATCTGTTCAAATGTTATAGATGTCTATATTGAGCATGTTGTTGTTTTTGCATTTTAAATCACATTCTATTTTTGCTTTTTTAAAAAAAAGTACGTAATCAATTAATCATTTAGTGTCCGCAAGTTTATTTTTAAAAGGTGAGTAACAGTGGTGGGCACAATTAAATTTGACCATTAAAATCTGATTTTTAATTGTAATTAACAATTTAAAAATTATGTAATGTGATTTGAAATTAATGTGATGTGAAACTATAAAATTTGATTTTTAAACTTTAAAAAATTAAAGACAAAAATAAGAATTTAATTTTTAATCATTAGTTTTAGTTAAATTTTGCTCAATAGTGGTGAACAGGTGTCTTTTTATTATCATAAGTCTAAGTTCTTTTTATTTTAAACTTTTAGTTTACTCTAACAGAGAGGAAAAAACACCCAAGGAAATGAATTTCTTTGGAAACAAAAATTTTCAATTTTAGATCGCTTAGCGAAATTGGAAGGATCAACAGCGATTGGAAAACATTTAGTTTGGGCAAGTCCATGATAAGAGCAATTAAAAAAATGAAGTTGGCACTAGTTGTATTTCCTCTTGTGACGAATCTGATGTCTTGCTAGTTTACAAATGAACTTACATATCATCAAATAGTGATAATGATTAAAATACTGTACGTGCATGAAAAAATGAAAAATACTGTAAATTACGCATAAAAATATATTGTTTTGAATAAAATTAAATACTGTAGTTAATAAAAAAAAAAGTTTGTCTCTCAATTTTTTTCAAATTTGAAATTTTTTATTAGTCATATTTTATTTCCTTATTTTTTTTTATATGCGAATTTTAAAGTAATTTTACATTGTTGCTTTGCTTTTATGCAATTTTTGAAAATTATAGTACCTATTCCCCATTTTTCAAGGTAAGTTAAGTCTATTTTTGTGCAATTTCTTTTGTGCGCATTTTCTGAGGAACCTATCTACCGCATGAAACAAGACCCAGGTGTGTGTATATATATATAAGAAGTTAAAATATATCTACATCAATGTGTATATGAAGTTAAATTACAATATGAACTGTATATATAATACTCATTTGAAAACAGTGGTGTGGATATTTAAAAATGCATCCATCATGAGAAAGGTTGCAATATAAGCTAAGATAAAAGATGTACTGATATGAACAAAACTTGAAAATAAAAATATGTTGACAATAGTTCCATCCTAAGTTAAAGGTAACTTTAATTATATAAAAAAAAAGATTTATAAAGGGAAATCTGATCTATCCTACATTAAAAGAAGAAATATTAGTTAAAATTATGATTTATTATTATAATATGAAATAAAAGAATTCTGATCTAACTTTAAATAAGAAAAGTTTACAATATGATACTTAAATTGGATGACTGATATAAAAGTTGGAAAATAATTAATACTCAAATTAAACCTGCATACATATATAGAACATGTCTAGTAGTAAAATGTTAAATGGATAATATTTATTAAAGGCATGATACTAAAATTTAATGTTACATCAATTAAGTAGTAGAGATTTTAATTATGAAACAGATAAAAGACAGATATTTTATGGTATGTTATTGGATCTCATTTTATTAAGTGTTCTAGAACAAATGTAACACTAGAAATAGTCACTAAAAATTACTGACACATACAAGCATCAAACATTTTTAGATATTTAATCAGAAGTATCTATGAAACTGTTCCAAATATTAAATTTTATCAAAAGCTAAAATAAATTACTTTTACATTTAACAAATAAAAAGTAAAACAATTTTAGATATTTCATCTAAAAAGATTCAGATATTTTGTCTCATGAACAAAAATAAATTTTGAATTTTATCAAAAGTTAGTACTAGTGCTTATGAAAATACTGCAGCAGAATACATAATTAAACTAATGTAAGAATGAGTAAAAATGTGGTGGTATAATATATGAAAAAATAAACATTTAGAGTTTAGTAAATATTAACATTTAAAAAATTAACAAATAAAAAATTAAAGCAAATTTCAAATTTTATCAAAAATTAGTATAAATACTTATGCAAAAAAAAAATAATTACATGATAAATATTTTATGTTGTGATATTATCTGAAAAAATAGAAAGGTTCAGGCATCCACTTCTCCCATTTACCTATCATCTATTTATATATATATATATATATATATGTATCTATCTGTCTTTTTGTGTATTTGTTTAGCTATTTATTTATCCATCCATCTAATTAACTATCTATCATATATTGTTTATTGATTGAGTAAATTAAGACTAGATGATTAATTGGAGGACATTTAAGTTCATCATCATTTAAATAATTCTACTTGCTGGCATCTGAATAAAAGTAATACAATGCACATTATTTCTGTATAATAATTAAATGTTTTGCAAATATGGTAAAACATTTATACTCCTAAATTAATTTTGTTTTATTTATTATGGAAAAGATAACTTAATAATGCATATTTAAGGGTGAGAAAAGGGATGTATCCTATTTAATACTCCTAGATTTTATATTCTCATAATCATTTACCTAAAAGATATTCTTTTTGTCAACTTCTTAACTGAATTTGTCATAACTTCATCCACTCGTTACTATTTTATTATTCATTAATCCTAACAGAAAGTTATTTTGCTATCATAAATAATTTGGTTATTTATTTCATTATGAATTAGATTTGCCTATGTAAATAAAATAATCTATCTTGTTATATATCAATATATCAATTATGAAGAATGTTTCTTCAATATATTAAAACTGTGTGGATGGAACCATGGACTGCATGCATAGATGCATTTCTTCCAATCGGTATAGCATGATAATTAGTCTGTTATTAATTAGTATGTTATTTTATCCTGCAGGAATTTTAATTATATCCTCATAGTCACTACAACATAGTGTGTGTATATACATATCTAAAGATTAAAAAAGAAAAAGTAGAATTGAACATAGCCAAATAAATGTATATATTTATTTGAGAGAAATATTAAATAATAATAATTACATGATATTTTGATAGTATGGTAAATTATTTACAATTTTATATAAAAGACTAAATGCATTCATTTAATCTTTCCAATATAAATGAGCATTTTTTATTAAAATAAATAAAATTGAGAACTGAAAAGAATAGAAATTCAATCATACTTTGCTTTATAATAGATTATTTTGTTTTTGAAAGTTATGTCTTTAGATTTGTAGGTTAATTATTGATAATTAACTAAATAGATCAAAATTAAATTATTAACTTTTGAAAAATGGCTAAAAATTGTTTTTTTTTTTTTAAAAAAAATAGACATAGTAATTGTTTTAATCCTATTACATCATATTCATAAAGTATTTAAATTATAATATCATAAAACCACATCAGATACACTTTTGGAGGAAAGCATTTGTCTGCTAAACTCATTCTATTGGAAACTATGATAAATAGCTAACAATGTAAATAGAAGTAAAAGAGAAAAATACTACCAAATTATATCATCATAAAAAAATCATTGTTTTATTGGAAAGGTAAGAATGGAGCATTAGTTTTAAAAAGTGGGCCACCAGTAATAATTCATCAGGATGTAAGTTGTCTTGAAACTTACCTAGATGAAAATTTTTAGAAACCTTCACTGCTGAAAGTCTAATGAGAAGCTGCTAGATTACCAAATTTAATGCTTGATTGCTTTTCTCTTTGATAGATATAATTAATCAATATTTAATTCTAATATTATACTGGAAATTATATAAAAGTAACAAAAGGAACTTATGAAAAAAACTGCAACAAGTGAACATTATTCTGAAAAATGGTAATTAGCTTTGCATTTCAAAGAAGCAAAGTATCCCTAAAAAAAAGAATCTTATGTTCAAGAAATCATTTCTACTACATACTGAATTAAATACACTGAAATAATACAGAAATAATCTTGTGCATGTGTATGTGTGTATGGAGAAAAAAAAAAAAAATTTTCATTTACCTATTCACGAAAGTGTGGTAGACCATCCATATGTATGATTATATTTTTTCTTTCTATTTGAGTTTGGAAATAAAAATACTTACATGATGACCGTATTTTTATTTAATTTATTAAGCAATTTTCTTTAATTTTATATTAGATTTATGAAATATCCCATTATTATTATTTTGTTTTGATTATAGTTTTAAAAAAAAACTGTAAATATATTTCTTTTTATTATTAACTTACACATTTTGTTATTGGAAATTTTATATTGTATATATTTTTTCATATAGCATAATGCTCATTTATGCCATATTAAATCCTTTTAATATCTATTATTATTTTTATTTTATTAAAATAATTTTTATTTTACTAAGCATCTTTATTTGTTTCTATGCATTTTAAAATTAGTATACCAAGTTACACTTCACTATCTAGTCTGTGTGTGATAAGTAGATATCTATTAATTACACATATTACAGCTACCTACCATATGAAAAACAGTAAGAATCATGAACATAAAGAGTATGCAATAAGAAAAGAGAGATTAGTTCTGCGATCATTATGGTATTATAATGATAGAACTATAGTTGGCATCATCAATAAATTTAAATCATCATTACACTACACATAATAGTTCTAAAAATTACTGAATTCCTATTTGCCTGTAAACTGAAGTTTGAAAATATATTTTTTATTCCAAATTATGCAATCAAGTTGTAATTTAAATATTCCTTTTCAATCCTGAGGCACATTCTGTTACAATAGTGAATATTATTTCTGTATAATAATATTAAATATCATCAAATGAAAAACACATCTGTTTAAACCTCCATAATGTTAAGTGTATTTGATTTTATTTATTATAGAAAGGGAAAATGTTAATAATTTATAATTAAGTGTGGATAATCTTGACTGAAACTTAAAAAGAATGTATGTTACTGATTTTACAAGAATATTAATTACATTCTCATAGTTACCACCCCAAAGGTATTCATTTCTCCTCACTTTCTTAATTGAATTTGTCATAATTATATCCAACAATGGCTATATTTTTATTATACAGTTTATTACCATACAGACTTTCAAGCACCCACCAACTAACCACACTATCTCATACAGCTGATACACATGTAGAAAAGATAAATAATCACCAATACACATATTTCACGCTAAACCAGCACTCATCAGTTGGTCCAGATTATTATCTCCCAACCATATATATAATCAGTGCTCAGTTTATGTTAAGATAGCAAATCTTCACACTTTAATGGACAGGCTTCAATCTACTCTAATTTCCAACTTTTCAGCCATCCATAAGATTGAAAATCTGATGATGGAAAGCCAAATCCTATGCTGATACCAACATTATTGCCAAGCTCATGTTGACCTGAAGTCACTCTGACCCCTCATGTATAGGACCAACTGATGAGTGATAATTTAGCATGAAATAAGTATATTGGTGATTATTTATCTTGTCTACATTTGTGTGGTCATGAGTATCAGTTGTATAAGATAGTATGGATAGTTGGTGGGTGCTTGAAAGTCTGAGTTCAAATCCTCTATATTTACAATTAAGCTCTAGGTTTGTGAAGAGTGCCTGGTTTTTAAATATTTACTATCATACATAACTTGGTTATTTATTTGATTATGAATTTGATTCATCTTATAAAGAAAACCATATATCTTTGTGTATATTGATTATGAAGAATATAGTTGGATCCATGGTCTGTATGTCTGGACATATCTCTTTCAATGGGTTAATGGTGAAAGATAGAATCTCATTTACACTGTAAATGATGTATTACCCAAGCTTCATTTCATTATAATATATGTATAATAAAATCAAACATATAGTATTTTCCCAGTTTCTTCATAACTTGAATTTTGTTAATTATTTATTTGCCTGATGCACTTCTGATATTTTTACATAATGTTCATAGCACATTTGAGTAGTTTAATATTCACACTTTAAAAATGTTATTTTCTTGCCATTCTGCTTATTGACTTTCTTAAATGTTTCATTTTTTAAATACATGCTAGGGTCAGCTTCACTTTTTTTTTTCATATTTTTCCATCAGTTGTACCTTGCAATGTAAAATATATATATATCCATAATCAAAACTTTACATTTTTGATAAATTTCATTAAAATCATAAGTTCAAAAATCAAAATAATCTTGAAATAAAATATCAACTTTGTGAAGAAAAAAAAAATACTTATAATGTTAACACAAATAATACATACTAGGCTTCAGTCTGAAAAAAAAATAACAAAAACATTAAATTTAATTTCATCCAAATCCATATGTTTTAAAAATAAAATAATCTTAAAATGTTAATGTAATTAAAAAAAAACAACATTAAAACACAATTAAGTTATTGTATTTAAACATTTTCTGTCTGACATTGTATAAATGTTTAGCAAGCTAATTTTCTCCTAAAAATATGAATACATTCAGATCAAAGCTATATAAACATTACACAACTCATTAAAAAATAAATATTTAATAATTGTACAAAAAAAGTAAATGCATAAACACAAATAAAATACATTCTATTTTTCAGTTAATATTAATGCTAATAAATGTTTTGGTTGTGTAAGAATGTTTCTCCTTACTAGAGTTTTATTAATCTTATATTGTTTATTAATTGCTGTTGACACGTAGATACAATAGTTGATAAAATTTTAATCTGTTAAATGGTTTTCAATTATTATTATTATTGAAAGTTTATGAAATCAATTGATCTAAATGGATTCATGCTATTGAAACCATTTCAACCTAATTGCAGTTCTAATGGGATTATTATGTAGAAACTATGCAAAAAAAGTAAAGTCAAATATTACCTTTCTTCAACATTCCATACTTTACATAAAATTCAATTTTAACATTCCTTTGAAGAATGTTCCATATGTGGCATCTCAATTTGTTCCCATCTATTAAATGACATTCACAATAGAATATTTAACCTAATCAATTATTCATCTCTTACTTATCTTCTGCCACAATCTTATTATTTGTTGAATAATTTCTATTTTTCATAAATACTAGCACTATCGCTGTTTTGAACTTGTTTTTCTAAACACATTGGATTCTACTAATTGTACTTTCTCATTAATCTTATAATATGCACTTCATCAGACATCTTACTTTCCAATTCTGTTCAACTTAATATGTTACATATATACAAACTCTTCATTTAGTAATCTTTTCTTCATTCATATAATATTAAGTTCTTTAAAAATATAAAAAGGCCATAGCAATAAAAAGAGTAATTATTGCTTTCAAAATAAGTTTCTTCTACAATTTCTAATATTAGCAAATAGTATTTCTTTGCTCCACTTATAAAATTTTTTTGAATGAAACCCAGACAATAATAGAAAGTTATGTCAGTGTTTGCATATGTGGCATTCTTGGGAAATTCAAAAGAATTCAAACACTAGAAGTAAAATATCTTGGGCAATGATTCATGAATCTTGAACTTCAAAGTCCATCATTCTCTGCATTAAATCACTTCTAATTTGAATTAAATCTGCATAGAAAGAAAAGGTTATATCAGCAATTGCTGTGTGAGATGGCATTAATTTGAAGGATTTATAATAACTTATTAGATATTTTGTCTAAACAAAAGCAACTTTTAAAATAAAATCCACATAGTAATAAAAAAATATGCAAATATTGATTGTCATGGTATGATAGTGGTTCAAAGATATGTGCAATAGCCTTCACAGTATTTAATTCATGTCTTGAATATATGTATAAATTTTGTTTATCTCGTATTTATTAAAATGACAAAGATAAATTAATAAAAAGTTATTCGAAAAAATGTATTTTCTTTAAATATGTATGTACATCTAAAAAAAAAAATTTCCAAATAAAATATGAACAAAATTTTCTAAATAAATTTTTGTATATATTTATTTTTCTGTTTATTTAAAAATATTAGTTTTTGTGTTTAATGACAGATAAACACATTTTATTTATATTTTATTGTTGTTGTTTGTTTGATATTATATGTTATTATATTTCAGATATTTTATTTTAACATATTTAATTTCTTTTAATTTAAATTTGATTTTTTTTTTTTTGCCTCATTGTCCAAAATTTTGAAGCAAATGCTATGAGAAATATGATTCATTGATATGTATTGATGAATAAATATATGTGTTGAAATTATAAAGTGCAACTGAATTGCTATTAATATATTTCACACACAAAAAAAAAATTATAAAAGAAATAATTGAATGATTTCTAAAACAAAAAAAGATTGATTTAATTTTTTAATAAATTAATTTATAAATACTATTTTATAAATATTTTATTAGAAAAAAAGTAGATTGCTTCTCTTCTCTCTAATCTCAACATATGCTATTAAAAAAAGAAAATAATTAACTATTTTTCTAATTAACTTATATGTCAACATCCATAACCCAAGCTTCACCAATGTACTCTAGAATGATCTAAAGAATAATAAACAATTGATGGATTCCAGAAGACATTGCCATCAGATAAGATTCTGATTATTGTATTAAATTGCATGTAGTTAGAAATGAGTCTGGAATCTAATTGAGGTAATCATTTGGTATTTGAATCAAAGAGACACATTTGCCTTGCAAGCCACAGTTTGCTGATTCCCAGCATAGTCGGTTTAGAGTTCCATCACTGATCAAACTAATGACTCTGAAGAAGAGAGAAGAGGAATGTGGCTCAAAATGTTATGTTCATTCTAATCTGTATACTATTTACTAACAGTTGAATGTATTTATATACATATAAACAAAATTTGAATTTTTCTAAAAATATTTAAGAATTCACCTAGATAATGAAAATATTCTTACATATATTTAACAATAAATAATATGCATTATTACAAACAGTCAGATAATCATAACTCTGTTACATTTACATATTTAAAAACTCTTTATTAATAATTATTTGGGATGAGTAAAATAATTGTGATATCAATAAGATATATAAAATTATTAGCAAATCTTGTTCTATTTCTAGTAAAAAGGATGCCTGTTTAGATCTTGGAGATTTAGCCAATAGAGTTACTAACTGTCATATTATTTAATCATTAAAATGCAAAAGAATAAACAGTGAGTTAAGATTTTCAATTAAAATTGTTAACAAAGTATCTTTCTTTTAATTTTTTGAATCAATGGTTTTATTAAATTAATAGAATTTTTTTTCTATTTACTCTAGAAACCTTAATGGAGGTATTCCAAAAATCAATGATTTTAATTTGAAAATAGAAATTCTTCTTTGAACTACTTCAACTAGACAAAATTAAATTTATAATAATAATAATTATTTTTTTAAAAAAAAAAAAAAAGTTTAAATAATATAATCAACCAAAATTTAGAATTACTATTGTATTGCATTGACTCCCCCCCCCTCCCTTGCTTATATATATATATTCATTACACAAATATAAGTTTTAAAAAAATCTTTTAATTTTTATTTTCAAATTCAATTATTTTAAATTTTAATGATTCCACTGGAAGATTGCATCAACAGACAATAGGTACTTTTCAGTGAAAATCAAATTCTGTTCATAAAAGTAAAATCAAATTCTTTCATAAAATAAATGAATTAGAAAGAATCACAACAACAGAAACAGCAAAAAGAGTAACTTGTGACGGATTATTAAAATTCCTGCACTAACAATAATTATATTATTTTATTTAGTGAATACTTCATTTATAAAGTTTATATATATTTAATAATTTAAGAAATTGACAAATGTTCCTGATAAATATTTATAAGCAATCAGATAGGTTAGAAATTATTCTATATGTGTTTTTCAAGGCTTATCTTTATTTTAAAAAATAGTAAAACTAACTATTCAATATTTGTCATTAAATGAATGCCTAGTTATTATTGGAGAGATGCTAAAACAAGAATGAAGAAGCACTTAATCCTGAACATCAGGCAAATGGCAAGCTTAATAAGTAATGCCCTCATTGTTTTTTCTAATTTTGGCACTACCTTATCTCCCAAAGCAGAGACACTAAACACTCATTTTTAATAATCTTGAGAAAGATTAAATCACTAATGATAACTTAGTTTAATATAATTAAAATAAATAACTATTTATATAATACAATTTCTATAAAAATGGCACACACTCAAATCATTATTTTTTGCAAACAACTTTTAGCTACAATAACTTACATATAATAACAAATCCAGACATCAACTTGTGAAAATGAAGATAACTGTATCTGAAACAATCATAATTGTATCAAACCATAAATTATTATTTGCTTATATTTAATTAACAATTTAGTCATTCCCATGATTATTAAAAATGAGTATTTATTGACTATGCTTTGGGAAATAAAGTAATGCTAAAATACTTTTATTGCAAATGTTTGAAATACTGTAGTTAATATCCACAAAATTTATTATGTTATTCATATAGAATACTGTATCATATGATCTAGTATTTATTTCATAATAACACTGATTGAATATCACATAATTTCACATGTTGATATTAACAAAAATTAAATTTTCTTCTAAGATGGACTAGTTAATAGATATATGATTGTATTCAATTGTCAAATTAAAATATTAATATTTGAACTTTAGATGTAATTAGATGGAATTTTTAACATAGACTTTCAAGATCACTCAGTTATCAATTTCATCTTATATAACTGATATACATGACCATATACATACATATGAAAAAGATAAATGATCTGCAATATAGGTATTTCATGCTGGACCAGCACTCATCTGATGGTCCAGACCACCATCTACCACACACATATATAATCAATGATCAGTTTATATTAAGATAGCTATTCTTCAAACTTTAATAGACAGACTTCAATCTTCTCCACCCTCCAACTCTTCAGCCATTCATAATATTGAAAATCTGACGATAAAACCCTTTGTAAGTGAGCTTGAAAGTCTGTGTTCAAATCCTCTCTAAATAAATTAAAATATTGTAACGCTTTTTTTATTTATTAATTTTTTAAGATGAATAAAAAAATTATTTTGAAATCTTTCAGAAGAGTGATTAAAATTGTAAGGAAAAAAAATATTTTATTTGCAAAATGAAATATGAAAAGAATTTTTTTTTCCTCTTCTGCCAGTAATTATATTTTAAAGTAGTTTTTTTTTTTTTTTCTTAAAATATGTTTATATTTTTTGATGAATCTGTGAGAAAGGTAAAGGTTAAGTAGTTGTTTACTGAATTTGATAATTTCTGTTAATTATAAAGTGATTCGGTTTATTATTTCTAACAATTCCCAAGATGTTTTCCATATTAATTTGTTCTAGAAACTGAGCATATATAAAAAGTATGGTCAGTTTAAAAAAGGAGGATTTCTTTAGTTGTTACAGAGAAAGTTTAAGGATAGTAATTTTTAAACCTTTTTTTAATGCAAACTTATACTAATGTAGAGAGTTTCCCTTAAATCAGTGAGATGTGTGCCACAGCTTTAGGTTAGTGGGCAATACTTTTAATAAAAATGAGCAGCTAAAAATAATTTGATCATGTGCTAAGCTATTCTATCAAGTGAGTTCCCAAAAGCTACTTTCATTTTAAATTATTTGTTCTAGGAAAAAAAAAGTTGAACCATGCAACCTATACTTTTCAAGCCTAAAGAAACTGCTAGATATGACGATATGACCATAGAAAGCAACAAGTGAAAAAAAATCTCTGAAAAAAAAAAAAAAAATTTTTTTAAATAAAAAAAAAATACTGTAAAACTATTAAAATATTTTGTTATATGATTATTATCAAATACTGAATAAAATATTTAAGATTCATAAAATATACTGGAATATATTTCTAATTCAATTTTTTTTTTTTTTCAGAGCTAATGTAATAAATGACTGTTAATCAACACATACACAGAATATATATATATTTTAAAAATGTTCCACTTTATTCATCATCATCATTATCAACAATTATCAATCCACTGCAGGATGAAGGTCTCTCCAAGTTTAATCCATCTTTTCCGATCTTCAGCTTCTCTTCTCCACATCACCCCTGCACACTTTCTTATTTCATCCATCCATCTCACATGTGGTCTCTTTCTGGGTCTTTTACAATCTCTTGGAATCCAGTTTAAAATTTCAATTGTCCATCTAGTATCATCTCTTCTAGCAATATGACCAGCCCAACTCCACTTCAATCTTTTAATTTTTTCAATGAGGTCAGTAACACCTGTTTGTTCTCTTACCCATACATTGCATTTTCGATCTCTTCATGTTACTCCCAACATACATCTCTCCATACTTCTTTGAGTGGTCTGAAGTCTCTATATTGCTCTTCTATTAAGTGTCCAAGTCTCAGATCCATAAGTAAGAACTGGTAAAACACATTTATTAAAAACCTTCCTTTTCAAACACATAGGCATATTTCCTTTTAGTATCAAGTTATTTCTACCAAAAGCACTCCAACCAAGTTTAATTCTATGATTAATTTCTTCCATTATGTTTCCATATGTATTAATAATCTAACCAAGGTATTTGTAACTGTTAGCTTCTTCTAATTCATCATAATAAATCTTTATTTTCATATTTTGAGCAAATCGATTAAACATTAATTTAGTCTTTTGAACATTTATCTAAATTTAGTCCTACTTTCCTACTTTGATCTGATAATTCCTGCAACATATCCTGCAGCTCTGAAGCATTATTTGCAAAAACAACTACATCATCTGCAAAATCTAAATGACTTAAATAATCTCCATTTACTTTCACTTCTTTAGTTTCCCATTTTAATCCACAAAATACTTCTTGCAGCACTGCTGTAAAAAGTTTTGGAGATATGGAGTCACCTTGTCTTACACCTTTCTCAATGTTGTCTTTCCCAGTATCATTATGTAATCTAATTGTTGCTGTTGCATTTTTATAAATATTCTTCAAAATATGACAATATCCTGGATATATACCTTGATGATCCAATGCTTTAATCACTGAAGAAATGTTTATAGAATCAAATGCCTTTTCATAATCTACAAATCCAAAACATAATGACAACTTATATTCATTTGTCCTTTCTATAACTTCTCTCAACACCTGGATATGATCTACTGTACTAAAACCACTTTTAAATCCAGCTTGTTCTCTTGGTTGGTGGAAATCCAATGTTCTCTGTAGACGAGTTGTAATTATCTTGGTAAAATTTTTATATAAAACTGATAAAAGGTTGATAGGTCTATAATTTCTAATATCTTCTTTATCACCTTTTTTAAATATTAATATTATTACTGCATTCTTCCAATCATCCAATACATCTTTATCATTTAGACATTTGGTATATAACTTTGCTAAAATTTGTTCTATTTCTTCACCTGCTTCTTTTAATATATCAATTATAATTCCATCATTACCTGGAGTCTTTCCCTTCTTCATACATTTAATTGCATGTCTCACTTCTTCATTTAAAATTCTGGGCCATTTGGAAGATGTAATAGATATAGGAAGTACTTGTTCTTTATTACTATATAATTCTTGATAAAAATCTCCTACCAATTTCATGATGTCATCTCTCTTTTTAGTAACAATTCCATCTTTTTTTCTTATTGCAGATATAAATTTCCTACCAATACCAAAATGTTGTTTTACATTCTTAAGACTTTTATTTTCTTCTACAGCTTTCCTTGCTAGTTCACAATTATACTTTCTTATATCATTTTCAACTCTTTTCCGCACCATTTTACAAAATTTGAGTTATTCAATTCTTTTTAATGCATCATTTTTGTATATCCTCATATTCCTTCTTTTCTTCATAAATTCTCTAGTCTCAGTAGAAATTTTATTGGTCAATTGCTGCTTTTTTCTACCAGCTATCTTTGTTGCAGTTTTTAAAAGTGTATCAGTTATTTTCATATTAATTTCATTCAAATCTGAATCATGCTCAAAATCTACTAATACTTGAAACCGATTTCTTCGTTCTAATTTAAATTCATTAGAATGTTTCTGAAGATTATGAATATCAACTGTAAATATTGTTTTTCTTAATAATTTTTCTCTCTCTAGTTTCACATTAACACGTATCTTACACCTTACTAATCGATGATCACTTCCTGTGTTAAATTTATTAAGAACATTACAATCTTGAAATATATATTTCCTATTAGTCAAAATATAATCCAATTCTGCTGTACCTTCATTTGGATGCTTCCATGTCCATTTCCTTTTAACATTTTTCTCAAAAAAAGAATTCATAATATAAAGTTTTTCTTTTTCTGCAAACTCCACAAGTCTACGTCCTCTCTCATTTCTATTACCATAACCAAAATTACCTACAGCACTTTCATCTTTCATTTGTTTACCAATTCTAGCATTAAAGTCTCCCATAACGATTTTAAAATGTTGTTTACTCTGATCAAAAGCCTTTTGTACATCCATATAAAAATCTTCTACTACTTCATCACTATGAGAACTTGTTGGGGCATAAACCTGAATTATCTGCATTTGATATCTGCTATTAAGTTGTATAACTAATCTTGCCACTCTGTCTGATACACCATCAATCTCCACAATATTGTTCTTCCACTTTTTATTTATAATGAATCCTACTCCACTTACATTTCCAATATTTGTTCCTTTATAATAGAGTATATGTCCACTTTTTAAATCAATTGTCTCTTCACCTTTTCTTCTAACTTCACAAAGTCCAACAATGTCCCATTTAATATAAGAGAGTTCTTCTTCTAATTCTTGCAATCTTCCTTCACTTGAAAGTGATCTGCAGTTGTAAGTACCTAAATAAAAAGTCGTCATCAAATGGTAGCCTGGGTCCACAATCAGGGGATTCTTAGCACCCTCCGCCTTCGGCCACCAACCGCTGCCTTGGTTGGTGACTTTACAGCCTCCTGGGAATAAGGGCCATGCTTTATTTTTGTCTGTCATAATTGTATACATGTATTGGAAAAATATTTATCATTTACACAAACATTCATTCTGCCTTATCAGGCACTGAGAAGAAAGACCATGGTATTTCTTAATCATAAACACAGAGGTAAAAAGCCAATAAACTCACCACGCTGGCTAATGCGTGTTGGTGAGCAGCCCATCCATGTTCGTATACTATATGAATAATCACTTAGTAATAACAGCTGCAACGACAAGAACGTATGGAGTGGACATTAGGAATTTGCCCTGCTCGATTCCTTTAAGGCCTCCAAGAGGAATCAAAGGGTCTCCTTTCAGTTAATAGCAAACTCCTTTCTGCAGCCTCCACTTTATTACTGCCTAGTATGTTTTCCATATATCATATTCATAGCCTATAATAATAGGACTCTAGATTTTTTAGTATTAGTGTACGTCATGATAAATTAGCTATTCAACATATTAAAATTTATTCAAATAGACTATTTCTTTGATTGAGGGATACTTATTCCTTTCTATTGATTGAAAAACAGTCTCTTGCTATTGCCCAGGTCTCTTATTTTCTCCTTTTTATCCTCTCTCTCTCTCTCTCTCTCTCCATGTATACAATTTTTGCTTTTGATAATTCAAATCTACGGCCAGTTTTTAGTCATGGTCAGTGAATATTAATGAAAATTTGGTGCTGATTTAGTATACACTCATCACCATTTTGAGTTCTAAGGACCATGCAAAACCACCACTGATATTTCCAAGCAATAAATGACATCAAATAATCCATGCAAGGTCATTTGGATGTGTCAGCAGTGGTTTTTGGGCGGTCCTTAGAACTCAAAATGGCAGTGAGTGCATTCTAAATACTAAATGTTTATAACTTCTAAATTATAAATGTTATTAAATAATGATGACATAAAGCACTAGAGTATGCGAGGAGGGGGAAGAATGCGGAAGTCTGATCACACCAAACTTACAATTTCCAAATACTAAAAGATTATAACTTCTAAAATCACATGATCATCATTTCTTATACTTGCTTATAACTGTTATTAAAACCAGCAAAACTCACTACACGTATTGCCACACACAACAAGATAGAGTAATCAATGGATGCCAGAAGGCTTGTGCATAAAATCCCTATCTAGTGCTTACTCACCCAATATCCCCAGATTAGTTTCTGGCTTGTGGCCTTTGTGAATGAGAAGCCTTGGATCTGAGAGCATTGCACCTAGATCTTAGGATCTAATGCATCTCTCCAGCAGCCACCTTTTATCTCCACTTAACTACAAAACTATGAGTCTTAAATTGAAAACACCTTAATATTTTCAATTGAAGCCCATCAGCTTACATAGTCATATAGGTCTCAACTCAGTTCAGTACCTATACATTTTGGTGTGAGACACAAAAAAGTGTCCTACATCTAAACGTAAGTGTAAGCTTCTATTATAGGACAATGAAAATCTTTTATGTATGTGGCAGAAATTGGATACAGTAATTATATGAAATGACATAAAGTAGCATTCATAAATGAGAAATGAAAAGAAAATTATTCTTTTTAGTAAAGTGACACCACTAGAATTAGACTACTATTCTGATTATTGTCATTTTCAGCATTAATATGTTCTGCTGAGAAACAGAAATAAATAAATATATAATCATTCCTTCCTATCTAATTGTGTGTTAAATATATATATATTGAACGTCAATAAATTGAATTGTTAAAGAAAATTTTACACACCCAAACTTGGTTTAGCCTTTCTTCATTACTTTTCAACTCCTGGTAATTCTAATTCTCCCAGTTCTAACTATCATTACACATGCATATTAAATAACTATTTTCTATCTAGGACTTTGGTGGTAAGAATTTCTTCTGCATAGAACCATTTCATAGATATAAGTTGACTAATTTTAAATATACAAACTTAGATATAATGATTACAAATATTTTTTATTAACATATAAATAAGATTAATATAGTTAGTCATTATAATCATTTTCAACCATTATCAATCCATTGCAGGATGAAGGTCTCCCCAAGTTCAATCCATCTCTGATTTCTAGACTCTTCACTGCCTCATGCTACCATACTTCCTTATTTTAACCATCCATCTCATGTGGTCTCTTTATAGATCTTTTACCATCTCTCAGAATCCAGTTTAAGATTTCAACAGTCCATCTATTGTCATCTCTTCTAAAAATATGTCCAACCCATCTCCACTTCAGTCTTTTAATTTTTCAATAATATCAGTAACATCCATTTGTTCTCCCACCTATACATTTCATTTTTAATCTTTTTTGTTACTCCTAACATGCATCTTTCCATACTTAATTGAATGGTCTGAAGTCTCTGTATTGTGCTTCTGTTAAGTGCCCAATTTTAAGATCCATAAGAAAGAATTGGTAACATTTATTAAAAACCAGCCTTTAATAAAAATAAAAAAATAGTCATATTCTCCAAGAAAGTTTAATTCTATGATAAATTTTATTCATTATGTCTCCATCTGTAGTAATAATCTAATCAAGAAATTTATAGTTGATAAGTTCTTCTAACTCATCATTATCAATCTTTATTTTATTTTGAAAAAATCCATTGAACATTACTTTAATCTACCTTTAATCCTACTTCCTTACTATCATCTGCAATCATAAATATACAGACTGTAAAAAAAAAACTTTATGTGTTTAACCAACTTTCAACTATTACAAGTCATAGAAATAGCATAAATTGGAAAGTGAGAGTAGACGTGTATATATACGGTTAATGCTAATTTACATAAAATTTAAATATGAAAATTAATTTGGAAGAAAAGGCCATCTTTTTGAGAGGGATATGCATGATTCTTTTCTAACTCTTGCAACATTTCCTGAAGCTCTAAAACATTTTTTTGCAAAACAATAATATCATCTGCAAAATGTAGATGACCTAAATAACCTAAATAATCTCCATTTAGTTTTATTCTCTAAGCTTCCTATTTTAATTGACAAAATACTTCGTACAAAACTACTATAAAAAGTTTTAGAGATATGAAATCACCCATCATATTTCTTTCTCAATATTAATCTTTTTAGTATTATTACATAATCTAATGTTGTTGTATTTTATAAATATTTTTAGACTATGAAAATATCCTGAATCTACTATATCTTGATAATCCAATGCTTTAATCTGAAATGCTTATAGAATCAAATACCTTTTTGTAAACTATAAATCCAAAGCATAATGACAACTCATATTCATTTGTCCTTTCTATAATTCTCTCAATACTTATATATGACATTTTGTAAACTATAAATCCAAAGCATAATGACAACTTATATTCATTTGTCCTTTCTATAATTTCTCTCAATACTTCGATATGACATATTGTACTAAAATCAGTTTTAAATCCAACTGTTCTTTTGGTTAATTAAAATCCAAAGTTTGCTGCAGATGAGTTAGAATTATTTTGGTGAAAATTTTGTATAGGACTGATAAAGGCTTGGTAGGTCTGTAATCTTTATCACCTTTTTTAAATATTAATATTAATAATGCATTCTTCTAATCATCTGGTACAACTTTATCATTTAAACATTTGCTATCTAACTTTGACAAAAGTTGTTCTATTTCTTCATCTACTTCTTTTAAAACATTAATTATAAATTCCATCATTATCTGGAGCTTTCCCCTTCTTCATAAATTTAATTGCATATCTCACTTGTTATAAGATATACTTTTTCTTGTTCTTTATTGCTGTATAATTCTTGATAGAACTCTTTTATACATATCATGATATCATCTCTTGTTTTAGTAATAGTTCCATCTTTTCTTCTTATTGCAGAAATACCAATGTCAAGATGTTCATTTATAATATTGAGACTTTTATTCTATTCTATAGCTTGCTAGTTTGTAATTCTACTTTCTTATACCATTATTAAATCTTTTTTGCACCATTTTACAAAATTCAAAATATTCAATAATTCCTTCATATTGCATCATTTTTATATATCTTTATATTCCTTCTTTTCTTCATAAATTGTTTCAGTAAAAATTTTATTGGTCAATTGCTGCTTTTTTCTACCAACTATCTTAGATTGAGTTTGGCAGCCAACTGCTGTTTTGGCTGGTGAATTTACAGCCTTCTGGCAATAAAGGCAATGATTTATTTTTGTGTCATTATTGCAGATATTTATTAGAAAACAAAATTCATTCACACACATATTCATTCTGCCTTCAAAAAAACAACTGATTTCAGTTAAGAGCTATCAGACAACAAAGAAGAAAGACCATTAGTGTTTCTTGATCTTAAATTCAGAGATAAAAGTCAATAAACTCACCAGGCTGGCTAATGCATGTTGGTGACTAGCCAATCTATATTTTTATACTATATAAATAACCACATAGTGTATAGAGTAGACATTAAGAATTTTCCTTGCTTACTTCCTTTGAGACCTCCAAGAGAAATCAAAGGGTCTTCTTTTAGTTAACTGCAAATTTCTTGTGCAGCCAAATAGTTTGTACAAATAAATAAATATATAATAACTCCACATATATAATTCCATAATACATTTATATCTAATTCTTTCAATTAGGTAGCGGTATTACTAGAATAAGATTATTACATTAGGACTTCAAGTATTATAGAACTGTTATTTTACTTTCTTATTTAATTTATTATTTCTCTTGATAAATTCCAATCCATATTTATAAATTAGATTATCTCTAAAGTAGGCATAACTGGATATAAACATCAAATTTTATTCTATTATTATAATAACTAATTTTAAAAAATTATATTCATGATGTTTAAACACATATTGTCATTATCAATACTACTTTATAACATTTGCTACTAAATCATTCATTATTTAAGTAATATCACATGATCACATCTTCTATACTAGCACATTAATTGTTGATAAACAGAGCAAAACTCTCCATACAGTATTGCCACCTGTGCTAAACAGAGTAATCAAGAGATGCCAGAAGGCTTGTGCATAAAATCCCTATTTAATGCCTACTCATTCAATATCCCCAGACTAGTTTCTGGCTTGTGGCCTTCGTCAGTGAAGAGCTTTGGATCTGAGAGCACTGCATCTAGATCTTAGGATCTAATGCAACCCTCTAGCAACCACCTTTTACCTCTACTTAACTACAAAACTATGAGAATGAAATTGAAAACATAAAAAATATTTTCAATCTAAGCTCAATAGCTTATATAGTCATATGGGTCTGAACTCAGTTCAGCACCCATACATTTTGGTGTCTTTGGCTCTTTTACAACCATAGCCACCACTATCCTATTAGGCAGGATTGGTGTTAAACACAGGCTTAACACCTGTTTAGCACAGGTGGCAATACTGTATGGAAAGTTTTGCTCTGTTTATCAACAATTAATGTGCTAGTATAGAAGATGTGATCATGTGATGCTTAATGGTTTAACACCAATCCTGCCTAATAGGATAGTGGTGGCTATGGTTGTAAAAGAGCCAAAGACACCAAAATGTATGGTTGCTGAACTGAGTTCAGACCCATATGACTATATAAGCTATTGAGCTTAGATTAAAAATATTTTTTATGTTTTCAATTTCATTCTCATAGTTTTGTAGTTAAGTAGAGATAAAAGGTGGTTGCTAGAGGGTTGCATTAGATCCTAAGATCTAGATGCAGTGCTCTCAGATCCAAAGCTCTTCACTGACGAAGGCCACAAGCCAGAAACTAGTCTGGGGATATTGGATGAGTAGGCATTAGATAGGGATTTTATGCACAAGCCTTCTGGCATCTATTGATTACTCTGTTTAGCACAGGTGGCAATACTGTATGGAGAGTTTTGCTCTGTTTATTTAAGTAATAGCTAATTATAATTTTTATTCTATTAATTATTTATTTAATCTATCAATAAAGTAATTTTCACACTGCAGAATAAAATGTTATCTGTGTGAGTTTTGATAAAGACTTTGTAGATAAGCAAAAAAACTTTATAGCATTGTACATTTCATATTTTAATAAATCTAGATATTCAGCTGAAGGGTCATTGCAAGCAAAATGCATTGTTTTATTTTTCACATTTACTGTCTTTAACCCTGGCATCTGAAAGCAAATCTATATACTAGAAATAACATATGTCAATCACCAGATAGATTATTTGAACAAAACACATTTCTTATTCGTAGCTCAAAAGATCCCTATCCTAAACAGAATTTATTCTTTTACTGATAATTCTAATATGAAATACAATTTAATTCCTAAGGATCCTCCATCTTCATTTACAATGTATCATATTGTTATACCAATGAACTTTCATCAATTTTGCAGATTGCTACTTCATATACAGCTAATTAATTTATACTATGAATTTCTTCCCCTTTATTTTATTTTAAGCAGAATTAATAAATGATTTCATACATTTTATTTTTTAATAGTTATGTCAAATAAGTACACACAGAGATCTTAGTTAACTAACATATATAAACAAAATAATATTTCTTTTAAGTTTACAATACACTATTATATTTCTTTAATTGCTATATTTCATATATAAAGTCAAAACAGTCAATGAAATAATCAAAAATCATATATACTTCCATTGTGACAATCATAATTCAAAGACTGGGCCATCATCATTTGTGACTCCAGCATCCCCATTGTTTTATAGATTAAATTGTTCAGATTTATACTATATTAGCAAAATACATAGTAATATATTTTCATACAACCACTACTAAATAAATATAACTACTTTAAGATTGCTAAAATTTCATATAATGATAATAATAAAAATTAAGTATATATATATTATAACGATATTGAAGCAATGGATCTGAAGTCCAATTCATGCTTCACAGCCTCCTATAAACTTAATTAGTATTGTAGGCCTGAATTAAGTTTATAGTCCAATATCAGCAGGGTTTTGTATTAAAGCTAAAATTAATTACATTTATATAATTTGTATTTGCATTTAAATATTTTGTTTTAAATAAATTCCATTCTAAGATTAAATTGTTGTTTGAAAAAATTACTTGTAAAACCTTTTAATCAAACATATATATACGTCAAGCCTATATATATGAGTTAATGCAAAATTCTGCTGAAATAAAATGCTTATTTTATTAAAAGAAATAATATATTTTTCTTTTTAAAATCTTGTTAAAATATGGCGTATGATTGTTATTTTGAGATAAGCCTGCCAACATTTTCTAAAAGAATGTATAATTGTAATTAATTAGCTCCTTCAAGGCAAATTAAAGATGGCCTTCTCTTTCTTTTTTTAATTAATAAAAATTCAAACTTTAAAGAAAGAAATTTAGAATAAAAAAGTAAAAATTATTTTTAAAAAATGTTACCTTGAAACAAAGGAGCATGGGGGGGGGGGGCTTATTAAGATCTAAGATCATACAAACAATAGAAGGTAGCTTACTAAAAAAATGTATAAATAGGAGAGTGAACAAAAGACTTGGCATTCAGATTTTCCTTTTGAAGATTGCATTCATATTTTCCTTTTGGAGATGGCTTTTCAGATTTTCCTTTTGAAGATTGCATTCAGATTTCTCTAGAGGCTTTTTCTTGTGCTTGCTGAGATTTCTCTGTAGAGAATTCATGCAGATTTTTCTTGTGCTTTGAACCTCCCAGATTTTGCTTCTCATTTCCATTTTGCTCCAAAAGTTATTCAACTGTCATCTTCGAAATCACGGAGAAGTTTGAACATGCTACAAACTAAAAATCATATGAATTTGATGGATTCTACCATGCTAGACGGTTAGGCTAGGCGAAACCTTTCCTGCCGTCGAAAACCTAAATACCATCAACATGCCGTAGTATCCACCCAATAGTAATCTGAACTCTGTGCTGTGTCTGTAGGACTTTTCGTAAAAGCATGCTACTTATTTCCATTTTCCTTGTCCGGACAAATACCTATCGATGGACGGATCAAACCATGAACAGGACCAAGGAATCAGGACAGTAATCGTATCTCTCCTCATGAACTATTTATTATGCTACCCTTTTTGTTCATACCTTTCTTAATTGCTTAATTGAATTACATTTCTGAATTGTGTTATTTATTTAATTATATTGTTATGTAACCATTTTTATTAGACTAGTCCTAGATATATATATATATATTGCGTGATCATCTATATATATATATAACCCTTTTTCCTTCGCTATTCTTCATTACTAACATGTATAAATATTTTATATTCCATTGCAGTTAAGTTTAAAAGTTAATTTTTCATTAAAATATCTTTACAATTTCAATTGTGTTGTAAATTAAATATGAGTAAGTTTCCTTTTGTTTGCCCACTTGATCTCCTCGATAATGCCTCTTTTATCCGCTATTAGCTTATTACATATATCTGATTTAGCTATATACATTTTAAATAATTTTAAACTGTTTTTAGTGCAAAGCAATTAGAAAATGATTTGCGAAAGATTTTTTTATGATGTTTTGTCGAGGAGATTTGAGTTGACAATTTTATTAAAATTGGGAAGAAAAAACTTAGACCGCAAAAATATTATATCGTTTAATCTGTTTTTATTGTCTAATTAGTTTTTCATTAATTTAGGGGAATAGCGGAGGCCATTAAAAACATTCTTAATATTTTAAAGTCATTAATTAAACATATTATTTAACTATAAAAAGCTTGAGTTTCCTAATTTTATTATAATGCTTTATTTTACTTTTCCAATGATCCAGGCACACAAAACACATTTTTCATAGTACTTTTATGCACATTTAACTATTTAGCTCCATAGGTGTTCCCATCCATGTATCTACCGCTGATGCTAAGCTTGGCCGGATGAAAATTAATTTATAAATGGCCTCAAGAATAGGCGAATAGGGCAGAGGTCATAGTATTCTTGATTTAATATCTCACATATGGGTGGCTTCAAGGTACTTTCACATAGTATTCGAACTGGGTTAAACCAACATACATCATCTGACTGTCACAATATGCCTACCCTTAAGCCTATATATTAAAAAATTATTTTTTTACATTTGATTCTGTTTTGGTTTCATGAGAAGCAACTTATTTGTTAATTAATCTATTTTGTTCACGTACTTGTTAATTAAATGATTTTTTTTTTCAGAATGTTTATTTTTCAAAATTTTCCAAACTATAAATAAATGTTGAAAAATAAAAGCGTTTTTTATAATTTAGACTTTAATTATTAAAGGTTGAATGACAAGAACCATGTATGTGAATTTTGGTAAGATCATTAAATAAAAACCTAAAGACCAAAAGCATATTATATTTATTTATAAAAATTAAAAGGATTTATATTTTATTAATCTCCGAAAATTCTAAAACACTAATTTTAAATGTGTATATAAATACACCTGGGTCTCTTTTTACGCAGACTTATTTAATACGATTTTGAAGTTGCGCGATTCGTGTTTTACCGGAAGTCGACCTCCGATAATGCGCTATTACTTTAAATAATAAATTTTGCGCACTTACGTTATATTGAAAGTAATAGCACATTATTGGAATTCTACTTTTATCTTAGTAATTTCAATATTTTTAGTGCTTTATAATAGTAAGATTTTATGCAATAATGAAATTAAAATCATGATTTCCACATTTTATGTATACACACATTAAAATTTACAAGATTATAATGTAAATTTGTTCAAACATTGTGCGTGTTAATTTTGCATTTTAAATCACATTCTGTTTTTGCTTTTTAAAAAAGAACGTAATCAATTATTAATCATTTAGTGTCCACAAGTTTATTTTTAAAAGATCAGTAACAGCAGTGGGCACAATTAAAAATTAAAATCTGATTTTTAATTGTAATTAACAATTTAAAAATTACTTACGGGCGACTTGAAATTAATGCGATGTAAAATGAAATTTGATTTTTAAACAGAATTGAAAATTAAAGGCAAAAATAAGAATTTAATTTTTAGTTGTTAGTTTTAATTAAATTTTTCCCAGCAGTGGTGAATAAATGTCTTTTTATTATCATAAATCTAAGTTCATAAACAATTAATAAAATCATTGTCATCGTCAACAGAAAACTATTAACACAACATGAGAGTGAACTTGGCGCTAGTTGTATTTCCTCTTGTGAGAATAATTGCTGAGATATTCTTGACTTCGTTTAAGGAGAAGCCAAATACATCATATCACATCACATGAGAATCTGATTTTTTACTAGTTTGCAAACGAACGTGTTTTTGGGCAAATAGCAATAATAATTAAAACGTGTATAAAAAAATATAAATTACTGTAATGTAAATTATGCATAAAAAAAATATATTATTTTGAATAAAATTAAATATTATAGTTAAAAAAAGTTTGTCTTGTATCAATTTTTTTCAAATTTGAAATTTTTTATTAGTCATATTTTATTTCCTTATTTTTTTTTTTTTTGCGCGAATTTTAAAGTAATTTTACGTTGGTGCTTTGCTTTTATGCGAATTTTGAAAAATCACAGACCGCATCCCCCCTTTTTCAATGTAAGTTACGTCTATTTTTGTGCGATTTCGTTTGCGTGTGTTTTCTGAGGAACCTATCTATCGCGTAAAACGAGACCCAGGTGTATACCAAAAATTATATAGAAGCATTGTTAAATGAACCTATTCTAGAATTCCTATAACAATGTTATAAAAAATTATGAAACAAGAACAGATAGCAGAAAAGGATAATGTAGAATAAAATCTACTTACTTGCAATCTAAATCTGCAGTTAATAACATCAGATCTATTTCCCACAGAAATATACAATCGGTATTTGAATAATAGAATATCTTGCTCTCAGAAGTAGAAAGGTAGTCAAATGCCTTTAATGCATTCCAATTCCTGCCTATATGTTTGATAATTATCACTGTACCTGCATTGATAAATTTTTCATGATCTTTTCTGGAAGAATCTTATTAATAAGTATCATTTCAGAATTCCAATAATCAGTTATATTTTATGAAATTCAATCTTCATAAATGGCAAGATAAAAAATTTATTTCATTACAAAATAAACTGTTTTATCCCCACTATACCAGAATTTCTTGAAAAGTGTTGTTTACAACTTAAAACTACAAATGAAACTTTCCTAGAAAATTGCATCATCAAACAAATTATATGGACAATTGATTTAGTATGAAGAAATCACCACCTGGAGAAAATTTATAGATTAAGCTTCACTGCTTATGGGTTCTAGAATAAAAAACTTTCATACAAGAACTTTGAAAAAAAGAAACCTCAGAAATAATAAAATTACACTCATATATATTATTATGCATGCATTTTTTCTTTGTTTTAGAGTTTTGGGAGATAATAGTTTACTGGCTAGGTAAAACAATTTTAATAACATTTTACTTCTATAGTTATGAGCACATACAGTACCATGCATTTTAGATAATTAGCACACACTGATGAGAATAAAGTAAAGGATTCTCGTCATTGTACATAACTTAAATGGGGTCATAATACCCTTTTTCCTGTTGTACTTATACAAAGGTATATTTGAATTTCATAAAAGCTTTAATGTAACATTTATTTATAAAACCATTTGTAACAGCTTCATGATTGAATGTTATAAATTGATTGGTGCCGTTCAAACTATTAATGCCATTTGCTTTTTAATATTATGTATTAGCGATGTAAATAAAATCTGATGATTTTTTACTTAATCAGTTTATATTAATTATTTTATTTCTCCATTCAGCTCACATTAAGGATAAGATGATGTCATTTTTGAATGTTCATAAAGTTATTTCTGTGTATCAGTTTGGCTTTGTTGCTGGAAAGAAGACTTTAGATGCTATTTATAATCATGTAAATAATGTGATGTTATCATTGGATAAGGGTCTCAAGACAGCAGATGTTTATTTGAATTTGTCCTAGGCATTCAATTCTGTTAATAATACAGTTTTCTTACATCGTTTGTGATCATGTGGTTTTAGAAGTCACTTTGCTTTTTGGTTGTTAAGTTACATGAGGGATAGGAGACAGGTTACTAAAATACATGGTATTATTGGTGATTTTACATTAGTTAATTATGGTGTTCCACAAGGTTCTGTACTTGACCCTATACTATTTTTAATTTATATACATGACATCTTCAATTTATCTTTAAATTCAAAGATTTATGGGTTTGCTGATGTTGTTGCTTTGTCTTGTGATGCTGTTTCATATAGTATTCTGGAGCAATTGATTAATAAAGATCTAGAATTAATAAGTAGCTGGCTTATGATAAATTATTTAACTGTTAATGTAATAAAACCAGAGGTATTCTATTCTCTTATAAACACTGCACTCATTCAATTAGTATTAGGATTTGTGTTCAGTATAATGTTCATTCAAAAAGTATTTATACATGTTATAACATTAGTAATGTTTATAATTATTGCTATTTAGGCATCTATATTGATTCAAGATTATCTTGGTCTAAGCACATTGTCTATTTATGTTCACGATAATGTAAAATTAATTATTTATTTATGTTATTATCTCGTGAAACTCATACCTAGATCTACTTTGATGACTATATATTTTGCTTGTTATAATATTTCCATTTGGGGTGCCTCTACTGATTACTCACTATCTCAACTATATACTTTGCAAAATTATACAATGCATATTATTTTTGGTAGACCTAGATTGATATCTGTGCGAGATATATATGTCAATTCTAGTGTGTTACCTGTTTCTAAACTATATAAGTTTAAAATTGTCATTGATATATATTGTCATCATTTTTTACTGTGTCGTAATATAACAAATTTCAACTGGTGGTTCCAGATTTTTCTTTAGAAAGCAGTTGTAGGTAATTTAGTTATAATGGACTCAGGCTCTTTAATTCTTTTGTTACTGACTGTTCAATTGATATTGATAGTTTTTATCTTTTTATATTTTTTAAAATAATTAAAATTTTGGTTATTGTCTCATGTGTAATATATTGTTTAATTAATATGCATATATTTTATTTAATATGTATATCTCTTTGGTTGTATTTATTCTTATATTATTTGTTTTGGTTTACTTGTTTTAGTAGTTATAGTATAGTAATGAATAGTAATATATTCTGTATTATTAATATTTTTGTTGGTGTTTTTGTTTTTGGTTTGTAATTAATAATTTAAGAAAGACTCCTAGCACAAATTTATCTTGTTTGGAGCATTTCTCTTTTTTATATGTATTGTTTGATTAATAAATAAATAAATAAATAATAATAATAATAATAATAATTATTATTATTATTATTATGATGATGATGATGATGATGTTTCAAAGGAACTTTATTGAATTTCAAAAGTTACATATTTACAAAAATCATACGTTACATCATAAGTTTACATCAATATGGTTACATATAATTGATTAGGAAGTATATACAAGGTAAAAAAATTAATTATGATTACATATATTAAAAAAAAAAAAGATTACATGGTTACACATTTACAAAGATCATCAAATGATAAAAAATCAAGTCAGATGTCACATGACTTAATTTTAATAAAGATCGTATTTACAAATGTTATATATAGAGCTCGCAAAACAAGCTCTTAACAAGCTTTGAACATATCCTCAACCCCAGACCGGTTTCTGCTTCTGGCATCATCAGTGAGGTGTCATGATATTCATTAGATTAAAAATACTAAGACAAGCCCAGAACTTTATCTAATGTATAACTATTGAAAAGAAAATCTGAAACTTTCAGACATCCATATGTCTAAAAATCTAGCTATCTAACTCAAATAGCCATACTGAACTGAACTAAATTCTAGCCTGAATTGCTAAATTATTTAATAAATTATTTCATATTATAAAATAAAGTTTTATAAAACTATTACCATAAAATTTATTTCTGCATGAATTTACCTATGATTACATACATACTCATTATTGTTCCTAAATTTGTATTAAATCTAGATAAATATTTAAATAAATTAAATCCCATTAATTTTATTGTGTTTACAAAAATAGAAGTTGACTGATATTCTAAAGAAGTATTGAACAGAAACTGTTACATTGGATTAAACACCATTTATATTTAATTTTGTTTAATACAATAAATGGATTGAAATTTCTCTTTTTCTTCTATGTTATTTAAAATATTTTTTTAAAATTATCAAAAAAACTGTGGTCTGCCTTATCTGTAGTTTCAAACAGAAATTTATTATTTAATTTACCTTTAATTGATTATCACTTTAAACTAACATAACATAACTGGAAGAAACAAATATTTTTTCCATTGGTAGTTGAAAAAATCCACAACTGGATTATGTAAATTTCATATATGTTTATAAATTTTACTGAAAATTTTGATTAAATGTGTTTATTTAAATTTGTCTATAACCAAAAGATATAATAATAATTAAAATCACAAAATATTATATATATATTACAGAAATAAACATAAATTAATGTATTCAGGGTTCGAACTCAGATTTTCACACAACCCACCACTCTCAGTGCCATCTCATATTGCTGACCCACATGATCACACACATGTTGAAAAGATAAATAATCACCAATATATGTATTTCATGCAACATGTGTGTGATCATGTGGGTCAGCAATAAGAGATGGCACTGAGAGTGGTGGGTTGTATGAAAGTCTGAGTTCGAACCTCGCATATATTACATATATAAATGCAGGTTTAAGCCTGTACAATGTATTAAATTAATATATTAAAAATGTAAATATGTATAGAAAATTTATGTAAAATCAAAACTAAGTTGTTGGCAAGAGTTCATTTAGAAATTTATTTAAAATTTAAAAAGTAGTAATGGAAATAATTACTCTCTTTCTGTACAGTAATTACATACATGTCTGTGAAGGAATGAAATAAACAAATACAATTTTTTGCATAATTATTAAAAGAGCTTCAGTGATTCCAAATAATGTGAATCTGATTTTATCATTTTATAGAAATGGACTGTTTTGATCACTAGTGCCTTTCTTGTGTGAATATATGCAATTTTATATGTAGCAATTTTCAAAAAATTATAAAGATGGAAATCATATTGGTTTGTATATTTAAAACTCACAACAAATTAGTTGCATAGATATTTTCTAAAATTGATATGACAGCTTGGATAATTCTTTGGTTGGTTCTGATCAATCATTAGTTGCTTTGGTTTACTCACATTATTCAAAACAAGCAAAAAACATTAAATTCTCTATAGAAAATTTTTAATTTGGAATTGATAATTTTTAACTTTGCAAAAGTTACTTTGCATCAATAACAAAATTTACTCTAAAGTAAAACAAATACTACTCTGCAATAATAAATTTTTTATTTTGAAATGAAATAAAAGAGATTACCATTTCTTTATATTCTCTTAGGTTTTTATTTCTTATTTTTAGTGATTTTTAAATTAGAAGTCTGATGATTTATACATATTTAATGTTTCTTAATACATAACATTTAATTATTAACATTCATTTACCTGTAAATTATTATGATTGATGAATACATAGAGATAATTTTAATGAAATCCAAAATAATTAAATTTAGTTTTATTTTAACCAATCAGCTATTATTGTGGCAGACAACTTACTGTTGAATTCCTTTTAAGATTTTAGGTATCCATATCCTTTTATTTTAAAACATAATTACTTATTTTATTCCAAATGATTTCTAAAAATTTCTTTTACATTTAAATAAAATGTATATAAAGTTTATTTAGAATAATAAATTCAAGTTCAAACACATATATTAATGTATATAAGATTGTATGCTCATACATGTAAATGCCGCTAAAATGCTAGTTATAGTATATAAATTGAATGTTAATAAATTTATTAAAATATTAAATTTCTGAAGCCGCTATTTCTTTTAAATCATATAATCTCTACCTTGATTCTCCTCAGCCATTACTGACCAACAAGTCCCTTAATACTAATCATTTTATTCTGTTTCAAATATAACAATATCACTATAATGACTCTCTTAATATAAAAGAGGGCTTATATCCAATTAAATGGCACCCAGAAACATGTTTCAACTATAGATTTAAAAAGTATATAGATTACACCACAGATTATAAAAATATATAGATTATGCATTTAAATAAAAAAAGATATTTCTTTAAACACACATAATATTGATTGTCAGAAAAATGGTTGGTACTTGAGATCTGGGTTAATTGATGAACTGATCGTTTATCATCTTATAAGTATGCAATCAATGTATTGGTAAACACATAAATATATCTATTAGAATGATAAATTTTCTAATAATTTTAAGATCAATGCACTATTCTCTTTAGAAGACTGTCCAATCAACATAAAATGATTTACATATGTGTCCTTAAATCTTATTGCATTACCAAATCAAGCAATATTATCCAGGATAAAATATATATTAGGATTAAAATATATATCATTAAAAATAAAAAAAGTTTTGGGAAACATCTTATAAAAGTATTCAATAATGAAGTAAATCATTTTATCTAGAGATTTTGATCCATAAATGAAAAAATGTTCTACGAAAAAGTAAGAGCTAATAATTTGACAGATCTTTCAACTTCTTGACTAAAGTAGATGTATGCAAAAGTCTACTATATAACTGTTTCATATTTTTAGATGAGTCATTGTGTCACATTTTTACATCATTAAATTATTAATAATATGAAAAAATGATTTACACATTGTGAAAGAATCAGTGTAACATTAATAAAAAAGATGGATAACTTAAATATGTTAATAAATTCAATAGAATTTTGTATGACAGAAACTTTCTATTCAGTCTCTTCCCTGTGAATTAGAAAAAATTACAAAGTTTATTTAGTAGAATTTGCTTATTTATTTAATATATGAATTTGCATAATTATTAACAAGATATAAAGAAATCTGTACAGATTCCAACCAAAAAATATATTCACTTGTGACTTTATTAAGTCTTTCAATTCTGCCACTATAGCTATAACTATGGCAGTGAAACTATGTGGTTCATAATTTAAATTTATCCATATTTACAAAGATCAATGACTGATATATTAGTTCAGACTCAGTTGTGTCTAGGAAAAGAAAATGCAGCTGGCTTTATTGTTGGATCAAAAAAAAAAAATTTGGAATCTCATAAAAATTCCATTTTTACACCATAATTCTTTGACCATAGATTCTTGATTGAACAACAAAAAAAGAGATCTTCATTTGAAGCAAGTCTTAGGTGGTGAAATTATATTGAGTTATTGAAAAGATACTTAAACATTTTCTGTAAGGTAATTTCTCTTCAAATATCTGATGTAGGAATGTGTGAAAAAACAGAAAGCCATTGCAAAGAAGTAGATTTAATTATACCAATAATATTTTCCATGGTAAAAGTTCATTGAATATTCATAAGTTTAATGTCAATTTTTTTTTCTACAAATGGTGCACAATATTCACCAGAAGAAAATGTTAATGCTAAGGAAGCTGTCTATAAAATATTCTCACCATAACCATAAGAAGTTCCAGAAGTAATTTTGATCTAAGTTTAGATAATTGTGGAAAATAAGTTAGAAAACAATCCAAGTTTATTCCAAGAAATAGTATGAGATGATATTATATTTCAGACTACTATTGCAAAAATTATATTTTGAATACAAGATAAATCCAGATTGTTTAAATGAGAAATTGAACATAATGTCTTTATTGGATTAGGAATAAGATTCCAGTCTTTGAAAAATATTTCCATTGTTTTCAAATTCTCATTGACAAGTTTTTCTAATTCAGGAAAGGAAGTTTCTTGAAAAATCAAAGCAATACCATTAGCTTAGATAAATTTACTGCCTTCATTAGCTGGAAAATAATTGATCAATATATTAAATAAAGTAGGTGAAAATTGATTCCAATGGCAGTTCATTTTGTAAAATGTGTATTATAAAGATCATTTAGTGTCACTTGAATTCTTTAATTGGAGAGCATTTTGTTGAGTAAATTAATCATTTGTCTGCATTTAAAAATTTTTTAAACTTTTAGAAGAAAATCACATTTCCAAACAAAATCATAAGCAGATGTTATTTCAATAAATGTAGCATCAGTTTTGAATTTATTTTCACATCTTTTTCAATGTGAGTTGTTAAAAATAAAACTTATTCATAACAGTGTCTTTCTGGCCTAAAACCAAACTTCTCTATAGGAAGGTGATTCTCAACTGTTGGTAAAATTTGTAGAAAAGAGATAATAATGGCATTAAACAATAATTTTGTGGATTATTGCTAGTTTTGTTGGGTTTGAAAATTGTTATAGTTTTGCTTGTATGATAAATTTTTGAATTTTTTTTCTGTTTTAATAATCTTATTGAATAATTCTACCAAAATGCTTTAGCTTTAGACCATTTATTTCAAAGCTCTGGAAATAAGCTTTAAGCTCCTGGGCTTTCCTGATTTAAAACAAACAAGGTCAAATTTAGGTTCACCACCATCAGATTGCTATTGTAGTAATTTGTGAGATAGATGTTTGTTATTCTGCTCTAATGACAGACTCTTGGGCATAAAAGTCTGGTGTATGAAATTGGCAACTTGATTAGCAGAAATAGTAAGAACTCTTTCAGAGATACTTTTAGATCCACCATGCTTTCATAAAAGGATTCAGGCTTTACAATTAGATCTTTAAAAAATTGTTTTGTCCATGGCCTCTCTCTTCACTTTTCTTTCCTAGCATTGTCCCACAAATTTATAAGTGTATCAGCAAATTCTGAATCTTCAGCAGATAAAATTTGACCATAAAGTGCATTGTTAGTTTTATTCTAACCTGGAATAAATTGCTTATGATATTCACAAAGGAGGGGCTCTCTGGAAGTTGCCATTAGAAGTTTGTTAAACCTATCATAGCAATAGGGAATTGGAGAAATTCTATTAATATTTTGTTGAAGATATCCAATATACTGACTTAAGGTAACTTTACTCAAATTTCATCTCTGAACAGGATAAACTTTCAACTAAAGGAATGCAGATTCCTAGAGTGATTATACATAGTTTGTGTTGACTATGAGAACAATAATCTACGATCTGTAATTCAGCATGTAATTATGAAACATTTTTGTTCAAAAATATAAATCTAGAATTGTTTCTGTTTTTCATATCTCTGAATGAATTTTTCTTCCTTGCTTGGCATTGTAAAATAAATGCAAGTTATTTAACTCCCATCATTTTACAAATTGACAATCTAATTCTCATTTACACAATGCCAAAGACTAGTATATGAATTAGTCTTCCATACATATAAAAGGTGTAAAATATTTAAAACTGAAGAGTAGAGTCAATTTCTATTGGGAACTTTATAAACACTGCATACATAAAAATTATCCATCTGAATATTGATTGCAATTTCATTTGAAATATCTTCAATAAAAGATAATTTGAAACAAAAATAACAAGGTCATGTTTAAACTGCATCCTATCATTGATCACTATAAACCCAGGAATTTCAAGAAGATATTGTACCGGTCAGAATTGTATGTTCATTTAACAAGGTTTAGAATCTAAGCAAAAGTACCCTAAATCCACTCATGCCCAAGATACACAGGTCAGGAGCAATCATGAATTCTAACCTATTTGCTCTTCTCTAAAACTATAACATTATGAACAACACTTCTGATGATAACAGATGAAATTTTATTCTGCAGTCCCGCAGACACAGTGGGGAGATATGATATCTACAGGGTAATCAATATAAATAAAGAATTATCAAATGTTGGCTTAATCAAATACCTCAAGTGTAGGAAATATCTACAAATTTAAATGAATTGCAAACAGCTAGCATTGCAAAAGAAATATGAATTATAATATAGTATCCATCTAGAATGAGCAAAAACAGAACAACCCTGAGATAAATATCCATTTAAAGTAATCAATTATAACTTCTAAATAATATTAATATTATTATAAAGATTAAATGAGATTCAATGAGTGAGAGTCAGTAAGACACAACGCATGAGTAATTATTAACACATAATAATTTAATGAATATAAACAATTTTACTTTACATTAGAAAACATAGCACAGATTTAATGTGGTCAATAATTTGCACATAGGCAAATGGCCTAGTATGCTAATGAACTGTAAAAATATATTGATGTCATTAATGCTATGACCATATTTATAAATTCACCTCCAATGAGAGGTTTATTCTTGATATGACAGTTAAACAACTTATCGTTCACAAGCACATCCAGGCCTGTCCAAATGAGGAAGGGATTAGCTTAAATAAGCCTTACTGTGACAATCCTAAAAATATTTGATTAATTACTAAATGAATGGTTTATAAACATCACTGTACATGTCTTATAGATAATATGAGACTACACATAAGAAAGAGAATTTGCAGTGTTGACTAAAATGATAGTGTTAGAAATGGAATACATGTCTGTCTTGGGACTGGAAGGCTTTATCATATATAAGAATCCGCTTGTATTTATAACAAGGTGGTATTCGAAGAGATGAGTGGTAAGGTTTCCATGATACATTTGCTGGTGTTACCAATGCAGAGCCTTAACAATTTAACGTTTGTCCTGAGATCAGTGTTACCAAATCACATTCTTAGACAAGTTCCATGAAGAAAATCTGGGACTTCTGAAGGAATAAGTATGATAAAGCAAAATACAAATTCTTGAAAATGCTATCATAAGTAAGCAATGCGAATATAGCTTAAGTCTTAAATGACTAATGCATTAATTTAAGCTTAATAAAAGAACAGAATCATGCATAACACCATAACAAATACGTAAATCTTAGCAAATTAGGATGTCAAATATAGAAGAGGGGAAAATATTTTCCTATTTAACAAGCCCCAAGTACTCTTAAACAATATTATATTATAAGCAAGTTAACACTCAATGGCATGAAAGCAATCAATACTTATTAAAATAGATTAATAATCAAATTTATTTAGAGAACATAAAATGCATTTAAATCGATAGCGTCAATGACAAAAAGTTTATCTTATCCCATAATATGACTTTTTAAATTTATCTTATCCCATAATATGACTTTTTAAACAATCCTCCATTAAGCATATATTTCAAAATATTCAATTAAGCAAACTGAGATCAATAAGGAAATTTTACATTTAACTATTTAAATATTCCAAATATTGGAATGATGGTTGAAATAATATAAGTTCGCTAGATTGAAACATTAGCATACTAAAATTAATTTAATAAAATACATAGTTTAAAATAAGTTTTGTCGCATGAAAATAAGATAATTAAAGTGTGAAATTTTAAAACTAAAATAGATTTAAAATACATAATTCTGTGCTAGCGTTTTAGAAAATGAGATTTTTAAGGCTCTAGAGAGAAAATCATAAATTTAACAATGGTGATAACTGAGCTTATAGTCAGTTACTAGATAAATAAAAGACTACATTACGAATATAATTAAAATTTAGGAAAGAAGTGAGGAATATTAAGAGTTCATTCTTCGGCAAAACGGATTAACTTTATAAGTTATGGCGGCCATTTAGAATAACTTTTATGAAGTTTAGACGTGAAGGCACAATGTTAACAAAATAATGATAGACATCTTCCAATAATTCTTTCACAATTACAGAACAGTTCTCAAGTAGCGATGACATGGCAGGAAGGCAGGACAAAGGTGATCTAAGATCAGGGAAGCGAATTTTCTGTCTACTCAGAATGCATTTTGTTGTCACCTCTAATCAAACACAAAAGAATGAGTGATTTGAACTCTTTTTGTTCGTTCCTAGAACTTTTACTCCTCCTATACTTGAAATTAGCCGTAATTGGAAGATGTAAACAAATATGTTTCAGAAAACATTATTTAAACAAATTTTTTTAAAAATTGAAAATAGTTTTAAGGATATGATTTTGTTAACTTATAACTTGAAATAGTTAAATGAGAATGACATTTTTAAATTGTAATAATACCTTCTAGAACTTTCTGGCATTGCTTTAGCTTTACATTAATCGTATTTATTTTTATATCTGTAATACATATACACACATACACAATTATCTAAGTGAAGGAATTTACAAGCTTGGAAATAAAATATACTAAAGTTAAAATAATAACACAACTGATTAAACATAACCATTTAGAATAAATAGGATGACCAAATAAACAAACTGGTTCAAACCCTATTTTTAAGGTCTGTAATGTCATCAGGCAGTAAAGTTAAATATGTACTACAGATTTACCACTTCAATATGCATTATTATAAGTATGATGTGTATATTGAAACACAATTACATCATTATTATGCTCAACAGTTAATTTGTTGATGATCTACATTTTTGATGATATCTACTCAAAGTTAAGTTGAAATAATTTTACTGTATTTTGTATGTGAAAAGAATGTTATTCAGTAGAGAATATACATGACAGTTGCAGTGTTTGATAGTTGCCAAACTATGTAGATGTTTCTTATTTTGAGAGCAAAGGACATTCAATTCTTTAGTCATAGTGTGGCTATACTACAAAATATCATTGGAGTTCAGATTAATAGTTTTATTATGTATTTTCATAATGTACTATCTTAACTAGGACTCCATAAAGATGAAGTTAAGTTTTCTTGTAGACAATAGTTTCATATATATACTAATGTATTTTACTAGAAGAATAAGCCTTGGGGAGAGTAATTATAAATAGTTTATAGTTTGTTTATTGGTTAAATTTCTAATATTAATAAAAAACAATGAATAAAAAAACCAATACATTCTTCCATTATTATAAATCATCATAACAATTTTCAAAGGGATATTAGCTTCAAGGAGAATGACTGCTAACTTCTGTGGAGAATTTTTATAAATTTAAAAATTTCATCATCTAATTTTATTTCTCTATGATATTCATCAAAAACTTTTTTAAATTATATATTTTAATGTTTTTATCATATGAGTGAATATTTCATCTTAACTCAATCCATCAGCACAGAAGTAAGACTAATCATTCTTATTCTGGATGCATTTTAAAACATCCACTTCACTTTTTCAAATGAGTAAGACATATATAACTCATATTGTAATTTAACTTCATATACTCATTTTTTTAGATATACATTAATATATATATATATTGCAAAGTTCTATTCCATCATGCATTCCTGAAACATATGACCAAAGAAAGATATATGAAAAAGATAAATGATCCCTAAGATGTACATTTCATGCTGAACCAGTACTCATCAGTTTGTCCAGATCACAATCTCATACATTTTTGTAATTTGATTAATATATATAAATAATAATTTAACATAGTGTGATTACAAGTGTCAAACTTTCTACATTCACAACTTTAACACAAATCCTACTGTGAAACAAACCTCTTTATAGCAATATATTAATGATTTTCTCTAAACATTTATTAAACTAGCCAAATATACTCTAATTCTTATTTAATTAATAATATTATTGAGATATCAGCACCCAAGTTTCATTGTCTATATTAACAGTTTTGATAACTTTGAAACATCACTTCTACACAAGGTAGGGATGATTTTTATCCCTTTTAATATCTTGTAAAAGAGTATACAATCCATTGATATGTAATATGTTTTCAAGTTTTGTTCTCATCAATGCACCTATCATCTTAGTTCAATCATAATTGCAACCATCCATCAACCCAGATGTCGACCAACCTCTCCAACTCTGGCTACATTTTGAAACATCCACATCACCTTTTTTCAGATAATTAAAACATACATAGCTCATATTGTAATTTACCATTATATACATATTTTTGGATGTACATTAACTTTATATATACATATTTCAAACTTGTATTCCATCACATACACAATGGTACTCCAAAATAACTAGAATTTATGATAAAAAATTGTTTATTTATTTTTTTAAGAGTTATAAATTTAATCGCTTTCAAATTACTATCCATTTGATGCAATACACTAGTCAGAATGTGTTTTTCATTTTTCAAAGTAGTTCAATTTGCAAAGAGATGCCTTTTAACATCTCAATCATTTTTTCTTCGCAACTTGCAAGTCTGCAAAAAAATTGGAACATTTTTTCATTCAAGAGTTTAAAAAAATCACATGAAGTGAGATAGAGTGAATATGACTGATAAATAAGCTGGATCATGCTCAATTTAATTAAAAAGTATTTTAAACTCAAGGCTTTGAGAGATGATACTGTTAGGTTGGAGTTTGCACTCTTTTCTTTCAACAAAACTGGATGTTTATCTTTTACAGCATCAATAAATTTTTCAAAATTTGCAGATAAAATGTCTGTTATGAACTAAATCTGAGAGAAAAATGTTGTTTGTGTAAAAAAAAAATTAGTGTTAATTCTAATATTTTAGCCATTATAAAAAAATTGACAAATACATGAAAACGTAATTTTAAAAAAAATTCTATGTGAACTCATGTCATTTGGCAGATTGATGCAGAAATGTCCCTGCATAAAGTATGTAATAGCTCAAACATATACTACAACAGGTGTGCAAATCAGAGAATGATTCTGGTTATTTTTGGGTCCCCTCATATTCCTAAATTATATAACAAAAGATGTGAAAAAATAAATGTTCCCTAAGATGTGCATTTTGTGCTAAGCCAACAATCATCAGTTGGTCTAGATCACATTCTTTGCAAATATTTTCATCACTTGTTTAGTATACACAGATAGCAATTTATTATAGTTTGATTACAAGTCTCAAACTTTCTACACAACTTTGACACAATCCCATTTACATAAATATATTAATGATTTTTACTAATCATTTATTAAACTACATGTTATCTCTAGTCCACATATGTTTTTCAATTCTCACTTAATTATAAAAAACATTATAACAACTCTCAAAAACATATGAGCTCTACAAGAATTAATGCTAATTCAGTGATACAAAGACTGCTCACTTCTGTGGAGAATGTTTATACATCTAAATATTTTATCAATTAATTTTATTTCTGTATGATATTGTCCAAGCATTTTTTAATAATATTTAAATATCACAATAAAGTTTTTTAATTATTTTATTTTTGAAAAGTTGCTTTGAAAGTTTTTAAAATAAAAAATACTTCTATGTTTTATTATTTAGTTGTTATTATAAATACATAAAATCTACATTAAATTTTAAAGTTTGAGTAACAGTAAAAGTATTTAATGTCTTCTTTGTATTAGTACAGTATATATTGTCTTTTGATGTATTTGCAATCAACCATTTACTCTTATTGTCATTTGTCATTAACAGTAAAAGTATTTAATGTCTTCTTTGTATTAGTACAGTATATATTGTCTTTTGATGTATTTGCAATCAACCATTTACTCTTATTGTCATTTGTCATTAATTCAATCACACATGTCAAACTCATGCATGCATGTTAATACAAAATCCCTGAAAAGCAAACATTAAAAATAATTACATTGAGCATTTAAAAAAATAAAGATTAAAAAAGTCATTATCATGAGGGGAAAGGGATAATGCTTAAAATTGAAAGGAAAGTTGTTTTGCCATATCCATAGGATGTGGTTCCAAAATACCATGTATATATTTTAAATCATAAACAGTAGTGAAAACTATACATATTTCTAGAAATTATTTTTATCCTTACAAATGTACTTTGATCATATGACTTACTTATTTTAGAATTATTAAGGTATTTACTGAATGATTGTTGTCTCATTCTAATGATAATTAAAAGTCCCTGTATTCCAGTTGCCATAATGGATGAATCGCGCTGCCCTTTCCTCTGCCAGAGAGAGGCTAATTTGCACTCAATAAGTTTAAGATTTCAAGAAAAAAGTTCTCCAAAATTTCAAGTAAGATTACCTTTACTATTTAAACCTAATTTTATTTAAAACTTTACTGATTTCATTCACCACTCACATTATTTATCGTTTTTTCTAAAAAATGTTCATGGTGCCTGCAAAAAGGCTTCTGCCAACAGTAGAACATGCAATGATACAGTTGCCCAGAATAAAGATGCCATAATTCACTTTGCTATGCCTTACAAGAAAGCTACAGTCAGGAGACAAACTAGCAGCCCCTCTGCTAACCTAAATTCTAACTCAGCGCAAACAAAAAGGTCAGTTTTTACCGATAGTTTTACAAATAAAATCATCAAGAATGCAAAAATAAGTAATGTGGACTCTCACAAAACTTACCATAGTAATCCTAAACCAATACCTAATCCCTTTGGTAATAAAGATGTTTCCCACCCTAATTTCACAAATATCCAAAATTAACAAGTTTACCTATCAGGAAAACAACTTCTGTTTCAAAAACACTGAAAATTTCAAGTTTTAAAGTGAAAGGTGTTGAACCAGAAGTGCCGAAATGCAGCCGAACATGTCAATGGTCAGAAATCCCAATAGATCATGATTTGGACTCAAAGACATAGTCCAATAAATTCTGATGGTGGCTACATCCCTGTTAAAAAATTGGATTTTTACCATGTCTCAAAAAAAGATATGATCCAAAAAGTGACAAAACAGTGGCGCCATTAATTTTTTTTTTTTTTTTCAGAAAACACCATAAATTCTAATGGACATATTTCTGACTCAGAAAACATTGAAAATGCCAAAAACAACCACATGAGTCTCTTGGGAGAGCCTGGACATGCTTTTTACCCTGATGATCAGGAATTTTACCCTCTAAACAACAAGGCATTGCCTATTCATGATCAATTTTTCAATGACACTGGAACCATGGAAGCTCATAGTGTCACTGAAGAACAATCAGAGTGGTTGAAAGACTCTCCACATCATTCAGAGGAATTTGGTTTGAATTCTGATAGAAGAAAAGCCTCAGTCTAACCCCAATGCTCATTCCACAAGTGATCCAAAGTCCACTCCAACTCAGTTATGCCCACAAAATTTTCAGACCTTCCAGTTGCCACCTCCATCTTACCAAAGATTGTGTGATTCAACATCCAATCATCAGGTTTGGCAAGCTTCCCCTCTTATTCTCCCACTCCTATGAAGCAGCAGAATGCTCACTCATCTTAATTAAGAACCTCACTAGAGCACTGCTAGCTGATGCTGATGGCAGTACAACATACTCTTCTAGTGAATCCGGGGTCTTAAATTTTGTCCCGCTAAACATAATAGACATTATTGGCCAAAATCCAGATCTTCCCTGTCTTGCTCCTCTTCTAGCACCGATGGGATGGCCAAGGATGTTCTAGATATTTTGGACCCTCCTCTTGTTCAATCCACTCACAGAGCTAGAAAGCATAGACACATTCACTCTAATCCTTTCGTATCCCTGCAGGATACCTTTGTGATGGAATCAGGTGGACTGGAAAGGGTGGACTGGCAATCCTTGCCACTCCTGTTAAGATTGACAAATCCAACCATCTTCTGTTGAATCGATTGTGGTCTTCCCATTGAAAGTGACCTAAGCTTGAACTACAGTCCCATGATAGTCTTACCTCTTGAGGTCGGGAACCCAAATAAAAATCTATAATGATAATATTTCAGTAAACATTCAGGGCTTGAACTCCCATGACAGAGATATGCATTGTCACATTTCAGTTCATCTCCAGGCCCCAGAAATCTTATGCCTTAGTAAAACAATGCTCCATTTGAAGTCTGACTCTCACATAATCAATATGATCAATAACAGGTTTTTTCACTATTCTTTCTACTATATCATTGCAGGAGGATGGCCATTATCATCAACAAAAACTCATCTATCATCTTGTTTAAAATCATTGATTTAAACTGGCTTATTGCAATTATACAATACAGAGGTTGATACCTCATCTGGTTAGTGTCTATCTAGCCAAATCATCTGAAATCGTAATGAGGGTAATTAACTCCACTGACTCAGTCCTCAGAACCTTTTCAAACTATAATCCTGACTTTAATCATTCATACCAATCTTTCCAAAACAAAATATATGCCTTCCATTAGACAACCTCTATCCAGTGAAAAAATGTTCTTTGCAGATGGAGCATTTTTGTTCTACACTAGGCAATCCTATTCTCTTATTGACCTTATCATTTTCTCCCCTTAGGTTAACTTCAATAATTGAGGCACATTTGTGGCCCACAACATTCTCAGACCACTATGCATTGGAAGTCCACTAAATCCTATGCAAGCCAAACCATCAGAATGCTAACTCATGTCAATACTACCATCACACTGGTTTCGCAGGCATACAGCACCTTTCACAGGGAAAAATTGTTAACTCTCCCTGCTGAAGAGGCATGGAATATCTTTACCAAAACCCTGAATAATCTGATTGACTCTTGCACAGCACATTCTAAAGCCCTGTGCACCTTCTCAGTGAATTTGATTTCATTGCATAGGAATTGGAAAAACCTGCCTCATGAAGCACAGAACATCACCAGAATAATTGTGTTGAAGATAGAGTACAAAGCCAAACAAAAAGCCATTGCCAGGTATCTCTCTGTCAAGTGGGCCTGGCAGTATTTTCATCATCTACATTGCTGGACCAGAGGCTATCTCCAGTGGACCCTGTATTCCGGCCAAAAGTCTAAGGCCCCTATATCTATTGAGGTCCATGATCTGGAAATTCTATTCAAATAAATTCCAGTCCCTATGTCTGAGCCCCTCCACAAAATTCTCTTTTGGGAGGACACAGATTGTCATAAGATCACCGAGGCTGAAGTCCTAATGAAGATTCAATGCTTTTCAAATAAATTCCAGTCCCTAGGTCTGAGCCCCTCCGCAAGATTGTCATAAGATCACCAAGGCTCAAGTCCTAATGAAAATTCAATCCTTTCCTGAAGGCACTCATTCTGGCCTTCATGGAATTTGTAAATTCCTACTGCTACACCTGTGTGCCTTCATGATTCCAACTGTCACGAAAATAGTCGACTCCTTGGCTGGTGGCTGTACTCTACCCGATTGCAATGGTTCCTTTAATCAAAATGTCTGAGAGTCCTTGTGACCTAGAAAACCTTCATCCAGGGTATCATCAAAGAGATCATTGGAAAGCTATCCCCTTATCAGTTCACCAAAAGGGGAGCTCTACTGCTGATGGTGTCAGCCGGTTTTGCCTCCTGGTAAATCATGTGCACAGGAAAAGGATGTCTCGGCAGTCACAGTCCAATCGACTTTGCCAGTACATTTAACTGTCTGGATCAATGTGCTCAGTAGCTCCAAGTGCAATCGGCATACATCCAGATGATCGAGAACCTTCTACAAAATCATGAAGTGTTTCTTTCCCTGAATGGAAGTCTCCCCAGAATTTCTGCCATGTCTCCATCCCACAGGGCTCACCACTGAGTGCACTCCTCTTCACAGCCTATATAAATCCATTCATGCTACACATTGAGGCTATCCTTTTGAGAATTGCCAAACCTCTGCTGGGAGAGAGCATGCACTATGTCTCCTATATGGATGACATGGTGGTGGTTCTTTCATCTCAGGACAAGTTTACTAGGTTTGAGAAACTCTTGGACCAGTTCTCTCATGAATTCAGTCTGAGAATCAATGAAAAAAATTGGCTATGTGGTCCATCTTGACAAGAAAGTAAATCAATGGGTAGATTTACAGCTCCCTCAGAAACTCATTGGCTTTCACCTTGCCCCCCCTATCAGTAATAAGAAATGATTTAGAAAGCTCTCTGCTAAAAAAATGAAAACACCATAAATTCCCTATCCAAGATCTACCTTTCCTTGTTGGGAAAGGTGGTTTTTTGAATGCCATTATTCTGCCAAAGATCATATATTACCTCGCCAGGTTCTCTCCTACTAGCATCTTTATCAGGAAGGTTGAAATGCTGTGCAGATAACTGGGAGGGGGAGGCAAGCTCCTGTCATCAGCCTGAACCTACTCCAAAAGCCCAAATCCCTGAATGGATTGGGGCTTTCACTCTATCGGGATGTTTCTTACCCAGTGCATGCATAATATCCTTGTAAAAGATTTTCAGAGACAACCCAGACATGCAAAGTACTCTTCCCATAGAGGAGGTATGAGCCTACAGATAGGTCCCTCCTAGGGGGAAAATTCTTTGGATACAGTGACAACTAACACTGGTCCTCAACACAATTCAAAAAAAACCTCTGGCTCATTATTTCAAAAAAAGATGACCTACAAGACTCAAAACATTCTCCCAGTTGAGATCCCCCACCTTACCTGGTTGTCCAAGTTCCTCAAAATGGAACAAAAAATTGTGGATTTCCTTTTGAAGATCAACCTTGCTGCCCTGCCCACCAGTATATTCCTTTGCTTCAAAAGGTGATACAAAATAGATCTTGTCTACCCCTTATGTCAAAAGCATGATGAGTCAATGACTCGCATCCTTAGTCAATGTGAAGTGTGGGCTCACCTTCATTACATTGCTCAAATAAAAATGACAATGCCTGATCAGGCTCAAGTTCAGCTAATTTCCACTATCTAAAAAGAAACATTTGGCTCTATTCGATTAGCTACTCACATTAACTTCATAATCTGGGCAATTAGATATCAGGTATTGTTCAAAAAGGACCTGGACTGTTTCATTGATATTCTATTCTCAGGTTACTGTTGAAATCGATGGACAAAGATAAGAAAACTTGTATTCTATGGCTTGCAGATCAAACCTGGAACTCGGTGAGGTTTTAGTTCACTTTGTTTCTATGGATTTTGTCTCACTGAGCTTCAATATAGGCTTGATCCTTATCTAATCTGGCTCAACTTTCAAGATCCTATCTTGCTTTGATATCTTTACACGTTGACTTTCTTTTCGGTCTATTGTTTAACATACTACCATATTATCTGGATGCCTAAATATTTGCACATATCTGAAACCTTATTTAACAAACTTTTACAAGGCAAATTCATACTTGTATTATTTTCATTCTGTAAGCTCTCTTATAATTTGTTTTCCACTAATCTACAGTGTTTTATCAGATCAAGTATAAGATAATTGAGTGTTAACATTTATGTGAATCCTGTTATATTTAATGTAAACCTTCTCACCTGCTTGTTTATAAATTTGTTTAATCAATCACTGTTTGTAACTCTGATGCACTACTTGTTGGTTGTCTAATAAGACTGAATATGGATCAACCTAAGGTATTTTCCTTTGAGTGCAAATAAAGTTTGTTTTGAAATAAATGACAATTAATACAGAATTGAAATTAAGATGAATTAATAGGCATACCTGATACCAATTCAATTTAAAAATTATACACCTTAAGATATGAATAAAAATAAATAAATAATTATGAAAAAGACAGGCAATTAAGTAAGAAATTGAGAGAAAAAACACATTCGCGTGTTCATATTACTTAAATTTATGTGTATGAATATGTTCTTTTGCTTTCTTTATGAAAAATATTAACAATAGTAAGTACATTTTATCAGGACATAAAAAATCACAGTTCCTTTTGTTTTGACAGAATCGTCATTGCAATTATTTTAAAATTTAATATCATTTCAAGTAAAAATTTTATTTAATAATTCACAACAGCATCATGCTAGTTTGAAATATGACAGACTCATCACAATACTATATAGAGTTCAGGAGACAAGGAAATGGCTTGTTAAGACTATCAATTTTGAAAGCATTGGTAAAATAAATAATGATAATATGCATGTTAATCTTCACTTATAATAGTTTAAAAATAGTATTTGTACACAACATGCCTGGAGGATAATAGTATATATAATATATCAGTACAAATTTATAAACAAGATAATTTTTTCACATAACCTACATAAATTTATTGTAGATTCTATAGTGAATAACGGTATTTAGCTATTGAAGCTGCTGTGCAAAATTTGCAAAGTTTATGTTGTTTTTTTTTTGACATTGTTTTAAACAGCAGTTTATTAAAATTGTAAATTTGGAAGGCATGATTGTAATAAATAACTGTAATATATATAAGAATAATAGCATGTTTATAATATCTAAATAATATTGGTTGGCAAAACATAAAGAGTTATAAACATGTATATTATATAAAGTACATATATATATATTTAAAACTACATCATATATAAAGATATTGTTACCTTCATAACTATTTCTCATTTAAGTAAAGCAGTATAGATATACATAGTTATAAGATTAGAAAAAATGGGTTACATTTTAAAAGAGTTAACCCAGATCATCAAACACACAAATTGCAAAAATTGATTATTGATATATATAAAGCATGCTCTTGCAATTTACATGCAATCATAGTATAAAAAAAATAAGATAATTTAAAAAAAAAAAAAAACACATACACTGACATTTAAAATATTTTTTTAATTACTTTTTAAAGATCAGAGGAGAAAAAACAGCAGTTGAAGACCGGAAGGTTTCTCATTCTTCTTACAGACTGACTCCAGGTAAAATAAACATCCTTTGTGAATGATGCTGGAATTATGCTAGAAAAACCAAGTACGACAGGAAATTGTGAGTTTGAATACTAAAAGAAGGTCAATTTCAATTTATTCAAGATTTTAAACTTAATAAGTGAAAAATTCAATATGTGTATATAATTACAGACATTTACACATGATAACAATGACTTGTATGAACAAGCAACAGTAAAAAAATATCAATACCATCTATATAATTTTTTATTTTGTTTTTCATCTAAATATAAACATTAGACAAACATCTTCTGAACCTAACATCTTCTGAACCTATTTAAGAGTTTTGGGTGGGGGTTGCAAGTTTTTAAGGTTCTTTTTTCTTTTTTTTCAAATAACTGAGCCAAAACAAAACTAGATAACCCATGCAATTAATAGCTGGTAAATGGGTATCTAACTAACTTCTAATTAGAAAATGAAATATAAAAAAACATAAAAAATATAATCAATCAGAATGTGATTAGTGATGAGAAATGTATGCTATTATTTTTTATAAAGAGCCTAATAGAAAACGTTTATCAAAAAGTTTTCTTTTTACTTTTTTTATATCTATGTATACCCTAAGGCTGCCCAAAAGAAGTTATGCTATTATAGCAATAAAATCCTTAAATTTCTTTGTAAGATATTAAAGAAAATAAGCAGGCCAAATTTCTTAATAATCATTCTATAAATTCTTATTATTGCTGCTATTAATACTATATTATTATTCTTAGTGAACAACATTAATAGTTTAGTCATCAAAATGCACCATCTAGCAGAGTGAATCTATTGTATTTTATCTCTGAGTTTAAGATTAAGAAACACAGTGGTCTTTCTTCTCATTTACTTGATAATTCTTAACTGAAATATCAATTGTATATGTGAATGAAGTTTTTAAAATAGATATACATCTGCCAATGAACTTTCTTTAAATAGATATATACAATCATGACAGACAAAAAAGTAAATTACATTTGTTATTCCTAAAAAGGTGTAAAATGAGTAGCCGGGGGGGGGGTAGCAGTTGAAGGTAGAGGTTGCTAAGAATCCTGTGATTTCATATGCATGTATTCATTCAATGATATTTTATTTAGACATTTAAATATGCAGATGAATTTTAAGTAAATGAATATTATATTAATTGGAAGAACTGTCTACATTAAATGGGACATTGTTGGACTTTATAAAGTTAAAAGAAAAAAAAATAGAGAATTGATTTTAAAAGTAGACATGTACTTTACTAATAACAAATTCACAAATATTGGAAGCATGAAAGGGATTAATTATAAATAAAAAATGAAAAACCAATATTGTAGAAATTGATCATATATAATGTATCCAAATGAGTGACTAGATTAGTTATTCAAATTAATTGAAGATACCAAATGCAGAAAATTAGCTTTAGGCCAAACAAATTCTTATTGTGATGAAGAAATATATGATTTATATTTTGACTAACAAAAAATACATACATCAAGATTTTAATATTCTTAATAGATTCAAAAGAGAAAGTTAGTGAGATGTAAGATATGTCTTAATAGAAAATTTAAGAGTAAAAAATTATTAAGAAAAATAATACAGTTGATATTACTAACTTTCAGACATACTTCAATAAGTATAAATTAAAACTTGCAAATCATTTAAAAATAATAACAGACTTTTAAAGATAGTGCAGATATGAATGAATTCAATAACAAGATAAATTTTATACAATAAAGAACTGCAACAAAGATAACTGCTAGAAAAAAAAGCAGTAATTTATCAGTAAATTTTCTACTAAGAAAATACAAGAAAAAATATGAAATTATATAAAAATGATCTATTAGGAAGAATTGAATATCTAGAACTTTGCAGAATATATGAAAAAGAGTTAATAATGACATTAAAAAATATAATTGTGATCTGGCAATGAAAGCTTTAGAAGAGAATAAAAGTCTCAAAAGTATAAACATCCTAATATTGGTAGGCAAATTATTTCTTCAATAAGAAGAAAAGATAGAATTATTATTAAAAATTGAGATTAAATCATAAAGAAAATATGGAAAAGTTCTAAAAAAAACTATATCATAATGAAGAACAAGAAAACAAAGTCTCATCTACAGTTTTACATCTTGTGAATCACCCAGTATTTTGAAGATGTGAGACATGCAATTAAATTTATGAGGAAAGCAAAAGATTCAGGAGATCATGGAATTATAACTGATATCTTAAAAGAACCAGATAAAGAAATAAAAAATTATTGTCAATATTACATATCAAATAATAAATGGTAAAGATGTGCCAAATTACTGAATGAATTCAAAATTATTGGAAATTGCAGAACAATCAATCTTTTATCAGTGTTATATAAAATTGGGTACTTACATAGAATGCCTTCTGGAAACTTGCTATCCATTTTTATTTTAAATAATCCATTCTCAGAGGCTTCCATCACATAATGTAAACAATATGGCTGACTCTAATTTATCATATTTAATATTTACTTTTTGTTTTATCTATTAAAATGATAAAAAAACATAAAAGTTCAAAGGGTTATAATTATATTTTTTTTAATGCAAATGCAGTAAATAAAATAAAATATGCTTAGGCAGACTATAACAAATGTTGTTATTCAGGGTCGGCAGAGAGATATCACTTTTTATGTGAACACTACCCTGTAATTTTGAAAATATTCTATTGCATTTTGTTCTGTCAATGGAAGATTCCAAATTTTAATCATACTTCCAAAAATGATAATGCAAAAATCAAATGTTAAAAATATAATAAAAATTTTAACTAAATGTTATAAAAATCATGATAATTTTACCTGCATATTAATTATTCACCATGTGTTAAGGGTTCACCAGGAGTTCACATTTGAACATTATGTTGTTAATAGAATTTATATTAAAATGTGTTAAATTTTTTGTTAAATTAACATTCAATTTAAAATATAGGGGGTATTTTAAATAATCCATTTTCAGTGTCTAAGTATTTGTTTGCATTTTTTTTTCTCAAAATTATTTTCTCAAACATGTGTAGCTTGTTAACTTTAAAAAAGTATTAACAAATGTATTTTAAATTAATTGTTAATTAAAAAATATGAATGCATTTTTAATAAATTCCATTCATAACATAACATTTAAACATTAACTCATGGTGAACCCTTAATACGTGGCAAATAGTTAATATGTGGCTAAAATTATTGTCATTTTTGTTAACTAAAATTATCATTATTTTTTTTTTTGCTCTATCATTTTTGGAAATATGATTAAAATTTGGAATCCTCCATCAACAGAAGAAGATGTGGAATATTTTCAAAATTACAGAATAGAGCCATCCAAAAAGTGATGTCTGTCCACTAACATGAATAACCACCTTTGTCATAGTTTGCTTAATTAATGTTTTATTTTCTTTACTGCATTTGTGTTTAAAAAAAAATTAATAAGAACCCTTTGGACTTTTGTGCTTCTTTATCATTTTAATAAATAAATAAAAAACAAGCAAATACTGAATATTATAACTTAGAGTCAGCTCTATTGTTTATATCAGGTATTGGAAGACCCTGAAAATGGATTATTTAAAATAAAAATGGATGGCAATCTTCTAGCAGGCATATTCTGTAAGTACCTAAAATTGTTATCAAAATAATTAGAACTCACCTATTTTTATTTTTCATCTATAGCAAATTTTGAATTTTAACTAACCAAAAAAAAAAAACAAGCTGAATTTAAAAGTAGTTTTTAACACATATCACATTTAAATAGTGAGAGATATTATATTAAGCATAGATGAATATAAACTGGCATTATGCTTTGAATTTTTAAAAAGTGGAAACGTATTTGATTGGATAAGCATTTCTATAGTGATTAAAGCAATGGATCATCAAGACATATATCCAGAATAATTCTACAGCAATATTAGATTACATATGACTAAAAATATTAAAATTGCATAGGATGGACAAAAGGTTGATTGGTCATCTCCAAAACGTTTTATAGCAGTTTTATGTAAAGTATTTTGTGAATTAAAATGGAAAACAAAGAAAGTAAAAGTAAAGGGAGATTATTTAAGACATTTACATTTTGCAGATGATGAAGCTGATATGCAAATAATGCTTTAGAGCTTCTAGAAATGTTGCAAGAGTTATTAGATGAAAATAAGAAAATAGGTCTAACATAAATATCAAAAAAAACTAATTTAATGTTCACTGGTTTTGCTTAGATGAAAATAATAAACAATGATAATCATAAATTAAAAAAAGTTAATAAATTTCAAATGTCTTGATCAGATTATTAATTAAGAAGAAAGCATAATGAAATAAATTCGTCATAGCATTGAACTTGGTAATAAGTGCTTTTGGTATAAGTAATATAATATAAGAAAGAAATGCCTATTTTCAGGGGAGTTATATCAGTTTTTACTTAAGGATCTGAGACTGGACACAGAAGGCAATTCAGGGACTTCAGACATGTTAACTAAATGTTGAAAGTTGTATATTAGAAATATAAAAAAAATATTGAAATAGAAATACATGGATGAGAGAACAAACAGTTATCAATGATGTCCAAAAATTAAAAAACTATAATGAAGCTGGGCTGAGCATAATGTCAGAAGAAATGGTAAGAGATGATCCGAAGTCTTAAACTAGATCCCAAGAGATGGCATAAGACTTACAAGAAATCATTTGTGAAATGAATGACCATCCTGCAATAATGATTGAAAATAGTAGTGATGATATAACATCAGCCACTAACATACAAACCCATAAAACATTTTGGAATAAATTTAGAAGAAATCCATAAAAAAAACTTATATAGATTAACACAATAATGAAATTTTGCAAAACATCAGCTAGATAGGCTTCACTTCTTAACAAATGCAATAAATTCATATTTTGAATAAAAGTTAATAAATTTTATAAATCATCAGTAAAGGATTATCAATACTTTGGACAAGATAAACATTTAGCACTATAAATGTTTCACTATAGTTAACTTTTATAAAAATATTTTTTGTTCTAAAATATAACTTGCTACCTTGTGGTAGTACAATTCTCAGACATGATTTGCACTATAATTACGTGTACCTGATGCTTAGACTATGATCAAATAAAAACTGTTCAGCTATTATATTTTCCATGAATAAACTATTTTGCCTCACTAATCCTCATACACACACACAATATATATATAATGTTTTCACTGTTATATGATGTAAATAAAATAGTTATTAAGTTAAACCTTGTATTAGTTTTGATTAATTCTCAATGTTTTGACAAAATAGCATTCACCATTGTCAAGATTAACTTTTCAAAGAAAACTATTAGATCTCAAATAGTAATGAGATTGAGTGTTAAGTAAAGAATGACATTGAGCATAAAGTAGTTCAGCATTCGGGTTATATGATGATTAACAAAATAAACAAATGCTCAACTACTTCATGCTCAAACTCATTCTTTACTTCATACCCCATCTCACTACTATTTGAGATCTAATAGTTTTTCTTTGAAAAGTTAACCTTGACAATAGCAGATGCTATTTTGTTGAAATGGTGGAAATTAATCAAAACTAACACACAGTTTAACCCAAAAATTATTTTATTTATATGTATGTAAAATGTCTGTCATACCTCATCACTACATTTCTTTCAACAAGAATATCTTATAAAAAAGATAGTCTAGATTTAATGGCACCAAAATACCACAAAATTGTTTTATAAATTAAAATTTAGATCTATTTAGACAAGGAGCATGAAATTAAATCGGTAAAGATCTTAAAATGCATTTAAACAAACAATCTTAATTTACATATACAAAGAAAGACTAATATAATAATCATTTTAAACTTTGAAACCTATTTCTTATATATATATATTCCAATAACTTTCTATTTCACTAAATATACTTTAATTACACAAAGATATCATATCAAAGGCAAATGATCCCATGATGAATTTTTTTACTTAACATGCATTTTCAGTTGGCTCAAATCACAATCTTTTATATTTTCTTATTAATCTTGTTCATTGTTTACCAATATCAAATTAATTATAATTAAATTGAAGGTAGCAAATTCCCCACTCTTACAACTATACCATCTTCCCCAAATAACTTTATTATGCTAAAAATTATCACCATTTGTAGTCAGATGTAGAATTTAAACTTTAATTAAAGAATAACATTAAACACAATCATATGGAATAATTAATTCAATTCCATTATTCTTTTTTCCCAATTGTAATGTGTTAAATGTACCAATGAGTTTTCATTTCTATAAATAAAGATATCAGAAAAAAAATAAATGACTCAAGATATGAGGTGAAATAAAAACTTACTGATATATTTAAGATATTATACAAGGAAAATAGAGTGCTAGAATTAATTATTCCATATGGTTACATTTAATAATAATAGACACATTAATCTTTAATATGTATGTCTGAGTTAAAAATATTATGACAATTTCTAGATTAATAAATGATAAGTAATAATTCATTAAGTTTTTATTTGGAGAGAATGATGTCATAGTTGTGAATGCAGAAATTTTGGCACCTATAGATTGAATTGCAATATATGTTTGTGCAAGCTATGTATAAACATGGTAGCACAATCTGACTGAATAAACATGACTATTATCACAAAAACATTTAATAACTAGTAAGTTTTGATTATGTTTTCTCTTACTTCAGCATAATTTGTAAACTTTATGATCAAAAGATTTAACATTAATATAATTATATTTAAATAAAAATATTATTTCAATTTATCAGTAAATGGTGATGCTTTTTAATAGGTGTATTAATATTACTACTAATGATATAATTAGCTTGCTTTTCTTGATAACTTAAGAAATTAATCAAGCTTCTGATATCAAAGTCAAAAGTTTTCAATTTAAATTTTTGTCAACAGAAAAAAGTTAATAATAATAGTCTATAAAGAATCTATAGTTTTCAATACAATCACCAAATGACTTAAAATAAAAAAAATATTAAAAAAATATTGATTAAATTAAAACTTGCAGTAATATTAATCAACAAGAAATGGCAATTTTATCAAACATGTTCAAACATTACTGACATGTAAACCATAGTTTTGATATAAACAAGTCTTGCAATCTACAACACTCCAGTTAAATTGTTTTAGTAAAAATACAATTTTCAAAATCAAATAAAATTAAAGCGTTTATAAATTAAAATTGTAAAATTATAAAAACAAGTATTTATATTATCAGCTTTAATATGAAAATAACACTGTGCAGAGGCTAATAATGATTTTCCAATAGTACAATAGTGAACTCAAAAATTAAACATTTCTGGATTGATTCCCAGTTGAATAAAATTTTTAAAAAATCTTACTTTAGATAACTGATAGAAATTGTTGTACTCATCGGTAAGGTTTCCTCTTAAATTAGACTGTCTTTGAGATAAAAATACAAGATCTGAGCATGCAAACTGACAAAAGTGTAATAAATATATATATATTGTAACCCTGATATCCAAGTTTACAGGCATTGCTTTTATGCAGAACTGTGTGCCGGATATATTAAATTATTTATATTATTTTATTTTTCATTAGTATATATAATAACAAAATATTAAAAAATATGGATATAGAATAATTTTTTTTTTCATATGTCATAGCATCAGCCGGGACGTGAACCCACAATCGTCTGCAACCAACTACTTGCTTGCAAGGCAGCTGCAATGACCTCTCGGTTAATTTTTTTTAAAATAAATTTTTTTTTCTTTTTAAAATAAAAATGTTGCTATGGGAACCAACAGAAGCTTTCTAAATCATCTGCTTTCCAAGAAACAATGGGAAGAATTGTAACACTTAGTCATTATATCCTTTACTATATAAAAGTAAAAAAAATTGTAAGTATTTTTAAGTTTATATCATGTGTTTTATGAAGTAGTGAACCATCCAGAATGCTTTCCCTGACCTTTCCAGTATTGTAACTGAATACAGAGTTATAGGCAAAGAAATACCTTTAAAATTAATCTCAATTCTGCTGATTTATTCATTATTATTGAATGCTGAAGAAATATTTGATATTTACTTGTTAAAAAAAGGAAAACTAGTCATCTAAAATGATTATCCCATAGAGATGTACTTCTATAAATTAATCAGTCCATCTACCTAATTTAAATGCTCAGAAGAAAATTTTCAATGGAAACTTTCCTAGGAAAAGTGTCACAGAATGAACCAAAAAAAAGCTAAAATGTTATATTGCCAGCAGACATTAAAATTTAATGATTAATGGTCATGTTCACACATTTACAGATACAAAATATACATGTGAGCTCACAAATATTTAAAATAAATTAACTAAACTTTCTATAGCCATCTTCAAAGAGTTATTGTAAGTTACAAACATTTGTCTACCTTTCATGCATGACCACTATATAATTTTCTTAATTGTAAATATATAAATAGATTTTTTATTATCATTATTAACATATAATTCCATTCTTTAATTAAAGTCATTGTTGCTAATAATTTTGTTGTTTTCATTTCCTATTTGAACCAAGCTAATTATTTATTTAGTTAATGTAATAAATTATTAGGTGGATGGGGTAATGATCAGGAAATATAATTGAATCTACATGGAAATTTGTTTTTATGTGAGTTCAATTTGATCACTACTGGTGACTATTGACTTGTCAATTAAAAATAATTTGGATATAATCACTCCACTATATACATCATCGCTCTTGAGTTATCTTTAAATACCCCTAGACAAAATTAATTTTGCAAATATTGTGGGGTTTTGTTTTTTTTTTTCATTTTAATGTTAACTGAATTATTATCAATTGTTAAAAAGATGATTCCCATCCACTTATTTGCGTATTTACTTATAAAATAGTGTATATATAATGAAATATTGTAGAATATAACTTAAAAATAATAATAAAACTCAATAATAATAATAATAATGCCCTCTATTTTTTTACATTAAGTTTTAAAATTTATCTAAATTTTATAAACTTTTTTTAGGTTTATGTGTTTTCTGACAAGATATAATGCTTAATTTGTATTAAATGATCCAAATGTTCATTATCTAATCTATTATGTGATTTTGACTTATTGCAATCAGTAAAGTAAAACAAATTTACAGTCAGCTCTGAGACCTTGAAAAGTTGCACAAATATCAAAAAGTATTGAAAGTTCTTTATGTTCTTAATCTTATAAAGTATATGTAACTAGATCCTTAAATGATTTGATTACTCCAATTTTACATTTCATTTACTAAAAATTACAAATTACCATATTGTCCTAAAATTGTATCTAAACTTATATGGTTTTTATCATTATTATCTAATTATATATTCATGTTTTTCAAACACACATTTTAGGCTATCTTTTCCATGATTTATTTTTAAATTATTTTTCATTACAAAAAGATTTAAAGCATTCCATTCACTTATGTCTTCCTCTAATGATTACAAAGCAATTGAATAAATGGTAAAGTGTCTATATATGCATTGGAATCTAAAATTGTTTGAACATTCACACTCTATCAGATGTTATCTAGATATTGTGTTCTTAGTTTATTAATTTTTACTTTTGCAAATTGGTGTGCCTTCACTGAGGATAAATTAATTCTTTGCAAAGTTTTATTTAATACTAATAATTCCACAAATATATTTTCAAGAATCACACATGCTATCCAAAATTGTGAGTTTTAAGCTTTTTTAAAACAATATTTATTTACTAAATCATTAAATTTTTAACTTGTTCTATGCAGTAACTTATTAAAATGTCATACTTTATTACCAGAACATTTATTATCTAGATACTCATCTCATCTCAATGAGAGATCTAAATGATGTAATGTTAATTCCTGAAATGTTGGCTAATTCTTTAAGTTTTTTAATTCTCTGCGTAGATGATCTATTGAACATGTATATATTGTCCTTAAAAGAATGTCAATATCCTTAATTAATGGACTCTGTTTCCATGCATCATCTATTCCAAAGACCTTTCTTGAGTCACAAAGTGTTCTTCAACTAAATATAAAACATCATCTCATAGGTGAAAAATCACATTATTTGGTTTTTCTAACATTACAGATGTAAACATAGTCATTCTTTGGAAATCAAGATTATTCTCTCTAGCACTTTTTTTATCCTTGTTACAAAAGAATGACTATCATATGTAATAAATTTAATAATGTTGACAAATTTTGCTTCATAGCTAGATTCAAATTTTAATATGTATTTTTATATATAATATTAATTTTTTTTCTACTGAAGTATCTGTGCTTCCGTTAACTGATAATCAATGGCCTAAAGATATTCAAACTTCATCAGTAATCTCCTTATGTATCATTAAATGTATATATTCTATAAATTTGAAGAAATAATTTTTGCTACAGCGTGATTTGGGAATATTAACATTTTTTGCTACATTACCATGTAATTCTAAACAATATTTGATTTTCTTTTCTTTATTTAATGTAATTATTTATAAATTAATTATAATCAAGTATTAAGAAAAGGGTAAAAGTTAATATTCAAAACTTTTATATTGCACTAAGCATGCTTTCAGCAGACCACTGCCAGAATCAGGGTGCTGTTTTATTCAGCAGTTGAAAATTATGTCTAAATATGGATGTAAATGAGGCTTTTAAATATTCCATTTTTTTGACAATGGAACACATAAATCTTTTCTATTGACTGCATATGAATCAGTTGCCATTGCCCATGCCTCTTTGTATTTTTTTCTATTGTCTCTTTCCACAAGATTGTACAGAAAGCATTAATAGATTGATAACAATTGCTACAATAAGATTATCTATTAGAAATTTTAGTCATGTTTTCAACTATATTCTTGTATTCTGCAATTTCTAATCTGAGATTATGATCTTCCAAGTTTTCAATTAAAATTTTCAAAATTCATCCACTGTTTTTATTTTGAATAACAATACTGAAACAGTATGAACTTTTTAATTTAAATATCACTTTGAATAGTCTATTTTCTATTCAGTCTATATTTTACTGTAGTAAATTCATTTTTTTCAATTTGACTGATGGCAAATTTTCCAAATGACATCTTCAATATTGCTTCAATAACTAAATCATCCCCAAGTTTAATATAAGTTATAATTTTTGATGATGACATTCCAGTTTCAACTGGACAGAAAAGCCATTCATATTTAAATTAGTTTTTCTTATTTTTAAATTGACTCAATAAAAAATTAGATTGATTTGCTAAATATTTCAACATTTATAGGACTAAAATATAATATTTATATGTTGGATGATTTTTTTTTTTTTTAATGACAATAATTGTTTTACAAAATGTCTCATTACACTTAAGCTGTAGCCCGGTTGCATCAAATACCCCTCCATGACAATGGAGGAAAGGCAGTGCTTGGTCAGTTCTGTTACACATTGGTCAAAATGTAATAGTATTTGAATCTATTTTTAATTGATTTGGACAGTACCCAATGCTCATAAACTGATGTCTCCAAAGGTACATCTTTGCCCATTGCATGTATGAATCAATTTTATTTATTAATTCTTTTTATCAAAATTACTCATCTGGATTCAACTTCATGTGTTTAAAAGTAAAAACAAAGGGATAAATACTTAAGAGTATTGGAATATCTGGAATTTGTAGAAGCCACCAAGTAGTGTAGAGGCTTTCAAAATTGCTGCACTATGTACAATTGTGCATCCTAGTGAGAACATTGCTCATCGACCACTTGAGTGTTTGAACAACATATGAATTACATAAATTTGGAAAAATAATATGAAATACCATCAACTTTACTAATTGCAAAATAAAAAAAACACTAACATACTTTGTTGAGAATTCTAAGGAGCAAAAAAACTAGCATTAAATATAATGTACATACGTTCATTAAATGCAGTAATTGATAAGCATACAAATAGTTTGAAATTTAAAAAAAACTCATTAACATGATTATTTTTTAATTGAAAAAATACATTTAATAATATTATAAGCTTGAAATGATGATGTTTGTTATGTTATTATTTATTTTAAATATACATTTTATATAATTATGTAGTATTAAATAAAATGATTAATTATATCATGGAAACATATTTAAAATATAGCATAAGTTTAGAACGTTTTGGAATAAAATGATGTGAATTATGGACAAGTTTTATGATAATTATTCAAAAAACTCACATCATATGATAATATCTATCTTATATAAAAAATAATATAGTTTGTTTTGTATTTAAAAAACAATTTTTTATGATATAGATATTATTTTTTAAAAAAAGAAAATTTATATAGTACACTTTATTTCATTCAAAGATTGCTTCTTCAAAACATTTTTTAATTTGAAATCTAAATAATTTCTAACATCTAAATTGTAAAAAACTATAGAAAATAATGTACCTTTAAATATCACATGATCACTATCTCTCAAGCTTGCTCATAACTGTTGTTAAAATAGGCAAAACTATCTCCATACAGTAGTGCCACTCAAAGCAAGACAGAATAATCAATGGATGCCAGAAGGCTTGTGCATAAAATCCCTATCTAGTCCCTACTCATCCAATATCCCCAAACTAGTTTCTGGCTTGTGGCCTTCATCAGTGACAAGCCTTGGATTTGAGAGCATTGCACCTAGATCTTAGGATTTAATGCAAACCTCCAGCAGTCATCTTTTATCTCTTCATAACTACAAAACTATGAGAATAAAATTGAAAACACAAATATTTTCAATCTAAGCTCAATAGCTTATATAGTCATATGGGTCTGAACTCAGTTCAGCACCCATAGATTTTGGTGTCTTTGGTTTTTTATAACCATAGCCATCACCTTCCTATTAGGCAGGATTGGTATTAAACCTTTAAACATAACATGATCACTATCTCTCATGCTTGCTCATAACTGTTGTTAAAATAGTAGGCCCTAGATAGGGATTTTATGCATAAACCTTCTGGCATCCATTGATTACTCTGTCTTGCTTTGAGTGGCACTACTGTATGGAGAGAGTTTTTCCTATTTTAGAAAATAATGTAATATTATATAATTTGACATTGTTTAATATTGGCCCAAAGTAAATTTAAAATTTCAGAAGTGCTAATAAGAAATTAAAATAAGAAATGGATTTAAAGTAAATGATTTATAAATTTATGCTCTGATTTCTAGACACTTAAGATTGGTTCATATAATTACATTTGAGTTTAGAAATAAGATGGACACTCTTATTACCATAAAATCTCTACCTTGTGGCTGGGGCAAGAGTGTCCTTGCAGATTGAACACCAATGTTCACTAGCACTTGTGAGAAAATAATGATTACTTTTTATAGTTGGTTACTAAATACAGCGCTTGTAAAATTTATCAAATATTACATAACATCTAAATTGCAAACTTAGTGTTGTATATTTTGGATATTTTAAATGCTATCATAATTTGTATAATTTATTTTTATGTATTATCATAATATTTTTGAATGTCAAAATATGACAAAAATTTGCAAAATCATTTATCTTAGATATAATTTAAGAATCTTAATATTATCTGTTTAATTTTATATTGTTCAGGCCTTAATCAAATTAATTTTGTAAGATCAGTTTTTACAAGAATTAAATACACAATATTTTTTTGATTATCATCAATCAGCTTTTAATAAGTTTATTAATATAAACTATCTTTTAAATTGATGGTTTTACCAACTGTCACAAGCTGATTTCATTGGTTTTACCAGATGGATTTAAAAATGTCAACCAAAATTTCAAATAAGTCAACATCAAAAAATCATCAGGTATAAAATATTGTAACTATTTTTTATTTAAAAGTGACATAAAAGTTGTCATAATAAAATGTTATAATATTCTCAAGTTACACTGTTTTTCTGATTGTTAATTCAAACAAAACATGGGAATCTGAATAACCAAATATTTAGCAGCAAAAAAAAAATTAGAAATCTTTTTATATCATAATGTATGTAAAAGCAAGTTTTTGTTGGAAAAATTAATGTATAAATTGTATATAATTTTTAAAAATTAAATTTTAATATGGCAGAAACAATAATTTCATGAATAATTGCAGACGATTTAATAGATGATTTGACAGAAAAAAAACTATCCATGAAATAAATACAATAAAAAAAGAGTCTATTTATTAAAAACAAAAACTAAAATAATCAAATATCGTTATGCTACTTTATAATCTTTAATTTAAATTTGTTTTCTGATTCCCTTGTATCAGCAAAGTTTTACTATGCATGAATATTATTTTTACATGTTTGAAATTTAAGATAAATTGTACTTAAATATAAAATAATCTTGTAAAATAAGAGTTGCTAAAATATTTAAATACTAAAAAATACAATATAAAAGTATTATGTAGCAGCTATATATACATTCAAAGTACAGGTACATTAATATACATATGGTATAGTAATAATCATACATTCCTTGTTAAAATAAGTTTTTAGATTAAAAAAAAAGATTTCACACCAAATATATAATCTAAGCAAAAAGAATCAAATTTTCATTATTTTCTCCTTTGTAGCCACTTTTCTCTTGTCTTGCTATTCAAAGCAATGTATTAAAAAATGTGAGTATTCTAAAGTTTTGGATTCAACTAGTCTGTACTACATCTATATAGATCAGTCATAATAAATTTTACTAACCTCAAAAAAGATGACTAGCATATTAAATTTTTAGCAAAAAGTTATTAAAAAAAACTTTTCATACATTAAATTTCTTTCCAGCCTGCCTGTGCATTCCAAAAATACATTGTTTAATAATAAGATAAAATTAACTAATTTCCATGAGAGTACAATGCAAACCTGGTTCCTCCTATCAAAAAAAACTAAGTTTGGGTCTATGCACATAAATCTAGCACTTAATATTCATTAAGTTTGCTATTTCAAAATAGCTGTATAATTTATATGCCAATTTCCTTACAAATGATTGATTTCAATTCTTGAGTTGACGGCACTTCAAGTATGTACAGAAAAGAGACAATTATATATCAAGACCTTTGCTTATTATTATTATCTTTTACATAAACAAAAGATTTTCTAAGAGAGAAATTATTTGACTATGTTTAAGAAATGATTAAGAGAGAATCAGCATACTTGAATATATGCATCTCATGATATTTGCCAATGATTATGTTACATCAATAAAAGTAATAAAATCTAACCCAATAAAGATCAAACCATCACGAGGTGCTCAATCTGAAGAAAATGGATTATATCCAGCACCTGAGTCATGTCACCGACATGAATGCAATCTCACTGCCCCAGCCCAGCAATGCCAACATTAGGAATGAAAATTAATTTGCACCATTGGAAAATTTAAAATTTCAGGTGAAAACAAAAGAATCTCCAAAATTCGCCAAGCTCAGTGTACCTTGGATTTTCTCTTTTATTGTTTTCAAGTCCTGATCAACATTTTATTTAAACCAGTGAATTCATCATGTGGTATCATTTTCAGGTAAAAAGGGTAGCAAATCAAGTATAGTGCTAGATAGTGTAAAACAAATACTAGATACAATTTTAAATTATTTAACTTAAAATTATATTGAGCGACATATTACATTTAACTAATAGTGAATTGACCCGGATTAGATTCCAACAAATAAATTTTTAATATTATGCGAATATCATATTTCAGTTTAGGGTGATACGCCTCCAAACAAATTCCCCACAAAACATTTTAAATTCAATATTATTAATCTCTCTCTTGAGAATGATTAATTAATTAATTTTCCCCTTCCCCCTTTTTATGTTTAAAATATAATTAAATGGACACACTTGACCCAGCGTCTTCCCGAAGCCAAACTGTTTATGCATAAGGTAAGTTTTCTGTAAGTAATCAAAGATAAAATATAAATCATTTCACCTTGACAAAAAAGAAAAGGTTGCTCTAATTAATAATCCCTTAAAGCAAAATCTTAATTTTTACCTGCCGAATGACATTGGTCGGGAAATAAAGAATACATATTTTAATTAATTCTCTAATACGAGAACATGGCAGGTAGGAATTTGTCTAGGTAAAAGTAAACCGGCATATAAGTACAATTTTAAAATCAAATATATATTTAACTGACATATTTATAAGTAAATAACAAATATCATTGATAGACCGCTTGACTAAGAGAAAACTAACTTTATATTAAGATAGGCATAATTTAAAGGCAGGAAATATATTTATAGCAGAGGCATTAAAATTCAGTTATAGAAAGTCAAGGTTACAAAATTAGAATAGCATTTAGATCATAATAAGAAATTACATTTTAAAGGCATTTATTTACAAAGTATTTAATTATGTGATCAATTGGGGATAAATAAATGAAAATGTTACCTAATATTTTTCACAGTCCACGTTGAAATCCTGGTCCCATGACGATCCGAGGAATTTGAAATTGGCTTCACATTTTGAACATAAAAATAGCTAGCCATTTATTTTTATTCTGAGTTCAACATTTTAGCAGCCCAAAAATTAAACATTCAAAGAAATTTTTCCAGCTTCATGGCATCTGCGATTCTATTCGGGACAAAAGGGGACTTAAGCAGGCTATAGTCTGCTTACCCTAAACTCATACTGATGCACTTCTTTAGGTAAATTTTATATGAACTTAGCATGACAATCATCAGAATTAGTGCAACTAATTGAAAACTGCACTCAACTGCCTTAAACTCAAAACTGCATTGCACTCCAAACTATATTGAAAAAGGAAAACCAAACACTAACTGACTCCCATTGTTCTCCTCATCTATTTATATGTTTTTAGATAGCTTTCCACAATTTCCCCTTTTGCAATCGCCCAGAGCAAAATCCATATCTTTGACTCAGGCAATTACCATACATGATCTAAACTATTTGAGTATTGACTTCCTAAGATTCACCCTCCTGATAAACACAATGGTTTTATTGTTTCAAGTTTAAATATAGATTTTAAGAAATTTTCTTCTACTTTAATTTCATTAGAAAATCCATTACCATTTCGTTAATGGCTTCTCTTTTGTTTTATTTTATAGAATGTAATTGGGGTTTATCACAAAAGTGAATCTCCAGAATAAAATGGTCAATTTAAAAAAAAAAAAAACATTATTTTCAAATTTATTTCTTAATTTATTTTAATTTTATTACACAGTTTCCATTTTTTAATTCTATATGCACACATCTGTATATATATATATATATTATTTAAAATCATTATTTAAACAAAATATCTGAGATTTTATTAACTAATTCTTTATCTGCAGATCTAATACATACAAAATGGCAAATGGAAACCCCAATAATAATAATCGTTTACAAACTTGACTATATTAGCAATATTAGAAGACATGAAGCTAGGATCAAATCCATAGATTGAGATCCATTGTTTCAATATACATATGTACTGAAGAAGACCAATAAAATAATAAGAATGAATTGATAACGGTGAAAGAGCAAAAATGAAAAAAAAAACTTATATGCTAAAATTATTTGTGCTTCTTAAAATTTTAAAGTCACATCCACAGGTAAGTATTTAGTGAAGACTGAAAAAGCATTAAATTTATGTGAGAGGGAATATGAACAAAAAGAATATGGTGGTACATAATAAAATATTACATTAGAAAATATTAACTCTAATAAAAACTTTAGCAAAGAATCCACTAAAAATAGTGTCATCATTTTTTTTATTGCAAGTAACAATCAGTTTTAATGATTCAGAAATATTAACATAGCATTTCATGACTTCAAATATTAATCTTATCAGAATTACTACATCAATAAAAATTTAAAAAAATTCTAATTCATACTGCAAATCCTATGAATACAATTGCAAAATGTTATAAAAAATACTGCCTGCTATTTTGCCCAATACACTGATGTTAAATGTACAAATTAACATTATTCAGGAACAGGATTTTTGCATTATATCATTTATTTTCACCACAAGAATAATAACAGAGAGAATATTTTAAAGTTTTTTTTGAGAAAGTAATCAAGTGAATATATATCTGCATATGTATACTAAATCAGATTAAAGCAACCAAAGACCATATGATAAAAAACTTTGGAAAGCAAAATCTATTTTTTTCTTAATGAGGGTAGAATATTGCTAAAATTTTAATATGGATAAAAAGGTGGTTTATAAATTTATAACTTTTAATAAATTAACCTTTAGTCGTAATTCTTTTAGCATATATCACTGCACCCCCCCCCCCCAGTATAATTTTTTTAGTGATTCTTTAAATATAAGTTATAAATATATTTGCTTTAAAATATATGCTTAGCATATTTTTATTACCTATTTCAAAATAAAAAATGTGTGAAAAATATTCTTAAAGCATTTTTAACATTATGGATTTAAAATAAAAGCAACACATATGCATGTCTTCTATACCTGGGTCTCATTTTATGTGGTAGATAGGTTCCACAGAAAACCCGCATTAAAAAAAATTGCACAAAAATAGACTTAATTTACCTTGAAAAATAGGGGATAGAGTCTGTAATTTTCAGAATTCGCAATAAAAGCAAAACAACACAGAAAAATTACTTTAAAATTCGCATTAAAAAAATAAGCAAATAAAGTATGACTAATAAAAAATTTCAAATATTTGAAAAAAATTAATACAAGACAATTTTTTTTTTACTTTTTTTATTACTACATTATTTAATTTTACATTTTTCATACATATTTTAATCATTACCGCTAGCATTGTTTGTAAACTGGTAAGAAATCAGATTCGATGTGATGTATTGTGGCTTCTCCTTAAACAAAGTCAAGAATCTCTCAGCAATTAGGCCCAGAGAAACCTGCTAGCCACTTTATTTTTATTCATGATGTGATGTACAACTACAGCCATTTTCAGTCTTGTGCTGTGTTAATGGTTTTCTGTTTCTATATTAAAAAAATTAAATCGCAATCAGAACAAAAAGATTATACATTATCATTAGAAAGATTATTTTCAGTTTATAAAATCTTCTTTTTTTATTTTAAAAATCTAAAAGATTATTTATTTCAGTTATATATAACAAAATATGTTTTAAAAGTTTAAATTTTTTGAATATTTATTGCGATATTTTTATATGTAAGTATAATCTATTATTATTATTTACTCATTAGTATAAATTGGTTATTTACATAAAAGCTAAGTTCTAAATACAGCTTCAGGCCATATTCACGTTAGCTGCTAATATAATATTATATTTTTGAAGAAAAAAAAGTATTTCAAGTCAAAATAAGTTATTAATAATTTAAATTTCTTGATATCTAATAAATATAGTGAAATATGAAAGATATTAAGAATAAATATGAATCGCATAACTTCAAAATCACATAATCCGCATAAAACGAGACCCAGGTGTATTTCAAATCCCCAAATTTTCAATACTTAGAAAAATCAACATATGTAGATAAACAAAAATAAACACTAAATATATTAAAGTTGAATAAGGTACTAACTTCCATGTATCAAGGTTCAGCAAAAAAAACCCCAGAGCTCAATTATAAATGATTACATATAGTTAACAAATCCTATCAGAAAATACATTTTTTCAAAGTCTCATGCCAGGATTTGTTCTTTGTTAAAACATTCCATTATAGCTTATTGTTTTTCTTCTCATTATAAATGTAAATGTTATGGATGTAAGAATTATGAATGACTATTTCTGACTTATGTACAAAGTCATATTATGTAATTGGCTTTGATTTCTTTTGTACTTTTTGTCACTTTTGTTTAATAGTACAGACTTTCTTATCTCATAGCCATTATTACTTTCACAAAAAGTCAAAACTAAATGTCATTGTAATCCACAATGACATAAAAGAATCATCCCCACCTCTAACAAATTGCATGCTATACTTAAAGATAGTGATGTGATGCTGCTTCATACATGATTTTCTCATTTTATTCTGTGTAGCTTTAGTCTCCAAAAGCTTCATTAAGCAATAGTGTGTACTTATGTGACTGAGATATAGTCGTAAAATCTTACATAATGTTTTTAATGTTATTAAATAATTGGGCCTAGATAGTAAATCAAGATCAAGTATATTTAGATTTCCCACCAATAAGAACTTCAATATTGATTTATGACTCGATATTATTTTTGATCTAGATATCCCTCTAATTTTTATGATTACAAATAAATAAAATTAATGGTAACTTTTTTTTTATTTTTTGGCAAAAAATAAGGGCCTGGTCTACAACATGCTCAACCTATATGTAAATCCAGTAGTATACATACAAACAGACTTGTCAAAACACAGTGTGTGTATGTACTTTCTCATTTTTTACAAATGATTTTTTTTTATTAATTATTCTTTGTTAATACTTTAATAGGTAAAATTTAAAAATAAATTATATCAGGAAGTATGTACAATAATATTTATACACATTTATTAAAAATATTTGTTCTACATAAGTTTTAAAGAGGATAATTTAAGGGCCGTCGTAGGCTCCTATGTAACAATAGTACGCAAATGATAAAATATTCAAAAATTATTATGTATAAATAAAGTAAACGCCAACTTCAAGTTTTCTTTTTTAAAAAATACTAAATTAACTTTTGGGAATTTATATATATATTTTAAAAATAAAAAATAAAATTGCATATAAAAACCAAAATAATTATTTCATTGTTTGCATGTTTTTTATCTGCTTTTTTAAATTCTAATAAAAAATACATCTTTTTATTTGAATATTGCAAAAAAAAATTTTTTTTCTTTTTGTGTTGTGAGATACAAGTTACAAAATATTTATAATTTTTTTTAAAAAAAACTAAATTCCTTTTAAAAAATCAAGTTATTATTATGGTTTATTATTTTAGGTTCTATTATTTAAATATCACTGATATGAATAATTGAATAACATGCTGATAAATTATTAATACAGCAATCGACTTGCAAAGTTGAAAATTAAATTATATTTAGATTCACACTAAGCCTAGAAAATTGTTATATTTATTATTAAGTTGTAAAAAAAAAAAGATTAATTTTTTTTTTTAAAAAAAGTCAATGATTGTCCCTATGAAGAAACTTTTTCATCGTAATCTTTCCAGTCACAATAGTTTTGTTAACTGGAAAAGAGAAATTTTTTTTAACTTTTACTAATCAAAATAGTTCCACATCAACTGAAACTTTTAAAATGATTTATAAAACGCTTGATTAAAAAAAGAAGAAGAATTAAAAATCAATACACATACATAATGTAAGCATTACCAGAAATTCCGACCATATGTTGCACTCTATAGATTTGCAGATCATAACACCGGTTGCGAGTTAAAACACATATAAAAACCAAAGTAACAAAGATGAACAAAAACAAATAAATGGAGATTATTATTTTATTCTTCTGTCAACTAGATAAAAATCAAAAACCTTTAGTTCTTAAGTTTGCCATTCTAACCATTGAGTTAAACTGCTCAAAAACTTTTAAAATATTACTAACAGTTTTGAAAAGATAAAAACATATAATTATCCTGTTTTATATATATGTAAAACCAAAGTAAAATGATTTCATCTCTTATAAACTTAGTGCTTTATGTGATATAAGAAATTCATAGTGATTGTTATGGTAAAATGGTAAAGTCGAAATCAAAAAGATTGTTAAATCAATTAGTTTGGGGTGGGGCTCTCATTTGATCAAATATAATTAGATGTTCGAATATCACATGAGTTTCCATGTAAGTAACTAAACAAATATTTATTTATTTATATTACTTAACAAATACTTTTGTTATATATCTTAAGTTATCTTCTTGTAACAGCAGAATGACTAACAACATAAATCAGTCAATAAATTAATAATAATACTTTTCCATTGCTTATATGTTAGGCTACAACAAATTATGTTAAAAGATTGTAAGAAATGGAAATGATGATAAAATATCATCATTTAATTACGTCAAGAATTCAATATATGTTTAATAGGCATATGTCATAATAAACAAAGAATATTGCACAAGTTTTAACAGATTAGATCTGGGTACATATACCAAGCAAATCTTTGAATATTATATTATTAACATAAAATATTGTACTTACATCAAATTTTGACATGTATAATATAAAATTTAATTGTATAATATTCAAAATGGCAATACACAAAATTAAAATATTTTAATTAATGTAATTCCATCTGAGGATTATCAAAATAAAGAAATTAATGAACATTTTTATATGTGCCTCGTGAAAAACAAAAGTATGTTATTTGTAATAAAACTATTAAAAATATTTCTCCTTTATGAAAATCTGTATATATATATTAAAATGAATAATGTATTATTTATTTCACTGTCAGCTATAAAGTCTTTCACATGTTTGTGAGCTGGTTTTCAGAATTCTGAGGATTGCTAAATGAAGCAGTTTAAAAGCTTAAGCAGCAGCAGCAGCAGCAGTAGCAGTAGTAGTAGTAGTAGTAGTAGTAGTAGTAGTAGTAGTAGTAGTAGTAGTAGTAGTAGTAGTAGTAGTAATATAATAATAATAATAAGTATGTTCAAATGTACATTGTAAATATCATAAACACCTATTTGTCTGAGATAGATGAATGACATGTTTAAACTAGGCAATATTTCTTTTTCTCTGGTATAGTAATCATGCAGATATTGGTGAATCCAGTTACAAAAATCTTGATAATTATGAGTATACTGTGTATTAAATAAAATTTACAAATCAGACAACTGCAAAATGAAAATGAGATGAATGAAGACAATGATTGCAGAAAAATGTTTAAAAATAACCTGTTAAAAAGATAGCATAAAGAAAAAAGACAATATAGAGAATTCTTATATAGACAGCGTAGATCCAGACAATTAGAAATATAAACAAATGGAGCACAAAGATAATAGTGCAGAAACAAAAATTTCTGAAAAGAATGTAGCAATATCTTCATAGTTAGATATGATGCAAATGTTCAACATATTATTAGAGAAGATGGAAAAACAGATAAAACATCTTGATGAAAAAATAGAAAATGGATGAAAGCAGATAGAAAAGATGGTAGAGCAAAGGAATCAAAACAAAGCAATTGAGCAAAAGCAGATGAAACATATTGATGAAAAGACAGAAAATGATCAAAAGCAAATGAATCAAAACATGGAAAGTGGACAAAGGCAGATAGTTTTGAAGATAGAAAATGGACAAAAGCAGATTGAATTGAAATAGAAAAATTAGATCAAAAATTAAAGGAAGGACAGAAAGTGATAAAGCAATTAGTCTAAAGATTGATGAACAAAAAGATAAAAATATTGAATATGAACTAGATGAATTAGACTAAAAGTTAAATGATCCAGGCAAATAGAGGTAGAAATAGAAAACAATGGATCAAATGATGGAGGTTGAATAAATTCAATTAGAACTAAAGTCAAATGATGAATCAAAAAATATGGGAAAAGGTTGAAAGTGAAAATGAACAGATAAAAATAAAATATCAAATGGTCAAAGATGAATATGACACATTGAAATGATGAAAATAATGAATTAAAACTATATAAGAAAATAAAAAAAAGAACATTTTCAAATAAAAAATCAAATGATAAAAGATGGATCAGATATATTAAATCAAGAGGAAGGTATTAAACTAAAACTATTAAAAGAAATAAGAATGAAGCAAGAACTGATTCAAACAAAAGAATAGAAGATGGACCTATGCAGATTGAGAAAATAAACTAAAATTATATGATGAAGAATAAATTCAACAAGAACAGTTAGAAATAAAAGATCAGTGATCAAAGATAATCTGTTGAATTAAAAGAAGAGAATGATAGTAAATTAAAGCTATAAATAGAAAGAGAAAGATAGAAGCTAAAAAAATAATAATTAGATAGATCAAAAGAAAGGATGAAAATACTAAAAAGACAAAAGCGAAGGCATCAAAAGCTAGTATATGCCCATCAAACGGACTCATTCATAATACAAAAGTTAGATTTAACCCAAAAATAGAATGATGATTTGAAATCCAAGCTGATCAATGTACTGAATGAAGAAGCCTGAATTAAATATCAAATTAGTGTATAAGAAACTTTTTACTTATATATCTACTATACATATTTATGTGAGGAAGGAGTTGATCAAAAGAATATTAATGAACATCAAGTCCATTTAGCACTAAGAGGAAAAGATAAATCAAGTTATTACATGACAGTTAAGTCTTTTCCATAATTACTTAAAAAGAAAAAATCTCCAAATAAAGATCAATCTCAAATTAGGATAAAGCAACATTGTATGAATGACCAATAAGCTGGATAAAAGGCTTACACAAGTAAAATCTTTTTTTGCTCCTGTTATTTTTTTATTTAAAAGTTTGAAAATTTGAAACGAGTAATGTCTTATTCATTTCACTGTCATCCATGGAGTCTTTCACATGTTGGTGAGCTGGTTTTCAGAGATGTGAGGGTTGCTAAATAAAGCAATTCAAATATTATTTTAAAAGGTATTAGTTGTAATAATAATAATTGATATATTCATATGTTAGAATAAATTATTAAATGTCATAATTCAAATAATACTAAATAATGTAATAGATTTGTTAAAAATATTTAAATTTAAGAAAAACTAATAAATTATATAAATTATGTTAAAACTGTTTCTCTTATCAAAGATTAAAAGTATGGAATGTATTGAAAAACAACTCAGTTAAGTATACTAGTGTTTTTAAAAAAAAAATTTTTAAATAATTAAATTAAGTTAATAAAAAAGATTAAGCCTGGTTTGAGAAATGAGATCCAAAAATAAAGGAAAAATTCAAGCAATTTAATAATTACAATGTTTTGATTCAATCAATTAAATATTATAAGAGTGTTTATAAAAAAAATTGTTATTAAAAGAAAATAAAGACCTAAAGATGTTGAAAATAGGAGATTATCAAAGATGTTAAAAAATGGGACAAAATGTTTTAAAAAGAAAAGATCAAAACCTGTATATAGTCATTTTTTTTTAAATTTGGCAGTGTGGATTCTTATTTTAATCAAGCTGCCCTGAACCCTCATTAGAATGACTGAATAGAAAAAAAAAAAAAAAACAGCTACCAACTGCTGAAATCTAATCCGGATCTCTGTGGAAGCTGGCTGCACTATTTTCAAAGAAATCTCTAATACAAATAAAGACACAACATCTAAATCTCAAACTTCAGATAATATATTGTTAAAGATACATTATGGCAACTTATAAATGGAATCAATTAAGATATGCATAGTGGAAGAAATATTATATCAAAAAGAAATTTTTCCTAACAAATTGTAGGAATGTCTGGCTTCAGAACTTTTGCTACATAAGTTTAAAAAAATTCTTTAAACTTAATAACATTTTATTCATTTGAAGTTTATTTTTATGACTTCTTAGTATATATTTAATTAAGCCAATAAATATCACATGATTACCATATCTTATGCTTGCTTATAACTGTTATTAAAACAGGCAAAATTCTCTATATGTATTGCCACTCAGTACAAGCCAAAGTAATCAATGGATGCCAGAAAGCTTCTGCCTACTCAACCAATATCTGCAGACTAGTTTCTGGCTTGTGGCCTTCATCAATGAGGAACCTTGGATCTGAGAGCACTGCACCTAGATCTTAGGATCTAATGCAATCCTCCAGCAGCCACCTTTTATCTCTACTTAACTACAAAACTATGAGTCTTAAATTGAAAAACACTTATTTTCAATCCAAGCTCATTAGCTTATATAGTCATATAGGTCTGAACTCAGTTCAGTACTTATATATTTTGAGGTCTTTGGTTCTTTAATAACCATAGCCACCACTATCTTATTAGGAAGGGTTGGTTTTAAGCCAATAAATGTCACATGATCTCCATTTCTTATGCTTGATTATAATTGTTATTAAAACAGGCAAAACTCTCTATACATATTGTCACTTAGTGCAAGACCACAAGCCAGAAACTAGTCTGGAATATTGGATGAGTAGGCACTAGTTGGGGATTTTATGCACAATCCTTCTGGCAGCCATTGGTTACTCTGGCTTATACTGGGTGACATAAGCAAGATGGTGATCATGTGATGTTTATTGCCTTAAAGCAAATCCTGCCTAATAGGATAGTGGTGGCTATGGTTATTAAAAAACCAAGTTCAGACCTATATGACTATAATAAGCTAATGAGCTTGGATTGAAAATATTATAGTGTTTTCAATTTAAGACTCATGGTTTTGTAGCTAAATAGAGATAAAATATGGCTGCTAGAGGGTTGCATTAGATCCTAAGATCTAGGTGCAGTGCTTTCTGATCCAAAACTCCTGCTTTCTGATCCAAAACTCCTCACTGACAAAGGCCACAAGTCAGAAACCAGTCTGAGGATATTGAATGAGTAGGCACTAAATGGGGATTTTATGCACAAGCCTTCTGACATCCATTGATTACTCTGGCTTGCACTGAGTGGCAATACATAGAGAGGGTTTTGCCTGTTTTTTATATATTTAATTCTAACAAACTTTATGTTATTATACATAGAGTATTTATATAACAAATTATTTAATAGATTGATTACAGGAAGATGCAAATGTTTTGTTTAAAAAAATCAACATTTGTGGTTAAGCTTTTATTAATACTGTAGTTGTGTTTTAAAACAACTTTCATTCTTATGTACATGTTAGTTAAGAGTTGACCTCTCTAAAAAAATGTTTTCTTTTGATGTGAAATTTATCAATTAGATAGTTAATCAAAAATGCAATGTTCACTTTAAACATAAATGTGCATGCATGTAAAACATTTAAATCAAGTATTCAAGTGTTAAAAATAATGAGTGTAGTATAATTATTAGACTTCTAAGTTAGTTTTATTTTGAATTTTTGACTGAATTCATTTGTAGATAAATTAGCCCTCCTTTTGACTGCTCCTTGATTTTATATATGTAGAATTTATAATATATATGAAATTGTTAAATCTTTCTTGAATGGTTAAGAAATTCTATATCTATATGGTGAAATTATTTAGTTTTGTTCTGTAAATTTTGGGTCAGGTCCAATAGACCACCTGACTTAATTAATAGTTTTACCAGCAAATTGGAATCAGATTCAAAGAACCGCCTCACATAATTAATGTTATTGTCAAATTGGGATTTGGCTCTAAAGTGATTAACTCCCTAAAATTATCATTACTAAATATATGTATTGCTTAAAACTATTTTGTAGTAGATATACGTGGGTAACTATGCTATGAAGTTTTGAAGTAAATAAATACATTAAATTTGTGAGGGTCAACCATATAAAAGATTATATCCAGAGTATATTAAAGATCAGAGATTTGCTCTATGGCAAGTATGCTGAGTCATAAAACTATATTAATATTATAATATGTAAAATCAAAGATTGTTTTAAAATTAATGTAATAATCAATTATTAAAAAAAATATTTTTATTATCTGTAATGTAAATATGTATAGGGTAAAGAACATTATATTTTGTCTGACAATTATAATACTTCATAATTAAATTATTATTTTATTATTTGTTTAAATAATGTGTTAACTCTTTTATATGTAATACTGTTTAGTCTGCATATTTATTTCATGTCCCCTTTTCAACAGGAGTTAGTTAAGATCTATGTGATCTAGCATGCCATTATCTGTGTATTAGTCCTTATCATATTATATAAAATATTATAAGTATATATGCTGGCTGCTTTCCTGGCATTTAATGGAAGATGATGCCCAAATCAATTAAAATGAATTTAAGTAATTTAAATATAAATAAGTTAACCATTACTATAATATATGTATATGAATGGTCTTCAATGACTAAATAAAATGCACTTCATGTGTAATCCAATAGTTGTATGTTATGTTTCAATTTCCTGCCAGTAAATTGTAATGTGTACAAATGTGTGTAACAATATTTAGTGGGTTTTAACTCCTTAATACATGCTCAAGTCAAGATCTATTTTTTGGAAATCACTAAAAATACTTCAAACAACCTAAGAATTATTGACAAGAGAGGTTCATGCAAAGATCCAAACCTAATAATAAAGCTAGCACAATTTCATCTTTCCAGATTCTTCAGATAATTTCATCAACACCCATAGTTATTATGCTTATATGCTTCTGAAATTAAGTTTAATTGCCTTCCATTTATCTAACTTTTCTACTTACCCATGTAGCAGCAGAACTGAGATCTTAATAAATCTGCAAGTGAATCTATTTTCTAAATTGAATCTCAGTGAAGTCTTTTCATCTGAGAGATGTTCTAAGTCATTTTTTTTTATATATTATCAACTATAATTTGGATTTTTATTATGTGTTTATTACCCTTATAATTTTTCCAAATGTTATTCTTACACTTCAATCAGAGAATATGCTTCATAAAGAACCACAAGTTAAGCATAAATCTAATCTCTCTGCAAATAATTATTTTATATATTAGGTTTATCTTTACAAACTAATTAAAATACTATCCAGTTTAGTTGTCCATCTAATCAGGATTTTTATATAAGCATAGTTAGAGGGCAAAGCAAGAATAGAAAAGTTAAACCAGCAAGCAACTTTAATAACTAATATGTCCATCTATTGGGTGCTGTTTAAGAGGTTATACACTATATATATCAAACTTTAATTGAATATAAAAATGTGATTTTAATTTCCAGTTTTCCACACTTTTTTATATTCTATATTACAATTATTTTCATGGTCCCTTAATAAATTTTTATGACCGTGAGCACATGCACTTTATAAGAGACTAAGTGAATTTATACTATGTGTAAGTCTAAAAATGAGAAGACATTAAAATTTATGAAATATTTCTAAAGTATGAAATGTTAAAAATTGTTTTTTTAAAAGGATATCAAACAATTGTCAAGGCCCACTAATGAAAGATGAATGAGTCAATAGAATTGTCACATTATTTCTTACTAAAAATGTAAATACATATCTATTAGGGGACCCAAAAATAACGAATCATTCTCTGATTTGGATGCTTGTTGTAGTATATACTTCTGTTATTACATACATTTTTCAGCATCTTCTGAATCAATCTTCCAAATGACATCCCATGTGAAATTGTGGGTCCAAGTAATGCATTGTTTTATAAAGTGCATTTTTATCAAATTTTTTAATAACAGCTGAAAAGTTCAGCAAGGTGAAATTCTGTTTTCATTTACAGAAAATGACAAGGAAAAAGGTTGTACTGCTTACCATGTCCCTAAAAAGCATAGCAAACGAAATTCAAAATCAAAACAATACTGACTTCTTTTTTTTTGACACAGATGATATTCCCTCGAATTTTGTTTGCAACAGTCAGGCATTTTATCTCCAAGTTCCGAAACATTTATGTGATGTGGTAAAACAAAAACATCCTGTTTTGTAACAAAGAAACTCAATACCTTGAGTGTGAAACACTTTTTAATTAAATTCAGCATGATCCAGCGTATCTATCAACCATATTTGCTCAATCTTGCTTCATGTGATCGATTTTATTTTTAACCCTTTCAAATAAAAAAAATGTCTCAATTTTTTTTTGCAGAAGTGGTGGGGAAAAAATGACAGAGACATTAAAAGGCATCACTTTAGAAGAATTTCCGGACTACTTTGAAAAATGGAAAACATGTTTAGATCGGTGTATTGCTTCTAATGGATAGTAATTTGAAAAAGATTAAATTTTGACACTTATAATAAACAATTTTTTATTATAAAATTCCGGTTATAATATAACTGAAAATATATCATTCATTAAGGTATTAATATAAAGTTTGGGTGTCAGGAATCTCTTATGATATCAGTCACCTCTCTATTTTTACTGTAACAATGATATTATGTGAATGTGAAACTTCATTTCTATCCTTTACTTGCACTTATACCCCCCCCCCTCCATTATTATTCTGGAGTTAGAATGATCATACTGGTTTAAGAGGGGTTGGCTGTTAAAGATTAATATATCTATGGAGAAAATGATAATAATTAATCCTGGCATGCTTTCAATAAGCTGGGCTTTTCCCCCCATTTTCTTCTGCTATCTACATAATTTATATACCAAGATCTTTAACTAAAGGCATGGGATTGCTAGGCAATATTGTGGAAATACAGTATTACAACTAGGTGACAACATTGGATCCTCATTGTTGAACATTTACCTATTTATAAAACTTAAAATGAATATAATATAAAAACAACTGACATACATATTATACATAAGCACATATGTATATGACTGTGTCTGTTTAAAGTGACTACCAATAATTTCAAATTTCATAAAATATTAGGATATGGAAAATAATATATTGATTACAATTAAAAATACATGCACACACACATATTATATATAAAGCAAAAATTGTATGCATTAAATCACATCAAATAAATAAAATTAAATTTAATAAATTCATGCAACTGTACATTTAAGACGTTGTGAAAGAGTATTTTAAAAGGAAAGAAAGATTAATTTGAGACCTAGTCTCTACAGTTGTGCAACATTATAATCCAATGTTTATGGTAATTACTGGCACTAAAGTCAATTCTTGGATTACCCATTTCCTTTAGGAAATGTGAGATAATTGAAGAGAGTAATCAGCATCTCAAGCCTCTCAGAGTTCACAGGCCTGAAAGAGGCAGTTACATGTTGATTCAGCTTTTATTGACTTTCTTTTTTTTTCTTTTAAGATGATACTCTTTCAGTAAGACTGCAATATTAAAGAAGTGATATACAATAGTTGTCTGCTAATCTTAAAAAAATTTAAACATCTTAAAAAAAATAAATAATTGTTAAATTAGTTTTCACACATTAGCGAAAGATAAAAGTGGATATTAAATTGCTATTAAAACGGAATGGAATAAATATTTGACTAACTACAAATTTTAAATCAGTTAAATACACTTCATCATCACTATACTTTATCAATACTCATAATTTAAATATTACATCAACTTAGTAATTTCAATCAATATTACAAAGTGAAGACTTCTATCAATATTCTTGTTTATGATTAAATACATTAATATTAGAAACTTCCATGAATAGTTGATTTTCAAAGAGAAGGAAAAACCGCTGCATTTATAATACTAATTAATTTAAAATGCAACAATGATGTCTTCTGTTTTTGATGAAAGCCAATTAGCCATAATCACTCATGTCTAATGTTCATTCAAAAAAAAAAAAACTTTATGCATGAATAATTTAATCGTACCTTCTTTTTTTTTTTTTTTAACCATAGACACCTTTTTTTAAAAAAAAAAAAAATTAAAAGCTTTTTTCATTTCCTGATGTTAGGCATGGTCTAAAAGTGTGCTTTAAATTCTAATTGCTGTAATTTTATTCCATACCGCCCTTTCAAAAAAATAAAATTATTAACTCTGAAAACTTTTTAAGGAGAACTATCTCACAGATATCAAGATATTTTTTTATGTTTAATGTAATTTTTAGCAGTTAAATTATGTGCATGCTGATAAAATATTGATAATATATTTTATACTGTCTTAAATTTAGCAAAGCTAAAAAATAATCAATCTAGATTTTATAGAATATTGTTTTAATCCCAGTCAAAAGGGATAACTGTTTGTTGATTCTTTTAATGATTAATTCTGGTGTTGCAATATATCTCATAATGGCTTCCAATGCTAATTTTTGACTTCTCTTATTCATTTTATTTACTTCGAATGCTTGTTTTGAAAATTTCTCTGTCCCCTACTATATACCTACCATTTTGTACCATCAGAATAGATACATTGTAAGTGATATACCTAAAGTTTACAGTAATCATGATAAAGTATACTATTTACATTACATCACTCAAAGTGTAATAACAATAAAAATATTGATATTGATTTATATCATTAGAAGCAAAATAACTTCAATTCATTCATATAGTGATTAAAGCTGGAAAAAGATAAAATGATATTAACTTTTTTTCATTTTATTAGCAGAAGAATAAGTTTTATGATTTACAAAACTGTTAATAGTAGGACATTAAATATTTTAAAAATTTACGATTGCAAATACAATGATTCAAATAATATATGTTTTATAAAAACATTTTCAATATGCTTTAAGACTAAGCAAGCTAATGTATCACAGTAATAGTGGTTTATATATTTTTTCAACTAATATTGAACCACACCAATAGGTGAGGCAAAGAGACAACTGTCTCAGGTAATAAAATGGAACATGTGTAAAAATGAGGCATAATACTTTTAAAAGTATTAAATTAATGCAGTAGCAAACTCTCCACAAAGTAGCTCCATCCAGTTCAAACCTTAGTAATCAATGAATGCAAACAGGTTTATGCATAAAATGCCTATCTAGTGCTTATTCATCCAATAAATCTAAACTAGTTTCTAGCATATTGTTTTCATCAGTGAGGAGCCTTGGATCGAAAAGCACTGCACTTAGATCTTTGGAATTTATGCATAAACCTTCCTGCATCCAGTGATTATTAAGATTTGTACTAGGTGGCACTATTATATGGACAGTTTGTTGTTCTCATAGTTTGTATAAGCATAGGAAATGATCATGTAATATTAAATTAATAGCTAAAAATACCTAATAAAATAAGGATTGAGAATATATCTAAAGAAAAGATATCCTCTTCTCTTTAAACAAAAACCTCTAATTAACTTTTCATTCACTTTTCCTAAGTAATATCTTAATAAACAAATATGCGCTAACAGAAATGTAAATAAATGAGTTCAAGGACATTGTTTTGCTTTTTTCATCTTTGCTAAGAAACAAAGAATTTATAAATTAAGAGCAGTTTTCTATTCTAATCCTGTATACTGTAAGCTTGAGTAATCAGAGATTATCAGATGTCAGGTATTTTAAATTTCCTTTTCTGGTTTTTGTCTCTATTATTGAATAATTTGAAACTGGAATTAATACACTTACATTCATCATTCTCTTATCATTCAGACCAAATAGTTATAATTAATCTCAATGAACTTCATGCAACATGTATACAATTATATAAAACAATCCATGTGATATTCTCTTCAGCCACAATTGAGTTCATTTTATCTGAAACATACATCATGTTAAACAAGTTATAACAAATGGCCATATAACCACCAATTCAAGGGTACTTTGCTTTCATCCCATATCATTTAATATACAACATTTGACACATCACTGCCCTCCATCTTCTTGGCTTCTGGTATTGGCCAATGATTTACACAAGAGAATTCTCACCACTAAAGCTACTCACTAAATTCATTAGCAGTTACACAGGCTCACTCAAACCTATCACTATATTTGTAACCAGTTGAAAGACTACCATGCCATCAAAAGAAAAAATCTCCCTAATCCAACATCCTACATGGATCCGAGCATACATACACTGGGCCTTGGGCTACTCATCTACATCAAAGATTGTCATGGGACAAAACATAAATAACCCATACTTTAAAAATAAACTCCAAAACCACAATAACATTCAAACCATCCATACATCTCTTTGGACTACCAGAAACTATAATGCCTTTTCAGACTGGCCACCATCCACAACTCTTGTCATCCAGAGTATTATGGAATTCCTGCTTTTATTTTTAGTCACCTCAGTCATTTCACTACTATATATAAATGATTTTGCCAATTTCAAATGCCAAAGAATATCAAAAAAATATACCCCATCACAATAGTGCCTTTTACTAAAAACTTGATTCCATATACAGCCTGTACACTAATTGGCTCATTTCCATGAGCCCATTAGCCATAAAATTTCTCAAGAATGTCATTAAAGATAAAACTGACCTGCCCATCCTTCCACTAATATTATCCCTGCAGTTTGCCAAAAGAGGCCCATAACACAGCAAGCACATATTTTTATGACATTTCACAACTAAAGTTTTAAAAACAAAAGATCCCATTTAGATCAGGTGGACATACAAGCAGCATCTGATTCCATCCCCATTAACATATTCATTCAGATGCTTGCTAACATCACAATTCCTCCTGCTGCTCATACCAAATTCACCATCTTTTATCCCTACCCAGACTTTCCCACAGTGATCACTGCTCAGATCCTTACTTTTTATGCTGTACATAAACTTGCTTTTATAACAAATACAAAGCAAATCACTGGAATAAAAATATCATCCTTGCATAGCCTATATGGATGATGTCATCATTTTCCTGCTCTCCCGGAAACAATTACCCATATTGCAAAGCATCTCAGTGACTATATGTCTGCTTACAAGTTTCAATTCAATCTCAATAAAATTACCACATGGTTTCTATCCACTAAAAAACTATGCACACAAATCTTCCAAGTAAAATCCACTTCATTTCTAGGCTTCCCATTCTGCAAAGACTCACTTGCTATGAGGCAGGCAATACAAACCAGGCTCCAAGTTAGTACACTCAAAATCACCAATTCATATTCTAAAGCATACTTCTCCCTCTATTCTAAAATTCATCTATTCAATACTCATTATTACCAAAATTACATATTATTCCCCCACTTATCAAATTCACAAAAGCATTTATTTCTGTCATCAACTCTTATCTGCAAAAAATGAAAGACAGTATTCACCTCTATCAAACAGCTCAGCCAGCAGCCCATTCACTATGGTTGAGGCCTCCACAGCATCCAGGTGTTCACATGCAGAAAGCCATTAATGTAATAACTGAAAGCCATTAATGTAATAACTGGAATCTCAAGCAAATTCCAATCCCTCCAGTGCCTGCTCAACATCGCTCCTGCTGATAACTCCTCCCCTCAATCTTATATTTCACAGCTCTTATTTCCTCAAGGTTAATCAAAGTCGACTAGAATAGTTTCTCCAACAACCATCTACTGGCAAATCTATAACCTACTTAATCCACCCACTGGTAATGATCACCAATACCCCACATTCAGGGTTAAGGATCATTGCCTCTCTGCCAGTTTAAAAAAGGTCCCTGCACCCAATGTTTTTTGATGTCCTGATCCATCTTAACCTTTCTGGTCTTGTCATATCTGGTTTTCTACCCTATCATTGCCTCTACAAAAATGATGATCCATTCTTTGGACTATGCCATGTAGCCTAACAGACTCAATAACACCATTTTACTGACTGCCATGTACTCAACTCCACATGACAAATCATGTTAGACACATAGCAGCAGATCCCCCCTACATTCATATAATATATGTCAACCCTTCCAAAAATATCACATCCCTACAGCATGTGCAGATACCTTCCTGCTGCATTGTCATTTTGAGCAACAACAACAGGAGGCATCCATCCATATTTCCCAACAAATTAACACAGTCAAAAAACATGAGATTCCAACATACCCCCCCCCCAGACATTTTTGCAGCCACATGGTCACTCCTTAATGAGCAGTCCAAACTATAAACCAACATTGTCAGTATCTGCCTCTCCAGAGTGAGCATATGATCAACCTTATCACTGTTGCCAAATATCCATTCCAATGGCCTACTATCCATGATGAGATTTTTTTTATTTCTCAGCATCCTCATCACAAAAGGTCAGGCTGAAGATAACCTCTCAACCACACCAGTCCAACTAAAGATAAATGAAGTTTTACACTGAGCATCATTCCCCTCTCCTTCATCAACCCCATTTAACATTTGAATCAAATATATTTCTTGTTCGTTTGCTATGACATAGGTTACAATTATCATACTTTAAATTGTTTTTAAAAGATTTCTAATTATAAGAACTTTATACTGACTCTTTGTAAATTGAAAGATTTTGCATATGTTAGTTTCTATAGAAATTGTGGACTTAATCAGTGAAGTAGTTAATAGTTTCATGCTCTCAAATCGAAATGCTTTAGATTCACCTATATATTTAGAAATTAGGTCAAAGATAAGAGGCCGCTCTTGTCTTTTAAAGTTGTTAATCTTGTGTTTAGATTTGTAGAGGTCCCTACTGTAGCATTTTAGGTGCATGGTCTTAAAGTTATAGCCTTAATATATATTATTTATGTAATGAGTATGCACTTTACAAATTATTAATTACAACTTCAAATTGTTTTTAAATATCATTTATAATAAAAATCATCTATGATTACTAATGTAAGTATCTAAACACTGTGAAATATATTCATGTAATCTTATTCCTTTAATTATAATGTAATCATCTATATTTGTAACCAATCACTTGTAAACATATTTTAACAATGGTGGTTTTTTAATTGATATCATGCTTGTTAAACCTGTCATGCCAATGTAACTTTGGCAAAACCATTGTAAAATTCATGTAATATATTTATTGTGAAATAAAATATATTGTTGAAACATCATCATAGTAATACTAATAATAATGATAATGGTGATGATGGTTGTCAATCTATTTTGCTTTCTGTAAAAGAATAGTATAGTTTTTTAATAGACAAAATAGTGAAATATTATATTTTTATTGCACGTGACCTTTTTTTTTTTTTTGGTAACAAAAAAAATTTAAGTTTCTTATTACTGTTTTATATTTCTCAATTTTTTTATTGATAAGTATGTAGATGTTTAATTAAATTAAACAATAATTTAAGAATGTCTACAAATATATTTATAAAAGTAAATTCACTTTTTAATCAATTTAACATGGGGATGTATTGATAAGACTTTGAGTGTATTTTTCCATAATTTGCCAACTAATGAAAAATTTTACAAGCTTTATATTTAAATATGCAAAATTTTCTATATTTTACTAAAAAAAAAAATTTCACAGATGGCAAAAAAATTGAAAATTCAACAACATAACAGGGATTTAGCTCCACCTTCTACCCACCTTGATGAGTCATGCTTCTAAAGTCTGATATTTTCTGATGTCACCTATTTGTTGGTTTAGAAAAAAATAATTTGAATAACCTAAAATGTGTTTATTTGTGAATTTATTGCAATTCAAGATTCTTTTTGTACCATAATTTCAAAAATATAAATTATTCATAATTTATTTTGAATGGAAAAACGTTATTTCTATAATTAGAACATTATATTTTCAGATAATGCAAAAATATCGTATAGCTATTTAAAGCTTGCTTTCTATATAATCAGTGTAATTATAATAATATGAAAATAATGTAATATTACAATATTTTTAAAAAAATATCTTTTAAAGCACAATTCATTAGATTTATGAGAAATAAATAAATATTCCATTCAGATTTAAAAACAAATAATGAAGATTTCAGTGATTTTAGAAAATGAAAATAATTTCTAGAAATAATGATATATGAAGCTTTTGATTTTCACTACAAATTCATTTTCTAATATTTTCAGAAGTGAAATGTAAATATTTAGAATTTATTTCAGTAGTAAACAAAAATTTCTATCAAATGAAGTCAATTTTATTATTTTTTGCTAGTAATAATGGTTTAATCTTAAACTTAATATTGAATGTTTATAGCAACTGAGAAGAAAGGTAAATAACTACTTGCAAGAGAGTTAATGTAACTCAACTATGAATAATTTCCTTCTTTTCTGATCTTATGTAATACATGACTGTTAATGAAAACAACAACAGAAAAGCCAGTTTTTCAAAAAATATTCAGTTTTATTACTGCTAAACATGCTTTCAATATAACATGTATATTATATTCTTGGCATATATAAATACTTTACACAGGTTTTAACCTATGTTCAATGTGCAGTAAAATATGCTTGATTATTATGAATTTTAAAGTGCATTGAACACAGGTGAAAGCCTGTTTAAAGTATTTACATATGCTTTCTGTGCACTCAATAAATTAATTACTACTATTCATGGCATATAGTAATATGACTTAAGAGTTCTTGGTATTAAGTGTATAAGTAGTAACTAATTAGCTATTGAAAATATTAAAATTTATTTAAATAGCCCACTTCTTTGATAGTAGTATGTTTGTGTCTGATTCTATTGATTGATAAACAATCATTTGCTATTTTGAATAGCTAATTAATCACTATTTATACACTAATGTCAAGAACTTTTAAGTCATATTACTAAAAGCATGAATATGATGATATACATGTTATATCGAAAGCAGGTTTGGCAGTAATAAAGCTGTATATTTTTAAAAAAACTATCTTTTATGTGGATGTTTTCATTAACAGTTATGTATTATAATTACTTAATGATATACAAAAAGAGAAAAAAAACGGAATAATTATATATTCTGTAGTAGGATTCATCAATCTTTTCATGGTATCATGCCAAATCTACATTGCAATGTTATTTCACTTGCCAACATGATTCTGTCCATCTTATTATATATAGTACAAAAATTGGTCCAGTTATAATGGATTGAAAAATTATATATTATATAATTTTGAAGCTCATTATAACTGGATCTAATATTATTGGTCATTAAATAATTTAAAATACATAGAGTCATATATGAAAAGTATGTTTTGTTAATTTATATTGCATTTGAAAGACATGCTTAAAATTTCCTTTGGCATGGAGAAAATTCATCCTGTCAGTGATTAAAAAATATAAATTGTTTACAAAATTGCTACAATAATTCAGACTAGGCAAAGCGTCTTTAACTTTTAATAGTTTACATTTTTGACAATGAACTCTAACAAAATAAAACAAGTATTTTTCTAGCATTCATCAAAAATGTTTCAAAGAAACACATTTTTATGATATCAAAAATTTAAATCAAAATTGCAAGTTTTTTATATATTCTTCTTTTCCTTAAAACTATGAACATTCGGAATTTTGAAAAATTTATTCTAATTACACAATAAACCTTTAAAAGAAAAAAAAAACAATGATTTTTAATTAATTGTTGACTAATCAGAATCTGAGCAATTTTCTTCATTGTTTTACTCTCAAGCTATGAGCCAGACACCTGAAAGAAAAGTCCTACGAACTCTTGTATACAATTTCATTTGGCCTGGAATTGAAATCTAGGATGCAGACGTGTATTGATGGATGTAACATTTCTGCAGTGTGGCCCTTCTAAATACTTTTAAAAGAGTATTTTTAAGACTTGCATCTGCAACCAATAATAATCTATCTGGTCTTGATTTAATACATAAGTCAAATTATGCAAAACTTCATACAACAAATTTATTACATAAAGTGGATATTTTCCTTAATATATATTTGTGTAAAGAGCAACATGAAATATGTCAATAGTAAAGAGCAACATAAAATATGTCATTAATATATATACATATAAACTCTTATATATGAACATATGTTGGTTTTATATGTTTATTGATGATGGGATGTTTTTATAACTTATAATATCTGCTAAAATGAAAATACATATAAAAAAGATAGTTTTTAATAATATTTAGCTTTATTACAGCCTAGCAATATATTTTTTACTATATCATATTAAGTATATATCTATAACAACATTGTGGACAAATAATTTTATGTTGGGAATTTGACCATTATATATATATATTATAATGGTTGGATGGAATTAAGAGTCTTACCGTATCTGCCGTCAGGGTGCCACCAGGCCATTTGAACCTGGAAAATTTATAGAGTAGGCAGATACGCACTGTTAAAGATCCAACTTTTACATGTTTTATACCAACCATCAGCCCATGCCACTAGCTCAATGAGACGCAGAGATTTATAAAATATAAATTCTTATTTACAAATATTTTCAATATTAAAAATAAAATAAAAGAAGCCACCACCAATAATAACACATACAAACATTTATTTAAACATATATAAGATTTTGAATCATTATTTTAGTATAACTTTAATATTTTTTTACAAAACATTATAAACTTATTTTACTTTAGATTTTAATTTACAATTTAACTGTTTTTATTTTATTTTAAAAGTTCGCACAGATGAAATTAATATTTATTAGAGTGTCGAGTATGAATAGACTACATATATTGAATTTGAAAAGAAAATATTCTATCCCTGATCTTAGGCCAAAAATTTGCAGTCAAACCAACATGAATCCATCTGATATATCGATGTATTCAATGCAGCATGAATATGACAGCACAACACCATACTGTTAGGAATGCACATCTGAACAGCATGGTTAAGAGAAGACATTGTCTCTCCTCCAATACATGAATGTTACAACTGTCTGGCAAGAAGAACAATAAAAAAAACTCCATAGCAAGGGATTGCGGTCCTTTTACTGTCTTACTATCCCATTCCATAGGCAAAGGGGTGATCCATGGAGCAGGAAATACCATGTCTCCGATGGTCAATAAGAAATAGGCTTATTTTGCCCAAGTGCGGTATACCATGTGATCCTGTGTGTAGCAGACCTCATACTACATTTACTAATTACACCAATATATCCAACCGATTAACCCAATTTAACTATGAAACAAATAACCTAAGATTTACCCTCCCTTAAACTAACATAACTTTACGAATCTATGCAGTACTTCACATCCGACTTAAATTTAACATTTATTAAAAGTTGTTTAACAAAAAAAAAAGTCATAATAAAAACTTAAAAGAACGAAAAAATAAATTAATGGAAATGGATTTTTAAAAAAAAATACATTCAATAAAATAATTAATAAATAATTTAGTCAGATAGAAAATTCTACTTCTATTTAAATATTGAGAAGTTTTTGGAATTAAAGTTCTTACTGTTTTGAAAATGTTCATTAGCTATATAGTTCTTACAATTTTTTAAAAAAAAGTCTGTAGTTTCTAATTGCTTGTAATTTTGAAGGCGTTGATTCCCACGAAGTCATGAGGAGATTGGTGTGCAGTTAGCCATTGGTCCTTTATTTTAGCTGGTACTTTATTGCTGGGTCAAGATGTCCTATAGTCCACAATATGGGAAAACGATGTTTCATTTTTTAGAACAACTGAAGGAATTGAAAGTGCATCTTTCAATCCCTTCTCCTCCAACGCTCTCCAATTTAACACATATCACCTCTGCTTTCACATCTCTATCTTTTTTAATTAATTTTTTTATTTCCAAACTTTTCCTTTTATTGTAAACTTTTGGATCCAGTGGACATTATATCATGACGATGATGATCTTTTCGTTGAGGTCCGTTTCCTGAGAGATTTCTTTTATTGGCTATTAGTTTCATTTGTTTTTTTCTCCTATCTGACATTTACTTATACATTTTGAAATGCCCAAAGGCTAGCTTACTTTTAACTAATTAAAATAATCATTTCCATTTTATAATACCATTAATTAATTTATTGTTCATTCTTTTTATCTTTAAATCTTTCAAGTTTTTTTTTCTTAATATTTAATTACATTCAAATATCAGCCTTTCAAGCTAATTGAGCATGCGCCTTTTGAGAGTGTTAAATAAATGAATACTTTCCTCTTCAATCCAAGATATAGTATTTACAGGAATAAAAAGGATCCTCTTATTCCTACAACTCAAATTCTTTTATATGAGCAAATCTGAAGAACTGTTGAGGAGAGCGTGAGTAGAATTCTCACTTTAAATTACTATTTACGATGTTTTTTGACTGAATGACGTCGGTGAAATTGCTTAGAATTTACTAAAGGCGCATGCTCAATTAGCTTGAAAGGCTAATATTTGAATGTAATATAATTGTAAACACGGCGCTAGATAAAATAATTGCTTATTTACTCATAATTACGTTTCAGTAGGAATGACATTTAGTAAATTCTAAGCAATTTCACCAACGTCATTCAGTCAAAAAACATCGTAAATAGTAATTTAAAGTGAGAATTCTACTCACGCTCTCCTCAACAGTTCTTCAGATTTGCTCATACAAAAGAATTTGAGTTGTAGGAAGAGGATCCTTTTTATTCCTGCATAAATACTATATCTTGGATTGAAGAGGAAAGTATTCATTTATTTAACACTCTCAAAAGGCACATGCTCAATTAGCTTGAAAGGCTGATATTTGAATGTAATATAATTGTAAACACAGCACTAGATAAAATAATTGCTTAATATTTAATTTTAAAACTTTTTCTTTTTTTAAATAAAGTTTTCTTCCAATAATTTTTCATCTGTGCGATTTTATATATTAGAGTTTAGATGATTTTTAACTTACAATTTTTAATTCTTAAAAAAAAAGAAGTTTTTATTTGCAAACTTTTCTTTTTAATGTCTAAATTTTTAAAATAAATAATGTAATGGTGTGTGTACCCATTACAATATATATATAGTAGGGTGATTAAATGGTATTTTATATCAATTGATAAAAAGAACCATTTAATCACACCACTAACTGCCATGAATATGATATAATAAAAATATATTGAAAGCATTCTAGGCAGTAATAAAGCTAAATGTTATTTAAAATGACTTTTCTGGGTGTATTTTTATTTTGATATAAAGAACCATTTAATAACACCACTATATGCCATGAATATGATATAGTAAAAATATAATGAAGGCATGCTCGGAATAATAAAGCTAAATATTATTACAAAACTACCTTTTCTGCATGTATTTCCATTTTACCAGATATTAAGTTGGCTCAAAAAAAAAGAGTCACAATTGAATTTATAATATAGAACTTATCATTTTGGATCATCTAGAAGATCTACACACATTAGTAGAAACATTTTTGTAAGATGCTTAGAAAATTTAACCATTACACACATATAATTTTTATTTAATTTTAAAACAATATTTATTAAGATACATTAATAAAATCAAAAAATCCCTTCATTTTTTTACAAAAATAAATATAATTTTTATTTATTAACATAAAAAATAAAAAGCAAAACATTTTTTAAACTATTGGTTTCCATTAAAAAAAATCTAATATAAAAAATATATATTGTAACCCAGTGCTTTTGGCACTTGGTTTCATTTAACATTATTTACACATGAAATTGATGTTATTCTTTAGAAAAATAAAAAATAAAATAAAAGAAATAATATGTGGTTAATAAAGTGTGCTATCCCCTCTACCTAGATATGGTTTGTGTGAATAAAACAATATGTTTACAATGCAATATCATGTTTTTAAAATGATAGATAAATCTAAATAAGATATTGGTATAATAGCAAGTAAATATAATTTTAAAAAAATGTACTAAACTGTATTTAGTTCTAAAATGGTTATATAAAGAAAAAAAACCACAAATGCCAATTAAGTAAATTTTAAGATAGTATTGTTTTTTTTAAAAAAAAAATTCTGATGAATTTATTTTGAAGAAAATAATTTCATATGTAATTATAATCACAGATAATTATTGTTGGTTTGAATGTGTTTATTATTTTCATTTATTAAACTGTTTTGTAATACATTTTAAACAATATTGAAAACCACATGATTATAATAAGTTATACAATTTTGTTTTGTTTATGTTGTAATCAAATGATTTTTTTTTTTTGGTAGAGGTCGTTGGGGTTAAGGGAATGACCAATAAATACTCAATTCATTTATTTTTTTATTCAGTCTGCTTCTTTTCTTCATAGTTAACAGTACTAAATTTTGCAACATTATTATTTTCTAATTTTGTAAAAATAAATTTGTAATATAATGGACATTCCATCTACAATGTTCGGGCAAAAATTTTGGTAAGACATTCTGTATCTTTGCTATCTCTATCATTTAAAACTTCCTGCATTATTAATTATCATGTCTTGAAAGTTAGATTTTTTTAAACAAAACTAAAATGGAGAAAATAACCAAGGGGATAAATAAAATTGTTGTTTTATCTGAAGTAAGGAAAACAAATATTTTTTCAAGTTAAAACCAATTATTTAATAACTTATTCTTATTTATTAATATTTTCCTGGTATAAAAGAAAAATAAGTAAAGGGAATACTAGAAGAAAAAAAAAGAAAGAACTGGAAACATTGTCCTGTGTTTTTAAAAATATATGGTCTGCTTTTATAAATAATGAAGGTGCTTTATATACTGGAATATATTTGGTTCACTAATAATCGTTTAGAAAAAAATAAATAAATAAAATAATAATAATAATAATAATAATAATAATAATAATAATAATAATAATAATAATAAAAACTATATACATGCATTTTTTTAAAAAAGAAAACAAAAAATGACTTATTTGAAATAAATGTGAAAATTAAATATACATGCATTTTTTGAAAGAAAAATACTATTTGAAAGTAAAGTGCTAAAATTATGAAAGACAACTTAATAATATCTTTAGTGACCTGAGAATAAAATTAAATTATACGTTCTATTGTATGCATAATGGAATTCTTATAGCTTCATTCATTCTCTAATTCAACTGCAGTTATTATAATACTAATCTCAAAGAAACTGTGTGCACCTTCTTCAATGTTCTAGCTAGCTAACTATATGTATAGTCTTCAAATAATATGTATGTTTATCGTCGATGTTATAATATTTGGTTTTTTTAGGATCCAGATCTTTCAATTGGGGAATTAAGCTTTGTTTCTACTACATTTTTTTTACATGTTTATTATTATAATTGCTAAAGAAAAAAAAACTTTTCATTAGGAAAAAAAATGTGTTTATTACTTTCAGTGCTTTGTAGATTGTGAGCGAATGGAAACTCTTTACCTGGATAGACAGCTCAGCAGAGAAATAGTTCTGCTAATAAGATACTATTTATTTATTTATTTAATGTTTTTTTTTTTTTTGGTTTCATTTTAAAAAAGAAAAAACTAATTGGTAAAATTGTATTTTGTTTTATAATATTAATGTATGTTAAAGTTTATATTTGTTACATAATATTTTAAGGATCTTGTAATGACAAGTGAAAGTCTTACTATCATTATTTTGGGTTAAGTTTGTATTTGATATGAAGTGATAGCTATGAAATATATCTGATTTATTACATGCAACTGGAGATATGAACTTTGCATGTTAGGTATTTAAAGAAAAATGTTTTATATTATTTTAATGGGTAAAACAGTACTTTAAATTTATCAGAAGTAACTATAAAAAAAAAAGCTATACAATTTATATTGTATTAGTTAATCAATTTATTAACAGTTATTCTTTCATAGATGTCCACTTTATTTTAGTTTAAGCTGTTAAGCTATACATCGATGTAGAATATTCTTTGATTAGCATTAAATTTTATACTTTTCTGCATGTTATGTACAGTTATTAACAGTTATTCTTTCATATATGTCCACTTTATTTTAGTTTAAGCTGTTAAGCTATACATCGCTGTCGAATATTCTTTGATTAGCATTAAATTTATTATACTTTTCTGCATGTTATGTACAGTTGCTTGGCTAAGACATGTGTATTTTAATTCATTGGTTTCAGATATTGGTTGAAAGTATAAATTTTAATATAGGTTTATTATTATTAGTGTGTTTTGCTATCTTGCCTAAGTGTAGACTTAGTATACGTTTAATATCAGCATATTTTAATATTTATAATGTATTTTGTTTTGTGGGATGGAGATGCTCTCCCCAAAATACTTTATTTTCCATGAGAGGATTAGTTTTATGGTATGTTTTATAGTCAATGTGACTGAGTCTCAGAGTTTATAATATTTCATATACTTAATGTGTTTTAATCCAAAGAGAGGATTATCTTTGGTGCATGTTCTTTTCTTTAGGTGGTGAGATAGAGTCCACACCTATACATTTTTTATGCCTGAGAAATAGGCTAGAAACCAGCAAATGCTTTAGTGTAGTATTTTAATCTGCAGACATTAGTTAGTATTTTTAAATTCCTCATGTGAAATTAAATATATATTTCCACCATAGAAGGTGTAGATTACCTTACTCTGTTTAAAAGTTATGGCAAGGATAAATGTTGGATTTGAAGTGTTAATGCCTCAAGGTGCACTTTATTACCAGTAGTGCTTTAGTAATTTGGATCAATATTTGTATTGTGCTACTGAGCCTAGCTGGTAGTTCACAAGCAAACCAATAGAGAAAAAATTAATTTAAATTTGCATATTTTAAAAGGCTTATTTATTAAAGGAATATTCGAACACAATATTTTAGTGTTATTCAATAATTAAGAAATATTCTTAGCTTGAATTAAGTTATTCATAATTAAAATATTTATCATAATTTATGTGGACATTAAGTTAAGCATGAAATGGTAAGGGGGGCTTCTGATAAATGATCCATACTTAGTCATAATTTGTCTAATTATAAATTGTAACTTGGTTAACTTTATTAGTAATAAATTTAATACTTTAAAAGGATTGTATTTGAACCCAGTTTATTAAGTTACACAAATAATATGTAATTACCTTTGTGTATTTCATATAGTAATAGAAATAAAAAAAATTTAGTTAGCCATATAATTATATAATTAAAGGTTAGATATTTATTTTATAAAAAAGTTTACTAAAATTATAAATCAGTGTAGTGATAAATCAGCTGCACATTTTAGCTAGTTACTCCAGTGTACTATCTGGATTCCAAAACATACAGAAATTTATTATTTTAATTTATACCCTGATAGAGGACAGCTTAATGCATTAATGTATTTGTTTTCTCCTATTGAATTATAGAGATGTAAATTTCCTTTAAAGTTTGTTGTTATAAACACCCTCAGTTTTATACCAATTATTTTATAATAATTTTATTCCTTAAATGATCAGAAGGTCTTAATGTTTATCTTTAACTGTTACCCCTAACTGAAAATTAACCCTCATCTAATCATTAAGGTTGTTTTATCATTTTAATTAAATCTCACCAGAAGTGAAATTAATATGAAATCTATGATTTTATTTAGTAAGTAATATAAATTATCTGTGCAATGATTGATTGTAGAAATGTAAGGAGATATTTCAGAGACATGGGAGAGACCAATTTATTCCCTTTTAGTTTTAAACTCTGCCCCCTTATGTGCATTTTATTAATCATTAGTTAAGTTCCTGGGATGGTTTTTGTTTAAGCATTCCATTAGACAGGAGAGAATTTTATAATAGTCAGGAGTTTATTAATTTACTGTGGTCATTAGTGACACAAACTATTTATATGTTTTAGGCATTATGGGGATATCATTGCAATCGTTATTTATGATTTTCTTGCTTTGTCATGTATTTTGGGATCCTCGGAATGACCAATTCCACTCTTCACTATTCCTATCAAAGTAGATGCATTTCCTATTCAGGATCTTCTCCAGGTACCTCCAATGAATAAATGTATGGGAAACATATGGATGAACCATCCCAACATGCAATTTGTGCCACTGTTCTTCAGAGATATGACCTTGTCCATCGTGCAGGCATACTCCTTTCGTACAAATATGACAAACCCATTCAAGAGCATCTTAAGAGACTACCTCTCCATATGCAATTGTAAGCAATGATGTGATACCACTTTTATTATTTATTATTGAGTTATCTATCAACCTGCAACGCTTTCTGTCAGTCGTAATTGCATGCCGTTCGCCATCCATTCGATTTACCTCTCTAGGTCAGATTGTGAATTACAGCTTCTTTTAAGCTGATCATTTTGCTCCCACACATCTGAGTGATCTCCCAACTCTTGCACACTTTTCAAATCATACATCATGAATTCTTATATATATATATATATATCTGATTAATGAAACTCATTAGTGTGAATCTGGAATATACTGAATGAGGGTTAAGCAACCATGTATTGTTGACTACCTAATTAATTCATGTTATACCCTTGGCATATTAACCGCATCACATTATATGAGCAACTGCACAAACTACTCTTCTTTTATATATGTAGTAATTGCACTAACTAACTTTGTAGAGTAACACAAAAATTTTATGTATTTATGTAATTTCAATGATTTATTGACCTAGTCCATAAAGTGTGTAACTGTAAATGAAACCATAATCAAATTTCTAACTACCATTGTACAGACATTCTACACACCTATTTTGTTTATTACTGTATTTAATTATTTAATAAATTTATATTATATCCTTTCTCTGTATTCTACCACTTGTCATTCATTACCCAAATCTCTAGTATGACTGCTTGATTAAGTTAAGTTATTTCAAATTGAATGAAAGATTTTATTAGTATTATTAATTAAACTCTCTTTGTTTAATGCTACCTTGAACAACATTATGGATCTGATTATTAATATATTAAGCAACAGTTGGTACTGTCCTTTAAGTATTATATTGTGTAATAATCATTAGCTAATTATTTGAATATTATTGATTCCCAAGTCTCTTTGCTCACCCTGTTCTCATTGCCAGATCTGGAGTAAATGGAAGTTTGCTAGTATTCTCAGAAGCACTGTCCATATAGTCAGAGACCTTGGAGTATGGACAAATAGGTTAGCATTTAGTATTGTTCCAGACCTGTGCATCTCACACATGCTAGATTGTTATAGTTTGCTTGAATTCTAGGTCTTGTTGAATGAACACACGATTTTCACCGGTACAATATATATATAATTTTTTTTTTGCTATAAATTGTTTGAAGTAAAGTATATAAACTGTATTTATACAACTACCAATGTTAGAAAATTATAAGATATCATCTAGAATTATCAATTTTTTATAACTTTAATTAACTTTTTCAAATAACAATTATTATGATAATTATATCATATACAAAGATGATTAAACTTATCTTATATAATATTTTTCAATCTGACAAAATATAATATATAGCAAAGAGATCAATTATTTACCAGGTGATATTCAACAGTAAAAAATAAAGAAATATAAACAATAATTAGTATAAAAAATCATTAGTCTCATAAATGTTTTGGAAAAGCAAATATACACAATTACAAAAAAAAATGAAACAATTTATACATGAGTTTTAAATATCTTTACATATGCAATACAAAAATTTAAATGGCAATCATCTTGTCAATATAAAATACATAAATGAAGAGAAAAATGTGATGTGAATTTTACATTCAATACAACTAAAAACATTTAATACATGCTATTAGATTGAATTATGTAAAAATAAAAAGCCAGGTTTACTTTTGATAAATGGATACTAATATAGTATAAAATCTACCAGATTTATTGTTGTAAATCATAAGTACCATTGAGAGAAAGAAAAACTAATCAAAAAATAATAATAAATTAAATAAAGAAAATATATTTTCTAATAAAAATAATTGATTTATCAAAACATTAATTATTCAGCAAAAAATATATTAATGATAAATAAATTATATGCACAAATGCAAATTCGTAACAAATGTCAACATTTATTTTGAATGAAATATTGTTTATTTTTAATTCATACACATTTTATGTGAGGATTGCTTTTTGCTTTCTTTTATTTAATACACACTTTTATTGCAAATTATATTACTTTTTTGATTTTATTTAATATACATTTTTAGTCGTAAATTCAAAAATAAATGCAGACATTAGTTATATATTTGCACTTTTACATACATTTTATTTATACAGACATATTTTTTTTAAAATAATTACTATTTTGATAAATTATTTTTATTGGGAATTTTTTCATTATTATTATTATTGTACTATTGTAATCATAAATTTGGGAATAAATGCAAATATTTTATTTTTTATTTATTTGGCTCAATGATAATTACTATATACTCCATAACTGAATATTATGCTTAAACAAAGCTATAATATAACTATTGCGTATATAATAAAGTGTCATCTAAAAAATGAAATAATAAATAATATGAACATTATAGCAATTTTTTCTTTAAGATTTTACATTCCTATGCCAGTAATATTAAAAATTAAAATAATATCAGGCAAATATGTCTAATGACTTCATAGTTCTACATACTGATTACGCTAATCTCAAATCTATAATAATGTAGTGAAATCATCAACTTTAGAACAAATGCATTACAATCTTGATTAACTATTATATGACTTTTACTATTAGGTGATTGTTTTGTTATGGTCATTAGAAGAGGAGAGAAAAAATCTTGGTTATTATTATTTATAGAAACTAAGAATTTCTGGTTTAATTGTTTGTTATAAATTAGTTGATCCAATGATGAAATGAGATTTAAGCAATAAAAAGATTTCATTCATTTTGGCAATCTGGAATTTCTTTTTTTTTTTTTTTTATTAATCATTAATTAAAATTGAATAAAATAACCGTTCAAAAAATTTCCTACTAAGCAAACTTGAATGGGATTTTTTTTTAAAAAAAAAAAAAAAGGGTATTCTATAAAATATAATTTCTTAATTAATTAGCATCAAATTTTTAAGGAAGCAAACCATCAGGAACCCAGCTTCTTTTTTTCAAAACTCTCCAATTAATTATATATTTCTAAATATATATATACTATTGCCTTTGTATCTTTGTAATAAAAAAATTCTATTACAGTTTATGATACTCTCTAATGTGAAGATGCTAGAATAAAATAACTAAGAGAATGGTGAGCAATGACAAATAATGATCAATGATCATGGATTCATCATAATCTAGTGTTTATGTACTTAAGCACCTTAGGGCAAAGACATTAACACACAAATGCAAATAAGCTCCACACATTTTGCATAATCCAAAGAGAGAGAATTCAATTAAATTGTTAAAATCTTCATGTACTGTAACTAAATTCATATTAAAAAAAGTTTTTTTTTCACCAAATTACCATATCCCTCTCCCAAATTTATACAATAAATAGTATAATAATGATTTATTGACAGAAAAAATGCTGAAGTATGAGAGACTGTTTTTACACAATATAAATTTTAATGATTATATTTTAATACTAAATAAATTAACTATTATCAATAACAAAATAAGCATTATATATGCAAATAGAGAATATATTAAAATCATCATTATCATTCCTGACCATTATGAATTCATTGCAGGATGGAGTCTCATTTTTAAATCCAATCTTGTTCTTCCAATACATGGTTTCTCTTCTTTGCATCACTCTAATAAACTTTCCTTATTTCATCTATCCATCTCCTTCTAAAATCTTTTATAAACTAGGAGGTCAGTTGTCAATTTATTATTATCTATTCTAGAAAACGTATCTAGCTTAACTTCATTTTGATCTCTTAATTCTTTCAATAATATTAATGCTATCTAACATTCCCTTGCCCATATATTTTATTTATGATCTCTCCTCATAACTTTGAGCTTACATCTATACAGACTTCTCTACAAAGTCCAAAGTCTCTGTAATGCTAGACTTGTAAATAAATACTGATAAAACCCATTTATTAAAAAGCTTCCTTTTCAAACAGAGACATATTTCATTTTAATATTAAACTATTTTTTCCAAAAGTACTCCAGCTTTAATTTAATCCATTATCCTCCCAACTATATTAATAATCTGAAGAAAGTATATGTTGTTATTAACTTCTAATGCATGGTCATCAATCTTTATTTTTCTACTGCAAAAGTTCACTGAATGTGCCTTTTGCCTTTTTATCATATACATTCATTCCTACCTTTCACTTCTTTATTATAGTTCTTACATTTTCTGAAGCTTTGAAGCATTATTTGAAAAAATGATCATGTCACCATCCAAATTTAAATAGGTATATAATCTCTATTCATTTTTAGCTTCCTATTTTAATTCCATAAAACATTTCCTCATAAAACTGCTGTAAAAATTTTTGCTGATATGGAATCATTTTACTGATTAACCTAATCAATATTAATCTTCTTAGAGTCAATATGTCATTTAATCATTAAGTTATATTCTGATATTTTTCAAAATTGACAATATTCTAGGTTTAAGTTTTGATATTCCAAAGCTTCTTCAAATCTCATGTAAAATGGCAAATCATACTTAATGGTCCTTTTGATTACTTTTTTTAATAATTGGATGCCATCTTCTATCCTATAACTATTTTAAATGCAGATAGTAAAAATTTTATATAGCCATGATAAAAGAATAATAGTTCCTAAAGTTCTAATATTTTCATCTGATATTTTTTATCATTAAGATATGTTGTAGTTTTGCCAACAATTTACTTTTCCCCCTCTTTTTTTTAAGATATTGATAATTCAATCATTTCCTGGAGCTACTGCATTTTTCATACATTGAATAGCATATCTCATCTCTTGTTTTAAAACAGTTGCTATTTCAAATGTAGGGACTACATTTGTTTTCCTGTTCTTTAGAATTATATCATTTTGCAGAAACCTTCTTACAAGCTTCATGATGACCTCTTTTTTTTTAGCAGCACGACTATCTCTATTTATTACTGAAACATTTTTTTTTTCTTATATCAAGATTTTATATTGTACTTTTGAAATTTGTATGCTCTTTTATAGCATGGCTCTTCAGTTCACAGTCATATATTTTAATTTCATTATTAAATTCTTTAATTTCAGGTATTCGGTTTATTTAAATAAATCACATTTAAATATTTTGGCATACTTTATTTTTCTTCATATATTACTTTGTCTCAATTTAAAATTTATTTATTAAAGATAACTGATAAAATAAAACTTGTATAGTGTTTACCAAGTAAGCATGATTTCAAACATTTTTTTTTTCTAAAATCTTGCTAATATTTGAGCTTGTTCCAAACTGATTTAAAAAGAATCAATGAAATTATTTTATTTGTTTCTTTCTGACATTTATACAAATAGTTAATTATATGTTTCAATAATATACTTTATTGTACAAAAATAGATTACATGAATTTGTTTGTTTACCAAAAATTACATTGTTGAAAAATATATGGTTTAAAACTATATGGCTTTGGAAAAAACAGAAAAAATTGTTAAAAAAGGGATATGTAAAAACAACAACAACAACAAAAAATTAATAATTGTTACAGAAAAGTCATAATTGTTTTCTGAGGTTATGGTTTGTCTCAGATTTTTAATAGCCATGTAGCAGCAAATACATCTGGGTGTGTAATTTTGCCATTTCTGGCCTTCAGTTGTTTGAGCTTATTAGAGAATGTGGCTGGGTGCTTTGTAGTATTGTCTCCAAGGCAGAAAGTACACCTGGTGCACCAGAAACTATACAAACAAAAAGTTGCTGCATGAGCTGCTGGTAATGAGCCTTTACTGAGTGTCTCTATTAGGTTATTAAGTGTGATGTTATTTTGTCTATATGTGTTAATCATTACTTCTCGGGTATTTGTTAGAGCTGTGCAGGTGTGAAATAGGTGCTATTGTGTTTCTTCTTCCCTATGGCACAAGGAACAAAAAGCATCAATTTTGTTGTAAAACCTGGGGTATTTAAGGAAATAGGAGGTAGGTAGAGCATGAAGATTTATCTTTAAAAGAAAGTCAAAAAATTTGGGTTCCAATGACCATTTTTTAAATTGCTGCATCAAACGACTATTGTTCTTATTTAGCATAGGTGAGTGAGGATCTGTAGTTATGTCTGGGTACAGCATATTATAAATAGTCTAATAGGTGTATCTACCTACACCCAAAAAAGACACCTGATCATAAATGCTTTGAAGTTGGTTTACGAGCAAAGACAAATATCCATGTGAAGGTGGTGGTCAGTCTGTGGGTGTTATTTGAAGGATGCATTCTAGCACTGGAAAACTTATTATCAGTGCAGCTAGAAGATTAATACTTTTTTGTTTGTGAAAAATTTGTATGGAGTGAAGACCTAATCCATTTCTGGTTGTTGGAAGACTAAGTCGTTTTACAGAGATGGAGACTACTTTTTTGAGCCATAATAGCTTGCTGCAGAGTGAGTAAATGGACGAAGTGAAAGATTTAGTGAAATTTATGATTGGTGAGTAATAAGTTATTTTTATAATTACAAGATGATTGGAAAGGCATACTTATGCATATAGTGAGAGGTAGGTTTTGGAAAGAGAAGTGGTTATACGTTCAGCATCATCTTTAAGTTTTTTCTGGATCTTTTGTCTCATTGCAGAGGGCCCTAGGTAGAAAGGATACCCAAGGAAATTAGTTGGTTTCCCATGATAAACTTGTGTATTTATCTTGCCAGTATGATGTTTTGTTAATATTGATTTTAGGTTTATATTTGAGGGTGTATTCATTAAGTATTTTTTCCAGAATAGGTAGTTGTTTTTTGGATGTAAGAAAAACAGTAAAATCATCAATTTATGCAATATATGGTATATATAGTCCAGTTTGGGCAATTTGGATTCCTTGTAATTTTTGTTATATTTTGTTTATGAGAGGGTTAATGTAGAACATAAATAATAACAAACTGAGTGGAGATCCTTGAGGTATGGATTGGTGGGGAGAGAAGGAAGGTGATGTTCTACCATTAATTGTAATATGGATTTCATGACTAAGGAGATATTTAAATAAAACACCAGAAAATGTTTGCAATATTTAAATAAATTTTATTATTAACAAACAGTAGATTCAAAACATTCTATCAATAGTTCTGAAAAATTTAAAGCATTGCATTTGTTATCCTAAATAAAATAAAAACTATATGATGTCCCCAGATAAACCTACTTGATCATTTTTTTCTAAAATATTACTAAAGTTGAAGGACAAGCAATATAACTATTCTCTTTTTGCTATATTACGTAAATCATATGCCACTACTCTTACTGCTGTTACTACTACTACTACTACTACTATTATTATTATTATTAATAATAATAATAATAATAATAATTATTATTATTATTATTATTATTATTATTATTAATAATAATAATAATAATAATAATATTGGTGTTGTATTATTGTGTAATGGACTTCTTTTTCTTCAAAATAATCAACTCAAGACTGACTTTAAAAAAAATTCTAAACTTCAAGCAGAAAAAGATCCATCAATTAAAAAAACATCCATTAAAAAATCATTTTCATTTTTTTTTATTAAGATTACAATTGTTAAACTCCAAAATCATGTTAGCATAATAATTATGCAATGATGTAATATAAAGAATTCATTAATATTATGATATACTCAAAAATTTAATCTATTAAAAAAAACTGTGCTAAAAGATTGAAACAAAATGGCAAATTGCCACTATAAATAACAATCACATATTATTGTTTGGTTATCAGAATCTATTGTTTAGTTCATTGATCATTCCTACAAGCAAAAAAATTAACATATATGCATGTGCCTTTATTGAATATTTACACATTCGCAGGAGCACATATATATATATTTTAAAAAATATATTAATTTACATAAATTATATTAATAGAATGGCGAACAAAATGGTAAATTGCCATCGAAGATGATAAGTGCTACCATTTGTCCACAATATGCCATTACCTAATTATCTCAATCCTTTGTTTAGCAAAATTAATATATATATATATATATATACATACACACATTTATAAACAGATTTATAATATAATAAACAACTTGGGCAATTTTCAAACATTTCTTTATAATTTCCCAAGATGATGCAAGTTTATATTAAATTAAGCAATATAGAACATAACAAATGCTATTCAAATAAATAGAAAATAATTTTAAATTATTAATATTATTTCATAATGAACCTTTTCACGATATAAAATTAATATTTTAAAAAAGTCAAAATCTTAATTAAAATAGTCTCATTATTTATCAGTATCCTTATATAAAAGCTATTATCAGATGGAAAAAAAATTATATATATACTTAATACTGTACTTTTAGTTATAATAAATTGACTAATAAAATCTAAAATTGTTCCAAGATTAATGAGCAAAAGGTGGATTGATCAAAGAAATGTACGCCTCAATGGGGCAATCATTCACTCTAGCAATGCAATTACACTTCAAACGTAGCTTACCATTTGCTTAGGAATTCAAAAAAAATCTAAAAGAATCAAGTTTTAATTAAAAGTATAATGAATCAAAATTACTTAAAAGTTATAAGAAAATAATACTGGCACAAAAAGACTAAGAACTGTTTTTCATATCAAGAAGAAATAAATATCAAATATAAAGATATTTCAATATAATTTAAGCGAAACTTCAGTTAAATATATATATATATAAAGTTTGCATTCAATGCTTAACTATATATATACTCATGTGTGTTTATATTTATGTAATCATTAAGGTATGCATACAACGCAATGGTAAAATAGTATCTATAAATAATAAAATTATTTCTGATTTTCAATTCTAGGATTTTTCATATATATATAATAAGATTTTTTTTTACAATTTTTTTCATTTTAATATATGTTTGTAAAGTTCTCTATCTGAAAATAAGAGAAAAACTAGAAAACAAGTTAATATAACAATGTGATAATTTGCAATGGTCCAGACTCCATTGTTAACTAATTCTAGCAATTCAATAAATGGGGCTGCATCATAAACTTTAGTGAATCTTTAAGTTATTGGGATGCTTACATTTTTTTAATACTGTATTAATTAACTTTGACATAAATTTGTATTTTTCCAGCAGAGTAATCTAAAATAAATAGCAGACATTGCTTCCCTGTTTTTTTTCCAAAGATTTCCCAAAAATTCACAATCTCCAAGCTTTTTTTATTATTGGTGTGCAGTACATGTAGCTCCTTAACTTCTACATAACACAAAATTTCATTGCATTTTCACTTCCATATATAATCAATTTAGACTACTTAAACAAATATATATTTTAGTTTAAATATATATAAGGTAGTCTAGTATAATATGCAAACATGAATTGACTATGAAAAATGACATTATTATAAGTCATTTTTTAAAGTCAATTCATTTTTGGATAATATATGAGGTTATCTTATTTTCTCCTTAAATAAAATGCATACATGATTTATCAAGTCTAAGAAAGATGAAAGTGCATATAATTTACTTTATATGGAATTGAACTCAACAATATTCATGAATTTTTACAAAAATATCTACATACAAAATCAAAGGGCTAGATAATATTTACTTATAAAATAAGCATTACAGTGTGCATTCCAATTTCATAATTAACCAAATTGTACATCAGAATATGGTTAATTCAATCAATGTCTAATAGATTCCAATATTGTCAATTTAAAAAAAAAAAAAAAAACATATTTGGACATAAAAGAATTTTTTTTTTTTTATGGAAAGTAAATCACAACAAAGTCTATCTATTTTTAATATATGTTATATATATAGTACAAAAACAGGATTTCAGGCAATTTCTTAATTGCTTATCTATTTATGCTAAGACTTATTTTCAATTAATATTGATTACAAAATATCTTTTGATTTTTGAAACATATAATTAATTTTCCATATAACACTGTAAACTGAATCAGATTAAAATAAATGGAGGCTGCTGATTAAGAGATTTTAGGTGATCAAAATTTAATGGAATATAATCATGAGAAATAAAAACTTGTTTCATTTTTAAATACTCAATGAAAATAAAATGTTGGAACTTTACAATTAATGAAAAGATTATACATTTAATTATGTTTCAATCTCACAAATGTTTAATACAGCATCCCTATCCCCAGTTCATGCATAATTGTTTTTAATATGCTTGCATGCAAGTCTTCAGTTATAATTAACTAATGTATTTGTTTAAAAATACAATTTTAATCATATTTAATATATATATTTTCCAAAATAACAATATTATGTGAGAAATCTTCTTATATATATTTTTGACTACTACATATTTCAAGCCTTTCTCTTCAAATCTATAAGTTTTCAATATTTAGAAAAAAACAAAATATATAATAATAATCTATTTTTCAAATAACAAACAATGAATACCTTGACATTAAAACAAGGGTAGATACTTATTGTTAAAAATAGGTTGCCTTGACAACAATTTGAAATTGTTGATAATTATTGATATTGGGATTGTCTATGTGTTGATTGGATTTTAATAATTATAAATATATATAACTGAATTGAAAATTACTATATATATAATTCAAGAATATGGAAAAATTTTCTTTTCAGTTATAAACATGGATGTTTAGTATATGAGAGATTGAATAATGTTATTTCTACCTGATGTACAAAACATGAGATAACTTAAAATACTTATTTTCCTTTATTTACCAGCACCATTTTTAAATTTCTTGCTCATATTTTTTTTTGGAAAAAACTCAAAATTAAATATAACTGTGATTCAGTGACATAAATAATCCTAATTTGCTCTCAAAATCATACTATAATGATTGATAGCGGTTTGATTATTTGAACAATGTATTCTAAGAAGTTTTAAAGTTTCAACAGAAGTTATTAAATAATAAAAATGTAATCGTCTAGCTATTATACAATCATAAATTGATATATTATAGATTTAATATTATTAGCCATGAAGCCTAAATAGTAATATTGAGTTTCAAGGGTAATTGCATTTAGTACATTCATCAATGTATTTATTAAATTTCAATTATCATTTACACATTATATACTTGCAATTTTTGTTGTTATTAATGAAAGAAAATTAGTGATTAATTTTTGGAATGTTGTTTGGTAGAGGTCAAGATTTCTAATGTTCACAGGCCTTGGATTGAAACTTGCTTAGTTCATATGTAAATCTAGAATTGACTGTAAATATGTTAATATATCTATGTTTTCTAATATTTAAATTTTATTTTCTACTATTTGCATGATTTCTTTTATTTATATGTTTGTATCATAATTCACATTTATATTCATATATTAGATTATATATATATTCTTGACTATAATTATTAAATTTTAAAAGAATGTTTCAAAAATACATAGGATGTTCTTTATATTATGTTGATATACAAACATTTTTTTTTTTTTACTATTTTAAGATATAAATATTAATTTAATTAAATTGACATCCATAATAGTGTTGATTATAAAAATAAATTCTGAATTCTGAGAAACTCTTAACTTTACACAATGAAATATTTTTGAACATATTATAAACCAGATATTGCATTTTAAAATATATTATTTATTTGTAATTTTCATTATTTAAATGTGCATATATATATAAATTCAAGACACCTTTGTAATATAGTAGTCATGAGTATGGTACAAAATTATTGAAAGTCTGCTGGCAGACTCCATGTCAAATATTTTTCAAAGTTATTTATATATTGATCAGAATAGTGCAATTCATGATTATGAAGAAAAAAACTGTAAAATTCATTTATTTTTGATAGTGATAGTCAATAATCGCCCCTCTTATGTTGAATATATAACAATATACTGAGGTAAGGGAAGATATACATTATTAAACATGTTTCAACATTTCGCAGTATATGAAAGTAATGCCCTCAGGTTTATCAGCCTAGAACCGTCACAGCAATTCGAAATAAGTCATAGAGAGATGTTTCTCCATGTGCAATCCAGAGCTTCTGTACATCATTCTGTTTTTAGGTAATTTTACCAATTTTTTCTTAATCCAGTTGAAATTCAACTATATATCTATTCTCACCTTTTCTAGTAATACCAGCTCTACTTCAGCTGCTTAATTTTTTCAATGAATTCTATAATACCTGTTTGCTATTCATCTACATATTTTTGTTTTTGATCCCTAATTGTTTCTCTCAACATACATATGTCCATATTTCACATTGTAGTCTAAATAAAAAGTTTCTCTTCTATTTAGAATCCAACTTTCAGATCCATATGTAAAAACCAGTAAAACATCTATTCAAAACTTCCTTTTCAACAACAGACATATTTCCTTTTAAGTTATTTTTACCAAAAGTACTTCACCCAAGTTTATTTTATGATTAACTTCATTATTTTTCAATTGATATTAAAGATTGATCTAAATATTTGAAGTTGTGACCTTTTTCCAATTTCTGGCTATCACTCCTAATTTTATTTTTTCAATAAAAAAAATAACAGTGAACACTATTTTAGTTTTTTTTTAATATTTATAAATAGTTCTATTCTCTTGCTTTCATATGGTAATTCATGTAACATTTTCTGATGTTCTGAAGCATTATTTTCAAAATCAATTTTAACACCTGCAACTTAAACAATCTCCATTTTATTTTCTTCCCTCAGCTTCTTACTTTGATATACAAAATATTTCTTAGCAAAATTGCTGTAAAAAGTTTTTGAGTTATGGAATCAGCCTAGTGTTCACTTTATTAATGTTAGCCATCTTGACATCATCATCATCATCATCATCATCATTATTATTATTATTATCATTATTATTATTATTATGTTTCAATAAAGGCTTTATTGATCTCAATGGTTTACACAAGTTTACATCTAGAAAATTTCAAATTTAACATACAATGAGTAATATTAGGGTAAATATATATAAAGGAATTTAGTGTTTACACTTTGTGGTTAATGGACTGTAATAATATAAAGAATAAATAAAACAAAAATAATCAGAGTTCTAAAGTTTGATGAGCTGCTGCTGCTGCCACCGCCTCCTCCTCCTTCTTCTTCTTCTTCTTCTTATTATTATTATTATTCACCACCAGGGGATTTTGATAATCATGGATTATATCTTAAGCTTTGTATATCTAAAATTTGTTATTTTGTTGGAAGAAAATATGAAATAATTTTTATAACTTTATTTGTAAGTATATAATTTATCATTGGACTCAAATTATTTTACATGGATTGCTCTAATTTTAAAATTATGGCACCTTATAGGAAAGTGTGTCCTTTGTGTAATGGTTTAATTTATGGAAGCCAAAAAAGTGTTAAATGCTCAATGGATTGTTCTTTTAAATTTCATATTGATTGTTTAATATCTAATAATATGGATATTCTTAGAAATAATGGCCAGGATAATTTTGTTATGTCCAGCTCATTTAGAAATATGTGAGTCTACAAGCATCTAATATAACTGCCAGAAATTCAGATATAGAAATGACTGTGGGAAATGTCTGAGGTCAATAGTAGAAAGCTTTTATCACTGTGAATTAAATATATTTTCATAATATATAAATCCAAAGTATAATGGCAATTAAATAATTTGCAACTTAAAATATCACACTTTATTTATACACTTTTTAAAGATTCAATTTCCACAGTAATTCAGTAATGCATCATTAAAAACAATAGAATATTAAATGTTCCACATAAGTACCATATCATAAAAAATAAAAATAAAAATCTAAAAACCATACAATAATTAGCATAAAGTAAAAATATTTAAAAATTACCATTTCATTAATAAAAATATTCCTCCATCTTCTTTTCAAAATGGACCATTAACTTCAATACATAAATATTCCATACACCTTTTTGTACAAATCTCAGTTTACATGTACATTATATTTATTAAAATAAAAAAAATAAAATTTATTGATACTAAATTTATTCATAAATTATACATTTAGAGTATAATAGTTTTAAAATTAAAATATTTTTAATGTTTTAAACACATTCTACAAAAAATGATTAAGAGAGATATAATTGCATATAAATAAGAAAGTATGCAGGGATGATGTGGAGAAGAGAAGCTAAAGATTGGAGTAGATGGGTTGAACTTGGAGAGACCTTCATCCTGCAGTGAATTGACAATGGTTGTTGTTGATATGATCAATCATTATTAATGTTTTCTTTTTTAATAAAATAAAAATTCTGTAGATTCTCAGCCTTAGCCCATAATATTATATACTTTAAAAGGCTTTTTTTTTAAATATTAAAATAAATATTAATATTTAATAATTTATTTTCAAATATTTATTTCAATAATGCACTTTATTAAAATAGAAAAATAAAATATATTTAATTGAAGTGGGTTGCTTTATACTCATGTGCACTTATATGTATTGTGCTCATAAACACTGCATAAAATCATATATATAAATTTGACCACTTTTTTTTACAAACTAAAATTTTAAATGTAATTAATATTAAAGCACAAATTTAGTTGTTTTTTTTATAATTAAAAATAGTTATGCAATGAATAATCTATTTTTGATATAATATAATAATTAAAATTACACAAACATAAAACCAACTATCAATTTATTCTAAAAATCTTGCCTATAAAATGTCTATAAATATTTACTTTCTATAAAAAAAAATTTTTTTAAAGAAATATATCTGTTACACAAATTGTTAAAAAAAAAAGTTTTTGTTGTATTTGGTATAGTGCTTAAAACTACAGGAAAAATCATGCTCTTTTGTTTTTCTACACTAGTGCAAAAGTGATTATGTATGAAATTAATGATTCCATACTGATAAAATGCTGAGCAGAGCAAAATTGTTAATAAATATTAATTCTTTTTCTAGTTTCATTCGATAAATAGTTGTAAGCAATAAAATTCTAGATAAAGTTTTTCTAAAAGAATATTTTAAGTAATTGTCTTTCCAACTTTTTAGTGTCCTAGTTCATACTAATAGTAACCTACACAGAAGATTAGAGCAAAAGTTTGATTTCCCTAAATTTCCTGAGAAGAACTATGGAGCAAATTTTAAATGCCAGCATTTTATAAAATGGATAAATAAAGTCAAATTTACACCCAATGGACCCTATGACTTCTGGAAAATAATTAATTCATTATGATGACTGCAGTAGTCCATGAAACCAAACCTGATTTAATCCTATGTAACCAGAAGCTTTGAGCTCTAAATGATAAAAAAAATATCATGGAAAAAAATTTGCTAGCAAATCAACTGCAGTTATATGTCTGTGAGGATCCAAAGATGTAAAGTAAAGGTATTTACATATATTTTGAATTATAAAAACTCTTAATTATAAAGCGCTCTTTCTATATATAGATATATATTTTGAAAATCAATGATGAAAAATATAGTTTGTATTTAAAATTATATTTCATAGTGATATAAAGTTTTTGTTCTGTATAATTGTTTTAGATTAATTCTTTTATAGAGAAATATATATAAATAATTTTCAAAAAAAAAAGAATGTTTAGCATGTTTGACTTGAGAAATGAACAAAAAAATTTCTCCCTCTCTTGTTTTTAAGATTGTTTAAAAATAAAAATAAAAGTTAGCCTTGTTTAAATTATCTAATCTGAATATATATCTAAAAAGGTAATAACTACATCATTTAAATTGTTTGATATTCATGTAAATGTCAGAAGATTATAAAGAAATAATTTAAATTTAAAGTTCTAAAAGAAAAAAAAAACATTGAAATTTTATGTAATTTTATTATTTCCAAAATGAAGGTTTTTACAAACAATAGTTGAATAAATATATGTTCATATGGAGGAATCCTGTAAAAACTATATCTAAAGTTGAAGATTATTGAACATTATTTACAATAATTTGGGTAATTTAATGTCTTTGTGTTAATAACATTGCTAGAATATTTAATGTATAATAACTGATACTTTATTTTATATTCATATGTGAAGGCACTACATCTATATGTGCATATTTTAATGTGTATTCATTCTGATGGCAGAAATAAGGTCGATTTTAATAAAATACTACTATATTGTGCAATATTGAGACAATAACTAAGATCCAGCAATAGTTATTAAGTTTTGTGTTTATGAGCAGATCTTCTGACATGGGTGAACATTCATTGAACATGAATGTTTTGATATAAAAATAGAAAGTACTCAAGTATTTATTATTAATAGTTGAGATTTAGCTACATCATTGCATTCTATTAACTGATGCATTATGACCATCCTAATATGGTTTGCTATTTAAATAGATTATAAAAGGTTCCATACTTGCCTAGAATAGAATGGATTAATGTTTAAAATATTTAATAGGGCATATTTAATATGGTCTGACACAGAATAGTTTCACTTTGTGAAACAATCGGGATTGTAAGAAGTGAGTTCAAAATAAAACTTTAGTCCAATAAATTAATAAAAAGATAGTTAAAATTATTGGCATTGAAAATGGAGATATATTTAAAAAGATAAACATTTTGTTAATAAATTGTATCATATTTAATTTATTTATAGAATTTATTTTTTTAGAGACAAAATTGATATGGAGTTCAAAATAACCACAGAACAACCAAGAAACTAACACCAGACTAAAATATAAAATATATTTTGTTACAATAGTATTATAATTTATTATATTCTTATTATTACATCATCCATTATCTTAATACATGTTATTTCAATTTAGATTTCTTTTAAATTTAAAAACAACTACAAAAACTTCTAAACAATGAATGCATCTCAATAATATATCCTTTCAATTCATAAACTAATGATTCTGTTTTGTTTTTAAAAAAAATAACATATTTTCAATTTTTTCTACAATTATTTTTTTAAAAAATCTTTTTTGATAGAATTCATTTTTTTTTTTTTTTTTATAATTATTATCATTAAAAAATATAAATTTAACAAATAATTTACTATACAAATATAGCTAATCTTTTAAATATATACATAAATGCACACTTAAATATATATATTATTGATTAACCATATGTAATTTTGTACCAGAATTATTATTCAATTTTGGGTGTACTTTCATTATATATAAAAATTCTCTTTTATTGCTCTTTCTATTTTATTTTTCATAAAACATTTTAATGTTACTCAAATCATTTTATTTATATTTCATTGCTATTTCTTTTTACACTTCATTAATAAAATACTATTTGCATCTACTTTGTTGTTTTTGTTTTTATTTCAATATTTATTATTCAATATATTTGTTTATTAACTTATTGTATGCTTAATTTGTATTTACTATTTTCATTTATCTTATTAGGAATATTATTTATTATTATGTTATTTTATATCATTTATTTTTGCAATTATGTATTTAAAATTTTTATTTTTAATTTTGTTATTTATTACACTTTTTCCTTCTATTATTTTTTTCCTATTACCTTAATTAAATATTCATTATTTTAAAAAATGACTTTTTTGTATTTCAATATTTTCTTTATAAAGATTTCTATTTAAATAGCAATCATTTACATTCTAAATGTTTGTTTAAATTATTTATTTTATATTTCATATCTAGAATTAAATATCAGTTTGTGACATTATTTCATTAATGTATTCTTTTCTATATACTGATGTGAATATACTTTTGTTTTTCCATTGATTTTTTTATCAATTAAAATGTCAAAGAAAATTAATTTTCTTATCTATTTTTTCAACTCTTGTAAATTTTATTTGTTGTCAATTTTATTTATCTGACAAATATTTCTATTTGATTCTCATTTAAAAAATTATAGATGACATTAACGAAATTGATTTTTAAAAAAATCACAACAAATTAAAAAATAGATAACAAAATTATTTTAAGAATATTTTAATTAAAAAATAAATCAATATACAAAAGCAGAAATAGACACCTCAGTATATATAAAAAAAAATATAGCAATAAAAATGATACACAATTTGGTATTCAAATTCAGATACAAAATAAAAACTTTAAACACAAAAATATGTAGGAAAATTAATTCTTGATCAAATAAAAACTTTTATAAAAAAGAACTTAAAAAATAAACAAAGAGTTTATGAATAATGATTATCCAATTAAAACAATAGAAAATAATAATAATAATAAATAGAAAAAAAATAATAAAAAAATTGAAAATAAGAATAATAAAATTATTAATAATAAATAAATATATAATAAACAGATAAATAACATGATAAAAATATTGAATAATAAATATTTAAATTAAAATAAAAACAAAAAACATTTATTTTATTTGTGAAATAAAAAATTCAATTATAAAAGCATTTAAGCATTCTAAAAATAATGCAAAAGTCCTATAAATATATATACCAGAAATGAAAATGTGTTACTAAAAATAAAATAGAACAGAAAAACAAAAAGCCACATACATAAAAAAAAAAAAAAAGTGAAAATTAAATAACAATTGTGGAACAAAATTATTTATGATTAAAAAATTATATATATATCTTAGATGTGTCTATGTATAAAAAGAGTAGGAATCTATATTTTTAAATAAAAAATAATAAAATATAGACATATGTTAAATTTATATTTTTTATGACAATAGTTATAAATTAGGCATAAAAAATAAACAAAAATATTACTGAATTTCTAATAAGAAAAATAAAATTTTACAGTAAGTTTTGAAAAGAGAGGTATAGAGAAATTTGAAAATAAATATTACTAAATATATATATTTGGTTTTTACATTGGAAAAATATATAATTAAAAGCTATTCATTTTTTTTGTACTTATTTTAAAATTTTAAATGATAATGTAGAAAATAAAAATAATCTAAATTGAAATAACATATGTTAGAATTATTATTATTATTATTATTATTATTATTATTATTATTATTATTATTATTAATAATAATAATAATAATAATAATAAATTGTAGCATATGTAAATATATAATATATGCAAAGTATATATATATATATAACTGTTTTATATATTAAATATATTTATTAATTTTAATTTTTAGCTTTTTAAAAATGTGTGCATATATATAATATGTACTTGAAATACTTATGAATAATAGTAAGTATATACACATGTGTGCATATGCTTAAATAAAAAAAAGAAAAAGAAAACATATTTACTTATTTATGCATATATTTTTTTAATATTTCAATTATAAGACTTGTTTTCATCACAAAATGAAGCTAAAGTAAGTTCTACAATAATTTCAAATTAAGTTATTTCCATATATAATAAAAAAAATGATTCTATACATTATCAATCTTTTATTAAAAAGTTTAGCCAATCAACTGTTAATTTATTGTAATAAATATCTTAGTTATTATCTTCCTAAAAAATCTTAATAATTTTCTTATCAAAATTTTACAAAAACTTGTAAATAAAATTAAAAATAATTAATTAATTAAAAATTTAAAAAATAAAAAAAAAAATGCTTACAAAAAGTATTGTGCATTCATATTAAATTTTAAATGCAAGAAAATGCATTATTTGTTAGCATATTTAATAATAAACAATAAATATTAAAAAAAAAGAAATTAATGAATGTTAATTCTAATGAGACAAAAAAAATGTTTATATAAGCATGTGATATCTCTATATCATTTGGAATGAAATAATCAAATAAATAAATATACTTACATGAAAATAAATGAAAATATACATAATAAGTATTAAAAAAATCAAAAATAGTGTAATAGGAAACTCAGTAATTCAATATGTAATAGCTTCTATGTTGAGATTCATTCCATGTGAGTGTAAGGTCTTAAACATGAAAATAAATAAAAAATATTTTTGTTTTCCTTCTTTTGTGGATAATAAAGAGTTGTTTGGTAAACATGACTACTTTCAAATTATTGAGTGATCTGATAAATTGAAATATTAAAGTAGTGGTCTGTTCTAATTTGTATGTACAATGGCAAATCTATTGGTTATTCTAATAGTAGCCTGTTCACCAATTCACCTACATAATGGTTTGAGAATTTATTTCATTCTATTAAATACATTAAATATACACTTTTGCTAGTGATATATTTGGAAATATATTGTTAAAATTATTAATGGTACATTACAGTGGACCATTTTTGTACAATAATATATGCACATAAAATATCTGTTATCCCAATTAGAAAAAATTTATTTTTCTAATATAGAGTTATTAATAAAATTTATTTTGACAAGTCTATCTTTAAATGTTCTGTGACTTCAATACACAACTTTTGGTGAATTATGAAAAGTAAATTTTAAATAATATGTGGAGTTTAATATTTTAAAGTTTTTTATGCTATGTGATTAATAATGGATAAATCACTATTAAAACTAAAAACTAATGATAAATTTCTAGTAGATTATGTCTCTCTCTCAATTTCTGAAGACATTATTGATGCATTATTCAAAAATGTTTTAGGGTATTTCATATTTATAAAATTATATAAAACATTATTATGATGAATTTATCACTAGAAATTCTTCTAATTCTTAAAAATTGCTATAGGTAATATTAGTCTTTAAGTGCTTTGGGTAATTATTGTTGTGTATTTACCCAAGACTCTCAAAGGGGCAAACCACAATTAATTAGTAACTAAAACTAAATTTATTACTAAGGATTTATTATGTTATACAAACAAAAAGCTAGAAAATATATACAAGCTTAAATATAATTAATATAGACAAATAAATGATCATGGAGCTCTAAAGTCTTCAAACATTCTTTCAATATTGGCCAACAATTACTATCTTATTTAATGGATTGTCACCTAAGAGATCTTTAGGCTTACATAAAACAAAATAAGATCAGGATGATCTGCTTTAAATACTAGTCAGATTTTTATAGCTTCAGATTCTGAAACATTTGGGTTTATTCCCTCACAGACAATGACTGGTTACTGATGATACTCATGGCAAGCCATATATGTAACCCTTCACCAACACAAAGAAGGGAAAAAGAGTGCTTAAATCTACAATCCTGATTTTTTTATAGTCTGCTGTTTAATTGTTTTCAGAAATTCTTCATTCCTTAAAATTCCTTTGTGAAAGCATTTAATTAATTTCATTTTACAGTCTACTATTTTCATAAAATTTATCTTTACTCTAATCAATTCAAAATTTGCTCTTCCATTCTTTTCATTCAGTCTGTAGAAACTTTTTAATTATGTAAATCTATCAATTTTCTTATATCTATAATGCATTCCTAAAACAGTTTCTATTGTCATTAATTAGTACACTTAAATTTAACTTCTGGAGTACTCTTATTGATATTTTTTATACTAAAATATTTATTGAAATTAAAATACTACAATTCTCCCTCACTCCAAAGGTTGTAATTGTTTCTTATACACAATCAGTCCATCTTTCTGGTTTTCTTTTGATGCATAGGTCTGGGTGATTTATTTATTTCAGGTTTCACTTGAATTTCTTCTGCAATTTCCTCACTGTTTTACTTGATTGACTGGTATTCCTCTGTCTTTCTTCCCATGTTGCTTCTTTTATCCCTCTCTGCCTCCTGCATATTTAAATTTTGCCATATTTCCAGCAGCAATTCCTCTGGGTCTCTTTTCTTTATATGGTTCATGTGGCATTTGTACTTTAAATATATTTCATTTAGGAATATTTTATCTATTGTTCTCTTGATCCATTTTTTCTATATCACATCTCTCATCCATACAACCTCACCAACTTTAAATGATTTGCTTGGCTTCACATTTGGAATACTAATCTTTTCATTACGGTGCAAAACTGCCAATTTAGTCCTGAGTTTACATCCATACATTAATTTTTCAGATTTTCCTGTCATTGTAGGTGGCATTGAATATTGGTATAGCATAAATGTCTGGAAGGTGCCTTGCATTTCTATGTTACTCATGAGTAAAATTTTCTTTACTTGTTGTTCAGCATTCTCTGCTAATCCATTTGACTGAGAATGAAATTGTGGTGTGTACACATGATAAATCCCATAGGTACTAAAAAACTATCATAATTTTTATCAAGTAAAACCTGCCCTGTTATCTGATACCACCACTTTGGAAAACAATGTACCAAGCAAAGCATCTTTAAATACTTAATTGTTTACCAGGAAATAGTATCTTTCACTATATGGCATTCTATCCATCTTGAGAACACATCTGTAATTATCAGAAATTTGCATTCAATGCTCCTGCATGATCAATAAAAACTATCTTGCATGCTTTTTTCCCTTAGGCCAGGATGCAAAACATTTCAATAGTAATGCACTTTCTGACAAACACACAGAACTTTTAATGTAGTTTTCTATATCCATATTAATTTGTAGCCACCTGACATCGCTATGCATCAAAGCTTTCACATGCATTATGCCAGAATGCCATTCATGAAGAGACTTTAGAACTTTATCCCTCCCTGTAGCAGTATAACTACTCTATCCCCCATTAGCATTGAAGCAGTCGATGCCTAATCATCATCGAGCTTCATGCTTCACCATCTACATTAACCTCTTTTGGGGCCTGCAATTCAGACCTCACAGTATATATATGCCATTCTCCCACACACTGTAGGCATAATTATCCAAGGAATTAACAAAATTAAAAATATTTAGTATAGTAAAACAGTAGTGTGTGAGATGCATATATATATATATGAAGGAAGCAATAATTATATCAATATTTATAGCTGAAAATTAAACATTTCTTTATATAATTGTAAATATCTTTTTATATGTGTGTATTTAATTAAAGTATTGGAATGTAAAAACAAAAAAAGATGGGGAGGCTTGCAATACTGAAATAATCTTTATCTAGATTCAGATTGTTTTCTTTAATTAAAATTATAAATCTTAATTAGAATCGTAAACAATTCTTTTGTTAGTTGTTTTCAAATCTTTAAAAAGATCTCAAATGGTATTTTTAGCCTTATCTGTTTTAAATTATTTTGCTAATTAAATGTTGTTTTAATCAAGAGATTACAGAGATAGCGGTGGGCAACTGAAATTGCATTCTTGGGGGGATTAAAGGGTGTATAAAAGGGGCCTATAGAACAAAAGAAGTCAGTTTAGTTACTTTTTCAGTTTAGTTACTTTGAGTTAGTCATTAAACTTAGTTACTTTTCAGTCAGTTACTTCCAGTTTTTACATTGAGTTACTTTCAGTTACTTAGAAAATTCTGTGAGAACGTCTTTCAGTAAAATAAATTCTCAGAAGTGTTTCAGACCTAAAATTTTAAGAAGTCAACAGAAGTTCGGTGCTATGGACTGTGAGTAGAAAAGAAGCACTTTTCTCAGGGCCTCTCAGAAGACTGTCTACCTGATGTTGTCAAGTTTCATCCATCTGACCAGCTGTATAAGATGACCCTTTGACTGCTGCCGCCATGCTAATAATCCATCTTGCCTGCTATTCTGAGGTAACCTCATTCTATGTGGAGCTGCCTTTAATATAAAGTCCTTAGGTAATCTGTTTATCTAAGATATAATGAAAATCTTATGTTTTATTCAGGTTAGTTTCTATTAATTATGCTCTGAAATTCTCTCTGTAATCCCTTACTAATGTAATGTATTTTTTAACTTACCTTTCATGCTTGAACTCATATATATATATATAACTTTGTGCGGCTCCAGTAGTATTTCTAACTCATTCATGTTATATATGTAAACAATTTATGCTCTTTAATTGATATGCCAATATTATTCAACCTCGTAAGTCTAATAAGGGTTTATTTTCTTTGTTTAATGGGGAAAGAAGCAGGAGCTTCATTTAAATTTATTAGTAAAGTTTTATTCATTTTTAACAGAAATCGCTCGTTAGGTTGGTTTTATATTTAAATCTGTTATTCATGTTTGTTTGTTTTTATCTAAAATATTTTATTGTGGATGCATATTTCACTTTATTATTTGAATTTGTCTTTAAATTTTCATTTTAAAAGATCGTGAACCTTAATATAATTAGTCCAGCCTTTCTTGCTGTTGCCTGGAGGGATAATTCTATCAGTTAATACGTATATGGGAATCGAAGTTAAATATAAATTTTGTTACTTTAATCTTATAGTTAAAAGAGTTATTTGCCATTATAATTTGCTGAATGATTCGTTATTTTAATATATCGTTGCGCAGAGTCAAACCATTTACAGGCTTCAGAATATAGTATATTAAGTTTATCGGACAGATATAATGCTGTTGGCATACCTTTCCTTTCTTTAATGGTACTTCCACATATATTTTCTTTATTGCTTTGTCAGTGGGGACTTTGGAAATTCGAATCTCCCCTCCTACTAGTTCTCAAAATCATTCGTAATCAGGAGTATACGCTACTCCCTGTGGAACATGAGGTTTATAGGGTTTAGATTGTGCTGCAGAAGTTCCATACAGCTGGCTCTGGGCATTCAAACCAAGCCTCTCCATTCGATACCGTACTGTCAAAATGGCAGACGTATCAATCCTCATTCATCGTCAAACGTCTTAAAATGATGAAGTATTCAAACTACCATAAGATCTGTATTTACTTAAATGATTTATGCCTGTTTGACCTTTCGTTAGGTGTTGGAAATAATAACTGCTAATTAATCAATAAGTTCATTTTAAAGCTGCTTTCTTTTAAAATACGTATCGATTCCCATAGACGTAAATCAATTTATATTAATGATTGTATCACATATTCTCGTAAATGTAGTGCATTGTTTGTTTCTTATTTATAAGTTCCAAAGACTTTTTCTCCAAACAATGCCAATAAAAGTATATATAATGATTTTCATAAGGTAGATAAGTGATTGAGATCGTATATTTTGCATGTTTATCAAATCATTTACTACTAAATCTGTCACGATCTTTTATATTTATTTTAGACATCCATAACATTCTGTTAGTAAAATGTTATTAAATTGGCATATTAACTCCGCACAAGTTATAATATATTCCATAAAATTATATTCGTTAAACAATTAATGTATAAGGGGATTTTATAAAAACAAATCCCAAGTTTTGTAAATAGACAATATCATTCCAAGCGTGGAACCTTTTGTAACATATATATACGTTTTCTCAATATTTTATTAAATATATATTTCATGTAAATCCTGGTTTGTTTTGAATTATTATTTTCTAATTAGTATTTAGAATTATTTTCTTTAGCTAATAACTTAGCATTAATAAAGATAACTTTAATAAATATAATTCCTGGGCTACTCTTATCTTGATCATCATCATCAGTCTTATCTTATGCTCTACTGCTTTGCTTCTGGGCCCGGAATTAAAATAATTGTGCTGTATCATCAGGATTGTTGTTCATTGGGTCAGAGACTTGAAGAATAGGCAAATAGGTTAAAATTCAGGATTGCTCCAGACCTGTGTATCTTGAGCATGATCAGATTCGAGATACTTTTGCTTAGGATTTGAATCTTGTTAAGTGAGCATACTATTTTGACCGGTACACCCTATACCCTCCATAAACAGATAACTGCTCTCTCATACCCCAAAACCCCATTGCCACATAACTAGGTCTAGTTTTATGCCAGCTCTTCTTAATCCAATTCATCATAACGTCATACTCTTTTCTTCCCTAGTCCACTTTTGGACTGTATTACTATTTAACACTTGTGAGTTCATGCTGTCAATATAATTAACCTCAAACTCACTATTACGTGGCTCTTGACTATCTGGAAATCTTGATAATGCATCTATATGCAAGATATATTTTCCCCCATTTATATTTTAATAAATAATCATATGCAGCTAACAATTCCACCATCATAACATTTGTGGACGAGTATTTCCTATAATCCCCAACAATGGCTTATAATCAGTACTAATTTCAAAACTACACCTGAAAACAAACTGCTGATAATTTTTCACTGCAAAAATGACTGCCAGAATTTCTTTGTCAATTTGACTATAATTATGCTCTGCTTTTGACAGTGTTCTGGATGTTCGTTATTGTCTATAGGGTGAGCTAACATGGCCCCCACCCCCAATCTGATGCATTGGTAGTAATTCTAACTTCACACACCTCATCAAAATGCACCCATAACATATCAGATGATAAAACCTCTTTAGTTTTTTTGTAATCCCTGTCTTGGGTTTCTGACCAAATCCAACTTTGCCCTTTGCGCAGTAACTCATTCAACAATTTTTCCACTATCACCTTAATTCTTTTAAAATGCTCAGAAAATTAACTAGTCTCTAAAACACCTGAAGATGCATTACATTCTTCAGCTTTTCATCATTTCTGTCAGCCCTGACTTTGTTCATTAAAGGACATTTTCCTTTATCTGAAATGCTGTGACTTAGAAACTCTAATTCTTGTGTCTTCCATATACACTTTTCATGGTTTAACTTAATACCTGCCTGACTTAATTTATTGCAAACTTTCAAAATTCTCTCTCTTAATAATTCACTAGATATTACTGTTATCAAAATGTCATTGTTATTACCACTTGTAATCCTTGTAACACTCAATTTAACTTGGCCTGAAAAATGTTTGGTGCTGTGGCAATTCTGAACAATAAACAATTACTTATGTTTAGCATCAATATTCTTGTTGATTTGTCCATAAATTTAATTTGATGATAAGCAGAGTTGAGTTCCAATTTAGCAAAAAACTTTGCATTGACAAACTCGCTAAAATTTCTCTAACATTAGATATGGGAAAAGCACCTTTATGAAGACATTTATTCACTGTCACATAGCAATCACCACACATTCTGATTTTCCCATCAGGTTTAGTTATCACCACTATAGGCATAGCCCATTCTGACTCTTCTACAGAGGTTAACACTCCTTTAGCCATCAAGGTTTTTAACTTTTACTTGAACTTTTCTCTCTGTGCAAACTAAATCTTCCACAGCTTGTAGACCACAGGCCATGCATTTTCATTTAATTCTAAATCTACCATGTTTGCTTTTATTAATCTTAACTCTTCAGAAAATAATTCAGGGTACCTATTTAACATTTCCTGCTCAATGGAAATGTTTTATCAATTAATACCTCAATATCTAATTCAATAAACCACCTTCTATAAATAACATACTTCATTTCTATATGAAATTGGAGAATCAGCCATTCCAATTAACATTAGAAAGTTTCTGCTTACATCTTTAACTTTTGTATCAGACTTTTTAATTTTAATGTCATTATAAAACTTTTGCCATTTCCTTCCATTGGCTTTTGGACACCAATGAAATACCTGAGTCACTATCAATCTCCATTTCCAGTTTTGTGCTACATATTTTAAGTGTTAGCATATATTGATTTTGCCAGTGCAAAATCATATGCTTTTCAATATTAATTTCATCTTCATATGCTTTTTAATATTAATTTCATCTTGCTTATCTCCACTCTCTTTGGTTATCTCTCTTTTATCATTTGACTTGGGTTTTTTTGTAGCCGCAATTAAAACAGGTTTCTCGAAGCCATTTACAATTCTTAGCAAAGTGACTTGTTTTCCCATAGGAAAAACATTTCTCTAAAGATATTGGTTTACTACTTGATTTATAATTTCTCTGTGGATATGGCATATTTTTTTTCATTTTATAAACTGCTGTTCTGACCTTCTCATCCTCTTTACTTCTAAAAGTGAGAGCTTGCTCAATAATTAACTTGTATGTGATCCCTTGTTTTTGATTGCTAATTCATATGACAACTCAGTTTTAATCAATGTGTCTCAATCTTTCATCTGCGATTCCCTATAGCAATTGGTCCAACAGGACTTGTTCACGAAATTCCCCATACTGACAGTTTTTTTTCTAACTGGTGTAACACAATGTTAAAATCCTTTATTTTTTCTCCTTTCACCTGCCCTCTATTTCAGAGTGCCAGTCTAGTAATATGTCTTGATGGCTGTAAGCTATGCTGTTAACTTATTAACTATCACTTCATAACTTACTGCCTCCATTATAGATTGTCAAATAACTTATTACCAATTTCAATTACTTTCCTTTCTGCCAAACACAACAGTTATTATGAAAATATAAACAGCTATGACTATCAGTCAATTTATTACATATATTAGTTCTAAGATGTTTATTACTTTAAATAATTTCAGCAATAAAAAAAATGAGCTACTGTTTTTGAAAACTTCATTAAAAATGTATGCTTTTACTTATACTCCATTTCATAAAATATCTATAAATTTAAGCCAGATGTGAGGTTTAATCTGTGTTTTTAATTACAAAAGACTCTAATTGGACATTCTTTGTAAATTTATACTTAAGATTAAATATATTAATAGGACAATAATAATGTACATATATTCTTATCAAGAAGGTATTCTCTTACCCTCATATCTTTCAAGTTGGAATCTATATTTTGAAACAAATTTATTTACAGCAACATGTGCTATAATTTCATAGAAATTCTTATTATTAAAAGTACTGCAACTTTATTTATGTACTCATCTTTGTTCACAATTAGTATTAGGAATGTTATTTTAAAAAAATTAAATTTCAAAACATAAAAGCAATTTCATATTTAATGATAAATATCCCATATATAACTTAGAAAAAAGGATGGATAATGTTATATAATTATTGGATAAAGTATTGTAATTATGAACAAAGATGACTACAATAATAAAGCTCCATTAATTTTTAAATGATCAAAATTTGATGCACCTCTAGCTCAAGCTACTATAAATTATTTCCAAAATATATACTTTCCAGTCTAAAAGATAAGAAGATAAGAGATCTCCTTAACATGAATATGTATATATAAGTATTTATACCACGAATCACAATACATTTTATATATAGTTCATAAATCAGACTGTTCAGCAAGCCTGTTGAAGTAAGCACTGATTGTATTACAGAAAATGTTTCATCATTTGTTGATAGATTTATACACAATACCCAACCATTCTTGTTAATAATGTTAAAGATACCACATATTTTCTTTCACTTTTGTAATACATGGAAACTTCAATAACTAAATAAACATTTTATAGTAATTTAAACATTACATCATTCTATACTAATATACCTCTTAATGATTTAATTATTTAATTAAAGAAAAACTTATAAAAGAATATATAAATAAGTATGAAGAGGTTGTATGTATTATTAATAGTAAATAACTATTATAAAAATGCATATACTTTTTATTTTTTGTAATAAAGATTTTACTTAAAATAAAAAAATGAGGTAATGAAAAATTGATTTATTATATTAAAAATATGATCACCATTACATTGCAGAGAATTAATATAATTAATCTTTAAAAAAACCATTCTTATATATATATTATTTACAAAAACACTATTGTAATGGGCACAAAAATGGCATCAAATAATGCTAACATTCTATAGTTCACATAAAGTCCTTTATACTTAGAAATGCTAAGGTTAAACTTCACATCTTGCTTAGATATGCACATAATAATGATATAGCCATATTCTGAAGAGAGGTTTATTACTTTCTTAGATTATATAAATAACAAATAAAAATTTATAATTTACTCTGAAGTTTTTTAAAACCAAAATACACTTTCTTGATGCTAAAATTATTTGTAGTAATAAAATTCTTAGAATTACCCTTTAACTGTCCAATTGTTCATTCGCTGCTGGTGGTATCACTCAAAGCTTTTAATTAGCCGATGCACAAAATAATGTATCAATTTTTCAAAAGTTATTGACCGTTTTTTTAAATATATTCACTTTAGTTTCGTTTTTAAAAAGTATATTAGTAATTTCTCACATTATAAAAATAAACGAAAGTTTGTTCAAAAATAAATTTTGATTTTTAATTTTAAAAATATTTGTTACGGTTGACATGAAAAGAAACGGCAATCATAATTTCACGTTATGATTTTTTTTTCCCGACTTTGCAATAAATAAATAATTCTTGCTAAAATCGTAACTATTTTTGTAAAATAATATTTATTTTTGACATATTATATGAAAATAATTTGTATTTTATTTGTATTTCATCAAAAAATATTTTTAAAATGCTCTAAAACATTCGTTTATCATTTTCAAAATAAAACAAAAGCGTTCGTAACTTTTTAATTTTTGGCAGCCATATAAAAATTTTAACAGCCAATAAGATTCAAGAAAAGATGATGAGAAGGCGGAGCTTTTCCATTTTCTTTTGTTTACAAAATTTCAACAGCCAATAAGATTCAAGAAAAGATGTGAAAAGGCAGTGCTTAGTTTTTGTTTGACATAAATCATCAATTAATTGATTTTTTACTTGTAAAATAATTCAATAGATGGCAGTATATTATAAAACTTTTTGCGTTCTAAAAAATGACGTTAAAACCGTAAACGTAGTCCAAAAACTAAGCAATTTACAGCGATGTCAAATTTACTCGATTAAAAACGAATTTACGAATATGTATCAAAAATTGCCTCGATTAAGAACGAGTCAAACAGTCAAAAGGTTAAGATAGGTAACAAACCAACTGATAGCCGTAGCTATCTACACTTTAATAGCAATCACCCAAAGTATTCAAAGGCTAATATGTCCAGTAGGCATTTTTAAGAATTAGAAGAATTTGGAATAGACAGAATAAAGTTTTATATAAATATAAGATATGTTAAAACACTGTTGGATAAAGACTTCAGAAATTGTGAAAAAAAAGAACTTCTACATAAGAAAAAAACATTCAACTAGATTTTCTGCTGCTATCCATACTTTTAACAACAATTTGTTCAATGTTAACCATATTTAGCAAAAACATATTTAAAATCTATTTTTCTCAAACCATCTAGAGTTATGAATGAAAAACACAGAATATTTATGAATAGATCTGTCTAAACAAATTTTATTAAGATTTCCATATCATAAAAAAAATATTTTCCATTCTGAATACAAAATGTGTTTTACATGCAAACATATTATTAATATAAAAATGATCGACAGTAATAAATATCATTAATAATTAGATTTGACAATAATAAAAATAAAAACAGGTCATTATCTAAACAGTGGAATTCATCAGATGACTTGATGATTTAAGAATGATAATATTACAGAACCACTTTTGTACAATACAGTAGAACTAAAACCAAACAAAATGTTTATTTTTATTTTCAAGATTAAGACCTTACCCCTACATGGAGTGAACATGAAAATATGCATTACTACATCTTTGAATTACACAACTGTCTAATACATTATTTTTGATTTTTTTGCATTGTTTATATTTAAATTTCTGTATATGTTGATAGGTTTATTTATTTGTTTACCTGACTGTGAATGACACAATAACATTATATAAATATTTATATAAACAGTTTTTTAATACAATAATTATTCATTAATTATTTTTTAAATATTTATCGGTATATTTGTTATGTTAATAAATAACGTATTTTTCTTATATTTCATACATAATATGAACATACAATAATGTTTGTATATATTTGATGTTATATATGTATACTTTTTGTGTGCACATATTTTTTGTATACTTGTATTTTATTTTACTAATTAATGAATGATTATTTTTAATTAATGAACTATATAAAATTTTTATTAAGTTTTAATATATATATATTTTTTTAAGAAGAAAGTAATTAAAATATGTATTAAATGTCGAAATAACTTATTTTTTTCCTGAAGAAAACCAGTCCTTCTTGTTACAATATTAAAAAAACAGAAATGTAGACAAACAAGAATATTTTATTTTTTATACATATTTTGCTTAATTAGTTTAATATTTTTATTGTTTCTAAGTTTATACACAATGTAGTTACTATATACTTCTTTTTTAAAGGAAATCTAATTGAATTGCTTTTTTAGATTTCAAGAATAATCAAAAATATTAAAGGAGAGTTAAATAAAAATACTATGAAAAATGAAATAAGAGAAAAGTAGTATTTTAATGACTTAATATAAACAATACAAACAGAATGGAAGATGTGTTGAATATTCTTAAAAAAAATTATAAACTTACTTTTACACAATAATACATAATGCACATTTATGCACAATTTTCTTTATAGATTTTTTTTTATAAAAACAAATAAAAGATAGATATTAAACAAATTAAACACTTTTCAAAAATTAAAAGAAATTTCTGATGTTACAACTCTATGATGTTAAAATCCATGCATATTAAATCACTGACATTTTTTTTTTTTTTTTTTTTCAAAATTATTGCTTTAAAGTATTTTTAAAGCAATTTATTAAGTAATAATGATTATTTAGTAATGTTAATTATTTAATCTTTTAATGAACAATTAAATATAACTAAGTTGCAGTTTAAATAGATCAATTATTTTTTTATTTATGTGGCATTAGTTTGAATAAAGATTTTTGCAATGTAATATTTTTTAGCATATTTATTATTAAAAATAACTTTAGAAATATAAATTTTTAAATGTAATTATTCTGAGAAACAAAAAAAAAAAGTTATTTTCTTGGTCACAACGAAAAAATTTTATTTTTACATCACTTCAAAAATTAATATAAATATAAAATAGTTTATATTTAATATTAAAAATACATTTCAAAATAAAAAATATTTTTGAAACAAAGAGAATTACTTTATATAGAAAAACTTTATTTTTCTACATAATGTAAAAAAGTCCATCTAATAATGTATTTTTAAAATTACACTTTTTAGAGTTGTTCTTATCTAGTAATTATACCTGCCCTTCAGAAATAAAATAAAAAATTAAATACTCCTCTCACAATTATAAGCTTATAACTTGCAAACAAAATTATGGACTAAAAACAGTTATAATGCTTTATTATTGACAGTGCAAGTAAAGATACTCATAATGTCAATCTTTTTTTATTTTTAAAATAAAGTAAATAGTGAAATGGTTTTTAAATCACTATTAAATTTAAGTATGTTCTAAAATTTTATAAAACTTTTAACATTACTTTTAAAAAATAATTATAATTAGAGTCCTATATAACAACAATCTCATATAATATCCACATTTTCTCATTAAATTAAGGTTCAAACAATGACCAGAAAATAATTGAATGAATTCATCTAATTCAAATTATTGGCTTTCCTTCCTAAAATCTTTTTGATAACTATATGCCACTCTAATTTCATTGTTAAACATCAAACAATTACTCTTTATACAATATATGAGATATTAAATTTTTTTCTCAATGATTTATATTAGAATTAAATATTAAGATGAAAGACATAATTTCAAAAAATGTGGTATTAGAATATATTAAACTTCAATTTATGCACGTTTTTTTTCATTTTCTCTGTATAAATACATGTATACTAAATTAATAATGTTAAATAATGATTAAACAATTACTTTTTGTATAAATGATCTTCAGTTTAAATAAAATTGGTGGCAAAAATTATTTTCTATTTAATGTCATACTTTTTTTAAATAAAGAAATGTGCACCACTCTAAATAGGAAACAAAGCTTGGTTTTTAATCACACAATTATGTAGTTCAAAACTCTTCTCTAAATCCTGGTACTCTTCATACTATATAGAACATCTCTGTCTAAATGAAAAATACAACTTGGTTTTCATTCATACAATTCTATCCTTCCTAGCTTTCCTTTTAGTACTGATACTCTTCATCACTTATAAGAGTCTTTTACTCTTGGAAATAGAAAATGCACTAATTAAACAAACTATCAATCTCATCTTCTATATAAATCATCTTAAGATATTTCATCCCTCAATTTTTTTTTCCTTTGTTCATGATCATTGACAACTATATTAACAAATTTTCACTCAAATAAAACCAATCATCTATCTACAGCTATTCATTGCACTTTCATCACTATATACCATAAATTCTTGGTTTTTCAATGTATCTCTCTTGCAATTCCATAAAAAACTATTATTCACAATGACTACCAATGCACTCTCCAAAACATACTTTTTGATACACAATAAGCTCTTGCTAATCATTAATTTTTCTAAAATGATCACTATTAAATTCATTTATTTTATAAAAAAAAAGATCAACCCCATTATTCCCAAACTAATATCTAGAACAAAAAGTTAGCATCAATCAGCATCATGAAAAATGCAAAAAATGTGAAGAATTAATCATTATATGGTATCTGTACTTTTTAGCTTTACAAAGCCATTAATGAAATAATCAGGTTTTTCAATAATTTTCCAGAAATTTCTACCTCATCATGTCAAATCGACTGATACTTTACTATCTAATAACAGTAATTTTGTCAAAAAAGTAATTAACCTTGAGAGACCTTTATTAAGATAAAAAACAAAAATAATGCATCAAATAATATATAATAATTTCTTTTATTCAATGGAAATTCAATTATTGATATCCGTAATCCAAATGCTTGGATTTCTTCACTAAAATAAATGCCAAAATTCTTTCCTTAAAAATGCACTTTATAAATATCGATCATTAGAGTGTTCTGTGTCAAAGAGATAAAGAGCCCAAAAAACATTTCCTATTAGAATATTTTCTTATTACTAACATTATATTAACTCACATAAACACTCACTAGCCTCAATCATAGTATATGAAAAGCCTTTCCACCCTCAAACTAAAAAATAAAATTAATAATTCGTAGATGAATAAATCTATCTTTAAGTAAATCCAGACTACAAATACAACTCAGTATTATTTTTAGCTTTTTTCATAAAATAGAAATTAAAAAATAAAATGTGTGAAATAAAAGCAAATTTTAAAAAAAATCTAAAATATCGAATATGAATTTTAGAAAAAAAGCATTTCCTTTGTAATCCGGAGTAAAAATAAAACTTATTGTTTTTCTGTTAGGAAAAACTTCAATTAAAATAATGGCCAAATAAAATATACAACCAAATCGTTGAAGCAAAATCAAAATTTAATTTTAATCAATTTTATTTATTTTAAAAGTTGATCAGACCTGGAATTAAATATAAAAATGATGAAATGTTTTAATTTAATATATTCTATTGCAGATAACTAAAAACAACTAAGAACGTAACATACAGCAAAGAAAATGTTTTTTGACATTTAGACCTTCGGAAAATGTAGATTAAATAGACTAATAAATAATAAATGACAATGTTTCAAAGGACAATAATGAGTAGACAATTAATATAAGTGAATATGAAATCGCAAGTTGACAATAGAACCAGAAATGCATTAATACACAATTAACATTCAAGAGAAAGAATGTGATGGAAAAAAAAAAGAGATTACAAATACAAACGTAGTAAAAAAAAAGTTTTCATTGACTGCCAATCTTCGAACTTATAAATAAAATAATGAATAAACTCTTATGATACACCGTGCAGCAATAAAGAATTAACATTTGTCATCAACTTTTATATATCGTATAAAGTGTGAAAAATATTAGCTTATTATAAAACAAAAACAATATTTTGAAATTGAAATATATTGTTTTTCAACTGATCTATATGTGAATTATTAATTACTGCCGGGCTCAATATGTATGTATGTATATAATAAAATAGATCAATTATATGATGAAAGAGAAAACTTTTATTTCATTTTCCTTTTTTCCAATTTAAATTACATCACTTGTATTGGTTCAAAAAAAATAATAATGTCAAACCCCAAATACAGTGAATAGAGTAAATAATGATTGATAATGGAAATTTGAGATTGTCTTTGTATCACTTGTTTGAAATAAAAAGAAGAAAAAAATATTAACTAACGAAAAGAAAAACAAACAAAAGATGAAACAAAGAATGAAATATAATGCTAGTAAGCAATGACAGTTTTTTTTTTTAATTATTTTATAAGTTTTTGTATAATTATATTTCATTAACCACAAATATCGACAATTAAATTTAACCCTTGTGACCTATGGTATTATTAGAATTATTATGCTTTAGTAATAGAAGTTCAAAATTTTATAACATACATCAATTCAGTTTATTCAGTAACCTATACATTCAATAATTTACCAGATGGTTTTCATTTCATTTCCGAAGAACTTAAGAGTTCAAGACAAATCTAGGTATAAATATGTGAAGTACAAGCCCAAGAACTCAACTTCTGAGAAACTCTAAATTTATTAATCTTACTTTATTACAAAAAGCAATAAATATAAAAAAAACCTACAATTCATTTCTTTCTAAGTAAAAATGTCAGTTTATTGCTCATATGTATATTGTTAGAATTAGAAGTATAAAAATGTCTGCTATAAGTCATCATCGTCAACTGTATCTGTGACTCACAAATCATTCCAACAACAATAACAAAAAAATAAATAATTGTAATAATAATAAACTAGAGATGATTTTTGCCCATCAATATTCAAACAATAAATACATCCACATATAAAATATGTTGATCCATCATTCTATTAATATTCTTCTGCAGAAAAGTAGTAAATAAGAAAGCTTACGTTTTACAGATCTAAAATATAAAATGTCAGTTTCTGCTCTTAGATATGTTTTTAGAATTAGATAGTATTAAAATTTCTGCCAAACGAGTATAGTCTTTCCAATGCCATGAGAAAAAAAATAAAAAGACTAAAAATATATATTAATAAAAATACACTAGAAGTGAATTTTGAAACGATTATACAAAACACATGTGAACCACAAATACATCCATGTGAAACTCAACTTATTCTTCTAGCAAAATGTTTTTTTCTCCCTAAAATACTTCAACACTATGTCAGATTGTTGTTTTTAGATATTGGACTATTTCCATTATCTGATATTAGAAAAATTTAACTTTATTTAAATATTCCAAATACATTCAACTATTATCACACATTCAACTATTGCACAACATTTTGAGAGGTATTATTCTCCTGTCTTCTTCATGTGTTGGTGATCTGACCAGTAAAAGTACTAACATGGGAATCAAACCTGGATGCTTAGATCCATACATACTAAATTTTAAGGTAATACTCTAGCCAACTGAGCACAGTTTCTATTCCCATGCTAGTAACACCACTGGTCAAGCCAGCAACACCTGAGAAAGAAGATTGATACCTCTCCAAACATTGTGCATATACTAATCTGTGTGCTATTACTAACACTAGAATGTATTTGGAATATTTAAATAAAATGAATTTTTTTTAAACAATGAATATTTATTTATATTAGATTATGGGAATAGTCCAATATATAAATACAACCAAAATGCCATCATCACAAATCCTCAGGAAAACACTATGTCCAATTGTAGTTTTCTGTGAATGTTATCTCTTAATAAAAAAAATCAATATTGTTACTTCTTTAGAATGTCTTTAAAATAAATTTAATAATGTAAACAGAATTTATTTCTACCATGAATTCTTATAAATGTTCATTCATTTAATATTTACAATTAATGAAGATTTACCAAAAATTGTATTAATGAAGATTTATTTTACAATAGTGGACTCTATAGAATACCTTATTCAGAAATATAAATTACATATTGTTTTTTATGATTTTGCTATTGTATTCTTAAAATTTTAGAGTCTCCTTAAATAAAACTTTTCTAATACCTTTATGTTACATCAATATGGTATCCAAGTTCATTTCTGTACAGTAGATTAGGAAAATAGCAGTTCTACATATATCTAATTTAGTTGCAGTGCTTATTCCCTATGATAAAACAGCCTATCTTTTCATTTATTAAAAGTAGCGGGAACACACAAGACTTTGTGCTGTACATTAACATCTAAATCCATCTTTCTATTTAAAAAGCTATTTCAAGTGATAATTACCCAAGCTAAAACTTTTTAAAAATTTGTTTCTTCTATCATTGGATAATAAAGAACTTGAATTTTTGGAATATTAGTTATTTCCAAAAATTCAACTTATTATATGTTGTATTCAAAATATAAAGTGCATCTATAAACCATCTTTTGAACTGGCAAACCATTAAAATACCATTAGTCCAAAGAGGTAATGTTTCATTTTAATTGATTCACATTAAAAAATTTGATGGTCAAACTGCCCCTTAATCCCAATGCATTAAACCATGTAAAAACAATTTTAAAAATCACATACATAAAAATCAAACATAATCTTTGATTAACACTAGTTTCCATTTCAAATGTCTGACTTTCTACCTATAGTAATAATACTGCTCCTCATTCTATCATACAGAAATTGTATAATATGAATAAACTTTGATGGCCATCTTAATAAAAGCAATATAAAAATAACTCATCTGTTCCAAAAATTTTTTTGAATTTGCCTGGAATGAGACAAAGACAATAGTGTTTCTTGATTCTTTAAAATCACACTGAGTCTCCATTAACCACTTTCTACAACTAGAAAAAAACCTATTCATTAATATTCTTGTAAGTACTTTTGCTGTTAATAATAATTTTCCATGATAATTCTTGCAATCTTATTTATTCCCATTAGTTTTAAAAATTGGAATAAAAGAGAACTTCATAAAGCCATATTATCAGTACTACCTTTTAAAACTTTCCCCAGATGTCTCATAAGGATTTGCAGACCTTCAATTTTTAAGATTACAAAGAGCTGTTTTGACTTCACTAAGCTGGATATCTTTATTCAAATTTAATTTAGCAAACAAAATAAATATAATATTAATAATCATCATTTCAATTTTTGTATCATTCATCAAAAGATAATCAAAATATTCCTTCCACATGTTTAAAATATTATGACTATCATACAAGAGAATACCATTAGTAAATTTATTAGACTTATGATACTGTTTTTCAGTTCCATGGGCTGTTTTCCATGCATCAAAAAAAAGAGACCATGATCAGCAATAATCTGTATCCCCTTTGCAATTTTAGAACAGAATTTGTTTTTATTTTACTTTCTAATTTTGAAAGTCCTTATGTTTAAGTTCTCTCAAAATAATGCTTAACTATACAGCATAAATATCTAAAGTTAATGATAATTGTTTATGCATGGGTGACTCATTATTATTTTCCTTTAATTTCTTATGTGCAGTGTAGTATATAAACAATTTTTTTTCATATACTTCAATTTTTTTTTTCCCTTGGCAATTTTCTGCTTCTGGACTTCATTTACATTTTTTTTTTTTTCTAATTATTTTCTGTTTCTATATTAGTACTAGTCTAAAATCTTTCTTAGAATATTTTCTAGGTTTCAAATTAAGAAATCCATTTCAATATTTGATATTATTTTATTGTTAGAATATGCTTTTGTTATTGTTAATTTGTCAAAGTTTATCAATGAGAAGACAGCACTCAGTTTTCTAATTATAATCAATTTATAAATATCTTTTTTTAAAATATATATATTTTATTATAGAAGAGTTTTAAATAATATTATAACTTAGACCTCTGAAGGTATAAATACAGTTTAAGATATGGAGACTAATCTATTACCTTTAATGATTCAGAAATATAACCTTTACAATATTTAATGCACCAAAGCTCCTTGTTTCTATATGAAAGAAAACGGACTATAATAATATGCCTGTCATTCATTGGTGGTCTTTCCTTTAAATCTATGGTTACTTTTTGTTTTTAAAATCAGAGAGCATTTCACCACATTTAATCAAGCGTTACCCAAAGCTTGGTACTTTCACTGTAGATTGCCCATCTCTGCTCTAGCTCATTTAAATATTCTGTTTAGAGGGTGATAAACAATGACAAAGTTCTACCAATGAGGGAGAAGTTTAAAAAATTAAATTAATGTCTAAATTATCATGAAAAATAGTTACATACAATTGCTAACAGCAAATGACTATGATTTTTTTTTCCATGTGTCAGAGCAACGGGCGTCCAGGAAGCGTACCTGCAAACCCGGGACAACTGCTTGTAAAGCAGCTGTGCTGACCACTCGACCACCAACGCTTGACATGACTGTATGATTTGAAAATCAATTTATCTATGGTAGGGAAAAGAAGAGACAAATTTTCAATTAAACAACATATATTACAAGTAGATTGTAAGTAAGTAAAAAACATAATTCACAAAGACTGTCTGCTTTCTTAATTTAATATAAAAAATATAAATTCCTAAAAATCAGATATGGAATTAAAGAAAGTTATTATTTTAGATTTATTTTAAATTATTTAATATTTAATACTTTCTATGATTTTGAAATGTTCCTATATATTATTTATTATTTTAAATCCTTTTTTTTTTACTAACGTTCAAAATCATTAAGATCGCTTTGGGAATTATTTTTCTAAACAAGAACTTCCTATGAATACATTTTCATTCTAAAACCCTTTTTTTTTTTTTTCAGATAAATAATTAAATCTTGAATATCCTATTTCAAATAAATTTAAATTTTTATTTTGAGAGTAAATTTATATACTAATCAGAATTCAGCTTCTTGATATATTTTCAAAGCATTTTAACTATCGCTCACCTTTATACTTACTTTTATAAAACTAAAAAATACACACCCATATATATTCATATTATTGATTTACTGCTAAATAAAGACGTTATTTAAGTTCTTCTCAAGTATCATCTACAGCCTTGTTTCAACCAAACCTTTACATGTAAGGTGATATCATAATCAGCAATCTTGTATGAGGGTGTCATCTCAGTCAATAATTATTTCTCAGAATTGAACATAACCTTTATATGGGTTCAGAAAGCTTATCAAAAATGAACATAGAAAAGATGAGAATAAGACTTAAAGGTGACAAATCATCAATAAATGATATCCATCTGCTCATTTGAAAAAACAACATCGCAGTAATTAAGGCACTGGATAACCACAAATTGTGAAAATAAACCTACAATTTTTCAAATAATTCAACAATTTTCAATAAAATCAGAATTTGTCAAATAATTAGTCCACAATCAATTCAGTTAGTCATATAGTATTATTCTTCGCTTGAAATTAGACAATTATAATTTGAAATAAACAAACAACTGTTCTTTGGAAAAATAAATTTATAATACAACATGAACAAAGATCTGACTTCACATTTATTGTACAAGTTGAGCAATAAAATAAAAGTAGAAAATTTCTGGCATTCACCCATTTATTTTTAAAACTGGTAGTAAAGTTGACAAAAATATGAATCTCACTATATAATCTGCACATGTTCATCTCGTTTTGTATTATATTATACACTTTTGTCTGTATCTATATTGTTTTCAAAAGGAATTTATTGAGCTTAATAATTGTACAAACAAAATTTAAAAAAAACTGGAATACCAATACATATATCATCATGATAATATTAAATCGTGCTATCACACTTCCAACGTTAAGCTGCAACAACAAATAGAAAACTAAATTAAATGGCTGAGCGCATTCAAGATGTACTTCTCATATTCATAGCCAGTTATGATTCTTTCTTTGAAATCATTATATAAATAAATACCATATGCAAATTCTATGCAAATGCGTCATTAAGACCATCTTTTAGATATAGCAAAACATGCATCCTTACAATTAATGGCGAAGGAGACCTCTGCTATAAAGTAAGCTTCTTTTACCTTTCACTTAATATCATGCCTCTCAATACACACTAATTTTGCAGATGCGGGTGGCTATGAATATGAAAAGTACATCTTCTTGAAAGCGCTCTGCCATTTAATTTAGTTTTCTATTTGTTGTTACAGCTTTATGTTGGAAGTGTGATAGCATGATTTAATATTATCATATTGAAGACAAACAAAGTATAAATCTACAGGTTATTTCTTAATATATCATCATGGCAACTTGACATTTACATGAAGAATCATGAGGAAAAAAACAAATATACAAACAAATTTATACAGAATATATATATATACCTTTACCCTTAGAAATATTAATAACAAAGAAACCAAAAAAATTTATTATTGTCTAACACTAAAGGATTTCAAGTGTCTATTCTTCAACTCTGTCTTTTACAGCATGATCTTATTTATGTAATCAAGTGTTGATTAGATTTCTTTGTCCAATTTTTTCCTCTCCTTTCTTTATAGGCTTGAGCATAGCCACATTAATGACCATGTGGATGTGTGTTTGTTGATGAAATGTTTTCATCCCTTATCCTTATTATTTCTATTTTGTTCCAAAAGATATTTGGATGTCTCCTTGTGTTTGTATCATATGTAAATGTGCATCTGGTACATTGTAGTGAGAATAGTGTAAATGTACTGGCTCTAATGTGTGCAAAGTTACCTTTTGCATAGGACTGAAGGAGGGTTTGTATAGTATACTTTCTATTTTTGAATAAATTGGTAATTCCAGAACAAATACAATCTAAGAACAAGAAAAAAATATATGTGACTGAGTTTCTGTTTCTCTTTTACAAAGCCTGCATACATCATCAATGTTAATGCAATTCCTTTTATAACAAAATAATTTTAAAGTCGATAATGCTTTCGTGTTTAGTTTAAGTAGGAAGTCATAGTATTTCGGTTCTAATGACCAGTATTAAATTTTTTTTTTGTTTGTTGTTTATATTTAAAAAAAGTTTATTATTGTCATTTGAAGATGGAGGATAGATTAGTATGTATATTTCCCACTACCTATACTTAGTTTTCCGTGTCCAGATCAATGAACTTGTGATATTTACCAATGAGACCTGAAGAGTGTTTAAAAAACCAGTAATTGGTAGTGGTTTGTCTGTCGAAGTAATTTTATGGATTACTTCAAGATATGGAAATAGCCTTATGCATAATGTAATTAAATTGATGGTTTTCTGAATTTGAAATATTTTTATTGTGTGTAATCCTAATTCATTTTGCACTATGGGATTTTGGATCCATTTACTTGATATTGTAGACATCTTTTTCCTCCACAATAGTTTTCTACCTAAGCTATCAATTTTTAAGGCTTGCTATATATAATTATTGGGGTGTAGTATGAAACTCTAGTCATCACTAAAAGGTTAAAAAGTGCCACTTTTGCATATAATGACATGTAAGATTTTGAGAGAGAATTGATTATTTTTTCAGTTTTTTTTTTTATTAGTTCTCTTTGGATTTGTACGTGCATTTCTATGTTGCTTAAAAAAATGTAAAACCCAAAAAATATTGACTGTGCACTTGATTTCTCCATATTGAATTCAAGCTTATATTTTTTTGTATAATTTTGGAGAATTTTTATTAATTTTGGAATTTGTTTTTTCGATGTTAGAAACACAGATATATCATCCATATATGCTACATATGGAATATTTGTTTTTAATTCTGATATTGTTTTTTATTGCTGTGATCAATGGATTTATGTATAATGTGAATGGTGATCATCCTTGTGGAATTGAACAAAAGGATTAAAAGATGGTGAATATTTTCCATTGAGGCTAATGGGTATTTCCCTGCACAAAAGTAGATTTGCAATCAAATATATTACTGAAATTGGTATTGGTGTTTTCATTAGTTCATTGAGTAGTAGATCAATTGATACTGTATCAAATGCAGATTTTATGTCTAGTTTCATTACAACTGGACTATATTTCTTATTAATTCTGACTGAATCTATTACCGTTTTAAATAGAAATGCTGCCTGACCTGTTGAAGAATCCTTTTTGGTGAACTGCAATCTCAAGAGTCATGACAATATATAGGGTTGATTTTTTTCCTTTATCACTGATTCTAATACCTTAATTCCAAGAGATCTCATTTATATTGGTTTGAGATTTGTAAGTGTGGATATGTTTTCCTATTTTTTCATAAATGGCACCAGAGAGATTGGATAGAGTTCTTGAATATTATATATTTGTTTTGTTAAAAATTTTATTAAATTTGCTAAGTATTTTGAGGTAAATTTGCTTAAATGATTATATGCAAACAAGAGTATACCATATATCCCTGGATGGCATGATTTTGGTACTGTTGCAAGCCTTTCAACATATTCTTCAGGTGTAACTTTTAAATTATCTTCTGGTACTCCCCAGAAGTTATGTTTGGAAGTAAATTTTAATCCCTTTTGTAATTTTGTTTTAAAGTGTGATAATAGTGGTTGCATCATGTTGTTGCCTGTAATGATTTCATTATTCATGCTTATCACTGTGGAGACTCTATTTACTGGTGCTTGACTTAATGTCCATCTAATAATTGTCAACCAGATATGGAGATGATAATAATATTTTTTTTATTGCTATATATTCTCTGAGTGTTTCATATGCTGCTTGATATGCTCTTCTCATTGCCATTACATTTTTGCATTCTTCTGCTGTAGTAGAGCTCCATATGATTTTTTTATTAATGTCATCTGCAAGAGCCAGGACTTTTGATGGTACTGGTTGATTTCTTGTTGCACTGTCTATTATACGAGATATGATATTTACAAATGTTATCCAGATTTGAATTGGATTCATTTCAACATCTCTAATTTTGAATAGTAGTGTGTATATTTCTGAAAATAGATGTTCAGTTGTGTTACTGGGCAGAACCACTCTAATGTTTGTTATTAATGGTTTGTGTATAACAACATTTTTAAATGTTACTATAATAGCAGCATAGTCTAAAAAAGATGTGTTTATCTGAGATAAGTTCATCATATGGTGCAGTCCTGGTGAGTAAAACACCAGATCAACCATTGATGAATATCTGTCATTATTAAATGAGAGAGTTCTGTGGCAGAAACCCTTTTTCTGTCATGAAGTGAAAAAGCCAGTAAGGGTAACCATTTCATTACAAATTTGTTATATGTCATGTTGAATTCCCCAATAGTATTATGGGATCAGTTGAGAATGCAAATTTGGCATTTAATGTATTTATTAATGTCTGTATCCATATTGTCTATTCTGTTTAAAGTACAGAATTGATATTTCTTTGGGGAGAGTATCATTTTGAAATTGCTACTTTTTGATTTATTTTTGTTTATAAATTATAAAAAAATATGTATATACATATCAATTATATAAAAGGCTCACTAAAATTTTCTCATAGTTTTAAATATTGAGATGTTAGACTAAACTGTATTAAACAGATATAAAGTAATGAAGACCTAATCATTGAATATTATCATCACTGCTTAGTGCTTGATCATAGTACTCTAAAATTATTAAGCAAACATGAAATTAAAAATATTAATCCATATTATAATGTAATATATCATGGCTTATTACATAAGATGAAAGGGGTATAGATTTAATAGTATAACAATAAAAGTTACTATGTATAATCAAGAGATCTACAAGCAGATACAATCAAAGGTGTCAAAAAATTCAATAAAATAGATAATTTATTTTTGTTTGTGTTGGTACAAATGTTAAGGCTACTTTGATGATTTTCTGTATACTTGTTAATATAATTTAGTTGTTTAACATATTAAAATTACAACACACTCTATAATTCTTTAAAGTACATATACAAAATTTCTTCTTTCCCATTTAGGAAGTTTGCAAACAGTATAATTCAACTGGGTGGATGATCCTTCAATTTCAGAATAATCTACCTTTAATATTAATTCATCTAATTATTCTATTTTTTATATCAATCATTAATTTAGATTTCAAAAATAGGTTTCTCATTACAATTTATTTCAACACTGTAATAAGATATTCACCTTGTTCAATTTCAATTCTATGACAGCCAATTTCAATGATTAATAAAATTTCACTTGATTTAAAAAACACTTTCATCACAATAGCAAAAGGAACCATATTTTATTTCATTATAACTGTTTAAAATCTATTCTCAAAAAAAAAAAACAACTTTGCTTTTCCAGTCTATGATATCTACTTGTACCTAAAAAAAAATGATAAAGGCATTAAATGACTTTTTGTTTACTTTTTCATATTCATTATAAATGCTAAATTGCTTTCTTCAAAAATTGTTCAATATATGCAATACAAATATTAAACAATGTCACAAAATAAACTAATCCATTTCTTAGAATAAGAAAGAAATGTTTTAGTTTATTTTGTAAAGTAATGGATTAAATATCACATTAAAAATCAGTTTATTCATTAGTTGTACTAAGTTAAATATTGGTAGTGATTTAGAGGGTGATCGTGGCCATTTTGAATTCTAAGGAACACTGCTGACACATCCAAGCAATAAATGACATCAAATAATCCACACATGGTCACAATTTACATCAATAATTAAAAAATTAGTGCAAATTTCATACAACTATACTTGATCAAATCACATGACTAAAATATACAAAATATTAAAAAAATGGGAGGAACGAATAAATTTCAAAATGCTAAAAGCTTATAATTTCTAAAATAAAATTTAAAATACTTAAACAGAAAAAGTATATGAAAAAAATGGACACATATATTAATTAAAAAACCACATGTTCAATAAATGTACAATTGATCAAACCAAGCTTAAAATTTCAAAAGATTAAAAGCTTATAGTTTCTAAAATAAGAATTTTATTACAATATAGGCCTATAACCACATGTTGAAATAACATAAATATTAAATAAATGTAGAAACAACTGCCAAAGCATATTAATTCTACAATTAATAATAAATTGCATTTTATCTTAACATTAATCAAAAAAAAATTGTCTAAAATAAAAAATATTAATTTGACAATTAATGAAAAATTAACAAATCAGATTATTTTTCTTTACTAAAGTGAGTAATGTTGTGTGCTTCATTTCTCACATGTCATTATTTGCTGGCAGATGGATAAAAAGAATCTAAATGAGATTCATTCATTAAATTTCTCAAAGATGCTAACGCTATCTACCGATAGTGAAAAGGTTAGTGTTCATCTTTTTTTTAAAATCCAATACGACTTCTATATTTGAAATAATAATTTTTTATTAAAATCTGTAAATATTTTTTAAACATGTTTCTGTGTTCATTACTTGATGGTAAAAGTCACTTTGATATTAATAAATAGAAAGTTATGAAAATAGATATATAGATTTGTATCAATTTCAACAACTCATAAGAACCTCATGTGATCAAGTGTAGATCCAATATGCACATCAGGAGATCAAATGTGAACAATATTATTTTTTCTTATCTCTATTTTATTTTCTAATTGCATTAAACAAAGGAAGCATGCAACATCAGAGTTGCTTTCTGGTAACAAAAGATCCGTTTAATTGTAAAATTAATATGCTTTATTTCACATAGTTATTTAAACATGTGCTTATGGGCATATATTGTAATAAAATTTATATCTTAGAAGTTATAAGCTTTTAGTATTTCAAAATTATAAGTTTGGTTTGATCAATTTTACATTATTTCAACATGTGATTATAGGCATATATTGTAAAAAAATTAGTATTTTAAAAGTTATAAGCTTTTAGTATTTCAAAATTATATGCTTGGTTATTGTTCAGACTTCTGCATTTTTTAGTGAATACTTTGTATTGTCAAAAACATCCTTCTGCCTCACCCTGCATACTTCAGTGCTTCACACATCATTATTGTAATAAATTTCATATTTTAGAAGTTATGTTTTTAGATTTAGACTGTGCTCACCACCATTTTGAATTCTAAGGCTTACCCAAAACCACCACTAACCCAGTAACCTCATATAGATTATTTGAGGTCATTTATCCCTTGGGTGTATCAACAGTAGTTTTGGGTGGTCCTTAGAATTCAAAATGGTATAGAGTGCATTCTAAATCAGCATCTAAATATTTGTATGTTTATTTTTAATCATTATTTATAAATTTTTCATATAAGATTAGTAGTAACCTCATAAGAATATATTTTAGTATATAGAATCTCTCATCAGTTTTTAACTATCAAGATTATTAACTAAATCTGACTATACGTATAATAATAATTTTTTTGTTTTTACTTTATTTGACTAGTAAAGTTATTTTTATTAATACTTTCTCTTTCACATGATTTTCATTTCCTATGTTTACACAAGCTTTATTAACATTAGCGAACTCTTCATACAGTAATGCCAACCAGTGCAAGACTTAGTAATCAATGGATGCAGAAAGGTTTGTGCATAAAATTACTATCTAGTCCCTACTCATCCAATATCCCCAGAGTAGTTAGTTTATAACTCGTGGTTTTCATCAGTGAGGAACTTTGGAACTGAGAGCACTGCACCTAGATCTAAGGATCTAATGCAACTCTCCAGCATCCATGTGCATTTTTGATACTTAGTCCCAACAACTAACTTTTAATAAATACATAAATAATTAATAAATGAAAAATTATTATTGTTCAATTAATCATAGATGCAGGTCTTAAATTGTAAAACATTTAGAAACATTTATAAGATTCTTTATATAGGTGCATTATGACAATAAATATAAAAAGGATATTGAAATAATAATAATAAAAAAATCTAAAAAAATTATTTGATATGGAATTAAAAAAAAAAAAAAACCTATGAACTCAAAATCTACAGACATCTCAATATAAAGACAAAGTAGAATGGAATTTATATGTAAAACAAGACTAAGAGATTCTCAACATGAAAAATATGATGACATTAATAAATTACTATTTATTTATTTAGTAAAGCAATTATTGAATAATTAATTTAGTTTATATTCAGTCAACACTTAAGAGATTATTGCTATCAAGTTTATTCATCATTACGATAAGTTGCTCAGAAAATATTTGTGTGGTATTTGATTGCTAAAACAGCATTTCAATCAAAATATTACCATTCAACTGTTCCTTACAATTGATCCAGTAATTTAACCTTTTAAATCTGCAACTCTCCCTGCTGGAATATACTGCACAGGAAATTAATTACAATGAATGTTTAGAAATCGATTGATAAATATTTACAGGATTTATTTTAGCTTTAGAAATAAAATAAAGAGATAAAAATTAATTTATCTAGAAAAAAAAAAATTTCAATATAAAAATAAGATTTAATTTGCTTATATTTTAATTTTGTTTAGCTAAAACAAAGTGAAAATTGCAATGCTTTTAGTAAAAATTCATAAGAATAAGAATTCGATAATATTATACTTGTAATGTGTCTATTAGAAAAAAAGCCATATTAATGAAATTCAATCAAAAGAAAAAAAATTACAATCACACAAATCAATAGACTTTAACCTCATAAATCCAGATGGTTTAGCAAGTGGTCTTCAACCTTTTCACAACTGCGGACAGTAAAAATAAGGATAAGGTTTTGCTGCTGGGCAAAAATAAGAATATGATTTTGCGGACCGGCAGAAGTCTATAGATAAATTTTCTTAAAGATGTAAATTGCTTAGCTTTAAATGAGCATAAAATTTCTTAAAGATGTAAATTGCTTAGCTTTAAATGAGCATAATTGTTATAACTGATCAAAACAACATGTTAAATATACATGATGTAATTATATATATATATGGAGTTTATATAATAAAAAACTTTTTTTTTTTAATTTTGAATTTTTTTAGAAAAGTAATAAAAAATTTAATTCTACCCCCCCCCCCCATAAACATCGGTGATAACTAAAAAAAAAAACAAATTAATTTATGTATGATTGATTAGATTTTGTTTTCGTTCTGTTTCTTTTTTTTTAATTGGGTAAAAATGAGATGAAAAAATAAATAAAAATTGTTTATATTAATTAAAAGTTTAAACTCTTATTATTTTGTTATTACAAACTTTCCTGCGGCTTGGCAGAAAACTTTTGCGGCCCCGAACTGGTCCGGAGACCAAGGGTTGAAGACCACTGGTTTAGCAGCATTAAAAGAAAGAATTTATAAAGATTTTATGGTGACATTTTTTAGAAATAAATAAAAGAGTGAAACATGAATAAACATAAAAAAAAGTAATTTAGGATTTTTAACTTTGGGTTGTTAATATAAAATGAAAGATGAAATTGATACTTTAATTTTAACTCTGGGAGAAAATATTTTTTGCTATTTAAAACTACAGTGTGAATTCCTGTTTAGTGTAGTTTATAATTATAATAAACAGTCATAATAACTGACAAATATTACTTTTTTTATGATGAAGAGATAACAAAGCAATTTCTAGGGTACTTCTTAAATCATAAGAGCACTTACAAATGTGTGCATATTCAATTTTATGTTCAAGGTATGAGGAGATACCTAGATTTTAGGATATTTGTAACCAAGCAATAATTTTTTACCACTGTCGTTTGTAATTTTTCCATATCTGCCAGCTCCTAAAATAATTTATTCTGCACAACTCAATATTTAAAGATATATCATCATTAACAGTTATTGTACATATGTTTTGTCATTCTAATTTCAGAATAAAAACAAAATAGAACAAAAATTTACTGGAGCTTTTGCAAATAAAAAAAATGAAAAGACTGGAATAATAATTATTATGTTAGTAACTAAGAAAATCCGAAAATGTTGTTGCACAAACATATAATCCTACTATTATAGATATTTCAGGGAAATGATTGTTGAACTAAAAGACACATGATAATTAAATCCTTTGAATACTAAATTTAAGGACAGAAGACAGTCAAGTAAAAAAAGGAGTGCAAAAAAGAATTTAAAAATGTTGCATAAAGATTGTTAACAGGCCTTTTATACATACAATTATAATTCTTGGTGATGTAAGTAATCATATAGAAAATTTATAAAAGTACTTTAATGGAAACATGAATTAGCACTGATGTATGATATATTATTCAATAAATAATATTTCTTATAGAGTTCTAAATAAATCATAGTATTTATTTTGATTCCTTATGTGTTGTTAGTTTTAAAAAAGATAATGATCCTGAGTTATAAATAAATAATGTAATGGCTTTATTGCTTGAGAATCTATATAATATTTGAATATTGTAAGTACTTGAACTGGAATCAATTTTAGGATGCAACATTCCACAATTTGACACTATACCATTGCCCTAAATCTCACAGGACAAGATTAAAAGATCATTGCTGAAATGTTGAATGATGACATTTATGTCAAAAATTTGAAGTTATATATATAAAAAATAAAGTTTGTTATCTTGAAAAAGTTTATGAACAAATATTAAAATATATAACTCCTTTATATGAACAAAAATAGCATTACATACTAGTATTTAGGGAATATATAAATAACAATAAAAAAAAATAAAACTAATCAGCAACCTCAAATAATAACAAATTTCTGAGGGCTTTCCAATTATGAATGATGCAGTAATAACTGGGAGTTCTTTAAATATATTAAGACACATTCCGAAAATTATTTATGTCTAGGAAAAATTTAATTTCAGAACAACAGTCACTGAAATCAGTAGTGTATAAATGAAACTAGATACAGTAACTGTTAAAAGAAATTAAATCAATGGCAAACAGATAATAAAAACTTCACAACTAAACAATTTTACACTTCTCATAAATGATATTTGTCATCACTGTGATTATTTAAATAATTACATGAGAAAGTTCCAGAAGCAGTTATTCAAGCAAGATCTCTTGTGTGGATTATAAATTGAGATTGAAACCAATACTATTGAAAAAAAAAATTGATGATAGTTCAAAGAAAACTGAGATATCTGATTAAAATCAAAAAAATAAAAATGTAAAAAAAAGTGAGAGAACATTTTTAAAGAAACTAAAAAAAAAAAAACTTGAACATATTGTTCAGATCATTTATAGTGATGTTCTGAATTATTTTAAAATTGCTTGAAAGAGTTCCATTTTTAATGAAAAAAATAAGGTAGTACTTTATCCTTTTCATAGAATTCTTGCTGTAATATTCTTTGGAAATATGATGTCATGTTTATAATGTTAATAGAAACTAAAAGGAATTGTCTTATTTCCAAAATAATAAAAAAATATTTTTACTTGTAAATCAACATTATTGTATAAAATATAGTAAAACTCAATGAATCCAGATTTATTAAATTGCACAGTATAATACATAGGCAACAGGCATTAATTATTCCACTTCTGATCAAAAACCTCCTTAACAGCTCTACAAAAAAAAAAAAACACCAAAAATGAATGTTTTATTCCCTAGACTCACCAAATGCTTGATGATATAGATTTTAAGAACCTTAAAGGTTTTCTATCTTTATTTTACTCTTTAACTTTAAAAAAGATAGATATCTATAAGTCAACTACCTGGGAAAAAAACATTTTTTAATCTATTTGATATCTTGAAAAATGTTACGTTTATACAATCCTGATTTGCACACCAGGTTATGGACATAGAAAGTGAATGTATCATATATAGATCATAAGAGTCCTCAATTTATGTATATAATAAATAACAATATAATTATCCATCACTTGATAAATGTTCATATTCATCAACTGATTCTCTCTGATTTAATTAAAAGATAACATTCTGATCAATAATTCCAATGTTGCCATTAAAACCATTTATGATAATATATATATAAATTATTGTTTTTTATTCCTTAATAGAAAGAATTTTTTTTAATAAAACAAAGATAATTACTTTTTTTCTTTTTAGATTTATTTTTAATTATTTATACAGGGTAAATATATTTAACAAAATGTCATCTTCTATTAAGTGCTGGTTGTGCTTTTATGTAGAAGAAATAGTAATGATATGGAAGTGGATTTTATGCAAAAGGGTAAAGTTATGTATAGTTTGAAGCATGGAAATCCTGAATGTTATTCAGTTTATTACATGGAGATTAGAACAGATTTGAATAAAAGAATCAATTAGCACATTCAAAAATTATTCTAAAATATATTTTGATTTTTTTTAAATCATGAAAAAAAAATATGTACTTAATTCTATATCACATGATCACCATCTCTTATACTAGCAAATAATTGTTACTAAACAAGGCAAAACTCTCCATACAGTAGTGTCACACTGTGCCAACCAGAGTAATCAATGAATACCCGAAGGCTTGTGCATAAAATCCCTACCTAGTGCACAAGCCTTCTGGCATCCATTGATTATTCTTGTTGGCACCGGGTGGCATTACTGTATGGAGAGTTTTGCCTTGTTTAATAACAATTATGTGCTAGTATAAGAAATGGTAGTTATGTGATGTTTAGTGGTTCAACACCAATCCTGCTTAATAGGATAGTGGTGGTTATGGCTGTTAAAAAGCCAAAGACATCAAATGTATGGGTGGTGAACTGAGTTCAGACCTATATAACTACATAAGCTATTGAGCTTAGATTGGAAAATATTATTGTATTTTCAATTTCATTCCCATAGTTTTATAGTTAAGTAGAGATAAAAGGTGGCTGCTGGAGGGTTGCATTAGATCCTAAGATCTAGGTGCAGTGCTCTCAGATCCAAGGCTCCTCACTGATGAAGGCCACAAGCTAGAAACTAATCTGGGGATATTGGATGAGTAGGCACTAGATAGGAGTTTTATGCACAAGCCTTCTGGCATCCAGTGATTACTCTGGTTGGCATAGGATAGCACTACTGTATGGAGAGTTTTGCCTTGTTTATTTAATTCTAATGATTTATAAGTGTTGTGTATCATGAAAGGAACTACTGTCAACAGAAAATAAAGAAAGCATGTTTTTATGCAAGGGTGTTCATAAGAAATTTGAGAAATATAAGTGTTCCATTAAAATGGGATCCAAAGATCTTAAACTCTTATGATAACCAATGTTTTAACAACATTTGCTTAAGCCATTGCTGTCTTTAATAAATAATTTGATCTATAGTAGATGTTATTATTTCACTAGTAGTCATAACAGAAAATTGATGAAAGCCCACTTGGCAATTTTGAAATTGGAAATAAATTCCATTCCCTTTCAGAATTATACTATTTCTGATTCTTTATATAATCATAAAACATTTATCCCATAACATGACTAAATAATTTGCATTATTGTAAAACCTATCTTAGAACACTTCTAAATAATTAATAATCAAAAAAATGATTTAATTAAATAATCTACTAAAATTCAATTAATATTTCTGTAAATTTAAATTTATAAGCCACAAACATGAAATCAGATCTTTGCATTTCTTTTTATAAAAGTACATAAAAAACCAACAGTGTGAGCAAAATGGGTTAATACCATGAAAAAGTGAGACACTAACTTTAATAAATTTCATATTTATACTGCAAGATATGCCTATTAATGTTTTAAATGAAATGATGTATCACCTTAATGTTTGTACACTACTAATAAAACTTACATAGAAATTTAGATAAGTTTGAGTTTCAATGGAATATGGATTGGTTGTCTGCTTAATTTAAGAAAAAATTACAAGAGCTACACTTATAAATAAAATATCTTTCATGGTTTACTGGAATGGCAGATTCTGGAGTTTGAGATCCATGGACTGTGCTCCAATTCATTAATTTCCACTGTTCAATCGTCTTAAGAAACCCTGAGCAATAAACCATTTGATCATTTATTTTTATAATCACAAATAACTTAAAAAATTTATTAAAGTTTATGAGTTATTTTTGAAAGTTAAAATAAACATATTAAGAGGGTACAAACAATGGAAAATGTACCATTAAAAATAATCAATTATAATTTACTACTTGAAATACTCTATAATTTACTGAGCAAAGAATATACAAGTTTTTTTTTTTTGATTTTCAGCAGTACTCCCTTATTTCTATTCTACCACATCACTAAAATTCATCAATACAAAAAATTCATAATGCTATTATTATGTTGCATACATGTTGAAATCATCAGCACAGAAAGTCAGACACTCTCTCATTATGCATGCATTTTGGAACCAATTCACATTTCATATGAGTTAAACATAACAACATGGAATATCATAACTTCATAGGATTATATTTAAAATCTTCATTCTATCACATATCTGACACATATATTATAACATTAATGGAAAACATGATTTGGTACATGAGAATCTGCAGTTACTATGTCCCACAATTGGGTATTCATTTGTAACATTGAAATAGAGGTCCCACAAGGTAAGGGTCATTTATAATGCTACTACCATTTTGGGGGTTGAACCTGGAGTGATGGCAAATCATCATCAATCCCAGTTCAAAATAAATATAAAATTAACTATCAACATTTAATATAAAATATAAAATAATGAGCATGAGAGACCACTTTAAGAGATCAGCAGATAAGCATAATTAATTATAAAGTTCACCACCATTACAAATAATTATAAGTAAAACCCATTCATCATCAGGAATGATCAACCATAAAATAAATAACAGTCATTCTTGTGCCTAGATTTGAAATGGGTCTACTGTAGACCAGGCTTAGCCCTTTCCAGCTTGGGGCAATTATTTAAACATAATTTGAATGCACCAACTAAGTGCTTATCCATCAGAATACATAATAATAAAAAAAACCAATAAGGTTGGGACATTAAAACATGCTGAGCATCATCAATATTCTGGTCATTTAGTACACTGATGTACTGGCCAACTAGAAACTTAATTTCTACTAAATTTGAAATAAATAATATGTAATGCATGAATTTTAAAGAATATTCTCTTTGCATCATCCAGGATGATTCTGTATGCCCATAAACACTAATATACACTCCCTCTCTATAGAGCTATCATGTAACAAATCCATCTCAGGAAGCAAGAACATTTATTTTTGTAAGCAAGAGAAAAATAAATAAATAAAGTAACTTATTATAAATAATCTTAAGCAAATCATAGGTTTTCCCTACATGTATATAAACAGTTTTATTGGGATCATAAAAAAAATCCTAGAATATAAGCTGTCATAATATAAGGTTACACACATTAATATTCTTAAGTAAATCATAAGTTTTCCCTACTTGTATATAAACAGTTTTATTGGGATCATAAAAAAAAATCTTAGAATATAAGCTGTCATAATATAAGGTCACACACATTACCATTTATAAAAAAGGTATTGGATAGAATAAAGAAACTAAGACTAAAAACATATTTTGTTTAAAAAACAACAATTATTTAATTTCTAATTAATTAACAAAAAAAAACTAACATGATAGTAGATAATTTCAAACATCCACTTCATCAATATATATATACATACAGTTTGATAAAATTATATTAAACAATCAGTTGATTTTAGTCATGAATTCTAAATTCATTAAGCTATTTCTTTAAAATAATTAAGATTCTTTTTTCTATTTTTACAATATTTTTAAAATCAAAGATAACAATCTTAGTTCAATTTCTTAAAAATATTTAAGAATTAATTAACATGTTCAGAAAGATAACAATCTTTTTTTCAGCTTAGCAAAAGAAAAAAATTAACTATATAACATTTTTTTTTTTCCTTTTCCTCTTTAAAAACTACTTCACCATTTGTAATAGAAATTTGACTGGATTTTTAAAAAAAATATCTAACAATCTGAAATATTTTACTTGAGTGAAGTATTTACTATTATCAATTCTTACATAATACAAAAACAAAATTATTACTTTTATAAAACAATTTTTCTTATTAACAAAACAAATAGTGCAGACACAAAAATATTATCTCTAGCCATGGTGTTCTTGTTTATGGTGACCTTTCCAGTTGCTTCTGGTGGAGTTTCACTCTGAAGGCTTCTAAACATGAAACTGGTTAAATGTCCTTTCCTAGTTCTGTAGCAATTCCAGGTAAATAAAAAATAGCAAAATTTGTCCATTTGCTTCTCTTGAATTTCCACACGGGATGAAAGTAAACAGAGACTCATGCTCTTGGTTGATAACAGGATTGCAGACTACTTTAGGGGGATTTACCTTTCCTACATTTTCTTCGTTAAGATAAGTCACATGAAGAAAGATGATGCCTGGCTTTTAGCTGAACTTAGCACATGATTTTCATTGTACAAACCATTTTAGGGCTAAACTCATAGTATGCTAAAAGCTTGATTAAAACTTCTGCTATTATATTCAATAGCTTGGTAAAGACTTATGTTTCTTCTTTTTTTTGTTAGCTGGATTAAGCTCAGGCTGTTTCATCTTCAACAATTAAGTTAGGAATCTTCTATTCCTTATCAATATTAGGGTCTTCACATTTTTGACCCACTTCTTTCTAGAACAATCCTACTCACAAGCCAATCACAATCTGTCTTCCACATAATAATTTCCACAACAACTAATTAAATAAATTCCCATATATACAATTGTTCAGTTATTTCTCTCTTTAATCCAAGATATTGAAAAACATTCTGATTAAAAATAAAATTTACAAAGGTATTAAAATCTTATTTAGTTTTTATCTTTTTAAAAAAATAAGATCAAAATTAACATTAATTCAATAAGGTACAAAAACAAAAAAAAAAAACACTTGTTTCTTTTCTTAATATATTTTTTGATAGTTTAAATTAAAACAACCAATTAATTATAATGACTACAGGGGGAGAAATAGTTAAAAAAACTTGTTTATGTTCTTTCACGATTCTCTCTCTCTCCCCCCTTTATAATCATTCATAACTTATTGAAATAATTCCCATATTAAAATCATATTAATATAAACAAATTAAATGTTTGATAATTCTCACACTATTATATGGGAATGATCCTTTAAAAAAATAGATCGAAAAAAAATAAATATTACTTTCCCCCATTAATGAAATAATCCTTTAATTAAACCTGAGTAATATGCTGCCAACTGTCTAATTCTTATTTTTTCTTTTCGTGTAGCCATGTAGCCAACTCATTATAATATATATTGTGCCCTTTTTATTGGTACACTCCATCATAAAAACATATTGGGAATAAAATTTGTTTTTGCATAATTTTAAATTTTATAAAATCAAAAATAAATATTTACTTATTAAACTATGAAAGATAACTATCATTTTAGTTATCATAGTGTTTAAACTTGGATTTCATTAATTTAAAATCATATAAAGGATATAAATGTGAAGTAAAATAATTAGTTACAAATGTATGTAAAAAATAAAATAATAAATGAGAAATTAATTATATTTGCTAATAAGTAAATAGCTGATAGCATTTAAAATTATAGTAAAGTTCAAATCTAATCTTTTAAACAAAAATGTATTATATTGATAGATAATTATTGTCTGTGTGCATCTAATATTATAAAAATCATTATTATTCCCAGTTAAATCTTAAGTTATGTTTACAAACAAATGATTAATATTTATTTTACGAATCTGGTAATTAAAAAATCATCAAACTAATATCGAATCTAGTTTGTATAAAATAAAACCAAAATGATCTAGATCAATTTAAAGTAATTTATATTTTATTTGGTTTCTAAAAGTATTATTTTTATTGAGAAATATTTTAAAACTGAAAATATATGTTTAAAAAATAGATCAAATACTAGCAACTAAGTAAATATTTTAAAAGCTGAAAAGGGGGGATATTAACCAATAAACAGCGTGCAGATGATTGTTTAAGTAAAAATTAAAATGAAAAAAAAAAAAATTACAGATCGAGGAACAAGTAACTATTTTGATTTTTTTTTTATCCTAAAAAGTTTGCTTAAAATGATTTAAATATTATTATTTTTTTAAAAAAGAAAGGTAATGGATTTTACCTAAGTAATAATTTAAAGGATATAGGTTATAAAGTTTTATTAAAAATATATGAGTAAATTAAATCGATCTCTATGCGCAAATCAGCAATTAATGATTCATGGAAAATTTCTTGAAATCATTATATGAAGAAAAATAATATAAAAATGAAGGAAAGTTGTACATACCTACCAAAGTGTTATCAATGAATACACCCATTGAAAAAAAACCTTGAGAGTACTGTGTTAATACCAGATTCAATTAATAAACTAGATGAAGTATTCAGGTGTCATATTAGTCAAAATAATTGGATATGATTAAGTCACCAGTCAGGGACAAATAAAAGGCAATGTATTCCTGTCAGAACTAAGTATGCACTTTTAAAAATATCTAAAACTAAATTAGTAACAGATCATAACAGAACTAGGTATGAAAGAAAAAGCTTACATCGTATTGAAATATAAATCTTAAAGCATGCTGAATAAAATTTTAATTAAAAAATGATTGAAACTGAGCAATACTAGTCGTAATATCACTCTTATATAGAGTTTAAAAATTATACTGAGTGATATATATGTTAAATGAAGATTATATTTATACATGTACAGAATAATAGTTGCCTGCTAGCATGAATGAAAGCATTAATTCTCATCTGGAATTGAGAAAAAAATATATAAAACAAGTGTAAGAAAATAAAACCATCCCAGAAAATATTTAATAAAGAATAAATATGCATGGAGAATATATTATTGAAGAACAGATGGAATAAACATTAGTGCATTGAGAAATATAAAAAATATGTGGAAGATAATATTATTCTACTTTTAAAAAGAAAATGGGAAATGCTTTTTCTTAATAATAATAGTAACCAAAAATAAGCAAGGAATCAGTCAAATGCTGAATTATTACTAGTGCAAAAAGCATTTAAATCAAATGTATAATGCAAGCTGCAGATAATCTCTAATTACTAAAAACAAAAACTGTTACCTTGTCAATAACCCAATGGCGTGTGAATTTTTGTAATTGTAATAATCTTCAGATGAGAACAAATGGAGCAAAAATGATAATAGTATTGATGTGCAGGAATGTCAGTAAAAGTTAAAATTTTTTTGGTGGGGAACTTGTATTTTTTTTAAAAAAAAAAAAAAAAGCTTGCAACATAATATTTGAATATATGTTGTAACGATGAGTTACAACCTGACACACCATCCATTTATTTAGGACACTGCCAATTGGAGACACATAAATATATTTGCTTAACCAAAGAACTGCCAAGCAAATTATTATATTAACATTTTCCCTTTCCAACATATATATTTACATAAACATATTTTTAAAGAAATAATAGAAACAATTAAACCACTAGGGAAAACAGATAGGTATACTATCACTTGGAATAAAACATGTGTTAAGTGTCACTAACTGGGGAGAACTATACCAAAAACTTGCACATAAATCTCACAAAACAATGACTGAATTTAAATCTAATCACATAGCAACCAGCTGTAGAAACGAAATTTAAAATGTTCACAATATATATTATGTCTACTCAACAATGGAAAATGATAAGGTTAACATATTTAAAAAAAATACACACAATCTACAAAGTGTTATTAATTGTTATATTGTCTTCTGCATTCGAAGATAAAGCTTTTTTTTCTGCTTAAAAAGAAATTTGAATACAAAGATGGATATATATGTTCAAATTTAAATATATATATATTTTTTTTTAAACAGTATTCAGAATTATCAAAAGCTGAACTTTTAAAGCAATCATATGAATTGGAAGAAATAATTTAAAAGAGAAAATTCAATTATTTGCTGATTAAGCAACTTCAGTTGTATTCACGTAATAACAATAATATACAATAATTAACTGTTTTGTTATATAAAAATATCTCCAATAAAGACTTGAAAAGTAAATACACCAATAGATATATAATACTATCTTTATACCATGGTTGCTTGCTGAACAGTTTATACCATAGAAAATACTATGTCATCAATAAAGCCATGAAAGCATAAAGATTTCATCCACCCATTTAGAAGAAACCTGAAGAACATCTTTTGCCTTGAATAAAATGCCTAACAAAATCCAAGAGAGAGCACTTGGAGATCACTGCCTTTTGATTCAGACAAGAAATTTCCACTCTTCATGTAAAATAGTTCATCTTCATTCATAGGAACTTATTTGGCAGATAAACAGTTTCCAGCAGACTCATCAAATTTTAATTAATATAATGGGATAAAAATTGTGATTTTTTTTTTTTTTTTGTAAATTTTCTGTATATTTTCGTTTTCTACAATCGGAAGCCAATATGTTATAATTTGGGGAAAATTCATTATGAGAGTAAGGAGGGAGAAAATATTAGATTTAACTTTTTTATAAAAAAAATTATTTTCATTTGTATGAAATAAAAAAAATATTCTAGTTTTGACCTCCCCAACCAACTGACTTTTGACAACATAAAGGGAAAGGAGAGGTGAGAGATTTTGATATTATCTCACATTAAGCAATATACTAGATAATGATAGAGTTTATATTAATTTATTTATTATTAACTAAGCTTACTTTTATATTGCTTTTGTATAAATAATTTATAACCAATGATCTATCTGGACAACAAAGATTTTTTTTTATGTTTGTATATATATTTTAAATTAGCCAGATAGAATAGCGATCACATATATATAATAATAATGTTACATATTTGTCATTGTAAATAACTGGTCAAGTGCATGAATTTCTACCATTGGGTTGAGGGTAAGGACTTTATTTTTATTAATATCATTATCAAATATCAATATGGTAGAAATTCATCCTTAACATAGCAAATTACATGTGTCAGATTGAATTATTATTCGTATTTTATATTTTTGTTAATCAATAAATGTTAATATAATTCATTATTTTAGTTTGGTCTCTAGCTCATCATTGTTTCCATATCCATCATCAGCTTTATAGCTCTTCATTATTCACATACCCGTCACAAACATTATAATCTTAATTATTCTAATATATATCAATATTATCCTATTATTATAGAGGGAATACATTTACATATTTAGGTCAATTATTATAACTTTAATACATATACTCCCGGGTCTTTTTTTACGCGGACTTATTTAACACGATTTTGAAGTTACGCGATATGTGTTTCACCGGAAGTCGATTTCCGATAATGCGCTATTACTTTAAATAATAAATTTTGTGCACTTACGTTATATTGAAAGTAATAGCACATTATTGGAATTCGACTTTCATCTTAGTAATTTCAATATTTTCAGTGCTTTATAATAGTAAGATTTTATGCAATAATGAAATTAAAATCATGATTTTCACATTTTATGTATACACATATTAAATTTTACAAGATTATAATGTAAATTTGTTCAAACATTGTGCATGTTAATTTTGCATTTTAAATCATTCTGTTTTTGCTTTTTAAAAAAGAACGTAATCAATTATTATTTTCTTATTAATGATGCTAATCATTAACGTGCTCTTAAATTCCAATGAGAGCTAAATGGTGGTATGTCTGGATATCGTGAGCTTCATAAACAATTAATAAAATCATCTTCTCAAAGATTAATTACTAATTACGTTGTCACCAGAAAATCAACACAACATGAGAGTGAAGTTGGTGCTAGTTGTATTTCCTCTTGAGAAAAATCTGATTTTTTTATCAGTTTGCAAATGAACTTGTTTATCGATAATAATTAAAACGTGTATAAAAAAAATGTAAATTACTGTACAGTAAATTATGCATAAAAATATATTATTTTGAATAAAATTAAATATTATAGTTAAAAAAAGTTTGTCTTGTATCAATTTTTTTCAAATTTGAAAATTTTTATTAGTCATATTTTATTTCCTTATTTTTTTTTTTGCGCGAATTTTAAAGTAATTTTACGTTGGTGCTTTGCTTTTATGCGAATTTTGAAAAATCATAGACTGCACCCCCCCCTTTTCAATGTAAATTACATCTATTTTTGCGCAATTTCGTTTGCGCGTGTTTTCTGAGGAACCTATCTATCACGTAAAACGAGACCCAGGTGTATACTTATACTGCACATACATTTTTTATATATATCTTTTGGTATTTGGATATGCTTATAGGATTTTTGGTAATTAATTACACCTATATAGAGGTGTAATAACTGTTATTAGTGTGATCTCCTTCCCTGATAATAGAGTCCAAGCAATTACTCCCCGAGTTCGAACACTGTCATATAATGTGGCTAGAAAATGGTGAGAATTGGATGAACTGATCCAAATTGTATCGACAAAGACACCAATCAAAGATTTGAAGTGATTGAGACTCAGTTACACCAAAATACATATAGAATGGGAATGCGGCCTACCAAAATTGATAAATCAACACAAGCTAATTATAAGAATGGACATAATTTAGGAAACATTTTGGAAGTGGCTTTCAAAGACAGTAGCAGAAATGATGACCCCTATTTGGAGCCTATTTGGTCACATCAAATACCACCGGAGATAGAAGCTTCTTTTAACTTTAACTCAGAGGAAATAATACCGAATTCTACCAGATGAATCAAAATGCACAAGTACCTATTCAGCCAATTAACTCTGTGGAGATGACTATTGTGAATAACCATACAGCTCAAATCAGCGCAGTTAACCAATTTGTGAAGTTGAAAAGCTTTAAAGGTTTAGCCAATGAAGCCCCTATGGAACATCTTAGGAGCCTTAATCTATACTTCTCAGTTAACCACAATTTATCTGAATTGGAAAAACTCACCATTACTTATAGCCACCTACAAGGCGATATATTAATGTGGTGGGAATCATTGTTCCAAATTCCATCCACAGTCAATGGCTACCAAAACCTCTTAGTAAAGAACTTCTGGAACGGGGATAAACACCAGTTATTTCAAGAGAAATATTGACCAACACCAGGAGAAACACCAAATTTTTCACTACCAAGTCACCAAACTCAGAACTTTGAACACCTATCACCTGAGTGAAGGTGATATGAGAAGAATTATCAAAAGGAATTTGCCATTAAAAATTGAGCAAGCATTATTATGCACCAATGCTAGAAACAATGAACAAGTAGCTGAAGTATTAAATAGCAATGACTTAAATACAGCTAATGTATTGAATAGGATACCTGAGAAACGAAAAAAGCAATGGCCATCAATACCATTTATTACAAAAAAAAAAATAACAATAACCCATATTACTGGAAGTGCAAATCCATGACCTCTCCTTACATATGGACCCCTGATAGGACCCGAGTTAATAATATGAAAAACCCAAAACAAATCCCCATAATAGCCCAGGAAAGACCCCAAAGCCAGGGTGCAGTCACCATGTATCTACTATCCTGTCAAATCCAAATGAGTGGTACATGAGGCCATGTTCCTCACCTCAAAAAAACCAAAAATACAATGAGTAACACAAACCAAACCATAGTACAAGAAATTACTAATCGAATGTGCTCATGGGATGACAAAGCAACCAATTTTGCTTTGCAAAACTGCCCCATGATAGATTTTGTTTGAGAGTTTACTAGTAAAAGCCTTATTAGATTCAGGTAGCCAAATTTCAGTTATATCAAATAATTTCTATCATAAGCTTCTGATTAAAAATCCAAACATTAAGACTCTACCAATGAAATCAGTATATGTCACCATGACAAACAATAGAAAGGCTAAACTACCTCAAAAACAAATATGGATTCCTTTGTACGTTGGCCAAACAATTCTCTATCATTTGTTTTAATACAGAATGGCTTAATACATAATATCATTCTAGGGGCAGATTTCCTGAATAAAAACCATTGTTTTATTGATTTCTCTGATAAGACAGTTAAGGTTAGTGATGAGATCTTGGAGATGGCATTGCTTCCAAGATATGACCTACCTGAAATTGACGGCATAATATCTACCATCCCAGAAGCACTCATAGAACATAAAATCGCACAATCCAACCTTATTGGAAGTGATAGTATGATGGAATTGCGATCAGTTATAAATCACTTTAGCCCAAATTTCTCAGAAATACCTGTGAAGAAAGATGGGTCGATGAGATTTTGTTTGGATGCTCATCAAATGAACAAAATTACAGTTCGTGATAGGAATATCCCATCACCCATCCATGAATTATTCATGAAATTTGAAAATAAGAAGATATTCTCTACCTTAGACTTAACTTCCAGTTATTGGCAAATCAAACTCCATCCTGATGATCGCCAATATACTGACTTCCGATATGAGGTTTTCACCTACCAGTTTAATAGGATGCCCTTTGGATTGATCAATATTGGTTCTGGCCTAATAAGGTGCCTGGACAAACCCTATCACCTGAGGTTAAACAGATCACTGTCATTTATGTGGATGATATAATAATCGCATCTACCACAATTGAGGAACACCTTCAACATCTAACTCTATTCCTTAAAGAGTGTTTCAAAAAGGAGTAAAGGTCAACTTCAAGAAGAGAGAGTAGTTTGTAATGAGGTAGTGTTCTCAGGTAACATCATTGGTTGCAATGGGATAAGATCGCATCCAGACAAAACCAGTGCCATCCAGAACTTCCCAAAGCCCACTAATAAAAAACAAATTAGATCATTCTTGGGACAGTGCAATTTCTACAATCATTTTTATCGAAAGTTCTCAGACCACATGGAACCATTACTGAAACTCATTAGAAAGGATGAAAGGTGGAACTGGACTAGTGAACAAGATGAGGCATTTGCAAAAATTAAAACAGGGTTCTTAGAGCAAATCATCTTAGCCTTCCCTGATTTTAATAAACCATTTATTGTTTGGATGGACAGCAATGGTTTTGGGTTAGGGGTAACATTATCCCAAATCCAGTAGGATGGTCAACATGGTGTCCTCTATTTCATCAGCCGCCTCTCGAAAGATCCAGAATTAAATTATATGGTCACCCAGAATGAAGCACTAGAAATAATGTGGGCCTTTCAAAAGTTTCGAAAGATGCTTCTTAGATCAAAAGTGATTGTGGTCACTGATCACAAAAGCCTCAAGTTCCTGAATCAGCTACTCAACTAACAGTCATTTAATCCAGTGGAGCTTGTTGTTACAGGAATTCAATTACACCACCCAATATTGCAAAGGATCTGAGAATGTTGTAGCAGGTGTGCTCAGTCAAAATTCATGTAGGTCAGAAAAATATAACCTGTCAGTAGATAATGTCTACATTACTAACATCAATCTAATGATTGATAAAAATGTAGAGAATGATTTAAAAAACTTACAAAAGACACAGTAAAAAGATCTAAATTTAAACCCCATAATCAAGGCTTTGAAGGGGGGGGTTCTGCATGTGCCAAAAGATCTCACGTCATACAAGATAGAAAAACAGGTCTTATATATAAATTCACATACGGATGAGTGGAGGGGTGTAATACCTAAATCTATATGAATCCCACTCATAAGACATATACATAGTTTATATGGACACTATTGTGCTCATAAAACTGAGCATACTATCAAAAACTGGTTTTACTGGCCAAAAATGTATCAGGATGTCCTCAGTTTACTTCAGGACTGTCTGAATTCTTTGAAAGCTAAGCCAGTAAACCAAAAATACAGGGATTCATTAAGATCAATCATACCAGAAAGACCAAACAAGATCCTAGCGATAGACTACTATGGAACATTGCCCCCATTCAACAAGCAAAAATACTTACTAGTCACCTGCGATCTCTTTTCTAAATATGTGTCTGCCTACCTAATACCCCAAGATAATACCAGATATATGATCAAGGTATTAGGCACCCTCCAATTTCTATTGATAGGGAAGCCTGGAACCATCTTAACAGATCATGGCACCCCTTTACTATAAAAAATGGGGGGAAATGGGTGGAAAATCACAGATCAAACATGCGCATTACAACCATTAGGAACCCACAGTTGAACCCTTGTGAACGCATAAATGCGGGAGGTCGAACATTTGTTCAGGACATATTTGGGAAATGAGCATAAGGGGTGGGTAAAACAAATGAAGTGTGTTGTTTATATTAACTGGAGCATAAATGAATCAACAGGATTTGCACCCATTAGACTACATTTACACCAACTCACATCTATATTATTCACTGTATATCAACCCCCAGTTTATCCCACAAATATAAATGTAGAAAGACAAAGATTGCAAGAATATGAAAGGCTCAAGAAAATGGCTAACCAAAGAAACAAAGATAAAAATGGAAAGGTGTATTACAATTTTTAAAATACAAGATAAAGTCTTGATAAAAACCCCACATGTAAGCAAACTCCAAGATAACATGTACCATAAGTTTTTCAATCAATATGGAGCACCATTTACAATAGTAAAACAATCTGGTCAGAATGCATATTAATTGATATTGGAGTGGTACGAGGAACATATAATGCCTGTATCTTAAACCCATATTTTGAACTTGCCTTGTGATCATACAGTTGCCTTATAGAATGCACAACCCAGCTAGAATAACAACTAGGAATGACAAAGCATAACTAAAAGTCAATATCAAAAAAATCATATATTATATCTAGGTGATTTATGAAAAAAATGTGCATAACTAATGATGATGATGATGATATTATTATTATTATTTTGATGAGGGTATACCCAGGTTAATGCTTTAAAAGCATTGGATTATCTTGATAATAACCAAGACAGAAGAGCCAATCCATACAGAGAAATGGATGCTCTAATATTTAGTCAGATCTTTGAAAAATGCAGTAAGACTCAAAAAGGAGCAGGATGAAGATTAACAAATAAATTTATGTGCCATCTTAATAGAGACAGATCACTGATTAATTGTTCATCCACATAACCATTAAAAACCTAAGTCCAAATCACACTTTAAATGATATGACTTAGCCATAAAAAGAAATTGTAAGATAAATGCAAGAAACTAGCTGATAAAATTAAGCAACATTGGAGTAAATTTTAAAAACCCTCCATTGATACTCAGCTCGATCCAGCACTAAACAAACATGTACTTATATGTAAGTGTTAAAATTGTAATCATAAGTCAGAATTTTAACCCTGTAAGTGGAGGAGTGTTGTAATGAGTTACAAACTGACACACCATCCATTTATTTAGGACACTCTGCCAATTGGAGCCATATAAACATATTTGCTTAACCAATAAATTGCCAAGCAAATTATCATATTAACATTTTTCCTTTCCATCATATATATTTATATAAACATCTTTTTTTATTTTTAAAGAAATAATACAAACCATTAAACCACTAGGAAAAAGAGATAGGTATACTAACACTGGAATAAAACATGTGTTATGTGTCACTAACTGGGAGAACTATATCAAAACCTTGCACATAAACCTCAAAAAAACAATGACTGAATTTAAATGTAATTACATAGCAACCAGCTATAGAAACAAAATTTAAAATGTTCACAAATTATTGTTTTAATCCTAATTATATATATTGTATCTGCTCAACAATGGAAAATGACAAGGTTAATATATTAAAAAAAACTACACGCAATCTACAGTGTTATTAATTGTTATATTGTCTTCTGCATTCGAAGATAAAACTTTTTTTTCTGCTTAAAAAGAAATTTGAATATAAAGATGGATATATATGTTCAAATTTAAATTTATATATATATTTTTAAATAGTATTCAGAATTATCAAAAGCTGAACTTTTAAAGCAATCATATGAATTGGAAGAAATAATTTAAAAGAGAAAATTCAATTATTTGCTGATTAAGCAACTTAAGTTGTATTCATGTAATAACAATATACAATAATTAACTGTTTCGTTATATAAAAATATTGCCACTAAAAACTTGAAAAATAAATAAACCAATAGATGTATAATATTATCTTTATACCATGGTTGCTTGTTAAACAGTTCATAACATAGGGAATACTATGTCATCAATAAAGCCATGAAAGCATAAAGATTTCATCCACCCACTTAGAAGAAACCTGAAAAGAATCTTTTGCCTTGAATAAAATGCCTAACAAAATCCAAGAGAGAGCAATTGAAGAAGATCACTGCCTTTTGATTCAGACAAGAAATTTCCACTCTTCGCATAAGCAGTAGTTCATCTTCATTCATAGGAACTTATTTGGCAAATAAACAGTTTCCAGCAGACTCATCAAATTTTAATAAAAATCACAATTTTTATTATATTAGTTTTATTATTGTACATTTTCTGTATATTTTCATTTTCTACAATTGGAAGACAATGTGATATATTTTTGGGAAAATTCATTATGAGAGTAAAGAGGGGGAAATATAAGATTTAACTATTTTTTTTAATTATCTTCATTTGTACGAAATAAAAAAATTATACTAATTTTGACCTCCCTATCCAACTGACTTTTGACACCATAAAGGGAAATGAGAGGTAAAAGATTTTAATATTATCTCACATTATGCAATACACTAAATAATGATAGAGTTTATATTAATTTATTATTAATTAAGCTTACTTTTATATTGCTTTTGTATAAATGATTTACAACCATTGCTCTATCTGGACAAAAATATATTTTTTTATGTTTGTATATATATTTTAAATTAGCCAGATAGAATCGTGATCACATATATATAATAATGTTACATATTTGTCATTGTAAATAATTGGTCAAGTGCATGAATTTCTACAATTGGGTTGAGGGTAAGGACTTTATTTTTATTAATATCATTATTAAATATCAATATGGTAGAAATTCATCCTTGACATAGCAAATTATATGTATCAGATTGAATTATTATTTGTATTTTATATTTTTGTTAATCAATAAATGTTAATATAATTTACTATTTTAATTTGGTCTCTAGCTCATCATTATTTCCATATCCACCATCAGCTTTATAGCTCTTCATTACTCAATACCTGTCATAAACATTATAATCTTAATTATTCTAATACATATCAATATTATCCTATTATTATAGAGGAAATGCATATACATATTTAGGTCAATTATTATAACTTTAATACATATATACTTATACTGCACATACATATTTAAGAATGAGTTAAAAAGAAGAATAAAGGAGACTTTGATGATAAAACTCCTTGATTCTGAGGCTATCAATCTTATGAAGACTTCTTTTGATATTAAGGGAAGGTGGAGTTTGAAATGAATTATGGGAAGATTTATTTGTTTTTATATATATATGTTTTCCTTTAGGTTGATTTTCACTTGAGAAGGTCTATTTGTAGTAGATGAAACCATGGTTGTGTAAGGATTTTGGTAAAATTTTGAATTTAATCTAGTACTGTATTGTTTTATGGTTTTGCATTTTTATTTTTTGCTAGTATAGTGTTAGACAGTTTTGGTTTTATATTTATATCTTATGGTATTTGGATATGCTTATAGGATTTTTGGTAATTAATTCCACCTATATAGAGGTGTAATAACTGTTATTAGTGTGATCTCCTTTCCTGATAAGAGAGTCCAAGCAATTACTCCCTGAGTTCGAATACTGTGGTTTAATGTGGCTAGAAAGGGGTGAGAATTGGATGAACTCATCCAAAGTATATCTATGTTAATAAAAATAGATAGAGCTAGTCTACTGGAAGTAGATACAATCATAGGTTATGTATTTCATCATGTAATCACTAGCATCCTATCCGAAGACCCAAAGTCTGACCATAGTAATGTGCGCTCCTCCTATCTCCTATGAAATCCATCAGCCCATTACAATATATATATATATATTAATTCTATACTTTAAGCATAGTTGATATTACAATAGAGAGGAGGGGAATAGATGAATAGATAATGAAATTAATAATTGATTTAATTTGGTTATCTATGTCATTAATTATTTTAAAAAGTATGCTTTTATCAAATATTGTTAGATAATTAAAATAAATAGATATGATTAATGAGTTAATGAAATATATCATAAAAGAAGTTAACAATATTTATATGTTATGAAGAATGGACAGGTTTATGTTTAAATATACAAAATTGAAAAGGAAAAACAATGATATTTTTAATTTGATCTTATATTTTATGATAAACAATCTAATATAGTTATACAGAATTATAAGTAATTTTAGTTTGTAATTTGTATAAGCAAATAGTTATAAGAATGATATTAAACAAATATACTATAGAAATATGAAGGTAATAATTAAGTTGTTAGATAAAGCAAAGATAAGTATTTTATTTAAGATATACCAAAGGATAACATTTAGCTGAATCTCATAAATTGTGACAATTATTGCAAGAAGATATAGGGATTTAGATTTAATAGTACACAGCATAAAATTCTTACTGGCTGTATTTTAGTATATAGGTTGAGAATAAAACTATAGAAAGATGGAGCTTGAGATCGGAAAACTAATTGATGATTTTATAATTATTATAGTAATATCTTCTTAGAAAAAAAAATTAATAAAGATCAAATGATGAATATCATGGAATCTAAAAATAAACAAAAAGTGACATTTCACCATATTATAATAAGATTATTGTATTGAAGCAAGAATATAATAATTGATATTTTCCATTTTGTCTTTATACTTTAAAGCCTAACTCATAATGGGTTAATAATTGTAAAAGAAGGGGGAAATGATTATCTAATGGAGACACCTGATTTGTAATAAAAGAAAAAAATCTAAAGGTAAATATTATGACTGCACCATATCTGAAAAGGTATTATTTTTTTGTTTTATTGTAAAAATCCAAAATGAGTAAATTCTGGATCCAACAGCAGGTGAGGCAGGTACTTGATAGTTTCAAGACCAGTGTCGCCTCAACACTATTTCAAAATAAGATAAATTATTGGAGCACATATAATGCTATAAATCTTAACAATCCAAATATTGAAAATATACTTCCAATAGCAATTCTAAGGTTCTCGAGGTTGACTAAGCGACTAAAAGTGGAACCTAGATTAGTTGATTTTCTCATCAAGGTCAACCTCGGGGCCTTGCCTATGGCTGCCTTCTTGCACTATCGACGGAGCTATGGTACGAACCCTATCTGTTCAATGGGTAGAAAACAAGAAAAAACAGTGGAACATATACTGAAAGAATGTGAAACATGGGTTAACTTCTGCAATATTTTTAAGTCTTTCATTGCAAACAAAGAGACTGCCTGTGTGGATTTAATTCAGGCATTCAAGAAAGGATTTTTTGGATGGATCAGACTTGCTACATTTATTAACTTTAACATTTGGATTCTCAGGAATAGGCTGATTTTCGAAAAAGATACAGACATTGATCCATTAAAGATGATTTTGGAATCATTGCATGAGTTCAAAGCTAGCGATAAGAAATTCTGCCGGAGATGGTTAACAGACCAAACATAATAGGTATTGTGGTTTGAAGTTACTCAGATGTAACAAATAGGTTACATCTATGATTTAGTCTTCAGGAATTGAACAGCCATGTTATAAGTGGAAGTAAAAGTTCATGATTAGTTTAAAACAAATTATATATTAATTGAAATTTGTTCATCTAGAGAGAGGAAGATTATATGGATCAGAATTTAATTGAATGGTTTATATTAAAATTTGATCTAGACAGTTGATATGACCCATAGAGGGAAAACTGAATGTAATGTGTTATTAACAGAGAAACTAATTTAAAAAAATGTAATAGAAATACTCAACGTTACTTTTATGTAATCCTATCATTTTGTTATGTATTATGATTGAAATTTTGTAATTGATATGTATATTTTGCAAATTGGGCATGATTAAAATCCAATTTTGAAAGTAAATCCAAAAGAAAGAAAAATGAATGGAAATTTTTCAATTGTTTATAGTGTTACTATATTATGTCAGTATAAAATGTTATTACTATTGTTATCTTTAAATTATATGATTAAAGTTGTTATTTTGAAAGTTATCTTGAGTGTTAAAAGTTGCATTTCTTTTGTGAGAGTCATTGTCATTACATCACATGAACCCACGATGTACAGTTTGAGATTGCAATAAGAAATTAATCCAGTATAAAAAAATATAACCATCATTTAAGAGCACACTTCTTAAAATAAGATTTTAATTTAATATAAACTGCTTTGATCACATAAGTCATTAAATAATATTGCAAATTATTAAAGTATGCTTATTTATAAGGAATTAAATTATGAATTATTTATTACTGAAGGTATGAAATATAATTACAATTTAGATACTAATATTGATTTAAGATTAAGTATTAGGGAACATAATATAAAATAGTAGTATAATTTTAATTATACATTCAGGTTATAAGTCTTTTCTAAATTGACACACTACCTATAAAATTCAGCAAAATCCCTCTTGATATTTTATAGGTAGATCAAATAATTATTTGAAAATCAATAATAATCCTGAGATCTCCTTAGAATAATATTGTTATTATGGTTATTCTTAATGATCATGTTAAAAAAGGTAATAATAATAAATGATTACCATACAATAAAATAACAATATCACTGATTGAATAGGGTAATTGAAATATTACCACTATAGATGTTTTATTTTATTTCTTTAAGCATTACCATTAGTCATGAGAGTATTATGATATTTAATAAGGAGGAATGTTTAAGTATTCTTATGCCATTTGAAAAATACTTTAGTATTCATTTAATGTTAAAGGGTATGTAATCTTGCTTATAGGATAGACGAGTCTCACAATTTTTATGATTGATTAAACAAGTTAAAAAATGGTAAGCCTATTAAATGGTGCCTAGAAAAAGTCCTAGTATAGCCTAATGTAGGGTCTGGGCTGTTAGGGATTGTCCTCCTATTAACAGGGTAAAATATATATCTAAAAATACATTCAAAAATGTGTATTTCATACAGATTCACTATTTATCAGTTGACCAGGTTATAATCTCTTATATGCTTCATTTGTTCTGCATTTATAAATACCAAAAAATTAAACCAAGAAACATCACATGATCACCATTTTTTACACTTATACTAGCTGTTAAAACAGTGACAAACTCTCCATACAATACTGCCACCAATAGTCAATGGAAGCAAGAAGGTTTGTGCATAAAATCACTATTCAGTAAATATCCCCAAGATTAATTTCTAACTTGGGTTTTCATGAGTGAGTAACCTTGGATCTTAGAGCATTGTACCTATATCTTAGAATTTAATGCAACCTTCCAGCAGCCATCTTTTACCTTTTTAGTTAAATATAAAGCTATGAGTATAAAATAAAACAGATGTTTCAATCCAAATTGATTCACTTGCATAGTCATGTAGATCTGAACTCACTTCAATTGCTATACATTTTGGTGTCTTGGATTTTTTAATAGCCATGGTAGACTTCATCTCATGGGCAGGAATGGAATTAAGCCACTAAACAGCACATGATCACTATTTCCTATGCATACACAAGCTGTTAAAACAGTGACAAACTCTCCATATAGTAGCCATAGTAATCCATGGATGCAAGAAGCTTTGTAAAAAATCTTGTGTCTACTCATCAGATATTCCCAGACTAGTGGCACTGGGTGGCACAATTGTATGGAGAGTTTGTTACTGTTTTAACAACTTGTGTAATCATGGAAAATAGTGATCATAATGATGTTTAGTGGTTGAATACCATTCCTCCCCATGGGATGATGATGACTGACTATTAAAATATTAAAGACACCAAAATGGATGGATACTGAACTGAGTTCAGATCTATATGACCATATAAGTAATTGAGCTTGGATTGAAAACATTCTATTTTCATTTGGAATCCATAGCTTTATAAATAACTAAAAAGGTAAAATATGTTAAACCACCAAACACCATATAACTATTCCCTTTGCTTACACAAATTGTTTGAGTCAAAACTCTCCATATAGTAGAGCCTCCCAGTGCAAGCCAGAGTAATCAATGGATGCAAAAAAGTTTGTGCATAAAATCCCAATCCAGTATCTACTCATCCCATATCCCCAGACTAAATGCAGTGCTCTCAGATCCATGGCTCCTCACTGATAAAAGCCACCAGCTAGAATTTAGTGTAATGATATTGGATAAGCAGATACTAGATAAATATTTTATGCACAAACTTTCTTGTATTCATTGATTACTCTTACTTGCACTGGTGGCATTGCTGTATAGAGAGCTTTGCCTGTTTTAACTGCTTGTATAAGCAAAGGAAATTGTGAATTTGTGATGTTTGGTGGTTTAATACTAATCATGCCAATATAATGATGGTGGCCATTGTTATTAAAAAACAATAACACCAAAATGTATAGATATTGAACTGACTGAAGTAGTTTCAAAGCTATATGACTACAAGCTTATGAGCTTCATTATAAAGCTTCATAGTTAACTTCTAAAGTAAAAAGTGGGTGCTGGACAGTCCTCTCAGTTTCAAGTCTCCTCACTGATGAAAACCACAAGTTAAAAACTAGTATGGGGATATTGGATTAGCACACACTAGATAAGCATTTTATGCACAAGCCTCTGGCTTGCACTGGCTGGCATACTACTGTATGGATAATTTGCCTCTGTTTTAAGGTAAAAAGTACCTGCTAGAGGGTTGCATTAGATGCTAAGATCTAGGTGTAGCGCTATCAGATCCAAGGCTCCTTGCTGATGAAAGCCACTAACTATAAACTAGTTTGGGGATATTTGATGAGTAGGCACTAGGTATGGAATTTATGTAAAACCTTGCATCCATTGACTACTATGGCTTGCACAGAGTAGTCCTACTGTATGGAGAATATGTCACTGTTTTACCAAAGAATTACAGTTTGATTTATAAATACCAATTTTTTTGCACTCAAAACTTTGATAGTGACTATTTTATATAAATTTGGAAAAAAAGGAAATGATTAGATGAAACAGCAAAAAACATAACAATGCAATTAATAGAAGAAATAATAAATGTTATTATATATTCACTATTTAACATATAGACATAAAATATATTGTATAAAATTATTAAACTTTTAAACTATATTAAAGAAACTAAAATAAGGAAAAATATATAAAACATAATATTAACTACAATTAAGATAATTATATATATATAAAACATCAATAAACTTATTTGATAATCAATCAATTAAAAAATGAATGGAAAATTATATAATATAATGTATATTTTTCACTTATTGTATAATTGTTATGTATTATAAATTAATATATTTATTCTTTTTATATTTTATAGGTATTTGATTGCCTAATCATAATTTTATTAATTATTCTGATTAATTGTGTTCATATAAATGATAGATGTCACTATCTATGTAATGTAAAGATTTAAATAGATTTCATTTACATTGTGAAAGGCAAAAAATGTTTTTGCCAAATATATATATATTTCATTAGTTATTATATAATAGCATGTTGCATTATTTATTTATAAAATATATTAATGATTCTTATTAATCATTCATTAAACTAGAGATTACTTCTATCCCAGATATAGCATGACTGCATTTTTATAGAGATATTAACACCTGCATCTCCACAGTCATGTTAACAGTCTATTTTCATTCAAAATGCATGCATACTGAGAGAGGGTGGTCTGACCTTTTAAATTAATAGATAGGTGTGATATAAGATATGCACTGTAAAAATCAAAAATTGGTATAGAATATACAGTACATGTAAGTACATTATTAAAAAATACTTAAAAATTAAAAACAGAAAATAAACTAAATAGTTATATAATAGAGTTTTAAATGAAGATGTTCCAATAGAAAATAATCTCATGGAAAAGATACTAGTATAGATCTAAAAAAATAATGGATCTAAACAAATAAGACATTAGAGTTTTCCTGAAGGTTTGTGATGGTAGTGTTCTAGTTGTATTTTTATATTGGACTATTTCCATCATCTAAAGACATTCAATACATGTATTAGGTGATAGAAATAGTCCAATATAAAAATACTAATAAGACATTTCTTTCTTTAAATGATTTGACAAAGCCAAATTATGTTAGAAAGTGAAATCTCAGAAAGATGTTTGCAATAAACTGTGATGACTGATGATGGGAAAACATAATAAAAATGAAAATCTATTTTAATAAAAATAGAAATAATTTGATAAATTTTATCTCATTTTTCACACATACTTAGAATTAATTGAAAAATTCAATTAAAAATATTTCACTCTATTATTTCACTCTATTATTTTAGAATTCCTTCCTTAATTCAATTTAACACTTTTTTTTTCTGAAGCAAGTTGTGAAGGGCTTATATTTTAAAATTTTTTAAACTAATGAAGTCAGTCAGAAAATCTTCTGAAAGGTCATCTAGATATTATAGTAGAAGTTTAATAACTGAGAGATGAGGAATTATGGTTCAAACATCGTTCTTTCTGAAACCTAAGCTTTCCAATCGCTTGTTATAAGAAAACACAACAGCTGCTCCTGTGCTATTTCAGTAAAAAAAAAAAAGTCATTGAACATAAATATTTCATAAAGTTTAACCATTTGTATTTGATTACTTAAATACTGTACAAATGTTATATAAATGTGTGTATGTATATATATATATGTGTGTCATTATTTTAACGTAAAGAAAAAGTAAAATATAAAATTCGAAAAGCAAAAAGATAATCAGTTTAGTTTGCAACTTTAATATATTATCAATCAATAAAATATTTTTTTTGTTAACTATAACTCTCCACTCACTCAAAACCTAATCATTTATTAATTAATTTACTATTTATTTATTAATTTCAGTAACTATAAACACATATATCACTATTTTTAAAAAAAGTACTGTAGAGCACAATAATAGAATGGTGGAATTTGGGGCTTAAAGTTCATGAATTGCAACTCCAGCTTAGCTCTTGGTATTTGAGTTTTTCATAAACTCCCAAACAATAAATCATTCATTATTATTATTTTCTATTTAAAATCAAAAGGCAAATTTATGTTTATATCCATGTTACAAACTTAATAAATTAATAAAAATATATTAGAATTTTAATAGGAACAATGTTATTAATCTAAACATAGTTCAAATTTGAGTATTAGAATAATTTGTTAAAGGATAGTAATTAATAGCAAACCACTATCAATGATGATCCAGTGTTATCATGTGCTTCTAATACTCTACTGTATGTTATCTTTGATTAGAAGCTATCAATATATCGCTATTTATTGCTTGAAATCATAATTTGCACTTCTTACTTTAAAAGTTTCCTATATGACAAAAATAAAATGTTTTCAAACCAAAATCACCAAGAAGCAATACTATGAACTTGATGTCTAATTATTTCATTTTTTTGCCTTTTTTTAATATATGTAATGAGTGTTAATAGTGATTTTCTCCTTTATTTATATTTGTAATTTAAATTTGCATAAGTTTGTTCATCTGCATCACGAAATGGTTTTTTTCTTCTATATAATCTAAACTGAGTACATTTCAGTAGATTCACCATAATCATGAGCATTCAGTTTTAGCTTATAAAAAGAAAGAAACCACTTTGTTATGAAGATGAACAAATGTATGCAAATTTGAATAAGGACTGTTAAACAAATTATTTCATTAGATTAATAAAACAAAAATCAGCACAAAAGATCACACATTAAATATTATATAATTTAAATGTTGTTTGATGGCTTATGGCAGGACTAGAATTATTAAAAGAAAATATTTCTTCTAAAGCAAATAGGGTTAGTGAAACCAAATTATTCTATTATTAAAATAAATTACATTAAAATATTCTAATTTGCTATGAGTTTAGTCATTGTAACATTTCATTCTGATATCAAACTTTTATAAATTAGATAAAAACCATACAATCTAAACACATCCAAAAAGATAAAATATTAATTTTATTGAATAGTTATTATAATAAAATTATATCAAAATTATATTTATTTTTGTTAATTTTTTTAAAAAGATAAAAACAACTTATAACCTTTACTAAAAATGTTTCAATTATTTAGAACTAAATTAATTTAATTTACTGTATATTCATAAGTCAAATGATGTTCAAATACCAACATATCAGATTGAATACTATAGCTCATTCAATTACCCTAATATTTTATCACTCTTCTGTCATCCATCTTCTTCTAGATTTGTCAGAGTTATAGTTTCTCAATCAAATAATATAGCTTTCAAACAGATAATTTAAAATTTAAATTCATTTGCGTTTTATAAGTACTTTCCTTTGTGCAAAAGAATATCTTGCCTACCTCAAAAGTAATTCCATCACCTTTTCAGTATCGATAAGATCTTGTGTAATTAGGCAATTTATTGAAGATTAGCAGAAATTCTGTCTATAAATAATTTTCCTTAAGATAGCCACATGAAGTCTTAAAATAATCCCCAAAAATCTAGAAGAAAGTGATATATCAGATATTTAAATAAGTAAGTTTATTGGAATCATCTAAAGAAGTTATGGATTAAAAGTACTAAACATTCAGACCAGAATAATATCAAGTTGACTTCTTCAAAAACTGATTTGAAGAACAAATAAGATTTATGGACAAATGCAAGATGTAATTGTGCAATGTTCTAACAAAATAAGTATTACCAAAAAAAAAAGTGCATTTATGGGTGTGTGAGAGAAAAAATAAAATAAGATTGTCAATCATGAAATTAAGAAATTACAATTTCTCAAATGATAAATCTGTAGCATATTATATACATAAACAAGAAAAAATATTTAAAAATGACATTCACAAGAATTGCCAGAATATTTATAAAAATGAATAAGATTTGATGTATTTTTAAATAATAGTGCAGATATATTAATCTAGAACATAACAAACTAAGAAATATATATTTTAAAAAATCTCTTATGAAAGAACTTTAATCCCAAAACTGTTTAAATATATTCTCAAATCATTGTGCACCAACCTCTTAAAACAAACTTTTAAATAAATGACTGTAATAAGACCATAATAGTCCAAATATAAGATATGCAATCAGAGATTAATATTTACAAACTTTCCAAAAATAATTATATGATGCAATCTAAATACGACTAGAAAAATTGAAATTTGTCCACTCATCATAATTATTATCAAAAAGCATAAAAAATTATATAATATAAATTAAACTCAATAATCATACTGCAATTTTGTGTGCTAATATAAATGTTTCTTGCAAGGAATAAAAATTTCAAAATAATAATTAATTACATTCTTCAGTGCAAAAAAACCTTTTGTTGAGCAAGAAATATTTTGGTGATGCAGAAAATTATTTTTAAAAAATAATTAGTAATTGGTAACAAAAAAGAATCAATCATAATATAAAATCTGCGAAATTTAGCACAGTAGTAGCATGGTGTCTGGAGGAATTCATAGTTAAATAAATTTAAAAAAGCTTTTTGATTAATTGAATGAATTGATGTGCTTGACTTATCACTTGAATTCACACATCTCCTAAGTAGATAATCATATGATAAGTGTTAATCATAATTCAAACTGAGCTATTTTTATTACTAAGCATTGACTTCAATCATAAATTTATACAAAAAATACCCAAATAAACTGTACTTTTCATAAGAAAAAGTATGTCTCACAAACATTTTGATATTTTATCTTTAAGTAGCATATTCCATTTTAAAAAGCATACATCAGTTAACATAATAATATAGATGGCTGTTTAGATGATTTAATATCTGAAGTGACATATAGAAAAAGTCTTTAAAAAGACCACTACAGGGCAAAGACAGCATCAACTACCACTCCCTTCCTCAAAAGAAAGAGGGAAAAAGACATGTCTTACCAGACTAAACTAGTGATTGGTGGTCAAGGTAGAAGATCTTACATTTTACCTAAAAACAGCCAATACCTATTAAAAAAGAATAAAAAACATTGATTAATCAACAATATGATCATACTGGAATATATGTACATCCATTGTGACATAATGTCTTAAAATAGAATTGTGTATCTGAATCTGAAATTAATTAAGAACCTAGATTGTTTACAATTTGTAGCTGATATTCTAATTATGTGTTTTGGTAAATTTCCCATTACATTTTATTAAAAGAAAAAAACATTAAAAAAAATATTAAGAGATGTAGTTACTGCCAAAAAATGTAGTTTATATAAACATAAGGTTACCTATATATTTGATATCATACAGTTAATTTATAATAGTATTAGTTTAAAAACAGTGATGTCTCTGATCATTAAAAAAAAAAAAAAGTAAATAATTCTTTTTCAGAAAATTTTATCTTTAAGATTACTACATGAATGAGCTGAGAAAAATTAAATTGCTGAACATTTGTAGTAGCACTATATTGAGGGGTGTAATGCCATTACTCTTATTACTGATTACATGTTTGTTGACTAAATATAATATCCAACTTGTGCAGTGATAATAATGTAGGGCCTATAGAATAAAATCTATAATTAAAAGTATTACTTTTGCTCTCTTTTTTACTATGATATTAGTTACTATATATATATAATTATGTATGTGTATTCTAGTGCTAATGCATATAACTCCCCTATATCAATTCATTGATGAGAAAAAAACATATAACATTTTTGTGCAATACAAATGTTCTACAATGAACTATTGATTTAGTGTTTTATTCAACTCTGATATATTTGACAAATAACAAATAATCCAATAAGTGTCAGTTTTAATATTTTATTTCATGTGGCAACTTTCAATTAGTAGAGCAGAACAAAAAATTTAGAATTATTGTTATTATGATCAAAATTGTATTCTTTAGAGAAAAATGTTTTTAATAGTTTTATTACTAACATCAACTATTTTTCCAAATCTTAAAATATATATTGTTTATATTGTATTTAGTAGAAAACTTGCAAAAAGTGGGACCTTTTATTATAAAATAATTGAAACATTTTTCAAAAGATATATTATCAGTTCATGACTAAATATGAAAGTTCTATTTCTATATTTGGCAGATATTGTGCACATACATATAAGTAGAATATATATGTTTGCAAATTATTTTTATTATATTTTAATATAAATGATTTATTTGATGATTTAATCTAAAGATTCCAAATAGTATGGTACAGACTTCATGGGGCTTGAAAGCAATTGATTTAATTGTATGTGTAATGGTATATTATAAGATGTAATATGTTGGACTATTTCCATCATTTATGAGTGAATATTGAATGTATAGAAAATTTTAAACTTTATTTAAACTTTTCAAATATAAACAACTTGTTAGTAATAACACACAAATAGACAATACAGGTTAGTAATTACACAACGTTTCGAGTAGTATTATTCTCCACTCTTCTTCAGGTGTTGCTGGCCTATATGCACAGTGACAATATTCGCTTAGAAGTTGAACTCGCACCTTTAGATTCTTGTATATTGAATTTAAGGCAAACGCTCTACCAACTGAGCATATAGGCCAGCAACACCTGAAGAAGAGTGGAGAATAATACTACTCGAAACATTGTGCAATTACTAACCTGTATTGTCTATTTGTGTGTTATTACTAACAAGTTGTTTGTATTTGAAAAGTTTAAATAAAGTTTAAAATTTTCTATACATTCAATATTCACTCATAAATGATGGAAATAGTCCAACATATTACATCTCATATGTCAGAATATATGTTAATGTATTTCAGTATAAGTTATGTAAATGATTCTCTGTTAATATTACCTCCTTTATTATTGACAATACTTTCAATTGTTTTCTCTTTTTTTTTTGACAGTTCTTGATAGATTAATAATTCATAGAAAAAAGTTCCATTCAAATAGTTTCTATTATTTAGTAATAATTTTTATACACACTATTAAAATAACTGTTATACAAAGTATTTTACTTTTCAATCTTTAAAGTGATTATTTAAGTAATTATTTTATTTAATTTTTAAAAGTTATTATATTATATCATTTTTAAAAAAAAAAGATGCTGGCAATATTCTAAAGACTATTTAAAGCGGCAATTATTTCACTGGTTAATGACTCAACATTTTTATGTCTGATCTGTGAAAAAAAAAAACATTTAGCAATGTTAAGGTGAAACTCTTGTAAAAAAGTTTTTTACTCATATTCTAAACAGCATTTCAACTTTTTTCATCAACTGACAAATAATAATTGAAAAGTTATTATATTATATCATTTATAATTGCAAAAGTCAAAAGTATAAAAGATAATAATTATTTTAATAAAAATTCATCTTTTATTCAGTATTAAGAAGTATTTCACTAAATAACAAATTTCAATTTCAAAATAGTTGAAGATATATAGTACTATAATTATGAACAATGATATTTTCTGTTCACTTGGCTGAAACAAACTTTGGCCTATATTCATTATTACTATTGTATATAAAAAAAGTAGTAATGGAAAAATTTATTTGTCTGGAACAATTGGAAAATTATACAGAAGGTAAAATTATAATAAACTGTTTCGAAAATTTTATACAAACAAATTAAATTCCTAGATGCAATATTTCTGCAGATTCTTGTGATGGAATATTGAGAATAATAAAGAAATATAGATTTTTTTAATTTTTCAAAAACAAAAAATTCTTAACATATTTCATTGTCAAAACAACAACAAAAAAAAATCACAATATAAAATAAACATAATCAACCTGGAATAATATCATTGCTCAATTATGTGAAAACAATGTGAAACAACAATTTCTTTCTACTCATGGAAGTACATCAATTATCAAAAAAAAAAATTGCTAGCAAAGTTTAGTTGAAGTTTTTTGATGAAGTTATAGAATTTCTTCTTGAAATTGAAAAATCTACAAAAAATACAATTAATATTTAATTTAAAAAATGAAATATCTTACTTGGCTAATAGACAATATACATGTATTTAAATATTATATATTCAACTTTTATTCTGCCATTCACCTTCTGCATAATTAAATGGACAAATTAAGATCCTAGGTGTGAAGGGTCAAACTGCATTAAGGTCAACATGAGTATGATAATAATAATATTAGCATCAACAAGGGCTTTGAGCATTCCATCCTTGGATTTTCAATGATATGAATGGCTGAAGAGTTGGAGAGTGGAGAAGATTGAAGCTTGTCCATTATAGTTTTAAGATTTGCTATCTTAATATAAACTGAACAGTGATTGTATATATTTGTAGGAGATGGTGATCTAGACCAACTGAAGATGCTGCGTCAGCATGAAATATGTGTATGGGAAATCATTCATCTTGACATGTATGTGGTTATGTGTATAAGTTGCATAAGATGAATTGGATAGCTGTGGGGAGTTTGAAAGTCTGAGTTCAAGTCCCTATAAATATATATATATATATGCAGAAAATTATAAATAAAAAAAGATAAATAATATTTTATTTCTTCATGAGTTTATTTCTAGTGATGACACTACTGAATGTTTAAAGCTGTAGAACGTTTATTGTCATATGATTAATTTAAAATATGACATCTTGAGAAGGTTCATATGTGAACGAAAATTGAATTGATATGAAATTAAATTGTATACAAACAAGTTGTCTATTATTTTGATTTATTTATAATTTGATTGATTAAAAGTTTATAAATTTTGCAGACAAAATTATAGTGGTGTCTTCAATAAAACATGAAATAAGAAGTGAAAACTAATATACACACACTCACCGAAAATAACCTGAATTTTATAATAAAAATTTGTTTATTTATTTTTAAGTGTTATAAAATTTAGTCTCTTTTAAATTACTATCCATTTTATGCAGTTGTGGTCTAAATGTGTTTTTCATTTTTCAAAGTAGTCAGGAAAAACTTACAAAATGATGCCTTTTAATGCCTTTGTCATTTTTTCCCATCACTTCTAAATCCGCAAAAAAAAAAAAATAATAATAATTTTTTCATACTGAGAGATTAAAAAAAAACCACATGAAGTGAGAGCGAACAAATGTGGCTTATAGATAAGCTGGGTCATGCTGAATTTAATTAAAAAGTTTTTCACACCCAAGGCTGTGACAGATGACACTTTGTGGGAATGGAGATTGCACTCTTTCCTTTGTTACAAAACGGGATGTTTTCATTTTACCACATCATGTAAATGTTTCAGCATTTGCAGATAAAATACCTGTTACAAACTAAATTTGAGAGAAAAATGCTGTTTGTTTCAACAAAAATATCAGCATTATTTTGACTTTGAATTTCACTTGTGATGCTTTTTAGGGACATGGTAAATTTAACATTTCAATTAAACTACTATAAACTTGTGAGTTTATGAAATCAGATTTCTTGTAATCTGTTTCAAGCATTATAACTTTTTTCCTTGTCATTTTTGGTAAACAAAAACAGAATTCCATAGTGTCAAACTTTTTAGCCATTATAAAAATTGACAAAAATGCAAAATATATTTTACAAAATAGTGTGTTATGTGATATCATGATTTCACATGGCAATGTCATTTGGAGATTGATGCAGAAAGGTTCCCGCAGGATGAATTTAATGGCAGAAGTATATACTACAACACCATGCAAACCAGAAAACAATTCTGGTTATTTTGGGGTCCCCTCTCATATACATATTGTCTCCACAAAGGAGTTTGCTGGTAACTAAAAAAAAGACCCTTTCTTCCTCTTTGAGGCATTAAAGAAACTGAGCAGGACAAATCCCTAATATCTACTACATATATTCTCATCATTGCAACTACTACACCAAATAAATCTCTTCACACACTCATAAATTTAGCAGTCCTCTTTTCTTTATAGAAACTCTTATGTAAGTTTGATGCTTCACAGAAAGCTAATATTGATCAATATTTGAAAGACCTAACTGGCCCAGCTTTAAATATAACCACCTTACAACAAGAGTTGAATAATTTTATTGGAAGATGAATTTAAATCTGCCTAAAGATGACTGAATCTGGATTTCTCTTCAATCACCAAACATATTAACAAAACCTTCTCACCAACACATTGTATAAGTTACCACATCCCTCCTTCAACTAAAAGACTGATAAACAACTCCGAAAATAAACTTGACACAGATCAACCCCCTAATACCATACATAAAATTATATGCCAACATGCCGAGTGCAATGCTATATGCTATTTGCATCCCTCTATACTTGGCTCTCACCACATTGTATTGAAGAGTCTCAGACAAGCCCAAGCATAAATTAATTTTCTTGGACCATCAGAACATCAATGACGATACATTTCAATCCTCGTTGGCCACCACCTCATGCATCAAAAGAAACAACTCTTAAGCAAAAAATCAAAAAAGCCTGCATATAGCTAATAACTGTAATGCTATCAACCAAAAGGAATCTTGTTTCCCCCTTTCTAAGAAATAGAATCTAATTTGCATAAACTTTGAATAACCATGGGCATTATAAGGCTATGAGTATGAGGACATCAAATACCTCAAAGATGCTCAGCTGCCTTTATATTATTGTTATTTAATTAGTTTCCGTTGACTGTGTTTCAGCACATATAATTTATATTATATATATGATTATTCCTGTAGTATATGAACATGGAGAGTCTACTCAGCAACATGCAACACTTAGCATGGTGCGGTTATTATGCTTTTAAGCATAAAATCAAGAAACACCATGGTCTTTCTTCTCAATTACCTATTTCTTAACTAAAAAAACAGTTGACTTTTCTTGAAGGCAGAATTCATGTGTATGTGAATAAACGTTTTTTTTAAAAAAAATAGATATTTACAATCATTAAAAACAAAACTAAATTATGGTCCTAGTTGCTAAAAAGTTATAAAGTCATCAGAAAATGCAGTAATTGGTAGCCAAGAATCCACTGCTTGCAAACCCAGACTACCATTTGATGGTGACTTTTTATTTAGGTACATGCAGCTACATACAGATCATTTTCAAGTAAGGAAGATTGTATAAATTGGAATAATAATTGTTTAATATCAAATAAGACATCAACAAAGTGAACAACCAGTTGATTTACAAAATGGCCATTATAAATAAAAAGTGGCAGAATGATATTGTGGAGAATGATGGTACATCAGACAGACTGGCAAGATTAATTATTAAACTTAATGAAAAATACCAAAGGCAGATAATTTAATGTTTTCTTGAATGTTTGTGATAATGGTGTTCTACTTGTATTTTTATACTGGATTATTTCCATCATCTAATATGCGTATAGAATGTCTTTAGAAAAATATAACTTTATTTAAATATTCCAAATACATTCAACTGTTAATAATAGCACATCAAACTGGTTAGTATATGCACAATGTTTCAAAAGGTATTCTCTATCTTCTTCAGGTGTTGCTGGCCTGAGCAGTGACAGTACTAGCATGGGATTCAAACCTGGATTCTTATATTCTTGAGTATTAAATTTTAAGATAACGCTCTAACCAACTGAGCCATAACAGTACTAGCATGGGATTTGAACCCGAACCCTTAGATTCTTGAGTATTGAATTTTAAGGTAATGCTCTAACCAACCTTCCTCGGTTGGTTAGAGGGTTACCTAAAAATTTCAATACTCAAAGAATATATAAGGTCCAGGTTCGAATCCCGTGCTAGTACTTCCACTGATCAGGCCAGCAATACCTGAAGAAAAGGGGAGAATAATACATCTAAAAATATTGTACATATACTAACCTGTTTGATGTGCTATTACTAACAGTTAAATGTATTCAGAATATTTAAATAAAGATAATTTTTTCTAAAATCATTCAATACTCATCAAAGATTATGGAAATAGTCCAATATAAAAACACAAGCAGATAATTCAGGTTTATGGCCAACAAGTTCATATTGTGAGAAAGTAGAGGCTTTTTATATGGATGTACAAAAGGCTTTTGATCAGTTCAAACAACATTTTAAAATTGTCATGGGAAAATTTAATACTAGAATTAATAAAGAATTGAAAGATGAAAGTACTTTGTCTAGTTATGGTGATAGAAATTTCTGAGGGCATAGACTTGTAGGGTTCATAGAAAAATAAAAACTATATAATGTGAATTTTTTCTTTGACAAAAATGCTAAATAAAAATGGACATGGAAACATCCAAATGAAGATATAACAGAATTGGATCATATTTTGACTAACAGAAAATATAACATTTCAATAATGTAATGTTTTTAGTAAATCCAATATTTAAAAAAGGACCATTGATTAGGGAAATGTAAGCTATGTGTTAATCTCAAACTACAGATAGAAAAATTATTAAGGAAAACAGTTTTTGCAGTTGGTATTTGGAATCTTCAGAAACATTCCAATGAGTTTAAATTAAAACTTACAAATCATTTTGTAAGTATTAAAAGATTTTTGAAGATGGTTTAGACTTGAATGAAATGAATCAGAAGGCAACTGATACTTTATTAAGAACTGCAACAAAGAGAGCTGGTTCAAAAAGGCAGCAACTTATAAGCAAATTTTCAAATGAGACAAGGCAATGTATAAAAAAAAAAAGCAATATGAAAATTTATAAAAATGATCCATTCAAAAGATCTGAATATCTAGAATTATGAAAAATGATATGAAAAAGAATTAATCACAATATAAAAAATATATAATTATGAATTAGCAAGAAAAGCTACACAAGACAGTAAAAATATCAAAAGTTAAACAGCATGACTGAATTGATAGGAAATTTGTTTCAGTAATGAGAAGATGAAACTATTTCTAAACAGAGAAATGACATCATGAAATAATCCAAAGTTTTATAAATAATTATATTTTGAAGTAAAGAACAAGGAAGCAATTACTACATTTTTCTGAACTTCCCAGCATTTTACATGAATAAGTGTAACATGCAGTCAAGGCTATGAAAAAGGAAAAAGCTCCAAATAATGATGAAATTTCAGTATCTTAAAAGAGCAGCTGATATAATACAAATATTATTGGCAAAGTTACATAACAAATATCTAAATGATAAAGATGTACCAGAAGATTAGAAGAAAATAGTAGTAATGTTAATATAAAAAAGATAAAGAAAATATTAGAAATTACACATCTATAACTTTTTTATCAATTCTATACAAAATTTTTACCAAGATAATTATAACTCATCTAAAGCAAACATTGGATTTTAACAAAACAAAAGAACAAGTTGGATTTAAAAGTGGTTTTAGCAAAATAAATCACATCTACGTATTGAGAGAAGTTATAGAAAGGATCAATGAATTTGAGTTAACATTATGTTTTGGATTTGTAGATTATTAAGATAAGGCATTTGATTCTGTAAGCATTTCTATAGTGAATAAAACATTGGATGACTCCAAAATATTCAATTACATTACATAGTAATATTAAGTAAATTAACAATGAGACATATATCTGACAGGGAGATTCAATATATCCAAAACATATTGCAATAATTTTACAAGAGTATTTTATGTATAAAAATGAAAAGCTAAGGGGTAAATAGAGATTATTTAAGTCATCTAGATTTTGAAAATGATTTGATTATTTATGCAAATAATGCTTCAGCACTTCAGGAAATGTAAGAGTTACCAGATAAAAGTAAAATTAAAGATAAATGATAAAAGGATTAAAATAATGTTCAATGGATGTTCTAAATAAATAAAAAATAAAGATAAAGATAATAATGAATTAGAAGTTAACAACTACTATTATTAATATTAATGGAACATAATGACTGAAATTAGTCATAAAATTAAACTAGGATAGAATGTTTTTTTATTTTTTGTTGCTGAAAATAAATTAATATTAAAGGAAATATGTGTATGTGTTTGAAAAAAAATTAAATTAATAAATGTGTTTTACCAGTTCATAATTATGAACATTATGCTTGGAAAGTTAACAAAAGAGCAGTACAAAGACTTCAGACCATTCAACAAAGTATGGACAGATGAATGTTAGGAATAATAAAAGAAAGATTCAAAAATGAAATTTATGGGTGAAAGGACAAACATATATTGATATCATTGAAAGAACTAAAAGATAGAAATGGAGCTGGCCTGATAATAGATGGACAGTCAAAATCTTAAAGTGGATTCCCAGAGGTTGTAAAAGTTTTAGAAAGAGATCACGAGATATGGATGGATGAAATAAAAAAGTTTACTGGTATTTGTGGAGAAAAAAGACTAGAGATCAGAGAAACAGAATTAAACTTGAAGAGACCTTCATCCTACAGTGGATTGATAATGATTGAAAATGATAATGATAGTGATACTTCCTCCACTGAATCATTAATAAATCCATTTCTCATTTTCTAATGTTATCAAACAGCGTCATAAAATTTCTAGAAAGGATGTAGTCAGTAAATAACATTAGCATTATTACTTAATTATGTGGTGTTTAATTAATTAATTAAACATATATATATATAATGAAAGAGTTTTCATATAGAAAAACCTAGCTCGAATAAAGATTGTTTAAAGATGCAAATATGTGTGCTTGAAATAAATAATAATAATCAATCAAAATTAAAAGAGTAAGGTGGCAGATTTAATTAACCAGAAAAAAAGGTCTAGATGTTTAAAATTGTATTGATGGTTATTACAAATGCTTAAAAATAGGGCCAAGCATTAAATCATTGGCATCACACAGAGAAAAATCTTATACAGATTACACAGCAAATCATAATAATTTGAACATTCTGAATTATTCAAATTAGAGAAAAATAAATGTGTTTGTTATAAAAATATGTATTTGCATGCTTTCACAGATAAATGTTGAAATTATTTCATAATAAATTTATAATTAAAATTGCAACAAATAAAAGTTTATTTTAAATGACTATATTCTGATAGTATAAGAAGGTAAATTTTTAATTTTAAAAATGAAAGTAGAGTTGTTATCAACAAAATAATATTTAAAAGTTCAAATAAAGTATCTGTTTGTATTTCAATTTATTTTTAAATATTTTCACTTTGAGAGGCAATACTCAATACAGAATTTAAAACTAGCTACTTGAAAAAAAAAGACACACAATAATGATTTTCAATAGAGAAAGAACCTGTTTTTAAAATTATACTAATTTAATAATTCAAAACTTTATTAATATTTTTCTTCAGGTATGGGCCTTTGAATGTTTTATTTAGAATATAACTTATGTGTATTAATTAGCTAGAGAATGATGGGCTGAATTAAATAGTCCATTTTATATGTAAAATTATATCCTTGTCTGCCTGGTAAATGTTAGAATTCCATGAAAAATAATTTGCAAAATATCATAGCAAATTAAAAAAAATTATAGTGATGATTTACATAAATAGATATAATAAGCTTCATCATCTATTATGCTGAAAATCATGCATTAATTCAAAAGAACTCATTTTTCTGACTGAAAGCTACAGAAATATCACTAAATAAAAGCATTCCTTCAATTTTAGTTATGATAAAGTGCCAAATTAAATTTTATTGAAATCTTGAGAGGGTGACATTAATAAAAAAAAAAAAAGCTGATTTAAATGAAAATTTTTATTTCTCTATGCATCCTTGATACAAAATGTACAATGTAACTAGTTTAAAATTAGAAAGCAAAAAAAAAAGAACATTGAGAAGTTCTTTTTAAATTAAAGTTTAAAAAAAAAAAAAACAGAAATTTAATATATTTGGAAAATTTAAAATTTCTTACTCTTTATTTTGCTTATAATAATATGACCAGCATAGTTATGCTATATGATCAAATATCATTACATTGATATATTAGTGGAAAAAACATATTTCATATTAAAAAAAATTATTATATAATAGAAGCAGAAATTAGGCTTCTATAATTAATAAAAAATGAAAAACATTCAGAAAAATTCAAATACGTTCTTATTACATTTAAAATGTTCCTATATATAATGATTTATAGTCCAAATATGCTTAGTTAAACAAGAAAAAAGATTAACATTATGAATGCTAAAAATTAAAATCACAATTTCCAGTTTTATTAAAATATTAAATAGTTAAAATTAAATAAAATAAATATTATACCTAATTGTAAATACATTAGAAAAAGGATATGTTAATATTAAAATGAGTTCATTAAATTTCTTTTTCCATATCACTATTATTATTCACAATATGTTAAATGTTTTAAATGAATAAGTTTATATTTGAACAACAAAATATTAAAACGTTGTGTGAAATGATGATGATGCCAGATTTATAAGATTATTTTTAAAAAATGGGTGCAGTTACCATGAATGTATGGAATGCTGAAAATCATATGAGATGTTGAAATAAGTAAATTTCATTGTAATAAATGAATTTCATTGCAGGTAAATAATAAAATTCTGGCTATATACATATAACCTTGGCTTTCAAAAATAGATAGTTTAACTTATATATTGATGTGGATAATATGAATGATATTAGTAGAATATATAAAATATAAAATTTTTACTTCTGTCATTTATATACTTTACAGATGTTTTTATTAGCTTTATAAGTATGAAAAGACTGAACATTCCAAATAATTATGAAAGCTTAATCATTAATCTTACAGCAAAATCATTATCATTTGCAAAATTCTCAATTGAATCAATAATAATATAAGTTTGTAGTAAATAGTAGAATTATATTAGTAAACTAAATTCAAATGTTATCTTAGTTTGTCTCACTTATATCATAAAATAAATATACATATTACATTTATAAAATATAATTATCCATATTAATTTTTTTATAGAGACATATTCGTAACAGGTGCTCAAAAGACAGAATTCATCTTTATGAAGATAAGGTAATAATAATACATTTAAAAGTATTAATTGCAACTATAAAATACAAGTTTATTCATATTCTGTATTAATAAATGATATGAGTTGGTAATCAATCCCACAATTTTTTAATGACAAAAAGAGAGGGATATAGTGCTTTGTAATTAAAGTTTTATTTGCCATTAGTTGTGAGTTTTAATATTTTACTGTATTGTATTTATATAATTTATTAAGCCTTTCACATTATTATTGTATTGTATTATAAATAAAATTTCAAATTGTCATTTTAAGTAAATGTATACAGAGTGCATTTATTGATCTGTATAGTTCATAAATAATATTCTAAATCCATAAATTATGCCAAATGACCAACTAAACTTGATCATGTAGAAATAAATAAAATGTTATATGAGACCAGAAGACAACAAGATTTATGTAAACCATGAGAGAGTTGAGACTGAAGAATCTTTAATCTCCTATACCAGAGTTGGGGTTATAATTTAATTATCAAGATGATTGAAAAACACACATGCATGGGATAAAAGCTAAGATAAATAACTTTAATGAATTATCTTAAATGGGTTTTAAAAAAGGATTAAATTGATTTATCTTTATTTATTAGAATTATTGTAGTTGTTACATACATACCCACAGCAAATTATAATCAAATGTGTTTGAGAGATTCAACCAATTATATGTAAATTATGACTATATAAATGTTATCACTGTACTTTATCTTGACAGTATCTGTCATATATACATAGTCTTGTATTTATAAAAATGGGCATATGGTATTTCAGACCAAGTTGATAATATTTCTCTTACACATATACATATAAAATAGCATAGAATGTGTATATATCTCCCTCTTTAGAAAAAAAATACTTATATATGATATAAATAAAATGATCTTGATCCTTACAATAAATATAAAAAACAAATCTTAAGAAAACATTCTCAACAACTAATAAATTATTACATTGAACTTATAAAAATCTAATTTTCATAGTGTTACATATAAATATGCAATGCTTTGTGAATAAATCAATATTTCTGAAAATGTAATATAATTTATAAATTTGTTGAGAATATTTTCTGAAGAAGTTACCTTTCTTATAGACTATATAAAATTAATGAAATATAAAAAAAAAGAGCTCCTAAGTACATTTAATAAGTTAGTTTAGTGATAGAAAATAAAATTTTTAAAGAATCACATTTATGAGAATATTACTTTTAATATATTATATTTCTGAATCACTTTAAAATGAAAGAAGTCATCAAAATATGTTTTTAAAAAACTAAAAATGTTAATGATCATTTTAAACATTTTTAATAATTTGGATGCATAATATAACTATTTAAATCTGACACATCTTAAGAATATTTTGCATTCCAATAAAAAAAATAATCAAAATAACTGAAGATTTGGAATCTTAATATTTAATTTCAAACAAAAGATATACTAAATTTTGAAGTGATAAAAATATTCATAAACATATGCCACAATAAAAAGTATCATAGAACTTCTTTTTTTAATCATTTATAGTTCACACCATTTTAACAAAGTTGGTTTCAGTCATGTTAAAAATTTATTTTTCTTTTTAAAAATTAAATATATATATATATATGAATGTGGTAATTTGCAAAGTATAAGAACAATTTTGAATTGAACATAACAAATATTGTTACAATTTATTAGTCTTAACAAAGTCATTGGAAATTGATTTTATTGTGAATTTATATTTGCATTCAAATAGATGTTTTTATACTTTATATTTATTATTTTTGTTATATAGTGCTTGAAAATATTCAACAAATTATTACATGAAAAGTAAAGCATATTTAAGTAAGGTGGAAACCCACCCAAATATTTTTAGGATGGGTTTAGTGGAAGTGGGATTGTCCCATCCATATTACGATAGATAGGTTTGAAATTCCAAAGAGGGTCAATTGAATTTTTTTTTCTTTAAAAAATCAGTGTTTAAAAAAGAATGATGATTTCTGAATTAAAGTTACAATTAAAAAAAATCTGGTAAATAAAACATTAACAGGCATTCACTGTCAATACAGAATACTCCAGTTTTGCTGTGTATAGCATAATATTTCCCCATTAATCTCTTTTCCTTGAATCTACAATAATGCTTTAAGTATAATATCAGCCTCCAGAGTATCTTTGATGAAAGTAATTGCTTAATTAAACTGTGTTTTACTCTACTGAGTCATTGGTAAATGAAAAAAATAAGTTAGTAATCATGGTCATAAACTATGACATAAATGCTATCAAATACTACTCTACAAGTATTATTTTAAGTTGAGCAAGTAATACATTTCTGCACCTCAATATTTAATTTTTAATCAAAATTCTAAAGACAGAAATGTTGTATGTTATCTTTACCAAGGTAGATTGAGCAGCTTATTCTAGAGTAATATCCCCAAGTCTTACTGTCTCGTTTTATATTTCCAACTAAGATTTAAAATCCAAGACCCAGAATTCAATTATTTTCCAAATATAATGAAGTTTTCATGAATAATCAATATAATTTCTTAATCTTCATTTTTCTTTACAAATCTTGTTTTATCTCTGAATTCACATATATAAATAAATATTCCATTATTTACTTATGCTTCAAGCATTTTTATGTGATTATTAAAAAGATACTCAAAACAAAATAAAGTGAAATCAAATAAAAATCTACTTTGTATATCAATTTATCTAAAAATGAAAATAAAAAAATAGAATCAAAATCTTTTTTATGTTAATACTCACTACTAATCTTCCCAATCTTTTACCAAAATTTGTAAAAAAAAAAAAAAGATATAGATTATTTATATTTTCACTTAGTTATTTTTTCTATTTATTTCTTTAAATTTCTTTCTTATTTTCCTTTCATGTATACAGTATCTTTCAACATATCATAAACACAATTACTTAATAAGATACAGTTAATGAATAAATATTGTTCCAAAAATGCTCTTTAATCTTTTAGATATAGTACAATGTCTATTGGAGTGCTTAAGGACACATATTTAAAACTACCACAAACAACACCTTTTTTTTTTTAATATTTCATTATTAAATATAAAAGAAACATCTCTAGAGTCCTTGCTAACATAGATCTAGTGATTTCAAATATTTAATGCATAATTATATACCTAATTTAATTGTGAATTTAATGTAGCACCAAAATTAATCCTAAATGACAATAATCTTTCTTATCTACTTAATGAGTAAAACAAAGACCACTTTACAAGTTATAGTGTGGTCAAGAAACTATTACCTGTGAAATATTTATTTTTCTCATTAAAAAAAAATTACCTAATTAATATAATTGTGTAATCAATTATAAAATAAAATTACCACTTTTATTATGAATCAACTAATCAATTAATGAACAGAAATTTATCTAAGTAGTTCATATTTGTTTATTACACAAAATATAAATAAATAATTTTGGAGCATTAGCTTATCATAAATTCCAGTATAAGATTTCATTTCTTTTAAAAAATTAAAAATATCCTATTTATTTTGCTTACAATTATAAAAAAATACCTATTTTTTAAATTAATTAGATTACAATTATGTAATAAATAAGCAATATTTGTATACATTAAGGCAGTAATGATTTGTATTTTTATTATTTATATAGCTTTCATGTCTAAACTTAATAGAGATTGAAGAAAAACTTGAAAAATGAGTGCAGAAATAAATAATCAAACAAAAGATAAATGAAAAGAGTTTCAAACATGCTAAATAAAAAAAATTTCTTATGTTAGATGATGTAGTAGCTAAATTATTAGTCAAAAAGAAGATACCCTGAATCAAATAATATTATGAAATAAAATTTTAGAAAGATAGAAGTCAATGAAAAAAAAAGAAAGAAAATGGAAACAATGTAAGAAAAGAAACAAAAGAAAATGGATATATAGTCTGTAAATAGAATAAATACAAAGTAAACCAAATAAAATAAGATGGAACCAAAGGCAAAAAAAAATGGAAAGCATGGGATAAATTAATAAAAAAAGATAAATTGAAAAGACAACAATTTATAATCTAAAATAAGAAAAAGTGAAATCATAAGTTATATGAAACCAATAAGATATGAAGGAAAGTTTCAAAAATAATAAGATACACAAATAGGTATATAACCATTTATGCAAAATGAAATAAAAATAATCAAAACCCTGATAAAAATAAATAAACTTAATATATTTAAACATCAATATACAATTAGAAAAAAAATACAAGAAACAGAGATAAATCACGTGAAGAAAATACCAGGAAACCAGTGAGTTATAAAGTGTGCATGCTATATAGGTTTTATAGTAAAGAAAAAATGTACTAATTTATTTTTATATCTTGAACCTACAGGTAGGAATAATTTGTTTGACTATTGTGGATCAGATGAATCAAATCATGTTTTAAATGCGCTTTATAAAACTAATTTCTACATATTGGAAATGCTCAGTAGAAAAGTGTTTTAGCACTTTAAAATTACTAATAAATGAAATAAATTTATGCTTCTCAAATTTAAAATATATATTAAAATTTCTATTGGAATTAAGATTCATGTGCATTTGTTTATCATAAAAACAACACAATAAAAATGTATGCTTTTGATAATTTTCTTATTTTAAAAAATAATTGTCCTATAAATCTATCCTAATTTATATAAAAAAAAAAAATACTGCAATGCATTGTTTTTTAATGTTGAATTAAAGTTATATATAGTGTAACAGTCAAGTTTGTACATTCGCGTAACAGAATTCAGAATCCAAGCAAAAGAGACCGAAGCTGACCAGACTAGGACTGTGACATCCCGAGTCTGACCACACTTCAACTCGTAAGCCAGGATTCCAAGACTCAAGACCCTACAAATGACCACCTTGAAATTACACGTAGTATACCTCTTTCCACACGGCCGACATAGGTCACGGAGAAGCAATAAGACTCTGATAATTAAAGAGAGGTTCTTAATTGACTAAAATAGATCACTAATCTAATTTAACTTAATGCATAGTTTTCACATATATAGACTATAAATAATAATTAGAATTGGATTGAATTAGATCAATAACGAGACAGAGAACGAAATACATTAAACTAATTATATATTTTTATTTACAATTGGCATATCTATATATCACTTATTTACAACAGCATTCAGCGTAGAATGTACGCAAACATTTGGTAATTACGAGAACACATTCTCTTTTTATATACAGTTCAAATAGCTTTATATAAATAATTTTTATACAATTCAAAATAGCTTTATATACATACTTTCATTTAATTTTCATAAATGGGTTTAACATGTGCCCATCTTATGAGTTGCTTTTCAACCAATACATAATTAATCACTACGTTATGTCTATAAATCTCGATAAGCCAAATCCTATTACATTGGTGACTGTTATATAAATAATTATATTGAACTTTGATCATGAATTCATTTACTAAAATATACAATATAATTTAATAACGAGCGCATAAACCAGCTCAAGTAATGATCGATCGAACATGGCTTTCGAGAGAAAATTTCAGAATGCTGAAAGCATTATGTTAAGGTGGGAGAGTTGCCTGCATAAGATTTTACCAATGCGCTATGGCACAGGTAAACAATAATAGGAAAAGTCGCTCTGCGGATGGATGAAATAACTTCAGGGTTCTTGTGACAAACGCCGGTATCCTGTAACCGATCGCAATGCTGCGTGAAAAGGAACATTGTGTTCAGGAATGGCGGGGGACTTACATGCTAACCTGGCCTTGGCTCAGGCTTCGCTACTGCTCTACCCTATAAGAGATGTGCTGGAAACGCCGTGGCTCCATCTTGAGATACGTATATTACGTATAGCAGCAAAACGAGAATATTTTTATAAAATAATATCACATCCGCCAAGCAAAGAATAGTATATTTCATACTATGAAATACGAGTTAATAGCATATTAGCTCTATCAAATTGGGACCAACTCTTGCGTAGCCTGATAATAAATGTCTATGCTACTAAAAGGAATATTACTACATCTGTACTTTGACATGCTCGATCTATTAAGTTACTTATAGATAATAAATATTTAAGGAGGGAAAGTATATTTCTATGGACTTAAGAATTTAAATGTCAAATATACTTATAAATATGATCAAGGCTAAATTTAATTCTAAATAAAACTATACGGTTAAGTTTTTAACTGGTTGATCAAAAGAGCCACATTTCGCATATTAAATCATTTAAATAATAAAAAAAATAGGATTTCAAAACAGCGCAGAAAGTTGACGCTACAAACAAATTATACAAAGTTTTTCAAATAATATCTTCTTAAAATATACATGAAATTAAGTGCTCACTGTTTCAAAATATTGGCATATGAAATATAATAAGCATTTAAATAAAATAAGCAAAGAAATATATACACAACCGCAGTGATATAACTTTAAACTAAATAATTTATTTTGAAGTGAATGGAAAATATAAATAAGTCAGATTATTTAAACTTTAACACATTAAATTTTGATAGCAATTGACATATTTAAAATATTAATTAAATGGATTTAAGTTTTGGGTACATATTAGTTTTATAATTATTTTAAAAAGAAAGTTAGCTAACTTATATAGATATATTTACATAAAGAATTACACAGAGCTCTGCGGTTTGAAAAATAAAACGGTACTGGTATTATTTATCTGGACTGCAAGTTCTTGGCTGTAGTTTTTGGTGAATTTTACTCGGCGGCTGATGGCATCATCTTTCCCATTATGTTAGGCTTGTCTCTTCTATCGGCATGATGGTGGTTTAGGCATTTCGATGAGAGAAACCCCGTTCTCTCGCGGAGTAACAGCAACAAGATGCCCGCTTTTAGCCGGACATGTTAAACATTAACAAATGTGAAGACTGGCTGCAATTCTCACTAACAATATGGCTGTCTATCCCTTGTTAAAAATACAGAGTATTTATATCTTTTCCTTATGGAATCTATCGCCTCAAGACTCACTAAACTCAGGAATTTAATTAAATATTTTTCAATTTTACAATCCAGATTTTTAAAATCTTAGATAACTTATGTTAGAAACATTCCATAAGCTATTATAATTAAGATTTTTCATTGCAAACAATTGTCCAATTTAGATTTTAAAATAACTTACTCTTATCTAAGGAGATTTTAATTAGTAAATTTTGAACTAGTTTTACTTTTTACGAATTCCAGGTGTGGTCGTTAATGACACTTGTTTACAATCAAAAATCTTTTAATTACTTGACCAGCTTTTATTTTTAATCTTACATATAATAGAAACTCTTTCTATTTAAAAACAACTTTTTAACATTTTTTTTTAAAACGAAAACATTTTTAACATATTTATTTAAAATAATTTACAAACATTTTGATATAGCTTTTAAATATATTTTCGAGAAACTTTTTCCCTGAAATATATTTAAAACAAGAAATCTTTTAACAATTTTTAAAGACATTTAATATTATTTTTAGATACTGGCTTTTACATATTTTAAATCATGTCCTTCTTCTATATAGCACAGATTATATATCCACATACGAAATTACAATATTAATCAACAAAATTAATAATTTACTCTTAACTTAAATAACATAACGAATATTTTTAGACATATTAAATAAATTTAGTACGCTATAATTTTACTAATCCTATCTAATTATAGCGTTGGTTTGCAAGCAAATATATAATACCGTTTATACAGACATGAGCGAATTTTAGATTTATTAACATTTAAATAGGTTCGAACTTAGCACAGATGAGAGTGTCATTAGGTTTGATGGTGAAACGATAGGGGCTTGGAAAGTTATCGTTTCAATAGGCATAGGCACAATTATAAATATGGTCGAATCTACAGTTGCAATACATGAATTCAGTTTATCAATAGATCTTTCAATAACAAACTTTTAATAAGATAGAACTAATAAACATTGTCTTTCAATTGCCACTGAGGAATACATTCTCCAATTTCTGAGATTCAAATCCTATGTCTTGGGAAAAAATTGTGTGCTAAACATTGTGATATAATCTTCATTCTTATCTTAATGAAACTATTTACAAAAAAAATAGTCATGTGTTTATTAGCTGTTTGGCAAGTCGTGTGATATGTTCAACTAGTCAATATCCCAATTTCAGTGCAACAATCTCATTCCACTGACCAAATTGAGGGTTTTATTGTTGTTAGGATTGTTGTTTTATTCTGCTAAAAATTAATAAAAAAAAATCTTTAGTTTTTGAGTCCACTATTTACATCCAATAAGCAAAACTACACTGCACTATAAAGAAATAAAATTAAATGATTAAGATCATTGAAAAAGGCATATGCCTATATCTGTGGTGCATAAAAAATGTATAAATGAAAATTTGTAAAAATTTACCAAGATGACATTTAATATCAAATCACTAAAATATATTATTTAATATGTGATGAAGTTATAATGCTAAAATACATTGTGTTAAAAATCGCAAATAATCATAATGTTTGTTAATATCCTGTATTTTCTAAATATCTAAACTAATCTTCAATATAATTATTTAAGAGACATACAAAGAAAAAAATTTACTATGAAAGTGATATCACATGAGTTAAAAATATTATTGGCCTAAAAACAAATGAATCAATTTGGCAAAAGATTATGATGACCATTTAATATTTGTTCATTGTCAGTAATAATTTGCCATTGCTTGCTATCTTTAATACAATTCTACCATTATAATGTTTAAAGCAATGTTGTAAAATCTAATAATCCCTTTAATCATTATTAATGAATTTATCTTTGCAATAGATCATATAATTTTTGCCAAGTGGATTATTGTAATTAAAAGAAAGTGTATTCACGGCAGGTAAAAAAAATGGAGACTATGATCGTCACGCATGGTTGAGATTGATACTACTGTTATATAAGGACTAATTTATATTGAAATGCTGAATAATGAACAAAATCAGACATCTAATATTCATTGATTAACATAATGCTGAGTATAATTGGCTTATAAAGATTCACAGTCTACTGCAACAATACACTGTTTCCTTTAATTTAATCTTTATCATTACCTATCCTGGATCTCATAACATCTTGATTATTCACTTCAATCATGCTCTACTCTTCAGCGTTTATTTAAATCAACATGATGTTATTTTTCTTTCATCCATCCCTTTTTTGTATAACCTTTCCATTATCTTCTAAAAGTTTTTCGTAATGTCCTTATTTACAGTTCAGAAGGTTTCTCTTTGCAATACTTCAATACTTACAATTTTATCCTATATATATTAGAATTCCATATTGATAATTCAAAAGCTTTAATATATTTTTCTTGCTTCTTTTTAATTTTCCATGTCTCTGTTTCATAAAATGTATAGTAGAAGTATCTTATTAGCTTATGTTATTAAATTTTAATTTCATTACTATGTTTTTGCCATTATATATCCTTTATCTAAAAGCAAGATTGGAAAATAGGACATTATGATATTTCATTACCAAGCCCTTAACATCATTCATTCTAAAATCATTTATTTTGAGAATCGTCACAAATTTTTATAACTTATGATTTCAGAAGTGCATCACTGAATAACATACACTCTTGTAACCACTGATTCAATCATTAAGATTTTTTAAAATCATTAATCTACATACACCTGTAATTAAATATCTTGATTGACTATTTCAGCTTTGTTTTTTTAAGTATATATATATATGTGTGTGTGTGTGTGTAATAAGTTTTCTTGTTGAAAGCAGGCATGGCAATAGAAATTATGATTAAATAATAAACCTTTGATCAGTAATAATTTCCTAGGTGCTTGTATTATAGATAAAGATGCCGTTGGATGGCACCGTTTTCATGCTAAAACTATAAAATATGAACATTCATGGGCCTTTGATTTTAATAATTTTTCTGTGCTTTTTTGTAATGCGAAAATAAAAACAAAACAAAATCGTCTTTTTTAAATATTATTTTTTATTAACATATACAATTTAAATGATAATAATAAATGTAAAATAAAATCAACAAATTACAATTTGATTCGTGTTTTTTATATACTTTTTAAATTGTGTTACGGCTTTTTTTTTTTTATCAATTTTCTATTGGATATTTTTTTACTTGTGTTACGACTTTTTTTGTTGTTATTTAACTAAAAAATAATAATCGTAATAAAAATAAAAGTTGTTACAGTTAGATTTAGGGTTAGTTTTAGTGTTAGGTTTAGTTTTAGGGTTAGTTTAGGGTTAGGTTAATAATCGTAATAAAAATAAAAGTTGTTACTGTTAGATTTAGGGTTAGTTTTAGGGTTAGTTTAGGGTTAGTTTAGGGTTAGGTTTAGAGTTAGTTTTAGAGTTAGTGTTCTATTTGTTTGTAATGCTAAAATAAAAAAATTCAAAATCGTAACCGTACTCGGACAGAAGAAAGAAACTCAAACTTTTTTAAACAACAACAAACACATACAAATGTCTTCTTTACTTATTAAACATGTTTATAATATTTTCTTTTTATTAAATTTACAAAAAAACCTGTATATTTGGAATTTTCTTACTGGATATTTTTTTCGTACCGCTCTTTTTTACTTCAAAAATATACAGATGGTAGAATGTTCTTTGTCTTGTGGAATGTTATTAACAGTACATTACTTGACACGTTACCTAATTGCAACTCACTAAAAACATAGATATTTAACATTTTCCCAAATAAAAGTTCAATACAGTACATTGTAAAAAGTCTTATAATTATTGTTTTAAAAAATCTGAACATTTCAATAGTTTAAAATATAAAAAAATCCAATGAAAACAACATTTCAATACAATTCAAATACAAACTCTCTCATCAAGCCGTAATTATTTTATAAATTGTGCGAATTCGGAAAATGTATTTGCTGCTATGCGACATACATGCTGTACTGTGACGCGACATAGCGGTCTGCATTCTGTAGCACAACAAAAAAGTTGTATTATAGAAAATATGGGTTCGAACATGTCGGCTGCGGAAACAGCATTTTTATGTGTTTTGGCGCGAAAACCGCACCATAGAGCGGTGCCTTTAGCTAAAAGATGAGTACCATTTCCTATTATGTGACAAACCCCAACACAGTTTATTGATGCTCTATTACAATTATTTGTATAAAATTATTTATTATAGACTAGGGCAAATGATTGAATGCCAAGTAGAAGAAACATAATACCAATCAATTTGTTTTTTTTTTTAATTTAATTTTTCACTTTATTCTGTTGCAAATCATTCAGGAATCATAAGATTTCTTACCACAGAGCTAAACTATTATGGGTTTTTAAATAAGTTATTACACTATTAGTCACTTTTATTTGCTTGAAAAACCAATAAGTTAAGACTGCTTATTGTTTTAAAATAAAGCTTATTTTAAAATCTCAATTAAGGCATTTTATTTTATTTCTTTCCTTTTAGCTATAAGCATCTCAAAAATAAAGAAATTTAAACCACAACCTGATGGATTTTAGACTAAGCACATCCAAATGACCTTTAGTCAATGCAATGTTTTAATGTTATTATAAAAAAAGAAAAGGTTAGTGGCTAAGATTATAAATTTATAAAAACTAATAATTAAAGTAAAAGGCTGAAATCTTCTCGCATGTGCATTTTAGAATGCCCATATGACACCCAATCAGATGTAATGATAACTGTATAGGGAGCTCTCAAGTCACAACACAAGACAGAGATTTTATAAGAAAAAAGGTGGTTCCACCTTCTTCTTTACTTAAATTTCTATATATCTAAGCCAGTCTGAAGCATTTTGACCTAAGAGCGTGAAGCTTTAAACATCTTCATATTTAACTCACTGCATATTATTTCTAAATCAACAACACAAAATCTTTCGATTTACAATGAAGTAATTTTTTCACAACTTATGAAATTGACAGTAACATACGTAAATATTATTTATTAAGCGCAAGCAGTTCATAATTAAAGTGAAAGGCTGAAATCTTAGAATGCCCATATGACAGCAAATATATTTTTTAAAAAATCTGGTTAATAACTAATTAAAAATAGTAAATTAAATAAAATTCATCTTTTGTATTGATATTGGGAGAGGGGGAACGTAATTGTGCAAAAAAAAAAAAAGATGTTTTAATAAAATAAAATAATCAATTTTCTTTCTGACACAATTCAATATAAATTGTCTATATTTTATAAAATATTATTAGTGTGAGCACTTTTATATCATCATCATCATCATCATCATCATCATCATCAACCATTATCAATCCACTGCAGGATGAAGGTCTCTCCACACAGGTAATTAAAAATTAATATAACCCGTATAAGAAAGCATCTGGAATTAACCAGACAATAGGTTATTATGACCAAACTGAAAAGATGATGTTATACTAGTAGTTTGTCATTTCCTTACTATATAATACATTCTATCACTTCAACATTTAAAATATTAGAAAATTTAACAATCTTTTACAATATAAAGATTCAGAATATATATTCAAATGATATGGTCCCATTACCAGTGGTGTCATTTAGCAATACTAATTAAAGTAATTTTCCACAAAGAATGTTGGGTTGATTTCTTATAAAAAATATTTTATAAATGTTGTATAAGTTTATATTTTTCAACACTTTTATTTAATTTAGAAATTCTGCTTATTTGTTTGTTTAGGTTAAATTTTGTAATCGATTTTTAAATTACTTCTATTAAATAAATTTCCTTCAAATTTTGATTCATGTTAAAAATCGATGACAGTGCAATATGATAATAAATATTTCAGAGTTGTCCAGTCTAACAATATTAGTGGACCAAATTTCAAATGCACTGATATCAGTTTAATAAGTTTTCATAAATTAATTCATATTTCAATTTTTAGTAGAACATTAACTTTAAAAATTAAAAAAGTAATTTAAATTGAATATATTAACTTTTCAAATAAATAAGAGCAATAAACTAAAACATATAAGCAGAACAAAGATTTCATTTTTTAGTCTTGAAGCAAACTTTTTATCAATAAATAAATAAATCATAATAAACAATCAATTTTAATTTAATAACACATATTTAGACAATGAATACATAGATTTCAAAATTCAATTTATAACTACAGAAAATAAAAATGGCAAGAAAAAGAACAATTATGATATTGAAAATACTATTTCCACTTTAACTTCCTGAATGACATATTATCTGAATCTAAAGATTAACTAATCACAAAAAAAAAAAAATATTTAATTTTACAAAATAAAATAAACAAAGGAATAAATTATATGTAAAGTGATCATTTTAAGTTTCCAGATTTTTAATAAAAACTGCTATCAAGTAAGTATAATGAATGCATTGTGTTCACAGAAATGTCTTTCTTTTAACTTAAAGCTCTATCTATGTCTTCTCTTGAAACTTTATTTCCTTGGCGTTGTTTTATTTTCTTTAAATGATATTGATTTCTAGCAAAGTTAGTTGGAGTTGAGAGCATACAATATACATTTTATTTCAAATTCTGCTATCAAATAAACATAAATCCAGCAAACAAATGCTAGAAAATTGCTGCAAATGTGGCATTATAGGTCCAAATGTGACAATACTTTATGAATTTATAATGTTAAATGTCTAACATTCAAAAAATTTAAATATTTTTACATTTAATGTTGATTATAAATGTATATATATATATGCACTCAGACATTTACACATGTATTCAATCATGTCTGGTTTATTATTAAATATGTAGATGAAATAGTTTCTACCTTAAAAATGTAAACTTTGTTTAATTATAAATGTTTGGTAGGTTTTAAAAAATAAAGTTTGAGTACAAGTTATTTTTGCTAGTTTCAAATACAAGGTTTTAAAATTAAAATTCAATTATGTCTTCTGTATCCTTAATTACATTGATTATTACATTCTCATTATTTCACTAAATTATTTATTTATCATAAATTATAGAAACATCATCTGAAATAACCTACGCTACATATTTATTACATACATTGTTTTATATTTATATATAAATTAAGATTATAGTAAAACAAAATTTTAAAAAATAATGATAATATAGTTATTAATAATAAATTGAGGGGATACATTTATATATATTTTATTCGTGCATTCATAAAGCAATAACAATAATAAGGAAAAAAAAACTAATTATCCAAATTTCTATTTTAAAATAAAGTAAATAATGAAATGTCTGACTTTCATTGCTTATTAATATATTTTTTTAAATAATGCTTTTATAAAAATGGGTCACTAAAAAGTAGAAAAATAACAAAGTAATAATCCATATCATAAAACCATTTAACGCCTTTTTGATTTTTATGATTTATTCGAGTCTCAAATGCTTTTTATGATACAGATTATTACTTTTTTTTTTTTTGCTTTTTAATGGTCTATTTGCATAAAAGCATTATTTAAAAAAAATAATTTTTTTAATTTAATTTTATTTTTAATTTTTAGTTATGAATAAAATTTATAATTCATGAGTCTTTTTTTTATTATGTTTCTTGTTCTTTCCACAAGTGAGCACCTGCTGTTAATGATTTTGATAGTTGTATTCATTTTGATTTTGGAAATGAAATATATATATATAATTCTCACCTTTTTTTTTCATAAAATATTTATTAAATATTCATTATTTCAGAAGAATATTTCAGATTTTAATAGGAAATATTTACTTTTAATTAATAAGATTAATTCAATATTAACAAAATTTTACTATATAAATGCAATATTACCATTGGTTCAATTGTTAAGAAGTTTTTTTTGGTAAGGGTGTGGGTTCACTTCTAAATGGTACATGATTTTTTTTTTCATTGTTAAAAATTCAAAAATTTGGACATCCCAGTAAAAACACAAACATGAGAAGTTAATATAAAAGCATTTAAGCAGAGATCTTTTAAAATGCAACATTAAATTCAATTGAAGGAAATGTATTATTAATATTTAAAACATAATCACTGTTTTATACAAGCTAAACCATGAAAAATAAATAATATTTTACATTTGACGGTCAATAATGGGTGAATGCAAAGATCGCCTTTATTATTTTGTTTTAAAAATAAAAAAAAAAACATAAAAGATTAGATGAAAGATCTGATTAGAATGAAATGGTGATTGACAAGAAAACCAAAGCTTAATGATTAAGAAAATGCAGAAGAGTGGCATCAAAAAAACCTTCAATATGAATATAAAAAATTACTGGTAACAAAAAGAAGAGAATTTAAAATCTGATATTAAAAAAAAGAAGGCTTAAAGGGTAGAAAAAAAGAAGACTTAAAGGGTAGGGAAATATTATGCTACCATATGAAATAAATAAATAAAAGTAATGATTTTGAAGATAGTATAAAAGAAAAGATATTATGAGAGCTTTAAACTAGTTTCCTGAAATAAAGAAATAAGATACAATGTTATATGAAGAGGATGGGAGTAAAGAAAATATATAATAATAAAAAAAATTGATTAATACTGTGATTAATAAGATTGACTCAAGAAGAAAAGATAATAGAAAAAGATGAATATTTGATGCAGAAAAATACCAACTTATAATTCTAAAAAAGTCTAACAATTACAATTATGTATATATGTAAAAAGAAATGCTACACATACATGAAGTATAATACAATTTATAATTTTCCAGGATGCGTTATCTTTGACTGATAAGTTTTAACAACTTTCTCTTTCTCATTTACCATAATTAAAAGTAAAATTTTAATCCTTTGCAAATAGTTCTTCATGCTTGACAAAATTTAAATCACTGAAACAATTTTAATCTTTAACAAGGCAATAATTATTAAAATATTATTTTAATAACGAAACATCTGTTTTGGTTAAAGTAAATGCGGTAAAATGCTGAAGATGGAGCCACAAGTTTAAACATAAAATTGCATCACACCACAAATCATTACTATATAAACATTAAATCAAATTTAATAATCACGTATTGAAATAAATTACTATTACTGTATAACAAAAATATTTATTCTTACGTTAGTTTTTATTTAAAAATAGATACTACATAAAATGATTCTAGTCGGTCAAATGCTTTATAAAATAAATAAGGAATTATTGATCTAAGCTAGTGTCATGGAAATTTAGTCAATTTTAGAAATAAATATATAGATAGGCTGAATAAAATAAAGAAGAGATTCAAAATTATATATTATAAAAATAATGTTCAAACAAACTTGTAATTATGAAAATATTATTATACTATAATAAAATTTCTAAAATATTTAAACACTTTATTGTTAATGAATAAAATCTGTATTTCAATTTTAAAAAATAACAGTTTTAAAATGGTTAAAAATAAATAATTTAAAAAATAGAAGTAGATAAATATAATAAAATAATAGGAGATCTTGAAAAATATATTAAGTTGTAATCAATAAAAATGATTTATCAACTTATATTAAACAGTTCATGTCAGGACCTGGCAGCTTAATTTTGGCATCTGAAACAAAGCCTTAAAAACAACCATTTTAAAATTATTGAAAAGGCTTATTTAAAATAGATTATTAACAAAACTGATAATGTAATATAAAATATGTATTATATCAAAATAGATATATTTTTAAATATAATACCTTATTTCACTATTTCAAATTTGGTGCCTGAGGCAATTGTGTCATTGTATCACCTATGATAATCCAAATATCCTGAATTTAGATTAAGTAAATATTCTTTTAATAAATAATATTTCTATTCTGAAAAAAAAAAAAATTCTGTAATGTGTTTTTCACTATACTGCTTTCACTCAAGGTAGATTGGTTTATAGCCACTTTTAACATCTTGTGGAGGGATGTAATCATAAACATGCTGGTTCAGCATGAAATGTTGCATCTTGGGATCATAGAACTTTTTTCTTGTGTCCTTGATCATATTTTTATCATTATATCCCTTCACAAGATATTAAAGTGGATAACAACCAGTCCCTATCTTGTGAAAGAGTTGTATAGTGAAAATTACATTACAGAAATATTATTCATTATTGGATAATCTCTCATGTAATGAATGATTAATAAAAATTATTAAATGTTCTTTCTTTTTTTTTAGAAAAATTCTTTCCTATTTAAGAATCCTTATTTGTAGAACTTATCGTTAAATTTCCAAAGATTTTCAAAACCTGTTCTTAAGCATCCATAATAATTAAAATTAACCATGAAATTTGTTAATCAAGTGTGTTAACTGTGATATTAAAGTAAATAAATAGTTATGACATCTTAAATTAGACACTAACAAAGAACAAAAGTACACAGTCCAGTCTACAATGGTTACAAATACAAACTTTCAAAAATATTTTATAAAAATCAACTCACTATATAAAAATTCCAAATTGCTATAAATCAGTAAAGTTTACATTAAATATATACAGTGCCCATTCTTTAAAAAAAAATAAGCTGTAGCAAACTGCAACTGTATTACAAGTTATTGCAGTGAATTTACCATATATATATATATATTGCATTGTTGTATGATATATCACATCTTCTAGAAGCAGTGATTAATATACTTCAAATGTTATTTATGCCAATATTATCCTATCAATTTTTTTCAGCATTTATAAAATTTTTCAGTCTACAAAGAATGGTGAAATAGAGAAAAATAGTAGCACAAAATAAATAAATATGAAGTCATCAAAATGCACTCCAAATAAGCATTTCTTCAAGAATCAGACAAAATTAAAACATCTACTAATGTTTACTTGATAGTAATTTAATTACTTATACTCTATAGCAATATTTGTGAGTTTGTAGTCACTTTACAACATGATAGAATTCACTTTTCCTATGCAGTAAATACATTTTCCAATATTTTATTTTAGTTTTTTGATGAAGGATAGCCCAATACAAAAGGTAAGTAATGGACCCAATGAACATATACATATTGCACATTCCTCATAAGAGATTAAGGCATCATCACATTATAATATTTTATTTTAAAGTCTGTGTGTTATTATTTACCTGACTAATCTGGATTATATTAGAATTTTAGATTACAGCTAAAAATAACTAGATAATTACTTATCATCCAATATTAGACAGTTAAGTGCACTGGTAAATAATCTGAACTTGTTTGGGAAATCCCTTAACCATCTAAATGAAATTTGAAAGCAAAATCTAGATGCGTCCACTAGATTGCCATCCTGGCAGCACAGTAATAAAAAAATGATTGTGTATGTCATTTGATAAATAATGAATAAATTTTGTTTAATATTTAAAAAATAATTTTCACATAATATTTATGCATTTGTATTTTTTTTAAATCTACATTTGAATCAAACAAAAATTTACAAATACATAAAGAATAAACATAATGAAAAGAACTATAATTATTTTCAGCACTACTCAATCCTAAAATGCTGATGAAAATTAGTTAAGACCAGTATTAAAGAAATAAATATATAGTAGCCCATATAAGTCATTTCCAATATATAGTTATACACCAATATTTTATGGATAAAATTGAAAAGATCAACAAAACTTAAAACACAATAAAATAGAGCAAATATTATTATACAATTCAAATATCATGTGATTAATTAAATCCATCAAAGCCACTCCAAGCTAATCAAATTAGTATTATTTTTTCAGAATTATAATGCTTTTGAATTATAAAAGCTGGAATATTTGAAGTTTGTGTTATCACTGATATACCCAAAGCTCATAAATGGAATCAGTGTAGCACACAAAAAATTTCTTTAAGACTATTTTTTTCAGAGAACTATTGTTTAACAGGAGATATTATCTATTAAAACAATGCTAAAAAAAATTGTGTGTAGTTATGCAGATAATGCATGATTGATGCTGAAAAAAGTATCTTGCTTTCTTAATACCAATACCTTAAGCAGCTCAGTAATTCAGCCTTGAAGCTCAAAAATATAAAAAAGATAAGGTAAGAAGGAAACCTAGTAGACTATTCTCATCAATCAAAAAAAAGTAATCACTTTTTTTTAATGATTATTGGTAAATAAAGTTTTTATTTTATTAACTTATACCTTTTAATCTAGATAAAATGTTTACAAAATCACAGTATTATAATTGCCTGGAAGAAGTTAAAATAAAACAAGATAAATATCAAACTTTGCATTATGTATTACTGACTCAATCAAAATGAAATCACTTGAGAATTATGATGTGATCAAGTATTATTAAAAATAAGAATAATTTTACTATTAATCCATAAAATACATTAATCCATGAAAGAATATAAGAATATGTATTTTGACTAAAATTAGAAAATATTTAAGTTGGCACTGTAATAAAATAAATTAAAATAAAAAGTAGTTTTAATAATCTGACATAATATATAAGCTGCCATTTTTTTTCTTTTTCAAAAAAAAAAATATATTGAATCAATTACTATACTATAATAACTTAATAATTGTGAAAAAAATATATATTTAATATCCAAGACAATGTGAACATATACTTTCTATCTGGATCTAATATGTCTTTGTTATCAGTAGTTCATCAAAAGATATCAAAAAGTTTAATATGCAGTCCCTTGTATACATTTCAGAATGATGATATAGGAAGACCAACTTTGTGGATAGTATTCTGAAAGAACTAGTGTTTTCATTAGCCATGATTCTTCCATTCCAGACAATAACCAAGAAAAAAAAATACTGGTATGACTGAAATAAAATTTTTGATAATGTTTCTAACAAACATTATAAGAAATGGGTAGTGTGGGTTATTTTCAAAAATGAGTTGGCATCTGCCATTTTAAAAATAAACTGCATAATCATAATTTTTTTTCTGTATCTAAAAGCATAAGTGGAGATCTTTAAAAAATACAGTCTTGCAATAGCAAATTGTTATTACTAGAAAAAATGCAATGTTTAATATATGAAGCACTGATTCATTGCCTTTGCCTCATAATTTATAGGTCTCATCTAAATTGAAGATCAAATAAGTAATCAGAAAAACGTCCACCTCAGATAATCATTTTATTTAACATGTAACCACCATTCAAACTCATATTTAACCTTTTTTGTTAAAAAAAATTAAATATATTCCCAAAAAATTAATGTTTTCATGGTTATATGATGTAAATAAAATACTTTTTGGGTTAAGCTGTATGTTAATTTTGATTAATTTCGAACATTTCAATGAAATAGCATCCACCATTGTCATGATTAACTGTTCAAAGAAAACTGTTAGATCTCAAATAGTAATGAAATTGAGTGTGAGGTAATGAATGTGATTGAGTGTGAAATATTGAGTATTCAGAATAGGTGAAGTAATGAAATGTTTTTCTTCAGTTTCCCAATAATTGTTTTCAAGTTTATAATGGAAGAAAGTGATAAAATAAATAATCTCCATAAAGCTAGAATACATTGTCCTTCGTCAGCTCTATTTAAACCAGTTGGTCTTTTTAATATTTCAATCAATTCCCTCATGGTTCTCAATTCATACTTTTCCAAATTAGCAAGTATTTTGGCATTATCAAAATCTGGTTTGTAACCAATTTCTAAAAAATGTGAAGTAAATGCTGATGTATTCAACCCAAACACTATTGTGGGTATATATATATAATGCATTAGGAACTTTTCTACTTGAGGGTGCCACTAGGCTACTTAATGAACATAGAAATAGATTATGGATAAGTTTAGCAAATTTGGGAATGGATGAAGCTTTAATAGATATTATTAAGAAATTATATGAAAATAATTATTATATATATATCAATTAGGGAATATAGAATCAGTTAAAGTTAAAAATGGGGTGGGGCTAAGGCAAGGATGTCCTATGTCACGTATTTTGTTTGTGTTGCATTTGAGTGAAATGGAAAGAGCAATAGAAAGATTAGGAAGAGGGATAGAGATACTGTTAATAGATAGTAAGGGAGTATATATTTTGTCAGGTCTTTTTCTTGCGGATGATATATTTTTGTGTGCAGAAAAAAGAGAAGATATGGAAGTTATGATGAGGATTAAATTTAGTGAAGAAAAATCAAATATAATGATGGTTAATACTGGGGAAAGAGAAGATGTAGAATTTTTATTGGGAGATATTCAGTTAAGGGTGGTGAATAGATATAGTTATTTGGGAATTATTTTAAGTAATCAGAAAAATTATTTTGATGAATGGGAGAAAAAATTGATAAATGAAGCAAAGAAAAGAAAGGGATTGATAAAGAAATTAACAGTGTTTTCATATAATAAATATGATGTAGTTAGAATTATATGGAAAGGAGTTGCAGTAGCAGGGTTAACATATGGTAATGATGCATTATATGTTAGTAAAGAGGTATTAAATTACTTATATGATAATAGTAAGGAAAGTAGTTTATTATTTAAGGCTCGAACAGGACATGTAAATGGAAAAAAATGGGTGATTTATTTTGTAAATTATGTAAGGAAGGAATAGAAAATATTAGGCATTTGTTAATTGAATGTAAACGCTTGAAAACAGAAAGGGTACATATAATGAAGTTATGGAAAAATAAATATGAAAAAAGTGATTATACAGAAAGTGAATTATTGGTTTTTATTCTGGGTTTGGAAAAAGATAAAGGGGATTTAGATATACAGGTTATAGAGTTGACAAAGATTATGTTGTGGAAATGGGATGGAGCAGAGTATGGGAAAATTTAGAGTGGGGAATGGAAAATAAAGTGGCTAACAGGTTTATCTGGGCATAATTGCTGAGATATTCTTGACTTCGTTTAAGGAGAAGCCACAATACATCACATCATATCACATCACATAGAAAATTTATTTGGGTTGACCGAACATTCACTAATGATGATGAGTACCCTGACATAAAATAAATTACTTGCCCCTGTCACAAACTCAGCTCAGTGTATGAGACTCATAAATATTAAACAACTGATAGACAGACACAGTAAACAAAAATCAGCCAAATTAATTCAATAAATATAATAATAGTAAAGTTTATTAAAATTAAAAGAAAATTCAAAAATCCTAAAATTAATATTGCATCTATGAATATCTAAAGAGAGTACATTATTATTATGGTTTTGACAGAAAAATTGATCACCATACTTAGTTAGTTCCAAGACTAAAATAATTTGTTAACAATTTATAAAATAATCTATATGTGTGACTTTTAATAAGAAATAAAACATTCGATTTTATCTCCTTGGCTGCTTAGACTAATATATGTACCAATAAAGATGCATGGGTGCTGATATTGAGTGTGTTCTCCATTTTAAACTCTAAGAACTGCTAAAACCCACCACTGACACATCCAAGCAATAAATAACATTTGGACATATCAGTGGTGGTCCTAGAATTCAAAATGGCAGTGAACACAGTATAAATGCTAAAAGCTTATAATTTCTAAAATTCAAATTTTATTACAATAATGACAGTGCAAAGCACTGAAATATGCTTGAAGGGAGAAAGATGTTTTTGATGATATGAAGTATCATCCAAAAAATGCAGATCAAACCAAGACTTATCATTTTGAAATGCTAAAAACTTATAACTTCTAAAATATGAATTTTATTACAATATATACCTATAATCACAAGTTGAAATAATGTAATATTGATCAAACCATGCTTATAATTTCAAAATACTAAAAAATTATAATTTCTAAAATACAAATTTTATTATAATATATGCCAACAGCACATGTTGAAATAAGTAAAATTGATCAAACCAAGCTTGTAATTATTTTTTATTTATTTTAAGTATTTACCTTTATTAAAGACATTATATATATATATTTACAATGTTTTGTTGTTTCCCAATCTTTGTTTTTGGTTACTTACAATTTTTTTATACATTACTTTAATAAATTATTATGCCCTTATATTAAGCTTAATAAGTGGGCGTTAGTAATTGGGTGTCACACTTATTAGTCTGTCTTAATTTTAACTTTGGCTAGTTGCTATTATGTCTTTGTCCATTGTATATCTTTTTTTCATACTTATTTATTGCCATATTTCGCATGCTGTAGGTACTGATCTTCCCCAGATTTTAATCGTTTGTTTTCTTGGTAAGTATTTTAAGCATTGCTCAAAGTATTTTTCCCATCCTTTATCAAATTTTTTAATCCAATTATATTTTTTATTATCAAATATTAATGAACATCTTATTTCCCATATTGTTCCAATGAAAAACTAAAAGCATATAACTTCTAAAATACAAATTTTATTACAATATACGCCCATTAGCACATATTAAAGTAATGTAAAATTGATCAAACCAAGCTCATAATTTTGAAAAACTAAAAGCTTATAACTTCTAAAATATGAATTTTATTATAATATATATCCATAAGCATATGAAATAAAGCATATTAATTGTACAATTAATTGGATTTTTTCTTACTAGAAAGAAACTGATGTTGCATACTTGCTTTGTTCAATGTAGTTAAAAAAATGGAGATAAGAAAAAATATTGTTGTTTACATTTGATCTCCTGACATGAATATCTGAACCACACTTAATCACGTGAGGTCCTCACAGGATCTTGAAATTGATATAAATCTATATATCTATTTACATAATTTTCTATTTATTAACATTGAAGTGACTTTTACCATCAACAAATGAACATAGAAACATGTTTAAAATATATATATATATATACAGATTTTAATAAAAATGTATTTATTATTTCAAATGTAAAAGAGGTATTGGATTTTAAATAAGATAAACACTAACCTTTTCACCATTGGTAGGTAATGTTAGCATGTTTGAGAAATTTAATGAATAAATCTCTCTCACTTAGATTCTTTTTATCCATCTCCATCAAATAATGGCATGTGAGAAATGAAGCACACAACATTACTCACTTTGGTAAAAAAAAATCTGATTTATTAATTTTTTATTAATTGTAAAATTAATATTCTTTACTTTAGATAATTATTATTTCGATTAATGTTAAGATAAAATGTCATTTATTATTAATTGTAGAATTAATATGCTTCAGCAGATGTTTCTACATTTATTCAACATTTACGTTATTTCAACAAGGTTATAGGCCTATATTTTATAAAATTCATATTTTAGAGGTTATAAGCTTTTAGTATTTTGAAATTATAAACTTGATTTGATCAATTTTATGTTTATTGAACATATGATTTTTTAATTAACATATGACTCCATTATTTTTTTTTCATTTTTTTTTCTATTTTAAGTATTTTAAATTCTGTTTTAGAAATTATAAGCTTTTAATATTTTAAAATTTATTCATTCCTCCCACTTTTTATATTTTGTATATTTTAGTCACATGATTTGGTTAAGCATAATTGTATGACATTTGTGCTTAAATTTTTTAATTATTGATGTAAATTTCAATATTATAATAAATGGTCATATCATGATCATGTATGGATTATTCGAGATCATGACAATATAATACCACCTAATTATTATATTAAACTAAGAAGGGCTATTGAACATTAGAGAGGTATGAGAAGCTAATGTGAAGCTTACCATGCAAAAAAAACAAGCAAGCCGATGATATGACGATTGGTATCATAGTTTAAAAGAATATGAGGTTGACTAAAATGTCATGTCAGAGACTCCAACAAATTTGTCACTATGTAGCAACAATAACAAAGTGGACATAGTAGCTATGCCAAAGCTAGACTACAACTGAGTAAATAGACTGCACCTAAGAAAACAGGCAGTCCAGGCAGCGAGAAGAAGTATATTAATAATATCGACTGAGTGGAAACTTTACTATTCCGGTGAAGTAAGGAAAAGAAAAGCCCTATAAAATAAGTGATCTACGTATGGATTTGTTTTACATCTATACACAGAAGTAGATAAATACTTTTTTTTAATAATAACATATTATATACAAGTGTTACAATGTTTTAGTAAATCTAAAATCAATTCCACACATATATAAAATAAATTGATTAATGCTAATTAAAAGAAAAGGTTAATTTCAATATCTTCTTGAAAATATTTTGACTAATTAAACTTCAGACTTGTTTTCTAGAGATGGGGAGCGGGATTGATCATTGAAATCAAGGTTTTATCTAAAACTGTCAAAGTTCTCAGCAAAAAGAGAATTTCTTTCAGAGTTATATTTTTTAAACATCTTAAATTCTAAATTAAAGCAAACTCTAAAAGAAAAGTAAAACATTCATACATGACTGATATATACGTATTATTAAAATAAACATTTAAATCTCTTATTACAATTAATAATGAAAAAAAATAATGCACATATACAAAAAAGAAAACATTTATAACAATCCCTGACTTATTTTAAGATACATAAAAGTATATATTACCAATAAGTCCTTCAAGATTGTTGCTTTACTTCCGTGATTTATTAAAAAGATAGTTATTTTGGTGTAGTTGTAGTTGTAATGAGTGGTCAGTTAAAACTCTTCTTGATTAGGTTATCCTTCTAAAGATTTATTATTTCCTGACATGGTGGATGATGAAGGCTCAACATAGAGCTGGGAGTACATCTTGGTGAGATGGCTAGCCCAGTATATTTTGAAGAACATGAAGAAAATTGGGTTGGTTCATATTTTTTAAACAGTTGACTGCTTATTCCAAACTGTTGGTGGATACCTATGATTTTTCTGAGAACGCTGGCAAGAAGTGTAGCTTGTTGCACAGAATGAAGAGTTCCAATGTTTGGAATATGATTTTGAATTACAGCATAGAAAACTTGAGGAATGCTTCGAATGAATGGTTTCTCAATAGCTTGGATAGCTTTCTGAATCTTTGACCTAACTGGAATGCTTTCTAACTTGAATTTTCTGAATTGCTTGAATAAAACAATAGATTTTGGGAAGTTTTATACCCATCCCTTCTATTGTTCTCCACACAAATTTTCTCAAACTTTCAAGGCTATCATCTCAAAATAGCCAGGTTTTTTAAATTAAGACATACCTATAATTATTTCAAAAATTAGGCAGTTTTTAATTAAATATTTTTACATTTTATATTATTTACTTTCACTACATGTCTCATCTGAACAACCTTAACTAAGTTTTTTTTATTACAATAGATTAAAATTGTTCTATAAAGTTTTAAAATAATCTTATACAAAAGATAAAGAATTTATTCATAAAGTTTACTTTTTGGGAAAAAATTTGAATTAAACAAAATTATTTTGCCGATTCATGTGTAGGTGCATATATACATGTGACTGCACTTTTATAACATACATTAAATAAAAATTAAATTAGCAAAATTTTTAAATTAATTTACAAACAGAACTTTTCGCTGAAGTTCCCCTCTTCTACATATATATATGAGATGCAAAAAGGCATCCATCCCAATATTGTACCGGTTGCTTCAATTTTCTTCTGATCACCAATGACCCCACTAAGTCATTAACTACCTAGAAATTTTAATTTACAGTGATCTAAAAGTTAATGAAGATGATAAATGCTATCAGCTACATCCAGGGAAAGAAAGAGATCTTTAACATTATTCAGACAATTGAGAAAAGAACACAGAGACAAATGTTAGTCAAAATAATTATGAACAATTTTAAAATTTGTTAAATCTAAAATAAATAGTCAAATAAAGCATAAAAGTTTGATCTAAATTCTTCAACATATTTATCAGAGAGTGCATGAGAGTATTGGCATCAAACACTTAGATAAGTTCATTTTTTCATGTAAGAATTAAAAGGATTTGATGATATCTTCCTGTTAGCAATTTATATAAACAAATTTCAGTTTTCTTTTATTTAGAGATTTCAAAAAAGAACAATCTTGCATGGAATTTGAGGAACAGCATGGGCAAGCTTTCCTTAGCCTGGAAAAAAAACATCAGGACCTAAGAATGTCAGATTGTCTCCAGGAAATGCAAACCAAGATTATCTAAATCAATTATAAAAAAGGGACAAATGAGTTAAAAGAAAATTACTAATATCTGCCCAAGTATTTATCAAGGGTTAGTAATATAAAAAAAGAAAAGCATCACACATATAAAATAGAAACTCACAATGCACTCTTGAATAAATAAATTTAGAAATATGAAATCTTAAAACTAAGACTTCAATACACACTATAAATAAAATACATAATAAAATAGTCATATTTAAAAGAGTATGTATCATTTAATGTAGAGACAGTTTTTTTTTAGATTAAGCTGAGACTTTGACTAGAGATTTAAGCCCTGGTTATGATATGAAAACATCCATTTACTTTGAGGCATAATGTTTGATCTGGATGATTTTTTTCCAGCAGGATAATGCATAGTTTATTTCTACCTAGAGTTCATCTCAAAGGTTTTGATTTCCATTTACTTATTGGTTTGGGAGTCTGAAGGCAATCATTGGGATCAGTTCTGTATTAGGCTTTTAGGTTATGTTTTTGAAGGCACAATTATAAAGCTCTGGGGTTCATCTTGGGATTGTTTAGCACTGCAGAGTCTGCAGGCAATCATTGGGATCAGTTCTGTACTAGGCTTTTAGGTTATGTTTTTGAAGGCACAATTATAATGCTCTGGGGTTCATCTTGGGATTGTTTAGCACTGCAGATTTTTAAAAAGGTTTCTTATAGCATGTATTTTTGGCATGGCAACTGGATGGTCACTACTAGTATGACAAATAGTAGTCAGTAATTTTATAATCACAAAAATATATCAGCAGTTGTGATATAAAGCATGATCAGCAATCTTCAAAATATAGGGCATCTGCCATCCGTGATTAGCAAATCTAAGAGTTAGCACAGAGATCCAAATAAGAATAAGAAGCAGAAGATTAATCAGTCAAAAACACAGGACTATTTATGTGAATTGTTATCCCCTGTCTAATCTTTAATTAAAAGTTTTGACCCAGGTAAATCTCTTATCTCCTGTTTAAAACAAAATCTGACCAAGGCTCTTATTTTATTCAAAATTAATTAGAAAAAAACAAGTCTCAGCTTTTAAAAATAGATTAAAACCAACAAAATAAAAAGAAACTTTGCTTGCTTTTAATTACTGTGATGAAAAAAAAAACAAGAGACAAAAGGAAATTATTTTAAACTAAAATCAATTGAAAAAGTAAAATCACAGAATTTCAAAATATTAATGAGTATGCGCTTTATTGCACATACTCTTAATACATAGTATATATATACAAAAATTTTAAAGTTTTCTTTAAAAAACTTTATAAATATAAATGTTAGTTTTAATTTCACAATGGTTGCCTTTGAGTTAAATAGCTGATGTTTCAGTACAATAACAAGCATTTTCCTCAGAACTTTGAGGAGTGTACTGAAACATCAGTTATTTAGCTTTTTATTACATGAAAGCTCCTGGAAATAATATACATATATATATAAATGTGAAGATCTTATTGCAAGATAATTTTTTGGAGTTATTTTAAATGATAAAATATTTATAAATGTCTTTTAAAATAAATAACTGCACTCCAATTTAATTATCACTAAATAAAATAAGTTTTATTTTTATAAATGAATAATAAAAAAAGTCATTTACAACAGTTATATAAATATATATTAATAATAATCACATATATAAAGCTTTTTCAGCACATGGTTTTGTGCTCTTTTCAAATGTTAAATATGCTTAACATTTGAAAAGGACACAAAACCATGTGCCAAAAACAGCTTTTTATGTGCAATTATTATTAATATATATTTATATAGTTGTTCTAAATGATTTTTTTTTTGTAATTTATTATAATTTATATGAAAGAACAATTTAATAGACTTCCTTAATTTCCACTTTTGATAATAAATAAATAAACATTTATAAACAATAATTAATATTTACAAACTAAATCCATTATTTGTTTATTCTAATATACAACAACAGCAAATTAATTTGTTTATATATATAAATTTAAAAATAAATAATGCTCACTATTTTTAGCCATGTAAAAAAATCTTTCCTTTTGCTACAACTAAATGTATGAAACATTTATTTGTCTAATTTTTTTTTTTTATTTCTGTGTTTAGTTTACTGATACTAAGGTATTATTAACCAGTATTATTATATTGAATGTACAATACTAGCATTTATATATCTTTTCTATAATAAGTTTAAAATTAGTGCATATATAAAAACCATTTCCATCAATTAGTGTTGGGTATTAATAAGAACTGATATTAAGATGAAATATGTAATTGGTAAAATAGAAAAGTTGTAAACATAGTTGAAGTTCAGTTATGATTAATTAGACTAAATAATCAAATGTTGTTGTAGTCAGCATTAACTAAACATATTATTAGGTTAAGAATAATTAAAAAACTTGGGCATATAAATCTGCTTAGTAAATAAAATTATGATGAAGAGATGTCCAGACTAAATATCCAGATTATTCGGAATAAGGCAAGTAACAACTAATACAGACTACATTTTAACAACCACAAAATATTTTTGTACTGAGGGCACAAATCAAAGAAATTTTGAATTTCCATTGTTAAAAAGAAAATATTGATGCATTTAAAAAATGCAGAATAAACCATTTCCATAATCATCATCAGGGAATTCCCAAGCAAAACTTTTAATATGCAGCTGTTATCAAAGATTTTCTTTACTTAGTTTTCAATGCAAAAGAGATCCTAGTCAGTTTGAAAGATGCAATTTTTTTTACAAAATTATATCAATAGTCTTCTAAAAAATATTAATATCTGAAAAATGGCTAAGTTTCTGACATGATAACTCATAAAGGATTTCTTACATACAATCATTTCCCCTTTGGTATAACAACAGCCCTAACCCCCTCCAAATCAAAAAGGAAAAAATTATACGGGGTCACATCTCAGTTCTCTGATTTTACAATTAATTTTAGAAAATGTGTATGGTGCACCAAGAAAACTAAATTCTTAGGTCACATTATTTTGAGAGAAGACATAAAGCCTGATCCAGAAAGGTGCAAGCAGTTAGAACCAGACCGAGGCTGAGAAACATTCCTGGCACCTGGCATTCATAAATTTTTGGAAAGAAAAGTACATGTTGTTACATATTTATATCATTAAAAAAAAGAGCTTTGGATAAACAGCAAGAACAAATGTTCCAAAATATCAAATGTTAATAGAGTGAACTATTGGGGTCATTTCCGTAATGAGTTTTCCCATAATCCTGACAATAATGCATCAGAGTATAGAATTGGGGCAGCAATCAACTATCTCTCTTATGATGATGACCATATAATAGCATTTGTTAGGAATAATATGGCTTAGAAAAAAATACCACCAATTATAATAAAAGAATTATCAGCCATTATTTGTGCCATTAAGAAATTACACCAACATTTATATGATTATCCATTTAAAATAATACTGAATCATTGTCTATTATTGGAAATATTTTCTATGACAAGGCAGCATTAGAACATTAAGCCCAAGAATTGTGAGTTAGTATAATAGATTATAAGTAAATGATTTCAGAATTAGAATTTGGATTAGAGAATCAAAAAAACACACAAATTACACTCTCACATACATCAAATGCAACTGTGAAAGACAAAAATGAACTAGAGCTAAATTACATGGATAATTGAAGGCCAAACCTTATAAATAGCCAAATCAAAGATGAATAAATGGAAGCCAATACTAACTACTTGATGCTCAATAAATGGATAAAATATTATTAAAAATCTTCACAAATCTTTATGAAATTCTCAAGAGAATTTTTCAACAATAAGTATTGTATTAAAGCTACTATTAAAATACTAATAACATCTCAAGAATGCTCTGAAGTAGCAGAGTTGTATACAATGATCATCTTGGGATAATACAGATGAAAGCACTTACAGCTAATTATTGTCACATAGAATTGGTTCAAACATTGACACCTATTTAAAGAAGTTCAGAGCTTATCAGTTAGAAGCAAATGCACTATTAAAGAATTGACTCATGTCTAAAAACTGAGATATCATGAAGAAAACTAAAACCTTACAGGTTGTGTGCAATTTGATCATGCATGTTTATTTAAGGAATACATATTCCTAGTATTGATTGGTATTGTTCCTAAATGAGTCAAATAGAACATTGCTATAAACAATATAAGCAGACTTTCAGAAGAAATTTTTATGAATAATAGATCTCACAAAATCCCGATATCTAATAAGAGTACATGCTTTAAGTCAATAGAATTCAAGAACTTTTTAGCTGAGAGGCTATTAAGCATGTTCAAAATCCCATCACATTGTCTTAAATCAAATGGAAATTAAAAGTACCAATAATAATATGTAAGAAGACATAAATATGTCTATGCTACATCAATACATCACTCCACCTATAGCTATGGATAAATCACCCACAGAATCATTGATAAGACACAATCTTAGAAATATGATCTATATCTTAGTGTCAGCAGAAAATAATAAATTATTGAAGAAAGAAAAATATATAAATTCAATTGCAGAAAGTCTGAATAAGATGTTAACAAAAGGGACTATTACTAACACAATTTCAAGTCAAATAGTGGAAGTCAAATTGTACAGAGATTATATGCTTATTATCAAGTAAATCACATATGATGAAAATGACCAAATAGTGCAACTGCAAAATAAATTCCAATTCCCATTTACCAAAAATAAACAATAATTTCCTTATTGAAACAGAGAGAACTATGTTACTGTTATAGAATGTAAAAGCTGAATTGTTTGATAATCAATAATTAAATAATCCTATAAAAATAAAAAAACTGATATTTGAGACAACTTCCAGCATATTTAAAAAAGAACTTCTGTGGAATAAGATGGGGTAGCACTGTGTGTGAAAGCTTAAACAGAAATAAAAAATTGAAGCACATACAAATGTAAAGTTAGTTCAGATATTGTAAATTATATTACTAGATAAGTATTATATTTAATTAAATTCTAACTTAGATAATTTTAAGTCAGAAACACATAATTATTTATGGGAATAAAATAATATTTAACATTTTCATATAATAAACAAAAACTAATTAGTCAGTACAATAATGTAACATTGAAAAATCATTTTCATGAGATTTAAATTACTCCAGGTAATTGGACTTTATAAAAGAGTAAATTAAAAAAATAAGTGGGAAAGAAAGCACCTGATCAGCAAAGTAGAAACTTGGAAAGAGAAATTAGCTTTATATCATATTGAAAATGCAAATGGAAATCTAGGACTCTATACAGATTTGTTTGCTCTATATTATAATTTTAATATGCCTTAAGGTTAAATTAGTAAAAGCTAATATAAATACAGCTAATAATTAATCTATCTATAACTAAATTCATTTTATTGTGCATTACATATGTAGTTAATTTACTGGTTTGAAATAAAAATATATTTAATTTACTTTGCTGTGCGATTTTCTTTATTGTAAATATATGTGGAGTCCATCTGCTATCATAAGTTCAGTCTAAATATATTAAAGAATCAACTAGAAAACTTTTAGAGATTTCATGGATGAACTCATCCACCATTTCATAGTTCACGTGCTAAAAACTTTTAAACATCAATTTCCCCTATTTTCACCTAATAAAATTTGTCAAAAATTGATCCATAAAAATACAGATAAAAGTTTGATATACTGTACATATAAATTTAATAAATAAAATAGTTCATTTAAATAGCATTTAGAAAAAGTTAAGATAAGCAACTGGGTAATAAAATTATTATTTATATTTGTATATAAAAGATCAGTTAATATCTATTTTATTGATTTGATAAGACTTCATGTAAATTAGATTATTTTGTTATATATTTTAAACATGAAAGCATAAATTAGAGAAAAATGACTTTTAGAAAATTTGTATATGAATTATAAGATATTACCAATACAAATGATCTTCTACAAAAAATCTAAGAGGTATAATATTTATTTAAAAAGTTGATAAAAAAAACTGGTTAGATCAGAATGGAGTTAATAATGGGAGAAAAAAAAATTCAATGTATTAGATTTGTTGATAATATGGAAATATTTGTTGACTTGAATGAAATCAGTAGAATACTAATGAAGAATTTGGATGAAATTTGTAGTAAGTTTGAAATTAGATTAAATAAAATTTGAAATAATAAAACAGATAAAGAGAATAAAAGTTCAAAATGTATGATTGGTCAAAAAGTTATAAAGCAACTTAATGCTTTTAAATATTTGAAATGTTGGCTAGTCATGATAAAAGTAGAGACAAAAAAATGACAACTGAATGATTAAAATTTTTAAAAGATCTATGAGTTAGTTATTCTGTAATCTTTAGAAATTAGTGTTAAAAAAATTGACTTATAAGATGTTTCTTTTGAAGCTTTGCTTAATACAGAGCAGAGATTTAGCCAATATACAAAAGGAAATAAAAAAAGATCAAGGCTCTAAAAAAAATTGAAAAGATATATTGGGAAAATAATATAAGAGACAATGGGTGTTGAAAATAATAAAGCAGATGTTTATTTAAAGAATAAAAAGTAATTGAATGAAATGTTTAACTGAAGGTGAAGAAAATATGAACAAAATGCTGAAAAATATTATGAAAAGGGGGAGAGATAACCTTAGAAAAAAAAAAAAAAGAGCTTTGAGTTTGTTTGCTTATTTTTTTTCATGTGTCAAAGCATCAGCTGAGAAGTGAACCCAGGTCAACTGCTTGTAAGGCAGCTGTGCTGACCACTCAGCCACCAATGCTTTGAGTTTTTGAAAGTAAAATAATGATAAAAACAATTGTAAAAAGATGAGACAGATGTGTATGATTGCCTTTTTGCAAATGGCAGATGATTATTTTAATCAGTGGTTTTTTTTTAGAATTTCAATGAAAAAATCAATACCAGCAATATATATATATAAAGTACTTACTTTTTACTATAAAAATAATATGTAATGGAAGAGTTAATAGTTTATACTTCTCATATATTAAATGTAACATGTAATATGTGTGTTTATAGGCATTAATAGATAAGTTTATTAGTTCTAAAAAAATTATATGGCTTAGTGCTTTTGGAACTTATAATGTTCACATATTCATAGCAAGATAATGGTAATGGTTACTATAATATAGCTCTATATAAAATAATGTAATAAAATGTATTATCAGAATACAAACACTGATCTAATGCTTCTTATAATGAATAATTACAATTTAATACTTTCTTATAATATCCTATGGTTGTGATTAATAGAAGACCATGGTCAAGTGATATCATCATCATCAAGAATTATCCCTTAACAGCTAAACATATATAAGTGTTTTAAACCAGAATTTGCCAGTAGCTGATTCCAAATATAATTTACAGCACAACAATCAAAGCTTAACAAATTAATAAAATATCCACAAAATTGTTGTCAAGGCAATCTCTATTTATTGAGGGCTGCTTGACAATAGATTGTAGATATTCTTCTGGTTTATTAAACTTTAGCTGTTATGCTGTAAAAAAGTGTGTTGATACATATTCATACTATTTAACATTTAGTATTTTTTTTTATATAAAAATCAATAAGCTTTGTCAAGCATTGGTGGTCGAGAGGTCAGCGACGGCTGCTTTACAAGCAGTTGTCCCAGGTTAGCGGGTTCGCTTCCCATCTGATACTATGACACATGAGAAGAAAAAAATCAATAAGCTTTTCCTTCTATTCTTAATAAACAAACGGGTCTCACTCAACAAACAATAATTTTTGCAAAATGTTTATAGTATTTCTGATTGTTTCTGTTAGTGTTTTAATTCTTTTTCAACTGATTTAAAATATTTACGTTTATGGGGTTTCTAATGAACATTCTAAAACATTTCTAAATTTAACAATAGATACATCCATTTTATTGCATACTAGTTAAATATCATTCCTACACAATGATATGTAAACGCACAAATAGTTATGAGTAGATGGTCAGTATTATATCTGAAAATAAGTAAACAAATTTGAAATTGATATGCTATTATTAAACAATAACATATTATTATTGATGGTGATTGTTATTTATTGTTTTCCCCCAATGCACGTAAAACAGATGTTTCAATAAATGTACACAATTATTAAATTCACAATAAGTTTACCCTTAGAAAAATAAAACTATTTCAAAAACCATATACCTATATATTGGGATATGGAGTGTTATAAATGGGGAGCAAAAGGAAATAAGTATTTGAATATGTGAATAATATTTTCTCAGACTTAATATGTCTTAAGATAAGCTCTTATGTGCACTGATTGATTGCTTGCAAAAGCATAAAAAAGGTTCGTGTATATTTATATATGCATGATTTTTTTTTTAAAAAAGCATTATATTTCTGTCTATATATACATGTTAAAAAGCAAATGGACTGTGAATTTCTAAATTCAGAATGGCTTGTTTTGTGATTCAGACAGTTTATAACACGTGCTTTTTCAGTTTGAACTTTCTTTCTGTTTTCTTTTTATATTAAAATGTTTTTCTTTCGGAGACCTACAAAAGGTTAGATAACATTATTGAATTATTCAGTGGGTGATGAAAAGCAATCGGATGTGACACTAACAACTTCATATAATTTAATGCGGCTCCTATTGATTTTATCTGAATATTTCATCAAAAAAAAAAAAAGAATTTTGTATATGAGATAAAAACCATTTTTTTTAAATCAATATCTTACATATAAAAACTATCTTGATGTGGAAATGACAGTCTAAATACCATTGCACTTTACAAAATCTCTTTCCCTCCAGAGATCAGGAGGTTTCATCTTATCCAATTACAAACCTTACTGAAATATCAGTAATACAATACACGCTTGGTCAATTTCTTATTAATATTTTAAAATGTACTATTGTTGTCTATTATTAAAAGAAAATGAAAATGGATTTATAGTTAAGAAATCTTCAAATAAAAAAAAAAATATGTATTATTATTTTAAAAAATAAAACATTAAAAAATGAACACAATTCCAAATCTAATTACTGAGATCTTTATCGCAGTTGAGACGGTTAAATATTAAATTACAAGAGGAAAAATAGTTTAATATATAATACTGAAATACAAGTCTTAAAATCACGGTTTCTAGTCTGGTTCAAACATCGAATCAGCTATATGTAAAAACCTACATTTAAACTTACTTCCTAATATATTGCCTTTTTGACTTGCTTCATCATTTTATTTCATTTTCTTAATTCTTAATGTATTGCTACATCTAAGCAATATCTATTCCATATTGTCTTTTTACTCTAATATTTAAGCAAAATTTAAAGGCCGCTTGAGATGTATTTAATCTCTTTTTTTTTACCTTGTGCTTTCGTTTCCCAACAAGTTATAATTTATTTATTTTAGAGGGAAATAAGTATAAAAATGTGTTTTTTGTTAAACTTGATATATGTAGTATGTACACAAATATTGTACCACATAAGGCATTTGATATAATATTGAATAGATATATTAAAGATACTAATAAGAGTATAAAAATGGAATGTAATCAATTGTATGATATGTTAAATATTTGTTGTAAAGATGTGGTATTTAAATATGATGAACTATATTATAAACAATGTAAAGGATTGAGTATGGGGAATAGTATGAGTGGATTGTTAGCTGCTATATTTATGGATGATTATGAAGATAAATATTTTTGTATTACAAAATATAAGCCTGTTTTTTAGGTTAGGTATGTTGATGATTATTTTTTAGTGTTCAATGGCAATTATAGAAAATCTGAATGTTTTATAAGGTATATTAATTCAATTGATGATGACATTAGTTTTACTATGGAAAAAGAAAAAATAATGTAATTACTTATATGGATGTTATAATAAAAAAAGTTATTAGAAATTGTAAGGTTGCTATTGAAACTAGTGTATTCAGAAAAGAAACTTTCTATAGTTTGTTAAGTAGTTAGGATTCAGATATTGAATATGAACATAAAATTAGTATTATTAATAATAGGATAAACAGAGCAATTAATTTACGTTCTGAAGAAAAATGGTTTATAAAAGAAATTAGTAATATAAAACAGGAAGGTATAAAAAATAATTATCCAGTTAAAATTATTGATAAATTATGTGATAAAAAAAATATTAAAAGAATAATAAAGAAGAGAAACAATGGGAAAGATGTAAATAATTTTATATTTAATAGTTATAATGTTTCTAGAGATACTTTTATGAAGATTAAAAAGATTATAAAAAGTATAAATAATAAATACAAAGGGGAAAGTAGGTTAATTATTAAACCAGTATATAAAAAGAAATTGAATTTAGGGAATTTAATTAATGATACAAAAAATATAGAAACTGACAAAATGAATGGAATTTATTTAATTGAATGTTTAAATTGTAAGTGGGAGGGGGTAAAGGTTTCATATATTGATACAACTAAGAATACATTAAAAACTAGACTTAGACAACATTTATATGACACAAATTCAAATATTTACATTCATTGTAAAGGTTTAGGTCATAAAGAATTTAATATTAAAATGTTGGAAATGGTTAAAAATTACAGGAAAAGGATGGTTAAAGAATTTTTTTATATAAAAAAATATAATCCTACTCTAAATAGAATTAATGGAGTAGATAAAGAATCTAAATTAATGTGTAATTAAAATAAATGCTTAATAGTTTTAGGTAAATAGATAGAAGTTTTTTATATAGAAGAGAAAAAGATAGAGGGGAAAAAATGTTTATATTTGTTTTATATTCATTTAAAGATATAGTTTAGGAATGTGGTTTTATGATGGGTTTTAGATAAAAAATAAAAAAGGGGGAGGTTTTTTGGAAATTAGAGTTGGTATTTAAATTTGTATAGAAAGTTTCTTGGATGATTTTAAGACAGATTAGTAACTAAATAATGTAAAAGAAAGAATAATAAAATATAGCAGTGGGAGAGAAATGTAAGTAAAATATATTTATATATGTTTGGTATGTTTGTTAATGTTTATGTTAATGTAAGAGGAAGTTTTTATGTAATTGAAGTTTATTTATTGATGTGTATTTAATTTTGTTGTTGCAGATCCTTGAAAATGACTGTAAGAGATAAAAACAGTTGAAACGTTGGAGTTTTGTATAATATAAATGTATATATATGTTCAGTATTGAGATATAAAAAAATAAAGTTTTTGAAAAGAAAAAGGAGAAGGATTTTTTATTTGTTGAATTTATTTTATATACTGAATGAAAAAATTTAAATAATGGTGGAGCTTAATTCCTTAAAGCATTCTGCTAAGTGTGCCAAAAGCAATTTATGTTAAACTTATTCATTATTTTATTTTTTTATAAGTTATGATTTGTTTGGTTTGCTTCTTAATTCCCAAATTAACTCAGTATGTGTATGGCTGCAGAAAGGAGTTTTCTATTAACTGAAAGGAGACCCTTTGATTCCTCTTGGAGGCCTTAAAGGAACCGAGCAGGGCAAATTCCTAATGTCCACTCCATATGTTCTTGTCGTTGCAGCTGTTATTACTATGTGATTATTCATATACTATACGAACATGGATGGGCTGCTCACCAACACGCATTAGCCAGTGTGGTGAGTTTATTGGCTTTTTACCTCTGAGTTTAAGATCAAGAAACACCATAGTCTTTCTTCTCAGTGCCTGATAAGGCAGAATGAATGTTTGTGTAAATGATAAATATTTTTCCAATACATATATACAATTATGACAGACAAAAATAAAGCATGGCCCTTATTCCCAGGAGGCTGTAAAGTCACCAACCAAGGCAGCGGTTGGTGGCCGAAGGCAGAGGGTGCTAAGAATCCCCTGATTGCAGACCCAGGCTTCCATTTGATGACGACTTTTTATTTAGGTACTTACAACTGCAGATCACTTTCAAGTGAAGGAATATTGCAAGAATTAGAAGAAGAACTGTCTTATATTAAATGGGATATTATTGGACTTTGTGAAGTTAGAAGAAAAGGAGAAGAAATAATTGATTTAAAAAGTAGACATATACTCTATTATAAAGGCACACATATTGGAAATACAAGTGGAGTAGGATTCATTATAAATAAAAAATGGAAGAACAATATTGTGGAGATTGATGGTGTATCGGACAGAGTGGCAAGATTAGTTATACAACTTAATAGCAGATACCAAATGCAGATAATTCAGGTTTATGCCCCAACAAGTTCTCATAGTGATGAAGTAGTAGAAGATTTTTATATGGATGTACAAAAGGCTTTTGATCAGAGTAAACAACATTTTAAAATTGTTATGGGAGACATTAATGCTAGAATTGGTAGACAAATGAAAGATGAAATTGCTGTAGGTAATTTTGGTTATGGTAATAGAAATGAGAGAGGACATAGACTTGTGAAGTTTGCAGAAAAAGAAAAACTTTATATTATGAATTCATTTTTTGAGAAAAATGTTAAAAGGAAATGGACATGGAAGCATCCAAATGAAGGTACAGCAGAATTGGATTATATTTTGACTAACAGAAAATACATATGTCAAGATTGTAATGTTCTTAATAAATTTAACACAGGAAGTGATCATCGATTAGTAAGGTGTAAGTTACGTGTTAATGTAAAACTAGAGAGACAAAAATTATTAAGAAAAACAATATTTACAGTTGATATTTCTAATCTTCAGAAACATTCTAATGAATTTAAATTAGAACTTACAAATAGGTTTCAAGTGTTAGGAGATTTTGAACATGATTCAGATTTGAATGAAATTAATATGAAAATAACTGATACACTTTTAAAAACTGCAACAAACATAGCTGGTAGAAAAAAGCAGCAATTGACTAATAAAATTTCTACTGAGACTAGAGAATTTATGAAGAAAAGAAGGAATATGAAGATATACAAAAATGATGTATTAAAAAGAATTGAATATCTCGAATTTTGTAAAATGGTACGGAAAAGAGTTGAAAATGATATAAGAAAGTATAACTGTGAAATAGCAAGGAAAGCTGTAGAAGAAAATAAAAGTCTCAAAAATGTTAAACAACATTTTGGTATTGGTAGGAAATTTATATCTGCAATAAGAAAAAAAGACGGAATTATTACTAAAAAGAGAGATGACATCATGAAATTGGTAGAAGATTTTTATCAAGAATTATATAGTAATAAAGAACAAGTACCTCCTATATCTATTACATCTTCCAAATTGCCCAGAATCTTAAATGAAGAAGTGAGACATGCAATTAAGTGTATAAAGAAAGGAAAGGCTCCAGGTAATGATGGAATTATAATTGATATATTAAAAGAAGCAGGTGAAGAAATAGAAACAATTTTAGCAAAGTTATATACCAAATGTCTAAATGATAAAGATGTACTGGAAGATTGGAAGAATGCAGTAATAATATTAATATTTAAAAAAGGTGATAAAGAAGATATTAGAAATTACAGACCTATCAGCCTTTTATCAGTTTTATATAAAATTTTTACCAAGATAATTACAACTTGTCTACAGAGAACTTTGGATTTCCACCAACCAAGAGAACAAGCTGGATTTAAAAGTGGTTTTAGTACAATAGATCATATCCAGGTATTGAGAGAAGTCATAGAAAGGTCAAACGAATATGAGTTGTCATTATATTTTGCATTTGTAGATTATGAAAAGGCATTCGATTCTATACACATTTCTTCAGTGATTAAAGCATTGGATCATCAAGGTATAGATCCAGGATATTGTCATATTTTAAAGAATATTTATAAAAATGCAACAGCAACAATTAGATTACATAATGATACTGGAAAAATCAACATTGAGAAAGGTGTAAAACAAGGTGACTCCATATCTCCAAAACTCTTTACAGCAGTGCTGCAAGAAGTATTTTGTGGATTAAAATGGGAAACTAAAGGAGTGAAAGTAAATGGAGAGTATTTAAGTCATTTAGATTTCGCAGATGATGTAGTTGTTTTTGCAAATAATGCTTCAGAGCTGCAGGAAATGTTGCAGGAGTTAGCAGATGAAAGTAGAAAAGTAGGACTAAAGATAAATGTTAAAAAGACTAAAGTAATGTTTAATCGATTTGTTCAAAATATGAAAATAAAGATTGATTATGAAGAATTAGAAGTTAACAGTTACAAATACCTTGGGCAGATTATTAATACAGATGGAAACATAATGGAGGAAATTAATCATAGAATTAAACTTGGTTGGAGTGCTTTTGGTAGAAATAACTTGATACTAAAAGGAAATATGCCTATGTGTTTGAAAAGGATGGTTTTTAACAAATGTGTTTTACCAGTTCTTACTTATGGATCTGAGACTTGGACACTTAATGGAAGAGCAATACAGAAACTTCAGACCACTCAAAGGAGTATGGAGAGATGTATGTTGGGAGTAACAAGAAGAGATCGAAAATGCAATGTATGGGTAAGACAACAAACAGGTGTTACTGACCTTATTGAAAAAATTAAAAGATTGAAATGGAGTTGGACTGGACATATTGCTAGAAGAGATGATAATAGATGGACAATTGAAATTTTAAACTGGATTCCAAGAGATTGTAAAAGACCCAGAAAGAGACCACATATGAGATGGATGGATGAAATAAGAAAATGTGCAGGGGTGTTGTGGAGAAGAGAAGCTAAAGATCAGAGAAGATGGATTAAACTTGGAGAGACTTTCATCCTGCAGTGGATTGATAATGGTTGATGATGATGATGATGTGTATGTGAATACTTACTTATACATGTTACAACCTTGCTGTTACTTCAATAAAAATGTTATACCAATTGACATGATAAAGCTTATTTGTAAATGATGATAGAAAGTCTTATTATGTAATAATTATATGTCTATCTGCAATTTACACAATATGAAGTTTGAATCTGGGTGAACTTTTTTTTCCCTTCTGATAATTGAAAATTTATGTACCAGCATGAACCTAATAACCCATTTAATTATCGAACATGATTATTCCGAAATTCTTAATTCTAGTCTATCTAGATTGCTCAGATAAGTGTTAATGTACTAACCATAAAATAAAGATTTGATTATGTGATGCAGTTTTAATCACTTGGGAAAAAGATGTTATACTTCTACAAGTCCATGGATTAATTTTATCTTAATTAAAAATGTGTTATATATAGCTTAATTGCAATTGTCTAGAGTGTTCAAATAAAAATTAGTCTGGAAAATTAAATTTCAGAAGGTAATTAAATAATGGCATCATTAAAATTATGTCTAATTCTGCTTTCTTTATTAATCCTAGATTGTCAAAAGAACTTGTTATTTATTTCTTTTTTGTATGTGGTTACTAACATGCAAAGCTGTTGAGACAAGTTTTCAATAAACTTTAAAACAGATATACAATCTGTATTAATAATATCAACAAATAAAAAATCCTTCTCCTTTTTTCTTTTCAAAAACTTTATTTTTTATCTCAATACTGAACATATATATACATTTATATACAAAATTCCAACGTTTCAACTGTTTTATCTCATACAGTCATTTTCAAGGATCTGCAACAATATTAAATACACATCAACAAATAAACTTCAATTACATAAAAACTTTCTCTTACATTAACAGAATAACAAACATATTAAACATATAGAAATATATTTCTCCCACTGCTATATTTTATGACTTTTTTTTTTTTATTTACATTGTTTAATTACAAATATATCTTAAAATCATCCAAGAAACTTTCTATACAAATTTAAATACCAATTCTAATTTCCAAAAACCTCCCCCTTTCTTTAAATTTTATCTAAAACCCATCTTAAAACTACATTCCTAAACTATATATTTAAATGAACATAAAACAAATTTAAACATCCCCCCCCTCTCTCTCTCTTTTATACAAAAAAATTTCTAACAATTTACCTAAACCCATTAATCATTTATTTTAATTATACAATAATTTATATTCCTTATCTACTCCATTAATTCTATTTAGAGTAGGATTATATTTTTTTATATAAAAAAATTCTTTAATCATCCTTTCCCTGTAATTTTTAACCCTTTCTAACATTTTAAATTTGTTTTATATTCATTTAAATATATAGTTTAGGAATGTAGTTTTAAGATGGGTTTTAGATAAAATTTAAAGAAAGGGGGAGGTTTTTGGAAATTAGAATTGGTATTTAAATTTGTATAGAAAATTTCTTGGATGATTTTAAGATATATTTGTAATTAAACAATGTAAATAAATAAAAAAGAGTAATAAAATATAGCAGTGGGAGAAAGACATAAGTAAAATATATTTCTATATGTTTAATATGTTTGTTATTATGTTAATGTAAGAGAAAGTTTTTATGTAATTGAAGTTTATTTGTTGATGTGTATTTAATATTGTTGCAGATCCTTGAAAATGACTGTATGAGATAAAACAGTTGAAATGTTGGAGTTTTGTACATAAATGTATATATATATGTTCAGTATTGAGATAAAAAATAAAGTTTTTGAAAAGAAAAAAGGAGAAGAATTTTTTATTTGTTGATATTATTGTAGAACATATATATTTTGAAAAAAAAAGTGGATGTATCTTTGCTGTGTTATTATATATGACAATCTGTATTACTGTACTGTTCAAAAAGTTACTTTTAAAATAGAAATTTTATATTAAACAAATATTGCAGATAATCACTGATACTTTTAAGACAGGCTATAACATGTATCAAATATGTCTTGAAATTTATAAAAGATGAGCAATATCTTTATTTTGCTGATAGAGGGACCTTTCAAACCATGACACAAGATAGTGACTTTTATAAAGATAAGAATGACCATCTTAACTTGTGTCATGGTTTGAGAGGTCCTTCTATTGGCAAAATAAAGATATTGCTTGTCTATTATAAATTTCAAGGTACATTTGATACAGGTTAAAGTCTGTTTTAAAAGTATTTACATATACTTCCTGCACACTTAATAAATAATTATAACTCTACAATAGTTTATATATTTCTAGTATAAAGATCGTAATATTAACTCATTGTAAATTGCAAGATTTCACGAATATTAATTTGTATAGGAAATAGTGGACTTAAACAGTTGAGAAAACAACAGCTTCATACTCCCAAATCAAGATGCTTCAGATTGGCCTATATAGGTGGAAAGTTAGATTAAAGATAAGATGACTGCTCTTATCTTTGTAAAAGTCACTATCTTGTATCGTGGTTTGAAAGCTCCTTCTATTGGCAAAATAAAAATATTGCTCATCTATTATAAATTTCAAGGCACATTTGATACAGATTATAGTTTGTCTTAAAAGTATTTACATATACTTCCAGTGCACTTAATAAATAATTATAACTATATTCATTGATACATGTATCATTTTAGCCAATGTTAAATTGTTTGGATGCCATTATGCTGATAATAGAAGATTCTAATAGGGATGCTTCACATGATAATTACAAATATCTAAGATAAAAAAAATGTTCTTTATGCAATTGTTCCATGTTTATATAGATTTTAAAATTGAAATGTTGTTGAAAATGGTAGATCTCAAATAAATAATCAATGACTTTATAGAACAGAGGTAACATATGCTATCCAAATAATTATTTATTTTATTTAGATACTTTGTGTAAATATATATATATAAATATATTAGGATCAAAGAACATATTTTCATGATATTATAAGAGAGTATAAGAGAGTATATTCATAGCCATTGCAGAAATAAATTATTGTCTGTTCACTAAAAGAAATCCCCCAATTTGATGAATTTAACATTTATTTCCATGTAAATCATTTTGAAATTAAGTATTTTCATAACAATTGCTTTTTATGAATTAGAATAATGGTAGAGTGGCAAATTCTGGAATTTAAGGATAATAGATCATGATTCCAGATTTATCATTTCTGGTCTTTAAAATTCGTATGAAATCCAGAGAAATAAATCATCTCTTATAAAGAATGATGATTTATCCATCAGCTGTCATTAAGAAATCCTTCAATAGATTTTAAAAAAAAACTATAAAAGAAAAACCAATTATGAGTATTGTAGTATATCTATTTATACCAGGGATAGGAGACAAATTAAAAAATATTTACAATTAATGTAACAGAATAGTTATCCAAAGCTAGAAGCATATTATAAGGAATTCTAACCTTTACAAAACTTAAACTTGAAATGCTGAAAAATAAAACTTACATCTACAAAATACTATGGGACTATGAAAGTGTATATTGTTGAAATCAATCTCCCTATTGAAGAGATTTAAAAAAGCACAAACTGATAATACAGAAAAAAAAACAGATGTAGCTATGTAGATACTAATAAACATGTCCGTGATAAAAATTGGACAGAGAGCAAAAAGAACAAAGAAAATTTAAATAGTTGCTCGGATAACAATGGCAAGTAACAATATAAGTCAATCTAATATAATAATTTATTTTTGAAAAACCATTTCTTAATCTTATACTTAGAAAAAAATGAAGAAATCAAAAGAACCCTAATAAATATGTATATGAAATGTTTATTGATTGTTGTTTTTTCCAGAATAACCTAAGTGGTTAGAGCACCTTAAATTCAATATTCACAAATCAAAAGGTATTCAACTGTCATGCTAATATTGCCACCGATCAGGTTAACAACATTTGAAAAAGAGAGACGGTAATATCCCCCAATACACTGTGTTATATATATATTGTACCAATATTAAAATTGGCACATGATAATTTAACTAAAAAAAAATTATTAAAATAACTTTTTGTAAAAGAAAGCATATTTAAAAGTTTAATAGTTTTCTATCATTAGTTTTTGAAATAAAAGTTAGAAAATAATTGATTAAAAGGGGAGAGGGGGAGTTTTGGTTAGAAAAGTTAAACTAAAAGTTTTATAAAAGGGAGTAGAGTCTATTATTAGTAGTTGAAATATAATTTAAAGTTTAACAAATAAAATCTCTTTTCATTCGAATTAAAGAAAAAGTAATCTTAAAACTAGTTATATATGCGCGTATATATGTGGGACTGTAAATAAATAAAAATGTACGCGTAATAAATATTAAAATGAAATAAAAGATTATCATTAAAAACACAGCGATGGCTATTAATTAAAATATAAAACAACAGGATTAAAAAGCTTGTCTCCAAAGGATTAGCTACTAATTAAAATTATATAAAACAACACATATGCATGGCTATTACCAACTAAACGATCTTCCAAAACATGTTGTCAAAGGATTATCACAGGAATTTCGACAACAGATATTGCCAGAGGATATTACAAGGACAACACGTCGCAGGTATAAATAGACCTTTTTTTTATCGGACAATCAATTGAGTCAGTTAAGTTCAGTGAGGACATTCAGTCGAGTTAATTGTTTCAGTTCAGATAACAGTTCAGTTTATTATGTATCCAGAAACAAAAATGCAGTGCTGAGCAGCTTTTGGAAACACACGTCTCTCCAGCCTGAAGTCCGATGAAAACAGCAAGATCTGCCCATGAAATAATGTCAGCGTAACAACTTAAAGAATCTCCGTCAGTATCTAATTGTCTCCAATAATAATAATCGTAAATAATAAGGAAACTCATCAAGGAAATGTCCCAGCCGGCTGGAAATATTTGTAATGGAAGCAGCAAACAAGAAGAAAACAAAGTTCTAAATCTACATTCAAAATCCTAGGTAATAATATTTCATATTCTTATTTCTATAATAGCCATTCCATTAATTTGTAAAGCCTCCAGAGACAAGTAATTTGAACTCTATAAGCATGCATAAAATGAACTATTGATGTGCGTGTTTGTGAATGCTATATGATTTTATAAACATCAAATATTATTTATGCTTTTTCATAAGAGATATATTATAGTGTGTTAATTTAAAATGTGTGTGGGTTATATTAGATTTATAAAATGTTTAAAATTAATAAATGTTAGTTAATAAATTGTCTTTAAAATTAAACTTTATTTGTCCGTCAATTCTTTTTATCAATTCTTTTTACCAATCTCTCTTACAATTCTTTTCACCACTAATTATGTATAATCTGTTAGTGATTACCAACAACTGAGTTAGTCGTGGATACTTAGGCGTTGAGTTAGTGGCCATTGTTCAAAGTGTGTTGTTTATTCTTCTGAATAGATAGCTGGTGCCCGTGTTTACATGAAACAAAAAAGTGCTTTGAATTCTGGTGTTGAACTCAACAGTCGAGAAGAAGTTATGTCCTGGAAATGTAATGCTAGTTATATATTTTATAGCTATCGTTTGGGTATACATACTCATCCGAGTATGTTCTTCTCTGCCTAAGAGATTGGTGTTTCGATCGACCCATTTCGAACCCGGTACAATATATTAATTTGTACATTATTATTAAAATTAAATGTATGTATTTGAAATGTTTAAATAAAGTTTGAACTTTATTAAAGACATTTAACAATTAATATTAAAATGGAAATAATTCAACATATAATTACATTCAAGTACTTCTTTTTTATTGTAATTAAAAATCATATAAATTTATCATTAAAGATTTAACAAACTTAGTAAATGCTTATGTATATAAAATAAAAAAGTGCAATATATATTTTACTAATGTACATTTATTTTGAAGTAAGTATACTGATCTTACATTTATTCTGCCTTATCAGGCAACTGACAAGAAAGACCAAGGTATTTCTTGATTTTAAACTCAGAGGTGATGGAATTATAATTGATATATTAAAAAAAGCAAGTGAAGAAATAGAAAAAAAATTAGCAAAGTTATCAAATGTCTAAATGATAAAGATGTACCAGATGATTGGAAGAATTCAGCTTAATATTAATATTTTAAAAAGGTGATAAAGAAGATATTAGAAATTACAGACCTATCAGCCTTTTATCAGTTTTATACAAAATTTTTATCAAGATAATTACAACTCCTCTTTAGAGAACATTGGATTTCCACCAACCAAAAGAACAAGCTGGATTTTAAAGCGGTTTTAGTACAGTAGATCATATCCAGGTATTGAGATAAGTTATAGAAAGAACAAATGAATATGAATTGGCATTATGCTTTAGATTTGTAAATTATGAAATGGCATTTGATTCTATAAACATTTCTTCAGTAATTAGAGCATTGGATCATCAAGGTATAGATCCAGGATTTTGTCATATTTGAAAAAATATTTATAAAAATGCAACAGCAACAATTAAATTATATAATGATACTAGGAAAGTCAACAGTGAGAAGGGTGTAAGGCAGGGTGATTCCATATCTCCAAAACTTTTTACAACAGTGCTGCAATAAGTATTTTGTGGATTAAAATGGGAATCTAAAGGGATGAAAGTAAATGAAGATTATTTAAGTCATTTAGATTTTGCAGATGATGTAGTTGTTTTTGCAAATAATGCTTTAGAGCTGCAGGAAATGTTGCAGGAGTTATCAGATGAAATTAGGACTAAAGTTAAATGTTAAAAAGACTAAAGTAATGTTCAATGGATTTTGTCAAAATATGAAAATAAAGATTGATCATGATGTGTTAGAAGAAGTTAACAGCTACAAATATCTTGGTCAGATTATTAATACAGACAGAAACATAATGGATGAAATTAATCATAGAATTAAACTTGGTTGGAGTCCTTTTGGTAGAAATATGTCTATGTTTTTGGGAAAAAAGGTTTTCAATAAATGTGTTTTACCAGTTCTTACTTATGGATTTGAGACTTGGACACTTAATAGAAGAGCAATGCAGAAACTTCAGACCAGTCAAAGAAGTATGGAGAGATACATGTTAGGAGTAACAAGAAGAGATCGAAAATGCAATATATGGGTAAGAGAACAAACAAGTGTTACTGACCTTATTGAAAAAGTTAAAAGACTGAAGTGGAATTGGGCTGGACATATTGCTAGAAGAGATGATAATAGATGGACAATTAAAATCTTAAACTAGATTCCAAAAGATTGTCAAAGACCCAGTAAGAGACCACATGTGAGATGGATGGATGAAATAAGAAAGTGTGCAGTGATGATATGGAGAAGAGAAACTAAAGATAGAAGAAGATGGTTTGAACTTGGAGAGACTTTCATCCTGTAGTGGATTGATAATGGTTGATGATGATGATAATGATGATACTGATCTTAAATTTTGACAGCTCCTTTGTCACTAGTGCTGTCATCCATTCTGGTCATGCATCAATAAAAGCTTGCACATTCTATTTACATATATTTAGAAACAAATTAGATTTATAATACTTATCTTTAATATTATAACTATCTTGCACTTCATTATTACCATAATATTATTTCTATTGTTTTAAACAGTAATCCGTCGGATGTGACAATTAAACACAGAATCTGTAGAATAGATCGTTTATAGATTGAATTTTCTAGATGCCTTCCACTTTCATGGTAAGTAGGAAATTCTTAGAACTGTCTAAACATTCAAATTTTGCCAAAATGAAATTCTTGTCTCAAGTTTGAACTTTATTTATTCATAACTGCAGTCTTCAAACAGAAATCATAACAACAAAACTATCCCTGTTATTGATTTCTTAATTCATATGAGCTTGCATTAAAAAACATAAAAAGGGAATTGGATTCAATGGATATATTCAGTAGTTAAACAATCAAAATTACCCCAAATTCACAACTCAATCTGACTAACCAAAAAATAAACTCTAAAACAAAACCAATGCTTTCACTGCTACAACCAGATTTCTTAAATATAAAGAACTACAAAATAACATATTTAAACTAAGCATTAACCACAATTCCACTTACCTCCCAAGAACTTTTAAAAAGTTAATTGCTTCAGAATTAATAAATTTTTAATAATAAAGATTCTTTAATTCTTTTTATTTCATTTCTCTCAAAGAAGACAACCTTAGCTTTATCAAGATTTGTACCTTTTTCATGGATATATAAAACAAAACTAAGATATTTATTTCTAACTCTATTTTTATGTATCTTTATTCTTTCATTTAAACTCAACTACTCTAACCTATACATCCCTTCTTGCAAAAACAAGGGATAATATACACTACTCCAGGAATAATCTTTCCACAAAAATTTCCATCGTATTATTTAATAAATTATTGCAATACCCCTTTTCCAAGCAATTTTCTTATTTCCAAACAAATTATTATTTTTACATACTATTTTATAAAAAAATTTAAAAGGCAAAGAAATAAAATCATGTTGTTGTTTTTTTTTTACCATTACATCTTTATTTACCATTGTCAAACTCACTCCACTCACAACTTTGACACCATCCACCTCAGATAAATACAATAATGATAATTATTAATCATTTTCTAAAGTAGAGATTATCTCTAGCACAGATATAAACTTTAAACTTTAGTTAAAGAGTAATATATCTGATTTTCTAATTTTATCCTTTATATCATTACAAACATTATTATTATTAAATAAAATACTTTCAATAAATTTATCAGAGTAGCCAACACTAAAATAATCTTTATAAAACTGACTTTTTTGAAACAAAGGTACACCATTATAAATATGGTTGCATAAATACAATCCCAGTGTCACAAATATTAGTGCAAGATAATCAGAACCCAAAATAAATTGAGTGAAAACAATAACAAACAAAGAAAGACAGAAAAGACTGTGTTGAAAACAATATGTAGCCTTACAAAGTGATAGGAAACATATGTAAATACAAGCTTATTAAATTAGGTCATGTGACAAGTGATTTGATTACTTTGTAAAGTGATAGGAAATACTTTTAGTTATCCATTTGTTATTCATTAACTCTCATATATGAAGATTATTCCTCTAACTTCTATTTTTGGAACCCATTGATAAATGATCCTAAAATATGTGTGCAGTTTTATACTTTAATAGCTAAAAATTTATAAAGTAAAAAAAAATGCAGTAAATATCCCTAAAAGGCCAAATACTACAATTTTAAAGATATGTTTTTTATATGTATAGATTCAACAAAGCTAGCATCAGTTGTCATAAATCAATCAAGCATGCAGTTTACTTTCATTTCAACAATTTACATGGGAATTACTAAGAAGACTGAAAAAAATTAATTTAACATTAGCAAAATTTTTTCAAACAAAACTTCAAAAGTTGCTTGCTCTTAATTTTTATTTGCTGCATAGTTTTATAAATTTGTACATCTATTGCTAAGGAAGAGCAAAGTTGCATACAGATTTTAGGATCATCCTGCATATAAACACATATATTAAAAAATAATAATAAATATTTTAAGTGAAATGATTTATCATCATTTTCAACTAAGAGCAAATCAGTGAAAGATGAAAATCCTTCCAATTTCAATTCCATAGTTTAATACTTCAATTGTCTATTTACTATTACCTCTTTTAGAAATATATTCATGCTATAATTATTTAATACCTTTAATTCTCTCAATGATGTTATAATACTTAATTATTTTCTTACCCATGTATTTTGTTTTAAGTACATTTTTATTTGTCTTAGTATGCATGTCTTTATTCTTCAGAGTAATCTGAAATCTTTATTTGTCTTGTATTAGAATAAGCCTATCTAAAATAAAAGTTTATTTATTTTGCCATGCATTGCTGTAATAAAATTGCAACTGCTTTATAGCAAAACATTAATAATGAGTTGTAACTTTAATTCAACCATATTTATAAATTTTAAATATTAGGTCTTGTAATTAGTATGCAGGTAAAGTTCATCATCGTCATTTCCAACCATTATCAATCCACTGAAGGATGATTTTTCCAAGTTTAATTCAATTTCTCCAAATCAATATCTTCTCTTCTCTAATACCACAAACAAATTCCTTATTTTATTAAAACATCTCACATGATCTGTTTTTAGATATTTTAAATCTATTGGGACTCAATTTAAAATGTCAATGGTCCTTCTATAATCATTTTTTCAAGAAATATGTGCAGTCCAATTATATTTGTCTCAATTACTTCAATGATATCCGTAATACCTGTTTGTTCTTTTACACATGTATTTTCTTTTGGAACCTCCTGATTACATCTACCACAAATTTTACAATACTTTGGTGAATAGTCAGAAATCTCTCTATCGTCCAACTACTGTGTCAAAGTCCAGATTCCTAAATAAAAACCAGTAAAATACCACTTTTCAAAAATCTTACTTTTCAAACACATAGTTATATTTCATCATTATTTATGCCAAAAGTACTCCTTCCAAGTTTATTTGTATGATTAATTTCAGTCATTATGTTTCCATTTATATTAATAATCTGACTAACATAAAAGTATATGTTAACTTCTTCTAATTGATGATTATCAATCTTTATTTTCTTCTATTGAGCAAATCCATTAAATAATAATTAAGTTTTTTTTTAATATTTATCTTTTAGTTTTACTTTCTTACTTTCATCTGATAACTCTTAGCAATATTTCCTAAAGCTGTGAAGCATTTTTGCTAAAATAATTATGTCACCTACAAAATCTCTATGTATATTTCTATTCACTGTGCCTCTCATTTTATTTGTGCACAACATACCTCTTAAAATTGTGGTAAAGTTTTTAGAGAATTGTAATCGCTGCACTCTAAACTCATACCAATGTTAGTCTTCTTAATACCACTATGTAATTTGATTGGCCATCAAAATGAATAAAATATATTCATAACTATAATAAACAAAGTAGTTTCCTATAATAAAGTAGTTTATTGGTCAGAAGTTCACAAGAAATTTGACTACTGGGAGTGCCAGAGCAGAGCGACAAGCCAAGGACCCAGAATCTGCTATTTTATTACAGCACTAAATCATGCAAGACATCCATAATTTATTACCTTTAAATAGTTATTCATATTGAGATGGTTATGTATCTCTTGACATACAATAACACAGTGGTGTATGTGTGTATATATATAAAGTTGAAAGGAAAAGTAGAAATAAACGCAAATAAAACAAATTTGTAGATATTTTCTATATTATACTGGAATAACAGTTAAGTATTAAATAATAATTTTGAATTTTTAAAAAAATTAATATAAATTAAACATTTAAAAAGATCTAATTAATATTTTATTAATTCTGATTTTGAAATTAAAACAAGCATGTTTTGTGATACAATAAATATACTGGTAATTATAAAATTCCACTATGATTATACATTTAAGATTTTTTTTTAAATTTAAAGCTTGTATAACATATTTTAATAAATATCCTACTAAGTTGTTTTTGAAAGAATTAAGGTGAATTGAAAAGTCATTAACTTTTTTCCCATCAAAATAAAGAAAACTTAACTTTTAAATTCCATGCTGACTATAAAAAAGTGTCAAAAAAAGATTAGATAAGAGATTATAAGTTATATAACATGATGACTATGGAGATATAAATGAAGGCAAGAGACAGGGTATCCAGCTACTGCTGCTAGTGCTACAATGGATGTTTTGATTAATATAAAGGTCTGGTCAGCTTTTCTGTGGCTCATTAGCGAACTTATGTTGTGTACTAGCTCATATGCCTGAATAACAAATTCTAGACTCAATGGAGCTGATTGTATATATGCCAACAGTTACCAGATTATACCTTTCTCTAAGATGACAATAAGACAGTATTGTTTTAGAAAGGACCAATTTATCCAGAGATTCCATCAGCTTGCCAAAGTAGTTTATACAAATGCTAATTTATCTATATGCAAAAAAGTACAGATAAAGGTACTGCATCAGATATACACAAAAGATAGCTGGTAAGAAAAATGTGCTATATATTAAGAATGATATTATTTTTAATAATTTCTTGAAAATGACAGTATTTCTAATTAACAAATTTCAGAAGTAAATAACTTTTGTCAACTAAAAATAAAACAAAGAAAGAAAAATATTAGATGGCATTTGTGTTTAGAAGATTATTATTGTTCCTGATATTGTTAAAAAAAGAGAGAAGAAAATGCTAAAAATCTTTTTTGTTTTTTAAATACTGAAAACGAGGCAACAAGAACTTGAATTTTAAATGAATCTTTCCAAACAATAATAGTTTTTTTAAAAAACCTTCTTACAATAAAAAAAGAAGCTAATTAATAACTTTAATTCAGATTATCCATATTTTGTATATACACATGTGCATTTATGTGTTACTAAAAAATGAATTGAAATTTATTATTAGTTTATCACAATTCTGATAATTAATTTTACTTTATACAGCATGTATGCGCTTAAGTGGTTGAATGTCATGTAGACATACATATGTTAAAATTAATCATACTTTATAAATTAAAATGAATTACTGAATTTTATTATTAGTTTATCATAGTTCTGATATGTAAGTTTTTTATAAAGGCATGTCTGTATGTTGATATATAGATGCTTTATGTAAACCTACTGAGATATTTGTAAATCACAATGTGATAGCTTATTTCTTTTTGTATTAATCAAAATCAGAATGCTGAATTTATATTTATAGCACATTCAGCAGATCTTAATTTCATTTTATTGCATATCTCTTGCTCACAGTAACAGTTATAGTTTGTTTTTACTGGGCTGGATTCGTGCATACCAGTCTGTTATATAAAAGGGGTTTATGTTTAGTGATATGGATATTCAGTTGATAATGATTACATTACTTCTTTAATGCTGGATAGTGCAATGGGGATATCCTTTAAAATCCATGCACTACATTTCATTTTAATTATTTATTTTAGAAATTAAGTTTATAATTGCATAGCACAATAATAGTACTAAGTGGTTAGAGCATTGATGATCAGCATATTTTATTATCCCAACATTATTTTTTTAAATGTTATATTTTATGGATTAGCATCTAAGTTTGTACTCTGTCCCAAACTGGCAAGGGCTAAACAATTATCCTGGTCTATAGTAGACTCATTTCAAATCCAGTTACAAATTGATTGTTGATTCCTTTTTATTGTTGATTATTCATGATGATGAATGATTGTTACTTTTGTGTAATGCTAATGAATTCATAATGTTTGTGCTGATCTCTCGTGCACATATTCATTTGTATTCATTTTATATTGAATTTTATACTTTGTTAACTTTTTGGGATAGGTGATTATGAGTGCCATCACCCCAGATTCACCCCTAAGACATCATACCATTACAATATATAATATTAAAAAGTCCTAATCCATCAACCAGAATCTATACATAAAATTTGGGGAATAAGAAAATAATTCATTCTCTAAATCAAGGTTAAAGTATGGGTCATGACCCACATGGAATCATGACTAAATTTGGGATCACAAAAATTTTAGCAAAACTAAAAAAATTTTAGATGCACCATAACCAAAAATCAATTCAAAACCAGTCTGGCAACATCACATGTACAGTATGTCTGTGAGTTTATAATAATGAAAATGTGCTTGCTTCAATTCACCTACTATGATTGATCACTATATGTTTGATCTATGTATTCTGCTATCACCTTCACTTGCACAGATGAGACTATTGCATGTCCTGAATTATATTATTATAAGTATAAAATTAACAGACCATTTCACCTTTTCACATATAAGAAATGCTTTCTTTCATTAATTATCTGTCCTAAACAAAAACAATACCCAGAAAAAGTTAAAAGGCGGCTTTTTTCAAACAAATTGAATTTCATAAATTGAAGCTAGTATTTTCCCCAAGAAGAACTATTTGCATATGTGTTTTATAGATAAATATAATTTTGTATATTATTTTAAAAGTAAAAAAGAAGTATTTCTAATTATCTAAGTATTCTTTTAATTTTTGTATTAGTTATATTAAGTTCTCAACAAAAATAATAACCAAAAATTGTTCAAGTGAAATACCTTAATTATTTGCAAAGATAGTTTTTTTTTTTTTTAATTAAGTTTGTTTTTTTAAAGAAGTTCTTGGGCTGACTTGGCCTAAAATTTTTAAGAACTTAATTTTTACATATTCAAAAAATGTAAATTCTTGAAAAATTATAAGGTAACGGGGTAAGTAAAATGAACTTAACTTTTAAAAACCCTAATAATTATGGTGTTATATATATATTAATTATGTTGTTTATATTTCAGTGAAAAATAGTTTTTGTTATGATGTGGAATAATCCATTTACTTAATTTGTAATAAAATTTTGGTTGATGAAAACATGAGACCATCCAGACTGAAATGCCATCTTAGTACCAAGGATACAATATACTACAATAAACCAAAGGAATACTTTGAATGACTTCTAAAATCCTCAGAAACAGAAAGCCAATATTTTGAAAAATGTGTTTCTGTCAAAGAAAAGTATTTACTTGCATCTTATGGATCTTCTTATTTAACTGCAAAAAATAAAAAGCCTTACACAATAAAAAATTGCATGTTACCTGCTACAATAAAAGTGTCAGGAATAGTTCATGAAAAAAAATATGAAGATAAAATTCATAAAATTTCTTTATCAAATGATACTATTTCCAGAAGAATTTCTGATATTAATGATGATGAATTGCAGCAGATTAATACTAGACTTAAAATCAGACTAACTTGGTACAATTGTTATTTTATATAAGATAAGCATATGAAGGAAGTATACATAAAGAATTATTGGTTTGGTGTCCTTTGGAAGTGTGCATATCTTAAAGTTGATGAAATTTTCACAAGTAAGGGTTTACAATAAAGTAGTTGTAGATGAAATATACAGGCTTATATATACCTGTGTCTATATATGTAATAGACAGGGTATGAGTACAGACTTTCACATGACCCACCACTCTCCACACTATCTCATAACACTGATACACCCGAACACACATATGTCGAAAAGATAAATAATCACCAATATATGTATTTCATGCTAAACCAGCAATCATATGTGTGTTTGGGTGTATCAGTGTTATGAGATAGCGTGGAGAGTGGTGGGTCATGTGAAAGTCTGTGCTCATATCCTAATAATAAAGTAGTTGTGTTGGTGTCTATACAGACAATGATGGGGCAATGATGGATGAGAATATTGGATTTGCATCAAAAGTTAAAGCTGATGATAATGAACATATAATTTTTACTCGTTGCATAAATCCATTGAAAGCACTCATAGTCAAAAAAAATATCACCAGATTTAAATACTGTGCTTTGTAATGTTATCAAATCACAAATTTCATTAAAAAAAAAACCTAGCTCTTAACAATCATCTATTTTCAAAGTTTTGGGAAAAAATGAATTCCAATTACCAAACCTTATTGGTACATGCAGAAATATGGTGGCTTCAAAGTTAATGAAATTTATTCAGATTATTACAATTGAAAAATGAAAGTTATCTTTTTAATTGAGCAGAAATTCAATTTTGTTATTTTTCACATCAAAGAAATAATTGTAACATATTTACATTAAAATATAAAATTGAAAATTTTATTAAAAAATTGAACATATGGCAAAATAGAGTAGAAAATGTTTACAGCTTTAGATGCTTTTATAATTGAAAATAACCTTTCCAAAGATTCAATTCTAAAAAATTATAATTGATCATTTGAAATGTCTGAAGACATAATTTCCAAAATATTTTTCTCAAAATTTTGATGTTGAAAAAAAAAATTGGGTTCATAAACCACATCCAATTAAAATGATTAATATCAGTCATTTACCATTAAATGCTTAAGAATAATTTGCTCAATTATCTATTGACACAGGCTTAAAACTTGAATTATACAAAGAAATTGTTAAATGAATTTTAGCTCAGGATTAGGATAGAATTTCCAACACTTTCTAAAATGGCTCTAAATATACTTCTACCATTTTATACTATGTATTTATGCAAAGCAGCATTTTCAACATTAATGCTTTATAATTAAAAAATCGGTCAACTCTGCAAAATGTTGAAAAGGCTCTACATCTTGCAATATCAAATATTCACCACGATTTAATTCTTTATGTAAAAGCAAACAAGTACACCTAGTTCATTAATATAAACATTTAGTTTTGTCTTCAATAAATGATAGAATAATATTTGTATGTATAACAAAGAATTGTTTTCAAATACATTTTTTTATGATTTATTATCAGCAAATATTTAAATTTGTATTCCTGGTTTATATACCTCTATACCCAAGGTCATAAAAATATTTGCTTGGGTAAAAAAGATCACAAGTGGAAAAAGTTTGAGAAGCTTGGCTCTATATAAATAATAACTTCTTTGATATCGAAAAAGGTAATATCATCAGAAAATGGTTTTAGCAGTTATATGATTAAAAATAACAAAGATCATCTCTTCGGCTGATTAAGATATATGAATAATTATGAAAATATTAAAATAATATAAAATGCAAAAAAAAAAAAATTACTTTATCAAAACATAGAAAAATAAATTTTTAAATTAAAAAAAAAAAAAGATTACACCCCTCCCCCAAACATTATTGTCCAACCTAAATTAATGTGTTCATTTGACATAATTATAAGCTAGATGAAAATAAAAATTATTTCCAGATAACTACTTACATTTCTTTAAAGAAAGATAAATAGAGTCATATTAAATTAATAATATTTCTTATCAAAGAAAACTTAGATGTGTGGCTTATTTAAATAAAAACCTGATCAATTTGTAAAATTTCTTTAGCATTTTACTTTTCTGTGTTAACATGAAAGCTAAAACCTTCAACAGATATGCTTTAAACATGCTTATGTGACAGCCAATCAGATGTAATAATGACATCACATGGATCTCTCAATTCTCAAACACAAGTCAGAACTATAAGAAAAAGATGGGTCCAATCTTTTTCTTATAGTTCTGACTTGAGTTTGAGAATTGAGAGGTCCATGTGATGTCATTATTACATCTGATTGGCTGACACATAAGCATGCTTAAAGCATATCTGTTGAAGGTTTTAGCTTTCACGTTATTACAATGTTATCTGTTTGCGCTTAATAAATTTGATATATTTACATTTATTAATATCATTTCATTAGATTTAAAAATTGCTTCATAGTAAATCGAAAGATTTCACGTTGTTTATTTATATATAATATTTAGTGAATTAAATGTGAAGGTATTTAAGCTTCACACTTTCAGTTCAAAATGCTTGAGTCTGGCTTATTTATATATAAATTGAGGCATAGAAGAAGATGGGTCCCACCTTTTTCTTATAGTTCTGACTTGTGTTTGAGAATTGAGAGGTCCATGTGATGTCATTATCACATCTGAATGGCTGTCACATAAGCATGTTTAAAGTGTATCTGTTGAAGGTTTTAACTTTCACGTTATTACAATGTTATCTGTTTGAACTTAATAAATTTGATATATTTTCTGTGTTTTAAAAAATCTCAATTTGAATTTAAATGTACACCTGGGTCTCGTTTTATGCGATAAATAGGTTCCTCAGAAAATGCGCACAAAAGAAATCGCACAAAAATAAATGTAACTTACCTTGAAAAATGGGGGATAGGTTCCCGTAATTTTCAGAAATTGGCATAAAAGCAAAGCAACAAAGAAAAATTACTTTAAAAATTGCATTAAAAAAATAAGGAAATAAAGAATGACTAATAAAAAATTTCGATTATATGAAAAAAATTAATATAAGACAAACTTTTTTTTACTTTTTTTATTAACTACAGTATTTAATTTTACATTTTTTCATACATATTTTAATCATTACAGCTAATTTACAATATGAATTCATTTGTGACCTAGTAAGAAATCAGATTCATGACATGTTGTACAACTAGCGCCACTTCCAGTCTTGTGCTGTTTCTATATTTAAAAAATGATATCGCAATCAAAACAAAAAGATTAGACATTATCATTTGAAAGATTATTTTCAGTTTGTAAAATCAATAAAATCTTTGTTATTATTTATTTTAAAAATCTAAAAAAATATTTATTTCTGTTAATATCTAACAAAATATGTTTTAAAATTTTAAAATTTTTGAATATTTATTGCGATATTTTTATACATATGTATAAATCTATTATTATTATTTACTCATTAGTATAAGTAGGTTATTTACATAGAAGCTAAGATTCTAAATACAGTTTATGGCCATATTAACATAAGCTGCTAATGTAACATATTTTAGAAAGAAAAAAAAAGTATTTCAAGTCAAAATAAGTTATTAATAATTTAAAATTCTTGATATCTAATAAATATAGTGAAATATGAAGGATATTAAGAAGAAACATGAATCGCATAATTTCAAACGCATTAAAATAATCCGCATAAAACGAGACCCAGGTGTATTTCAATTTTGTCTTATTTACATGTGATAACTTCAAAATAGAGCATTATGTAGCTAAATTATGTTCCATATAATTAATCTTGCCAATTACATTTTTCAATGATGATTTAACCCTAACACAGCTATTAATAATATCTCGGAACTTTCTCAAATTAAAAAAAAAATTCTATATAAAAGGAATGCAATTCCAATATAATGAAGTTTTTACCATATTTCTAATATAGTAATTATTTTAATAAAATAATACCATAAAATAATTGCAAACCAATGATGAAACAACAGCTATTAGTAGACATATTAATAATGTAAAGAGTTCATTAAACTTTCTGGTATAGCTTTAAATATTGAGTTCATAAACTTGTTAATGATAAGCTGTAGATAATGATGCTATTAACTAATGATACCATCTACTTTTGGAAAAAAACAACATATAAATTATTAACAAAATACTTTAATAAAGTATTCATTAAATAAATATTAAAGCAATTTTCAAAATTGTATAAATTACATTGTAATTGTGATGATTTAAAATGCTAATTATTTTAAATTTAAAATTCTTAATGTTTATTTTATACTAACAAAATAAAATAATAATTGAAAAAAGTTGAAACAGTGTGTTAAAATAATGAGAAAAGTTGAAACAGTATGTTATCAAAATTGTTCCTTTATAACCCTTATTATGTTTTAGCAAAGAATTTTGATTTTTGTTGTGTCCATAGAGAGACTTAATTTCAGCCATGTAGGCAAAAAATAAATAATATATACAAAACTATATATATCAGCAAGTTTACTTCTGTTTGTTGAGAAATTAATTTAACAATATAACAAGTACAATAAAATTAAATTACTGATAATAATTTATCCTAGTAACCTTTGCTAATTTCAATACAATATATTTAGTTTTAAAAGAATTTTATTTAGGGAGAATATTGGTTTTTTAATACATTAATTTTTTATAGTACATTGACAAAAAAAGAGTCTATAATGTCACTACTGGGTTGGTAGTCGATGATTTATGAAAATATTAATCCAGGGTATGGAATAAATCCTGTGGTTTATAGATTGTTGTCATAAGCTATTTGGAAATGCATTGGGCTTTGGAATTTGGAATAGATTCCAGGTTTCTTCAAATAAAAATTTGGAGGAAAGGATCATGACTTTATTTTTGATTTTGTTTAAGAGAAATGAATAGACTGTTTGGGTCTGGTGGAGGATTTGTGAATACTAATTTGCATCTCACATTCCAGATAGAGTGGGTGAGAAATACTGACATTCTTATAATTGGAAATTGTTTACTTTGTAGAGAATCTTTTAGCGAGAGGATTCTGTAAATATCAGTTTTACTGTTTTGGAAAATTAAAAATTTGATACTACTAAGTCCGGTACATGAGCGAATTATGTGGTCAAATGTCTCATCATGCCTCTTGCAGATTGGGCAGATAGGGTCAATGTTGTTAAGAAATCTCTTGTGGTGGAGGAACCAGTTGGTATGCATGGCTCCCAGATTTACTTTTACTAGGTAGTTTAAAAATTTAGGCTCTAATGCTAAGAACTTGAATATTGAAGTAATTCTATGATTAGTGATGCCAAGCATTGGCAACATTGAGTTGATTTCAGGGTTGATTTTATGGTGGGCTTCCCAGATGGTGATTTTTGTATTATATGGATTTTGTAAATTAGATGTAAATTGATTGAGAAGCTGGAGAACCTGGTATATTTAGTATGTGAAAATATCTTATTTCACACAATGCAGAATATTTATACTTTTCGAAATCTTCAAATGATTTGTGTACTCTTCTAAGTAAAGTCTATACAAATTTATTTTTGAACTTTAATAGTAAGTAATTTACTAACACTACTTTCATACAGAATCATCAGTTCTCCCTTTTGAGAATGCATTGTTTTAACTCTCAGCTCTTGATTACTTCATGCTAACAATCTCAGACTCTTTTTATTACTTACATTAATTTATATAATTTATTTTAAAGTTCTTGTTAGAATAAGCTTTCCAGGAAAAAAAATAACAGTACTTACTATTAGTACAATTTAATAGTTTAATTAAACTTTATTTACACACAATTTTAAATACTCGTAGAGGGGGGTGCACCTCCCCTCACTCTAGAAAATAATATCTATATCTAGCATGCTTTCTCTGATTTCTCTGACTTTGAAGAGTTGAAGTATTTCTATTCTCATCAGGATCAGTGTTTACTTCAATTGATTCTTGTGATCTAGACAACTGTTCATCTTTACTCAATCCACCTTCATTTTTTGTATTTTGCTCAATAGGTAATACATCATCCTGCTCAATAGATGAAAATTTTTCACAATCGTCACTGTCAAAAATTCTGAATGACAGTTCATAGAAAGTTCAAGCACTGGAAATAGTAACACCAGAATAATAAATCCTAAGATCCCACAGTTTGACATTCTACCACTACCTAAACCACACAGAGCACTATTAAAGTTAAGAGAATTAGGCTCAAAATAATTAATGTGCTTTCTATTAGGATTTCAAAAATCGATATATTACTTCTTCTTATACAGAAGATCTTTCACACTTTTACGTGATAAAATGAACATTTGTCTTGCAACAATAGATTATTATCAGTCCTATTTTCATTTAACATGTTTTCAAAAACATACTCCAGAAGCATCTATTATAAACTTGAGTGATCTATGAAGACCAGATAAAAATATTTTTATATCAACACTCACCAGATTAATTTCTGTCAAAAATTCTAAACTCTTTGCTGTTAAAATCAATAACCCAGACATTAGTCTGGGTATACAGATATAATAGTGTTACAATCTAGTGTTATAATCTAGTGACAATTAATTATCCAAAATTTCTAATAAGTGACTCTGAAATAGAAAGAATGAAGAGAATTGCTTCTGAAGGTGTATGACTCAAAAGTGAGCATGATAGGGAAAAAATCCATGACACAGAAATTTAAGTATTTTATCAAAATAAAGACATGCTAAACCACCTTTCTTTGAACTTTATAGCAAGTCTGTTATCATCACTAGATTATTGATTCATGTGACTTGTTTTCCTATAAAGAGAATTATCTGATTGTATTCTTCCACGAACAGATAAATCATGATTTCTAAAAATATAAAATATCCTGAAATGAGAAACTTCTATAATACTCTAATGGTATAGATTGATAGATAAGCAGTTAGCATAAAAGAGTAATAAGCAACAATTTCTTGTTTATTCCAGACTGAAAATAAAAGAGAAAGACTTTGTTTGGACATTTGAAATGAAATTGCTACTCTATACAAATAAAAATTATATAATCTATGGCATTAAATATGCAAGTGGAAAAATTCTATAATTATAGCAAATCAACTTAGTGTGATGACTTAGAATACACAGAGGTTAAACTCTCCATATAGCAGTGTCACCATTGCAAGCCAGAGTAATCAATGGAAGCAAAAAGGCTTGTGCATAAAATCCCTATCTAGTGCCTACTCATTCAACATCCCCAGACTAGTTTCCAGCTTGTAGCTTTCATTAGTGAGGAGCCTTGGATCTGCGAGCACTGCTCCTAGAACTTAGGATATAATGCAACCATCCAGCAGCCACCTTTTACCTTATTAGCTAACTAGAAAGCTTTGAGTCCAAAATGAAAACCCAATATTGTTTAAAATTCAAGCTCATTAGCTCGCACAATTGTATAGATCTGAACTCAGTTCAGCATCCATATTTTTGGTGTCTCTGATTCTTTAATAACCAGTGATCATAATCCTATTCAGCAGGATTAGTTTTAAATCACTAAACATCACATGATCACCATTTCATATGCTTACACAAGTTGTTTACACAGAGGATAAGTAGGAACTATATAGGGATTTTATGCAAAAACCTCCTTGCATCCATTGATTACTCTGGCTTGTATTGGTGGCACTACTATGTAGAGTTTAGCCTCTGATTAAACAGCTTGTGTAAGCATAAGAAATAGTGAACATGTGATGTTTAGTGGTTTAAAACCAATCCTGCCCAATAGGATTATAGTGACTCTGGTATTAAATAACCAAAGACACCAAAAAGTATGGATGTTGAACTGAATTCAGATCTATATAAGTATAGAAACTAATGAGCTTGAATTGAAAACATTATTGGGTTTTCATTTTGGACTCAAAGCTTTATAGTAAACTAATAAGGTAAAAGGTGGCTGTAGGAGGGTTGAATTAGATACTAAAGATCTATGTGCAGAGCTCTCAGATCCAAAGTTCCTCATTGATGAAAGCCACAAGGTGGAAACTAGTCTGGGGATGTTGGATGAGTAAGCACTAGATATGCATTTTATGCCCAAACTTTTTTGCATTCATTGATACTCTGGCATGGAGAGTTTAGTCTCTGTGCAAACAGCTTGTGTAAGCATAAGAAATTGTGATCATGTGGTGTTGAATGATTTAGAATGATTGGAATCATTCATTAAGCTTGCTCTTTAAAAAAAAAAAGTAATGGGAAGAATCCTGATAGGTAAGTATAACAATTTTCTACTGATTGTTGCCATTGACAGAATAGCCTAAATTGTTTAGAACATCATGTTAAATTCAGCATTTCATGAATCTAAACATTCATGTTAGATTTTCATATTAATAGTGTCACTGGTCAGGTCAGAAATATCTGAAGAAATTGAGGTGTTATATAATATTTTTGTCCTATTATTAATAGTTGAATGTATTTGAAAATTTAAATGAAATTTGAATTCTTTTGAAGACATTTAACAATTCGTTCTAAATAAAGTAAATATTCCAACATATAATTGTAAATATATAATGAAATATGTAGTAAAAACTCTTTTATATATGTGCACACATTTAAATCTATGGTACATTAGTCTATAGCGCATCCAGTTTTAACATTAAAAATATTTACAGTATATATTTCTTTCTGCTATTATGGTATGTTTGTAAAAATCATTCACATAATCCAGAAAAGAAAATTATACACACTGTTGAAATTGTAAATAAAGAATTGCCATTTGCTTTTTATGTGTGTACTTATTTAATAAAGCACAAATGAGAGACAATGGTTTTTTCCTATCATATTTTGAATTGTTAGAGATAGTTGATAAAGTAAAACAAACAGTAAATACATAGTGCAATACATAGTATTCTTCAACAAAACTTCATAAATAACAATAAAGGAGAAAGCATTACCCATTAAATTTTCCCAAATTTCTGAATGATGATGGTTTGGATATTTAAGAATATCTAGATACCCATTTTCTGGAAATATTAGATGAGTAGCTATGTTGACTAAAGATTGACTATTTGGAAAAATTCTAAGACTGACTGGAATTTGAAAAATCTTTCATGTTTATCTAGCCTATATTTGAACCCACGTCAATGCAATGACAGGTAGGTATGTACTCTATACCATGAAATTCTTATACAGGCTGTATATATATATAGTGTAACAATTATTTATAAATTGCCATTTGTAACAATATTTTATAAATTAATATAAATATGTATTATTTAGATATTTGAAATTATTAAATTAATATAAAAGATATGTATTTGTAACTATAATAAATATTTAGATAGGGGAAATTATTAATTATTAGATATGTGCCTATCCAATCTGTACCATTTGTAACTATATTAATTCATCATAGCATAGATAAAGAAATTACAGAATCACTGTGCCACTTGAAAATATTAGCATTAAAGATTCTTGGTATTTATTTATATATTGGGGCAGTCATCTGAACAATAAAACATACTGGCCATTGTCATCTAATAAAAATAATATCAAATATAGCAACTGAATAAAAGTACCCACTGTGAGATTCCTGGAGTGCCTTATGCTTATCTCCAATACTAGATTCTTCTAACAAAGAATCCTTCTATCCTTCTTTCCAAATATATAAGACCATTCATGGTCATATGCACACACGGGTGCTATTCATGACAACTTATAAAAAATATATTTTATAAAACTAATATTATGAAGTTGGAAAGGGATGGTATCACTCTTTATTCAGTTTAGCTAAGTACATGTGTTTCCCATGAGCGCCACTAGATTGTTTTCAATCTAGATAAGTATCTATTTATAGTGTACTTGAGTTCAAACTCATTCAGTACATATTTATTACACATGACTTGGATGACTATTGAACAAAAATGACATTCTTACATTTTATCTATATTGATAAAATTACAAGATCCCAATATTACCAAAGTTTGTACTATAGATCATAGATTCTTATAGACATTGCTAGCTCATTAGCGTATATTGATGAACAGACATGTATAATCCTATTAATGGCTTTCAAACAAGCATGTGAAGACCATTATTGATATTGATGGCCATTTAACTAATTATTTATCACAATAAAGGTAATAATGATGATGATGATGATAATATCATAATAATGATATTAATAGTGATATCATAATAATGATTATAATAGTGATGTCATAATAATTAGTTAAATGGCCATCAATATCAATAATGGTCTTCACATGCTTGTTTGAAAGCCATTAATAGGATTATACATGTCTGTTCATCAATATACGCTAATGAGCTAGCAATGTCTATAAGAATCTATGATCTATAGTACAAACTTTGGTAATATTGGGATCTTGTAATTTTATCAATATAGATAAAATGTAAGAATGTCATTTTTGTTCAATAGTCATCCAAGTCATGTGTAATAAATATGTACTGAATGAGTTTGAACTCAAGTACACTATAAATAGATACTTATCTAGATTGAAAACAATCTAGTGGCGCTCATGGGAAACACATGTACTTAGCTAAACTGAATAAAGAGTGATACCATCCCTTTCCAACTTCATAATATTAGTTTTATAAAATATATTTTTTATAAGTTGTCATGAATAGCACCCGTGTGTGCATATGACCATGAATGGTCTTATATATTTGGAAAGAAGGATAGGAAGGATTCTTTGTTAGAAGAACCTAGTATTGGAGATAAGCATAAGGCACTCCAGGAATCTCACAGTGGGTACTTTTATTCAGTTGCTATAGTTAATATTAATTTTATTAGATGACAATGGCCAGTATGTTTTATTGTTCAGATGACTGCCCCAATATATAAATAAATACCAAGAATCTTTAATGCTGATATTTTCAAGTGGCACAGTGATTCTATAATTTCTTTATCTATGCCATGATGAATTACTATAGTTACAAATGGTACAGATTGGATAGGCATATATCTAATAATTAATAATTTCCCCTATCTAAATATTTATTATAGTTACAAATACATATCTTTTATAATAATTTAATAATTTCAAATATCTAAATAATACATATTTATATTAATTGATAAATATTGTTACAAATGGCAATTTATAAATAATTGTTACAATAGATAGACAATATTGTATATACACAATATATTTGTATATAGTAAGTTTATTTAAACTTAGTAAAAGGATATTAAAATAGAAAAAATTAATGCAGCAATGTACTTTCTAATAGCATCATGCACAGAAAATAATTTAAATAATAAAGCATTTTAATTACTCATAAAAACAAAATTTCAAAACTTCTTAATTAATTCAAACAATCACGAATTTGCTTTTAATGAAAAAAAAAATTGAAATAATTTAGAAAAAAAAAAGTAAAATGAATTCTGTCAAAAAATAAAATAAAATAATCAATTCTCACAATTTTCCACCTGAATAAATTATTCAAATCTATCTTTTTCAGAATTCCATTAATTTCTAGTACATAAGTCCTTCTAACTTGAAACATAATCATTCAAACTTTCATAGTAAATCTATATATTTGCATATCTGTAATATTTATGAAGGAAAACTAATTTATAAAGAAAGAAGAATGATAATCAAATGCAAAAAATGATTACTAAAAAAAAAAAGATAAATATTTATAAATGTTGTTAAGTCCTTGGGTGATTTTTAAGCGGCACTTTTCAAGTGCTCCAACAACTGCCAATCAATTTATCACAGTACAGCTTTTAAAAAAAATTAAAAACAAAATAATTGCTTTCTCAAAATAAGATTATTTTAATTTTTAAAAAAAGATGTATAAACTTTAGTAAAAGTACATATATTCCTGTAAGAATTACAGACATGCTTCTGTTCTTCTCCAAATTTTTCTTGAGTTTGCTTATTCCAGCAACATTTTTGATATCATCCACATTTCTTTTTTTCAGATTCTTTGAAACATCTCCACATAATATAATAATTTTCACCTGCATTTACAATATGTTTAAAGTACATTACACTTAATTGTCATGGTATAATTATTTGTGTGTGCATATATAAAAGTTATATCTATCATAATAAAAAGAGTTAAGTTTCAATGATATTGAACACTAAATTAAAGAGAAAAAAAAGCTCCTAAAAGTTAGACCATTTGGTTTTCAACATTATCATCACTAAATAGCATTTGGTTTTCAACATTATCATCACTAAATAGCTAAACTCTCTATGGTCAATCTTAGAAGCAATGTATGAACTAAAATAATCACTCTTATCTATTTTAGGGGCTTTTTTTTTTAATTTCAGGAGAATATCAATTGTCTAAATTAATAAAGATCAAGAAAGGTTCACAAAATTACATCATTTAAATAATCAAATAAATATATTTAAGAATGCCATGTTTACATAAAGCAAATTGTAATTATGCAAAGCTATTACTATTTTAATTTGAAATTAAAGAATTATTAAAAAATAAATAATTTGGAAAATGATTTGTAAATAACAATCAAAACATTTTAAAGACACATTCATACTTCAAATGCAAATATTCACTTCTTTTATTTTGGATAGCTATAAATATAATAAATTAAAACCAAAATTGTAAAAGTAATTTAAGTTTTAAATTGGCTTTACACAAAAAAGTGAAGCTTAGTATTATTAGAAAAAAATTATAAGGCTTAGTGCTTCACTTTTTTGCTTAAAGTGCAATTTAAAACTTACCACTGGAAGGTGAAGTAAAAACAAAGATTTTATTTCAAAATTAATTTAATTATATTTAAAAAAAGACACTCATTTTATAAAAATAATTCTTATAGTATTTATTTTTTATTTAATGTACAATAATATGTAAATAAAACTAGATTATCATATATATATAAATAAAATGAATGAATTTCATAATACACTTCAAATATCTTACAAGACAAATTAATACTATTGAAATTAATTAGATAAAATTCGATCTACAGCTACATATTACTAGTTCAGTGCATAACATCATCAAACATAAACTTCCTTGGTTTGTCTGACACAGTGACCATTGATCATAGTAAAAAGCAATATTATGTACTCAATAGTATAGTGACAGGGCAATTTTTAAGATGCTGTGTTAAAATAGTTGAAATTGTTGATAAAGGAAACAAATAAATCTAATAATACCATTTTCTTGTTTCATTTTATATACATATGTATTATTTTCCTATGTTTTGTTTTTTTTTCACATTATGAATTTTTAAATTAGCCATACTTCGTTCTGAATTCACTCTATGTAAATGATTGACAATAAAAATGGTCAGTTCCAGTTTACCACTAAAAAGTCATAATTAAAATTAGTTTAATATTGTTTAAAAAAAGATAAATATAAATAAAATCATGATTAAATTTTATTGAATTATTTATTATTAAATTATTAGACTTTTATAAATATATAAAAAATTTAATTTATAAAAATTAGAGGTAAAAATTATATAAAATTATTATATTGTTACTTTATTCTTAATATTAAAAAATAAAGTGTTCTGATCTTCTGACTTTTTTTATATTGTTCAGTCATCTTTAAATGACATAAAAAGCAATAAATTATTAGATTTTTATAAATCTAAAAAACTAACTACTTTTATAAAAATTACAAGTAGTGACCTTATATAATTATTATATTGTCATTTTATTTTAAATGAGAATAGGAATTCTTCTAATCTCCTTTCTTTTTTTTTACAATATTCAATAAGTTTTGAATACAATTAAAAAATAAAAGCAAACCAAAAATGTTATCAATTCCAAACATATTAATCCCAGGTGTCCACCAACATTAGCATTTAAATTTGACTAATATAAATACCAACTTTCAAATAATATGAATTTTATTAAATATTTTACAGTCATTAAAGGAAGATGGATTTTAATTGGTTAAAACAGCAAAAAAAAGAAAAATTTAAGAAAACAAAAAATATTTTTTTATCGCCAGATAGTTTATATTTAAGTTCATTCTTACTAATACTTAAAATGACATTTAAATAAAAATCTTATTTTAAAGAGGGGGGGGGGGATTTCAATTTCTGTCTTATTAAAAGTTAAAGTACTAACTTAAAAACTGTTTTCAAGTTTTTTAATTAAAGCCATGAATTTTTAACAAAGAAGACATTTTTTTCTTATGAAAATTTGTATCAAATCAATTCTTAATATATATGTATATATTCTTGAGTAAATAATTCAAAATGACTGCAATAAAAAGCAGAAGATTTAGTATTTCAATTGAACAGTAAATACATTAACCAAATATACTGCAACTTCATACAAAAATAAATACACAATAAAAGTCCAGATAATAGACAGCTTGGGCAACTGACATTCTGAAAATCAATGGTTCTAATGTACTGATTTTTTTATGGATCAAACCTATTTTTATTTTCTTAACCATAAAAAAATTATTCAAATGTAATACTTATTCAATTATAATCACTTTAATAAAAATATATCATTGTCACCATTAGCAAGTATTCATAAATAAATAATGCTATTCTAGGTTAAAACTGAACTTTTCAAAAACTAAAAAAATCCTCTCCATGAATCGTGAATAAGTCTACATATATCATTTAATAGTTTATTGTGTTTTTGTGACATAATGAAATTATGATTTTAAATTCTGCAACAATCTGTTCTTTGTGAAAAAGTTCAACCTTTTATATTAATACTAGCTACATCTGTGGTTTTGCTTGCATTAGTAGAATAAAAAAATATAATACAATATGAAACTTCTCTCATGGCTTATGTATTGCAAAAAAAATATAAACTTTTACAATCATTGTTTATGTATTATTTACATGAAATAATGATATATAATTTATCAACAACAACTTTCACAAAAATATAACCTTTTATGATCGATTACACTAATAAATTTGATCAATTTTAATCAAGTTTTAGGATTTGAGTTTAAATATATTTCTCTTGTGATAAACTAATTTTTAAAATGCCTATAAAATTTTAAAACCATAATATTTTATTCACAAACCACTTGCAAGTGAGAAATTAAATACATGCTACAAATGAAATCAAATTTTTCCTTGTTTGCTTTACTAAAAACTATAATTCTTTCAACTTCTGTAGTATGTATTGAAGTGGTAAATCTGTAGTACATATTTAACTTCACTGCCTGATGACATTACATACCTTCAAAGTAGGGTTTGAACCAGATTATATGTTTATTTGGTCATCTAGGAATGTTAAGTACACACATATACACGTATAACTTCCACCCTGTTTATTTAAGAAATGGTTATGTGTAACCAGTTGAATTATTATTTTAGCTTAAGTATATTTTATTTTCAAGCTTGTAAATTCCATTCACTTAGATAATTGTGTATGTGCGTATATGTATTACAGATATAAAAATAAATACAATTAATGTAGAGCTAAAGCAAATGTCAGAAAATTCTAAAAAGTATTATTACAATTTAAAAAAGGTCATTCTCATTTTAACTATTTCAAGTCAAACCAAAAATCATATTTTAAAGTTATTTGCAATTTTAAAAATACGTTTAAATAATGCTTTCTGGAACATATTGTTTACATCTTCCAATATTGCTCAATTTCAAGTATAGGAGGAGCAGAAGTTCTAGGAACGTACGGAAGGAGTTCAAATCACTCTTCTCTCTGGTATTTGTGAAGAGAGTGGAAACAAAATGGACTGTGAGTAAAAGGAATTTGCCTCCCTGATCTTTAATCGCCTTTGTTCTGCCTCCCTGCTATACCATCGCTACTTTAGAACTGTTATGTTTAATTGTAAAGAATATTGGAAGATGCCTACCATTATTTTATTAATATTGTGCCTTGCTAAACTTCGTATACATTATTATAAGTGGCCACCATAACTTCTAAAGGTAATCCGTTTTGCTGAAGAATGAACTCTTAATTCTTCTCACTTCATTTCTTTCCTAAATTTTAATTGTAATCAGAATGTAATCTTTATTTATTTTATAACTGATTATAAACTTAATTATCATTAAATTTGTGATTTTCTCTCTTAAGTTTTAAACTTGTTCTTTGAAACGCTAAGCACAGAATTATGTACTTTAAATCTATCATTAGCTTTTAAAGTTTCACACTCTAATTATTTTATTTCATGCAGCAAAACTTATTTTAAATATATATCTTATTAAATTAGTTTTAGTGTGCTAATGTTTTAATCTAGCGAACTTATATTATTTCAATCATCATTCCGATATTTTTGGAATATTTAAATAGTTAAACGTAAAATTTCTTATTGAACGCTGTTCGCTCGGTTAAATATTTTGAAATTATGATTAATGGCGGATTGTTTAAAAATCATATCACTATTGCTATTTAAATACAATTTATGTTCTTTTAATAAATTTGATTATTAATATATTTTAATAACTATTTATTACTTATAAGCCATTAAGAGTTAAATTAATTATAATATATTGTCGTTTAGGAATACTTGGGCTTGTTAAATAGGAAAAATAATATTTTTCCCTCTTCTATATTCGACATCCTAAATTTATTAAAGTTATACGTACGATGCTGAGTGGGTTATTATTTTATCATGACGTTACACATGCTATTATTGCTTTATTTAAGCTTAAATTATTTCATTAGTCATTTACGACTTAAGCCATATTCGCGTTGCTTACTTATGAAAGCATTTTAAAGAATTATATTTTGCTTTATCATATTTACTCATCCGAAATCCAGATTTTCTTCACGTAACTCGTATAGGAATGAAGTTTTGTATAACCGATCTCAGGATAAACATTATAGTATTAAGGCTCTGCATGTGACACATTAGAGGGCATACCATGAAATCCTTACCACTCATATTTTCGAATATCGCCTTGTGATAAATGCAAGCGGAATCATATATGTGATAAAGCCTTCCAGTCCAAAGATGGACATCTTCTCCATTTTAAACGCTGTCATTATAGTTAGCACTGCGAGTTCTTTTATATGTAGTTCTCATTTTATCTATAAGACGTGGAGCAGTGATGTTGTAAACCACTCATTTAATAATTAGTCGAATATTTTAGGATTGTCACAGTAAAACTTATTAGGTTAACCCATTCCTCATTTGTACAGGCCCAAATATGCTCATAAACGATAAATTATTAACTATCATATCAAGAGTAAACCTCTCTTTAGAGATGAATTTGTAAACGTCCTTATCATTACGTAAAGTAATGATCACCGCATTGATAACATTAATTTATTATTATACTATAACTCATTACCGCATTAAATCTGTGCTATGTTTTCTAATGTAAATTAAATTGTTTATATTTATTAAATTATTATGTTTTAATAATTACTCATGCGATGTGTCTTACTGACTCTCACTCATTGAATTCCATTAAATATTTATAATAATGTTAGTAATATTTAGAAGTTATAACTAATTACTTTAAATGGACATTTATCTCTGGGTTGTTCTGTCTTTGCTCATTCTGGATGGATACTATTTTATAATTCATGTTTCTTTTGCAATGCTAGCTATGTGCAATTCATTTAAAATTTATAAATTGTCCCTTCACATAAGATAATTGATTGAGCCAATATTTGATATTATTTATTTACATTAATTACCCTATAGATCTCATATTTCTTTGCTGTGTCTCTGGGACCAGAATGAATAAAATTTCATGTTATCATCAGAAGTGTTGTTTATAATGTTATAGTTTTAGAGAAGAGCAAATAGGGCAGAATTCATGATTGCTCCTGACCTGTGTATCTCGGGCATGAGTGGATTTAGGGTACTTTTGCTTAGATTCTAAACCTTGTTAAATGAACATACAATTCTGACCGGTAGTACAGGATTTTTTTTTCTCTCTTGGGCTTGGCAACCCAAAGGTTTGGGGCCTCGATTAATTAAATCTCACATCCTGTAGACTGCTTATCTTGTTGTTGGCTCAATCACTGAGGTCTATATTAATTACATACCATACCTTGTAAGTGCTTATGTTTTTGGTGGCTTATATTTTAATGTCTCCAAGATTATCTAAATGTAGATTCATTAATTAATTTTGTTGGTTAAATACTATAAGCTATGTGAGTAAAACAGTATTGTTAGTCAAAATAATTATTTAAAAAGTAATAAGATAGTTAATAGATATATAAATTAATTATATGTGTAGCTTGTACTATCTCAGTGTATATATATTATACATTTGTTATTATGTGTTTGTGACAATAAGGATGAAGAAAATTAAAGTGTTAGAAAGGTAGTAAGAGTAGATTGGAGCAAGGGTAGAATGGATGAAAGAAATAATTTTTTCTTTGTCAAAATTGAGTAGTGTATATCTCAGTTTTGGTATCTAGAAGTATCCAGTATCGATATTATTTTAAAAACTTTAATAAAAAATCATTGCTTGCTAGCAAGTATTTAAAATGTTCGTTTCCTATTATTAGTAGCCTCAAAGCAGGTGAAGACCTTAAAAATGGAATTCTATGTCAAGCGGTCCGATGTAGTGGACATTACACTTCAACGACATTGATTCTTAGAGTAACCTCGAAGTAGGTGAAGACCTTTTATGTAATACCAAGCAGCCAGATGTAGTTGGCAAAATGCTTAAATGGTTTACATGTTCTCATGCTAGCAAAAGAAAAGTTGCTTGCTAATTGATATTTTAAATGTTCGTTTCTTATTATGAGTAACCTCGAAGCAGGTGAAGACCTTTTATGTAACACCAAGCAGCCAGATGTAGTTGGCAAAATGCTTTAATGGTTTGCATATTCTTATGCAAGCGAAAGTGAAAAGTGATATCGATAAATACAAATTACTGGGAAGAATATTAATTTTGACATTTTATGATAGCCTCACGCTTCTTGGAAATGATATAGATAATTGAGTTAAATTCCTATATTCAAACTTACGTTAGTCACGTGTTGTTAGTTTGTAGTAAATAATAACTATTCATGAAATAAATTGTTTTATTCTAAATATGTCAATCCATGTTGTATAACTTGCATAATGTCATAATATTTTCTTAGCTTTATTTTGCTGGATTGCAACATAAGTCAACTTAAACACTGTTTTATGTATACATAAAATTTATTTATATGAAGTAGAATTTATAGCTGTTGCAGATTGTTGTAAAGGGATAAATATAGTGATGTATCTTGCTGATTCCAAAACAGCATTGAAAATAAAATATATATTTGTTTAGTATATTGTGAATTATTTGACCATTGTGAAGGGAAATTTGGTATCCATTTTTGTGAGCATGAATAACCCAAATATTATAAGTTATTAATCTTGCCGTGTTGGCATGGCGCCTTGTATTTATACAATTATAAATTTTGCCAACCGGTAAGTTCATGTGTTAACATAACTTACATTGAGTGAGATTCAAACGTAAGCAAATATTTAAGAGAGAAAATCATGCTTTGCTTTGGCTTTCTGTTATACTTTGTATTATCAATTTACTAATAAAGATTTTTTAGTCAATTCCAGATGCAAAGAGAACAGATGGAAAGTGGCAAAAGAAGTAAAGACATGGTAATTTTTAAATATATTTTGTGTTATAGAATTAATAGTTAATAATTTTATAATATATAGCTTAAATGATATAGGCAGATTCAAGTAGTGAGAAGAGTAGGCATAAATAATAAAGTGGTAGGGCATCATATAAGTTAGGCAGGGCAGGAAGAAAGTGGTAGGTATGGTGGGAAATGGTAGTATGGGGGTGATTGGGGAAAAGGGATAGGCGAATAACCCATAGCAAATAACAAGGTTATAGAATTAGCGCTCTCAACAAAATGAACAATAATAATTATCAGTTATTCATGATGATGAAAGGTTTATTAAAGAAGCATGGAGAAATACAATTGGAGATGATTCGGAAATATGGTGAAGAACGGAAAAAACAAGCTGAAGAATCCCAGAAGAAGATGCAGGCTCTATTAGAGAACCAAGCTGAAGAACAGAAGAAACAAGCTGAAGAATCTTGGAAGAGGATGCAGGGTCTATTTGAAAAACGAGCTGAAAGACATCAGAAGATGGAAGAATGGATGGAGCAAACTCATGTAAAAGGATCACTTGCCATCAAAGAGATGAAAGTAGAATATCCACAACAGAACGTGATAAAGCATGAGGATCAGTTAGGAGATTTCCAAGTAGTCCAAGGAGAAATTAGTGATCATCTTTATGAGCCAGATAATAAGGCTAAATATGAGTATGAAATATCTAAAAATGTGGTTAAGGGCATGTTTCAAGAAACTCAGACGAAAATACAACTGGATTTTAAAGAATCTGAAGAGAATGATTTAAATATGAAAGGTCTGGATTCTCTTATGACCCAAAAATGTAAAACAGATTTGAACTATCAGAAAAATATGATTAAAGAAACTGATAGAAATGCTACTAATGTTGAAACATTACCTATGGATATAACTTTATGTGATGAAAATTTCTACTCAGGATTCCTTTTTGTCTGATGAAAAGCTTGATTCTAGTTGTCTTTTGAAGGCAGAAGAAAAAAATAGGATGGAATCATCTAAATTGAATATTTTAACAGAAGTCCAAAGAGATTCTTTATTGGAATATCAGTCTAAAAATTTTAAAGTTTATAGATCCACTCTATAATCCAGATAATCAATCAAATTGTGAAACTTTGATTGATACCTCCATCAATAAATCTGTTACAGTTAGTCAGATTTATCAAAAAGAAGAAATTTCATTTGGTTCTAACACAGTACCTGATGAAAACCAAATTCAGCCATTTATTTTGAATTCTTTCAGCAATGAGAAGTCAACAAGATGTTTAGATTCTGCAATGGATTTGCATGAAGGTTTGTCATTAATGAACAGACTGAGCCTGAATCTTGTGTTAAAAGTAGAATTGCTGGAATAATGGATAGTGATAGAATTATTTTTCATGTTAAAAACAAGTTTGAAGATGGTTCTAGTGATATTCCATATTTAAATAATGCTTTGTTAAATAAATGTTGTAAAAATGTATTGACTGATAAGCAGTTTAATAAAAGTAATTGTAAAGTCCAAGCATTAGATAACAGAAATGAAGAGCTACCTTTTCACAAAAGTGATTCTTTTTTAACAGATAAAATTGAACCGCACATCTTTTTATCTGAATGTGCTGCAAAATGTTTTGAAAGTCTTAATAAAAATATAATGTTTGAAGAAACACATGACTGTTTATCAAAACAAACATTTTCTGAAAAGCAATGTTTAGGTTGTAGAAAAAGAAAACTCCTGCCAAATGATTATTTTACTTTTACTGCTCAGAATTTTAAGAAAAGAAGGTGTAATAAGTTAAATACCATAACAGATGATATAAAAATGGCAACTTATTTAAATGATTTTATCAAAGTTGATAAGAACATAAATATTTCAATAACTAATGATATGGAAATGACAACTGGTGTAAATATTATTAAAATTGGCAATAAATGTCTGCAGGAAACTATCATCACTGATAAAGAAAATGACAAGGTTCCTCCAGACATTGTTAATATTCAACTATGTCAATTGATATCTGAAAAAACTAGTAATTTTTATAAATTAGATAATCCTTCAGTCAGAAATGATATGAAATTTGCTTCTTGCTTGTCTAACAGATTTGCTGGTGAAGGGCAAATTAAATTGAATTGTACTGTTCATAATCATGAAAAGGATTCAGTTGTGAATATTACTGAAGTCGATTCTCAGAACAAGATGAATTTTAGTGATTCTTTAAGTAAAGGTGATATCGAAATAAATACTTGTTTGCCTAATGTAGTTGATGCTAATGAAATGCAGATGGATTTGAACTATTTGGTACATGATAGTGAAAATACCATTAAAGTAGATTCTCCAAATGAAGTAAATAGAAGTGATATAGAAATAAATTCTCATTCTCTTGGTTTGAATGATATAATTGAAAAGCAAATTGAAGTGAATTGTCATTCTGGAAAGATTGAGAAAAATTTAATTTCAAATATTAGTGAACTCCATTCTGGGAGTATAAATTCTAATTGGGATGTAGCATCTACAATGAAAACAGAAAATTATGTTAACAATTCATTCTCTGTGGATTCAAAATTGACTTTACTAAACACTAAAGAGATGGATGTTATAGTTACTAATAATTTTGAAAAGAAATTTGATAAACATTCTTTGATCAATAAACAAGAATCTGATTGTTTTTCTAAATTCCAAGATATTGGTGTGGAAATAGCAGATTGTATTGATAACGTTTCCATATGACAGTGTTTTCAAATAATTGTTCATGATGAAGAAAATGTTTGGATTCCTGTTAATAAGGCAATCAAAACTAAGATTATTCATGATAAAGAAAACTTTCGAATTCCTGTTAATAAATCTATCAAAACTGCTATAAATAAAGAAAATGCTTGTACATTTACTTCTGCTATTGAAAAGTACGAAGAGGTAAAGATTTATGAAATGAATTTATTTATTGCTGAACATATTGATCCTGCAACCAATAAGAATATCATCTTTAGTGGTAGTAATAATATTTTCGAGATGGGGATGATTACAAACCCAATATTAGACAAACCTAATTTTTTTAGAAATATTAGTTATAGTGATACAGAGATTTGTAAACCCTTACTGGACAAGAGTATTTGTATCCATCAAAGATATGACCATCAACATGCTCGATTAAAATTGGTCCACATAGCAAAAATTAGGGTAAGAAAGAGATGTATTCCTTATCATAAAATTTGGGTAGATCAGATGTGGGTTAGGGTTTCCAAGTATAATAATGTTGCATGCCAATTAAAGTCGTATATACCACCCGACCCAGGGAAAAAATAGTAAAAAGTGTTTGAGATATTAGGAGGGACCATTGATTTGCAAAAGGACTTAAGAGAATAGGGAGATTCCAATTAGTACATTGTAATTAGAATTTTATGAAGTGAATTATAGACAAAGAGTAGGGGGGAATAGACAAACTAATTCATTATTATTAGGTTGACCATGTTTATCTTTGCCACTTGGAATAATTTTTAAAGGTATAAGTAAAATCATTTTTTTTTAACAAATTTTTTTTTTTGTTTGTTCCTCCGATTACGGGAATGTGAAGTGGTAAATCTGTAGTACATATTTAACTTCACTGCCTGATGACATTACATACCTTCAAAGTAGTGTTTGAACCAGTTTATATGTTTATTTGGTCATCTAGGAATGTTAAGCACACACATATACACGTATAACTTCCACCCTGTTTATTTAAGAAATGGTTATGTGTAACCAGTTGAATTATTATTTTAGCTTAAGTATATTTTATTTTCAATCTTGTAAATTCCCTTCACTTAGATAATTGTGTATGTGCGTATATGTATTACAGATATAAAAATAAATACAATTAATGTAGAGCTAAAGCCAATGTCAGAAAATTCTAAAAAGTATTATTACAATTTAAAAGAGGTCATTCTCATTTTAACGAAATCAAGTCAAACCAAAAATCATATTTTAAAGTTATTTGCAATTTTAAAAATACGTTTAAATAATGCTTTCTGGAACGTATTGTTTACATCTTCCAATATTGCTCAATTTCAAGTATAGGAGGAGCAGAAGTTCTAGGAACGCACGGAAGGAGTTCAAATCACTCTTCTCTCTGGTATTTGTGTAGAGAGTGGAAACAAAATGGACTGTGAGTAAAAGGAATTTGCCTCCCTGATCTTAAATCGCCTTTGTTCTGCCTCCCTGCTATACCATCGCTACTTGAGAACTGTTATGTTTAGTTGTAAAGAATATTGGAAGATGCCTACCATTATTTTATTAATATTGTGCCTTGCTAAACTTCGTATACGTTATTATAAGTGGCCACCATAACTTCTAAAGGTAATCCATTTTGCTGAAGAATGAACTCTTAATTCTCCTCACTTCATTTCTTTCCTAAATTTTAATTGTAATCAGAATGTAATCTTTATTTATTTTATAACTGATTATAAACTTAATTATCGTTAAATTTGTGACTTTCTCTCTTAAGTTTTAAACTTGTTCTTTGAAACGCTAAGCACAGAATTATGTACTTTAAATCTATCATTAGCTTTTAAAGTTTCACACTTTATTATTTTATTTCATGCGGCAAAACTTATTTTAAATATATATCTTATTAAATTAGTTTTAGTGTGCTAATGTTTTAATCTAGCGAACTTATATTATTTCAATCATCATTCCGATATTTTTGGAATATTTAAATAGTTAAACATAAAATTTCTTATTGAACGCTGTTCGCTCGGTTAAATATTTTGAAATTATGATTAATGGCGGATTGTTTAAAAATCATATCACTATCGATATTTAAATGCAATTTATGTTCTTTTAATAAATTTGATTATTAATATATTTTAATAACTATTTATTACTTATACGCCATTAAGAGTTAAATTAATTATAATATATTGTCGTTTAGGAATACTTGGGCTTGTTAAATAGGAAAAATAATATTTTCCCTCTTCTATATTCGACATCCTAAATTTATTAAAGTTATACGTACGATGCTGAGTGGGTTATTATTTTATCATGGCGTTACGCATGCTATTATTGCTTTATTTAAGCTTAAATTATTTCATTTGTCATTTACGACTTAAGCCATATCCGCGTTGCTGACTTATAATAGCATTTTAAAGAATTATATTTTGCTTTATCATATTTACTCATCCGAAATCCGGATTTTGTTCACGTAACTCGTATAGGAATGAGGTTTGGTATAACCGATCTCAGGATAAACATTAGAGTATTAAGGCTCTGCATGTGACACATTAGAGGGCGTACCATGGAATCCTTACCACTCATATTTTCGAATATCACCTTGTGATAAATACAAGCGGAATCATATATGTGATAAAGCCTTCCAGTCCAAAGACGGACATTTTCTCCATTTTAAACTCTGTCATTATAGTTAGCACTGCGAGTTCTTTTATATGTACTTCTCATTTTATCTATAAGACATGGCGCAGTGATGTTGTAAACCACTCATTTAATAATTAGTCAAATATTTTAGGATTGTCACAGTAAAACTTATTAGGTTAACCCATTCCTCATTTGTACAGGCCCAAATATGCTCATAAACGAAAAATTATTAACTATCATATCAAGAGTAAACCTCTCTTTAGAGATGAATTTGTAAACGTCCTTATCATTACTTACAGTAATGATCACTGCATTGATAACATTAATTTATTATTATACTATAACTCATTAGCATACTAAATCAGTTGCTTATATGCAAAGTAATAACCACATTAAATCTGTGCTATGTTTTCTAATGTAAATTAAATTGTTTATATTTATTAAATTATTATGTTTTAATAATTACTCATGCATTGTGTCTTACTGACTCTCACTCATTGAATTCCATTAAATATTTATAATAATGTTAGTAATATTTAGAAGTTATAACTAATTACTTTAAATGGACATTTATCTCTGGGTTGTTCTGTCTTTGCTCATTCTGGATGGATACTATTTTATAATTCATGTTTCTTTTGCAATGCTAGCTGTGTGCAATTCATTTAAAATTTATAAATTGTCCCTTCACATAAGATATTTGATTGAGCCAATATTTGATATTATTTATTTACATTAATTACCCTATAGATCTCATGTTTCTTTGCTGTGTCTCTGGGACCAGAATGAATAAAATTTCATGTTATCATCAGAAGGGTTGTTTATAATGTTATAGTTTTAGAGAAGAGCAAATAGGGCAGAATTCATGATTGCTCCTGACCTGTGTATCTCGGGCATGAGTGGATTTACGGTACTTTTGCTTAGATTCTAAACCTTGTTAAATGAACATACAATTCTGACCGGTACAGTATTTGAATATTCAGACACAACATACATTATAACCATTTTAAAAAAATTTCCAATATCTTTCATCTTTTAATCAGTGCTGCCCTCTTTTTACATTTTTTATGAAATCTTTCAAAAGTGGATATGATTCCAACACATACTGCAAATTACCCAAGTTTTTAATCAACCAAGTATCAAAGAAAAAGAAAAGAAAATTGTGCAAAATATATCAAGATTCATGTAATATTTCTTGAATTATAAAGCAATAAACAAACTTTCACATTTATAAAGTAATAAGAATAAAGATTCTATCAGCTACATATTCCCAGTAAAAACAGTCAATAATGCGCTTTTTTTAGATAATACAATTTTTATGACAGAAATACAAATTGCCTTTATACAAAAACAATCCCCAAGTTCATTACAAAATATTTTTTAGGAAATCTCTATTACCATTTATTCATCTCACATGCCAAATGCTAAATAATATGCTATTTGAAATTATGATCATATTTTCAAAACATGTTTAAATAAAATTTTGCCAATGTCTTTATATTATTATTACTACATAGAAAGAAAAGTAAAGAAAAAGGTAGACCACCCTTTTCTTGTAAAATTTTCTGTCTTGTGTTTATGGTTTTATCATTATTCAGACAGCCATCATAACATCTGATTGGCTGTCAGATAAGTATTATAATAAGCGTGAAAGGTTTGCAGTCTTTCAATTTAATTTCAACAACAAATTTGAAAAGATAACAATCCTATACTAAACTAATTTATTTTGAAATAGCTATATAATTATAATAATATACCCTATCTTTCAAATTTATTCACATTCTTAATCTGAGATCTAATTATACTAAAATGTACAAAATATTTTTTCTCATCATTCGTTAATAAAATATATGAAATTTTTGAACATTATTTATTACACCAATTTTTAAACAATGAATTTATATCACTAAGAGCATTTTTAGATTATCTTTTACTGACAAAAACTGTATAAACATTAGCATAATATAAATATAGAATTTCAAAATATGGGATTCTCATTTTTCCTTTTAATTGATTCAAATCATTTATATAAAAATATAAACTAAAGATAGAGCAAGCACAGAACTTTTTTTAAAATCAATTTTCATACCAAATCTTACCATCAGCATAAAGAAGCCTTTGTCTCATATCACAATGCAAAAGTAATATATGAATTAACTGAGTTAAAATTCTTAATCAAATTAATAAAATCAATATATATATAAATCACACTTTTATTCCAGTTTTCTATTAACAAAAATTTTTCATTGATACTTTTGATTATTTAAAACCACATTGAGTCTCTGGTCCCATTCATCTATGACAGAAAGCAGCCTATTCAAAAATATTCTTGAAAATAGTTTTGCTAAAACCAATGGTATTGATATGTAATAATAATTAATGATATAGCCATTAACAGAAAGAATTATGTTCCTTTGTCTAAGAAATTATCTACCCACATTACATAATGCTATATGTAAATCTTGTGTAAATTAGCGTGACAATATATATACACATCCATTTCTCATTATAACTATTACTAAGTTTATGACTTGTAATAGTTGAAAGCTAACTAGGTAAATTAAGCCAAAATAATCATTAAAGCTTTGCTATATACATGCCACATATATTTATAAGTAGTGAAATAATAGGAATATGTCTATAAATTCTTAAAAAAATTGTAATAGTTCTGAAATTAATATATCACTATTATATTTTAATACTTCTGCAGATACTTTACCAGGACTTCCTCTTTTCATTTTTAACGCTACAGAGACATTTTAACATTATTATTTATTTAGCATATGCTTTTTTTTTTAAATTTAGTTTTAGTTAGATTTCATTTAGAAAGTAAATTCACTAATGGCTTTATTAAGTCCTTCAATTCTTCCACTGTAGCACTAGATTTGATATTCATTACTTATGTAATTCATGTTTTGTGCTTGTTCATAATTATGTAGATCAGAGGCTGTTATTTTAATTTATAAAGCAGATGAGTGCAATGATCATGGTTATCCTGAATTTGTCAAAAAGAGTCCAGTTACATCTAGGAAGACTAAACACAGTTGACTTTATTTCTGGATCTGAAAAAAAATATTTGTAATTTCATAAGAACTCCGTTTTTATACAACAATTCTTTGATTGTAATTCTTGAATGGATATCACAATGGGCATTTTCATTTGAAACAAGTTTTAAGTAATAGAACTATATCATAAATTATCCACAAGTCTGAGGCAAAATCTCTTCTGATATCTGGTGGAGGAATATGTTAAAGAAAAAAAAACACTGCAAGGAACAGACTGGAATGTACCAGTAATATTTCTCATGGTAATGTTTAATCAAGAATTCAAAAGTTTAGTGTAGAAATTTTTCTCTATATTTAAATAAAATATGTAAATAGGATGGATACAGCATAAAAAAAAAATCTAAACTCTAGAATTATTATTCAAAAGATGATCAAGGTACTTCATCTATTTGAAGTATTACCATTATTATGCAAATGAGTACCATCTATTGATTGAATAGGATTATGATTTTATTTAACTAGTCCATATATTATCTTCAATGTCTCAAGACATAATTTAAAGTGCCCATGATTAGAACAGTGCTGTGTCTCCTTTGCATTTTTAAACAGTGAATAAAACCACTTGTCAATAACTGAATTTCTGTTTTTTAATCATTTATTGCTTATGAAACTCCACATTTATTTTACAGTTCTATCAAATAAGGAATGCCATATTCCCTTTTAATTAAGTCACTAATAATATAATCATAATGAGAGAATCAGTCAGGATTCTTAATTACAGAGAATCAATATGACTTATTTATATCCATAACTCAATTCTTAAAAAAATTCCATACTTCAGTAATAAGAAAAACTTAATAATCCAAACTGAAAATTTTATTGTACAATAGATGCTAAAATTTAGTATGAATAGTAATTGTTTTTAAAAAAACCACATAGAATTTAATACTAATATGCATGGGATAGAACCTATTTTTTAATGCATCCTAACTAATCTTGGAGTGTACTAAACTGTGAACTGTCCATCAATACATTTAGAAGTGTTAATTAAATATTAATTTATCTTATATTTTAATTACTAACTATAACAATATCCATAAAATATCAGTGTTCAGAAAATATGCAATTAAATTTCTTTAAAACTAATTTTCAGCCTAATGAATTTGAGTTAGTTAGGCATGTGGGCACTCATCTTATAGCTAAAGATGCCATTCTATGGCGCGCTTTTCGCATCAAAACACATTAAAATGCTGTTTCCGTGGCCGACACGTTCGAACCCGCATTTTCTACAATACAACTTTTTTGTTGTGCTACAGAATGCAGGCCGCTATGTCGTGTCGCAGTACAGCATGTATGTCGCTAAGCAGCAATTACATTTTACGAATTTGCACAATTTATAAAATAATTACAGCTTGATGAGAGAGTTTGTATTTGAATTGTATTGAAATGTTGTTTTCATTGGATTTTTCTTTATTTTAAACTATTGAAATGTTCAGATGTTTTAAAACAATAATTATAAGACTTTTTACAATGTACAGTATTGAACTTTTATTTGGGTAAATGTTAAATATCTGTTTTTATTGAGTTGCAATTAGGTAACGTGTCAAGTAACGTACAGTTAGTAACATTCACGAGACAAAGAAGATTCTACCGTCTGTATATTTTTGAAGTAAAAAAGAGCGGTACGAGAAAAATATCCAGTAAGAAAAGTCCAAATGCACAGGTTTTTTTGTAAATTTAATAAAAAGCAAATATTATAAACATGTTTAATAAGTAAAGAAGACATTTGTTTGTTGTTTAAAAAAGTTTGAGTTTCTTTCTTCTGTCTGAATACGCTTACGATTTTGAATTTTTTTATTTTAGCATAACAAACAAACAGAACACTAACCCTAAAACTAACCCTAAACTAACCCTAAAACTAACCCTAAACCTAAAACTAACCCTAAACTAACCCTAAAACAATCCCTAAGCCTAATCCTAAACTAACCCTAAATCTAACCGTAACAACTTTTACTTTTATTACGATTATAATTTTTTAGTTAAACAACAACAAAAAAAGTCGTAACACAAGTAAAAAAATAACCGATAGAAAATTGATAAAAAAAAAAGCTGTAACACAAGTAAAAAAATAACTGATAGAAAATTGATAAAAAAAAAAGCCGTAACACAAGTAAAAAAATATCCGATAGAAAATTAATAAAAAAAAGCCGTAACACAATTTAAAAAGTATACGATATAAAAAACACGAATCAAATTGTAATTTGTTGATTTTATTTTACATTTATTATTATCATTTAAATTGTATACGTTAATAAAAAATAATATTTAAAAAAGACGATTTTGTTTTGTTTTTATTTTCGCATTACAAAAAAGCACAGAAAAATTATTAAAATCAATGGCCTGTGAATGTCCATATTTTATAGTTTTAGCATGAAAACGACGCCATCCTATGGTGTCTTTATCTATAATACAAGCACCGGCATGTGTTGTGCAAAAATTAATGATAACAGAACATTTTAGTTTGTATAGTCAATATTGAATAAAAGATTACTGTTTTTAGCAACATGTACACTAAAGTTTCCAATTATAAAAAAATCAGGTTTTAAAAATATTGCTGCAATAATATTATCCACCAAGAAACAAAAACAATTTATCTCTCTGGACTTTCATAAACTAATGGCGGAACATAAGCATTGATAACACTGAGAGAAGTAACATTGCATAAAACAATTTTTAATGCAATAAGCTTTAATTAATACATTTGAATATTTCAAGAATAGAAGATAACAAGTTTGACCTCACAGAGAATTCAACACTGAGCAGTAGTCTCTTCATTTGATGGTTTGCCTTTCCAAAAAAATTGGTAATATTCCCATAACTCAATTAAACTTCTTTTTTCTGAAAAATTAGGTTCCTAAAAGCATCTATATTAATCTTAACCCTTGAAATTCTACAAATTCTTTACTAAATTAAGATCTTGAAAAATTTATATTATGAAGAATTTTTTTCAAGCAAAGTTTAATACTTAAAAAATAAAATAATCAACTTAATAACTACTATTATTTCTTTTCTTTAATCATCATTATCATCATAATGAGAATTCATGAAATATAACATATTTCAACACCTTTTTTAATCCTTCAACATAGATGATTTGTAGAGACAATCATTGACCAAGTAAAACAGTTATTCCAAATCAAGTTCCAAATGACTTATTACTGATTTCATGCAAGACTAGCAGTGTACTAAACTTGCTTCATGACAACTTTCTAAACACAGGATATTTTCATAAAGAAAATAAAAGTGAAAAAGGGTCTGAAATGACAATTGTTTCACAAGTAATCAAATGATGAAAATGTAACTTGCACAAAAACATATCCCACTGCCACAATTACAATAAAGATCACTGATACTTTGAGAGATCATGATGACTGAGCATATACTATTTCAAGCAATGAAAAACTTTAAAATATAAAAAAGAGCAAATAAAGAGAAAGGATTGAAACATTTATCTGAACCAGACCCAATATCAAGATTTAGATTATTTAGTTTTAAATCCTAAAAAATTGTTGTTGGAGTATTCTTAATTGAGCATTGTTTATTGGTAAATTATAGTTAATGATTATAAGTAAAAGTCTTTATGATATCCATCACCTGTGAACCTCGTTGTGATGGCTGATTCCATAATAGTTTGACTTGTAAATTATTATTATTAGAAGTACATGTATTTGGATTCAGTTGCTCCATGGATGGATGAAATAACAAACATTTATAACAGAAATAATTCAGATATAATAGATTTAATCATATTATCATATACTGAGTATTTTGTCTAAATGATATGAAACATAATAATTATTAACATTTGATTAAAAATCGAAGATAATTCAAACTGTTGGATAAGTGTATATTGGAAATGATACTGCCAATATTTTATTTAAACACTTGTAGAGATCCCTACTATCACATTTTACATGTATATTCTCGAGGTTGCAGCCTCGGTAAATATTACTTATGTAATCAATGTGCGTTTAATAAATTTATAATTACAACTTTAAAGAAATTAGTAAATGTTTAATGGTAGAATTAGTTTATTACAAATATAAGAATTTGCATGATAAACGTTAAATCAATTAGGCAAATCAAAATAATAACAATAATAATGAAATAAAAGAGAGAAAAAGCAAGTAAATGAAGAAAAAAATTATAAATATATTATGGTAGAATTAATATGATAATATATAATGTTTTAATAAAATTGTAGTCTTAATGCTGAAACTGCTTAAGTACTATTTTAGAAGTAATAATATATAACTCAGCAGGTGTTTAGATGCAGCCACAAGGTCTGTACTTTAAAGATAATTCTGTGACCAAACTACTTATATTAATATCAATTTAATACTTCTTACAAATAAATGGAATGTATTATAATCACAGTAAGTTATAGAACATTCAGCCATAAAAAAATAATTTTAATTATTTACTATATATGTATGTATGTTTACTATAGATGCATTGCTAGACAGAATAAATATATACTATCTGAGTAGGAAATAGTCAAGATGGTAATAATGGTTGATTAACCCTAACCCATACTCCTTGTAAATCTGACAAATTCTACCGAATAATTATTTACCCATAAATTCATGACCTTCCTATTCATGTAAAATCTTTTGTATTCAGAACAGTGGATTAACTCTGAATCAATTTATTCTATTAACTTTTTAAGTTCAAAATATTATAATACACTATCCCTTTTCTGCATGTTCTCCTATGTTCTTTATCTCAGTCTTGATATATAATAATATATAATAGTTAAACAAAGTTTTAATGTGTGAAACTTACCTCATAAAAAATAAAAGACCTTATCATATTATATACTTTTTAGCTTATATGATCAGTATGATGGTATTGACTTGAACAATCCTAACTATTCAAAAATCTTTATCCTTCAGCTAAAAATTGTTGAATAACATTTTGCTAAATATAATGAAAGACTATAGCATGAATATATGAAAAACCTAAGCATACATGGTAATTCCTCAACTATGTATAAAAATTTCCCAATGTTCCATTCAGATTTTCACTTCAAGTTATGAGAGTGATAAGCTATTCCACTAACAATTACACCATTATAAAGTAATAAATAGAATGAGAACTCTTAACATCGATTTTAAAAAAAAATTGATTCATTTTTTTTTTTTTGCCATTAGAAATAAATGAGCTGCTGAAAGGAAGTAATATGTGATCTATAAAAAATCAATAGTTATTGAAAGATAAACAATGTATGCATTTTTGTGCAGATGTCAAAACTGCAATTACTAAATGACTTATTCTAAGTGAAATATAGTTTGCCTGTTTATATTGTCTCACTTGCTCTCTTAATCTGTGACACCTGCTAATTAGAAACAAATCCTTGATTATACAAGATTTTGAGATATCACTTCAAAAAAACTATCAAGGTGGAAATCAGATTTAAAAAATCCATATTTAATACATTGCAAGAAAAGACATTTATTGTTTTGGTGTTTGGAGTGTCCATTAATTTCACTAAGGTGCATCTTTTTCTTCTTTCCCTTATAATCCACTGAATATTGTACTCTTTAAGTTTAATGAATTAATTATATCTTAGAATATCACCAAAATATGATAATGCATGATTGCTTATGCAATCTACTGTTTGCAACTTCTAAAACTAAAACTGTTCTACTACTAATTTAAGGCAAAACAGTTTTAGGTCTGGCAGTAAAATTGTTGAGCCAGAACAGATTTATAGCCAAAATAGGAAATTATTGAAATTCTGTAATATCTTCATAGTACTGACAAATAAGGACACTGATTTAATTGGATAAGGTTCTTCAAAAAAATAGTATCTTAATTCTAACATTTCAATTTTAGAGCTACCTACAATAATGGCAAGTTATTAAGTAATAAAAACGCATATATATAAGAAATTATGTAGGTAGCAAATTGTTCTAGAATGGGGAATAATACATCATTTATAATGATTAATGTCTTAAAATGGTGATAAGCAATGGCAAACAACTACTGACCATAGACAAATGAAATTGTTGAGTTGTAGTATGCCATTTTCTGATTATTCTTGCTTGCCTTCAGGCAGAAAATTAACATACATATACATTCATAAATATTCTCAGAATTAATTTCTGATAATCATACGAACAATATGTCCCTAGAACAGGGGTTGGAAAACTTTTTAACATGAAGAGCCATTTTCTTTAAATATTCCTCCCTTTCCCTAAAAAAGACCACAAAGAAAGACTACCCCCTCCCCTTAAAAAACTGCAAGGAAATAGATGAAAAATATGTTACTGAAAAATACAAATTTCTGAATAGTTGTGGATATACAGTATTTAAATATTTATTTTAGTAATATAGAACATCATAGAATCTGTATACATATTCTACAAAAAATAATAATAATAATAATAATAATAATAATAATAATAATAATAATAATAATAATAATAATAATAAAAACAAAAATTTGATTTATTCACAAATTTCTAATATTTAAATATACATTATATACAATAATTACGCTTCTATAATAAGGCTAAATTCAAGAACAACATTGTAATGTGCATTTTTTCTCTCCTAGAGTCATCAGAATATTTATTTATATATTACAAGAGGAAACGAAAAATGTGTTTATGTTTATCATAATAAAAAGAACCACACAACTGGAACCAAAGAGACACATTTAACTTGTCAGCCATAGGTTTTCTGACCCCTGATCTATAATTATTATCTTTTTTTTAAACTCTGCAAAAGCATTCATTAGTATGGTAATGAAATCCGTCTAACTCAATGCTGGATTTTTTTTCTTTACATTTTTTTTAATTCAAATTTTCTATATTTTAAAAAAATAATAATGTGAGAGATAGATTAATGAATAAGAAGATAAATTGATAGGTGAAAATAGAGTAATAAAAAAAAAGTTTAATGTTGCAAAATAGAAAAGAATATTTTTACTTTAACTGCTTTGCAAGCAAATAGGTAAAAACACCTCAAGACCTCATCTGTCTTCTCACATTAAAACAAAAATTATAATTCCAGCTACAGAATTTGATTAAGATGCTGAACTTAAAAAGTTCATTAGTAGCTCGTTAAACATTTAAACAACCCACATCTGCTAGTAAATGGAGTTTAAAATATTTTAATATTATTTAAAAATTTAAAATTTTATAGGAGTTAATATAAAGAGTTTACAATGATTATGCAGATATTTAGGAGCATCTGGAAAAAAAATTCCTTCAAAATAAAACATTACCATGAAGATATTAAAACTACTAGAAATTATTTAAATTAACATAATAATCAAATTACAAATAGTAAAAGAAAAAAGTTACTTACACTTTAAACAAAGTTCTAGTCTGTAATTGTTTTTGACTTACCTACAAAAAAAAAAAATTAAATTAATATAATATTTCAATAAATATATATAGATTGATAAACAATAATTATAACATTCAAATACTTGCATTTATACTTTGAAATTAATAAATATATTAAAAAAAAAAACAATATAAAATTTAAACAAAGTATAAAATAAACATATTTAAATTGTAGATTCTTGTACAGAAAGATAAGTGTATTAATATAATGTACCATCAAATGGTGGAAATATTTCAGACAAATGTTAGCATCAAAGTGCATTTCAAATCACAAAATAATGACTAACAACAAAACGCTTTCTGCATTTTACAATTGCAAGATATAATGATGTAAAAAGAATTTATAAAAAATTAAGTACTAATCCACCAGCAGTTAACAAATTTTAACAATTTTAATTTTATCATATTCATAATTTAGCAAGCTTTCTAATGAAATCAGAGACAAAAAAAGGGTAATTAATGGTTTTATTGTTCAGGAGTTCATAAAAAGTTTCAGCACCAGAACTGCAAGTGCCCGGGACCTTCCAATTCAAAGTTGGACACTCTACTGCTGAGCATGAAGTTTCATGAAATCAGAAGAAATTGCTTTATCACAGTTATGAATTACAGTTAGATAAAAAAAATTAAACATAAGAATCACATGAGAACACTTACAATGAACACATGGCAACAACCTCAATGAATACTATTTAATAAATATATGCAAATGGTATCATGTTTATAAATTGGTCTCAACATCTAACTGATTTAGTGATGATCTAATCAATGTTCAGAGTGCAATAAGATATAATAGGTATTATCTTCACAACCAATGATTCTGGTGCTTTAAAGTTTACCTATTTGAATTCTCTTCACGAATACTTATTTTTACATTAAACCTTGTTAATTTTGTAACATCACAATCCATCTTAAATGAAGTTGATTTAACTATAATATACAGATGAATTTTATATATGATATATATTATATAAATACAGTAGATGGCAATTTAACTGAATTGATGCAATCTGATATTAAATAGAGAAATCTCCAATATTTTGCTTGAAAAAAAAAAGATCCAAAATTATATCTATACATTAATGACATTTTATAGCCTCTCACTTTCAGTCTTTGTCAATATGATTAAATTCTTCTACCCCTTTTTCTATATTTATAAAGTCATTTTGACAGGTTACACTGTTATAGATGAATTGCATAATTATTGAGACATTGTTCTTAAATGGCCATATTACAAATCATTTATGTTCATAAAGTTCCAACTCAACAATTATTCTCCGATTCATTCATTACCTTTATCGATTCTATAAATAATTATGCTTCACCAAAAATCCATCTTTACCGACTCTTTTTTTCTCTTCCTTTTGTCCACAAAATTCATAATTGAATCATTGTTTTTTAAAATAATATTTTTATCTTCTTGTGATTTTAACATATTACATCATTGCAGAGTTATATGCTATAGCTTTCTGATTTTTTATAAATCCTGAACTTATTACATAAATATATATATATGTGCATGTGTATAGTAATTAATTTGTCTCTTATTTATATTCATATTAATGATATATAAATATAATCATAAACTTCTTTTTTTTTTTAATTGGAAAAATTTTATTCTTATGATAATAAATAATGTTTTGACCAGATCTTGTTAGCTGTCTTTAGAAACAACTACAAAAAAAGAAATTTCAAAATTAAAAATAATATGATAAATAATAATCATAGTAACGATAACTAATAACAATCAGTGACAATCACTTTCCAAATGCAATTAACACGTGATTTGTTGAATTATTCAAAAGTCTTGCTCAGAGCTATAAATATATACAGAATCACATTATCCCTCAACACAATAGTCAAAATATAAATATTTTTTAAAATATTGAATCGGGTCTGATAAAGAAATTTATTCTTGTAGGTTTAAATCCCTTTTATAATAATTTTTTTAAAAAATGGGAATGGAGTGGCCCTTCAAGCAGGGGGGAGAATACCATTGATAACATTAGCCATCAACGATACCCATGGTCAGATCGAACTATGCAAAACATAACACGATCACATTTCCTGATGGTGGCCCACCTCAACTGCTAGATTCAAACCCCTGCCATCCAAATCATTTTATTTGTTTTGAAGATCAACCTCAGGCACCAGCCAACCATAGGTTACAAAGTCGGCATGCTTTGGACAACAAGCGCACAATCTACAGCTTGAAATATCCCATGACTAGCTCAAACTCTTAACCAGGGTCCAGCACATTTAAGTTAACAAACACAAAAATAACTATTCTCTTAAATTAATAGTGACACAGTGACAAGAGAAAGAGAGAATAAACCAACTAATATTTAAGCAAACATTAATATTTATTCACACACACATATATCTAATATAACACAATATATTTTACATAAAAATATAAATGATTACTTTCAGACTAAAACTATGATAGTCCTTTGTTAATTAAAGTTCATTTAAAATAAATAGTGTCTATAGAGTGTTATTTAAAAGTATCTTTACCTAGGGTTTTATGATTGTCAGTTTTCAACCAGTTGGATTTTTGGTTTCCATTGATGGTTTTAGGGCTTGTTTTCCATTCTTTGTGTTGATAATGGGAGAGAATTTGCAGCCACATCTATTTACAATCCAGACATTGTTCTGGGCATTGATTCAGGCAGGTTTCAGTTGATTTTTTTGTTGAGAGTTTTGAGGCCTGAAGCCCAGCTGAATATCCTACAGCTATCCAGCAATGCATGTTCCTAGATCTTCAGCTTTTACATTGATGTTGACCACAGCAATAAGTGATAGCTTACTACTGCGTTTGCAGTTTTTGAATATCTGGATTGGAGCAATGAATAATGCAAAAGCATAAATGGAGACCAGAATGATTCAACCACAAAATGCAGACTAGACTGATTTACTGATTGCAGACCTGACTGAATAACAATAGAGGGAGAGTGACTTTATATAATTTTTCTCTCTCACTGTTTTAATTTCTTATCATTATTTTTAATTTTGATCTCAACTTAAGTCTGTTATTTCCTAATTATTTTTTTACATTTGCTTTAATTTAATCTTATGCTTAGATTAATGTACTATCTTATTGATAGTTTACATAGTTTTTTAATTAATATAATTTCAATATTATTATCAATCAGAAATCTTATAAACATAATTACATTTTTGAAAGTTTTATAATCATTTATTTTTACAGACTAATTTTATTCTATCTTATATATTTACTTATTACTACTTTATAAAAAGACTTCCTCTTTAAAAAGAGAGAGAAAAAACCTTTTAAATCTTTTTCTAATTCTATTTTAGACTCCTTCCACCTACCCTCACCCAATCTCTATAGTTTTAATATATATATAATGCAATTTTTTTATATTTATTTTTACAAAACTATATTTTAAACAAATAGTTTAGTCACATTTTAAAAGCAAAATGTACACAATCATTTTTTTTATGAAATTGTGTTTTAAAATCTACTTAACTAATCATATACAGGAAGTCCCCTGGTTATGAACATTTGAGTTACAAACATTTCACTATTACATAATCACTTTTGGACTTTAGATCTTTATCTATAACACATGATAATAAAAACTATTTACGTACATTCATAATTGAAATTTTTCTAAAGAAAGATAAACTTTGGAATTTAGAAAATAATTGAAAGTATATTTTAGAGAACAACAAAAACCTATATAAAATACACTAAATCTTCCTATCTCTTTGACATTGATTACTTTTATTTTTAGCATTGTCCCAGACTGTCTTGATTAGTGCTTATTTTTAAAAGTAGTTTGTGTACAAACTACATTACATATATACTGTATATATTTCTGCATTGGTGATTTTTTTTCATTCTTATTCATTAAAAACATGAGTGAAAAATGAAAAATAGCAGTATCAATACAACTAAAAAGAAGTCAAGATCTCATAAATCCCAAATGGTAAAGACAAAAATGGATATAATTAGACATTGAAAATGGTGAATCTTTTGCTTCAATCACATGTTTTTGTAATTTAAACTGATCAACAATATATACAATTGTGAAAAACAAAAACAAAATTAATGAATGTGTTAAAAATTGTGGAAATATTTCTTCAAAGATTATTTCAAAAAGATATGGCAGAAATGGATGAAATGGAGAAATATTTGATTTTATGGATTGAAGATTAACATCAAAAAGGCATCCCCATAAGTTTATCAATTATTCAAACTAAGCTCTTAGTTTGCATAAAGATTGGAAGAAAGAAGTAAAAAAAGACTCCACTGTTGAATTTGTAGCAAGCAATAACTGATTTCATAAATTTAAAATGAGATATACTTTACATAATAGTAAATGAACTGGGGAAGGGCCAGTGGAGATAAAAAGCTGCCAGTGAATTTATTTCCACTTTCTCTAATATTATTAAAAATGCAGCTTATTTTCCATGCCTAGTCTTCAATGTCAACGAGATAGAATTATTTTGGAAAAAGATGCCTGCATGTACATATGTAGCAAAGAATCAGTTGTACCTGAGCATAAACTTTCTAAAAACAAATTAACATTGCTTCTTGGAGGTAATTTAGCTGATGATTTTAAATTGAAGCCAATGTTAATTTATCAGACAGAAAATTCTAAAGCATTGAAAGGAAAAGATAAAAGAAAGCTTCCAGTCATTTGGAAATCAAATCCTAAGCCTGGGCTACTGCACATCCTTTTCAAGATCTGTTCTCACATCATTTTATGCTTTCTGTTAGACAATATTGTAGTGAGAATAATTTACCATTTAAACATTACTGCTCTTAGACAATTCTCCTGGATATCCAAAATCCCTGCAAAATTTATATCCAGAAGTTAATGTTGTGTTTATCCTCCCTATACCACAATGAAATACAACCTATGAACCAAATCGTGATAACTATTTTTAAGCAGTATTATATGAAAAGGTTAATGACTCAAGTAATCAAGTCAATTGACAAGGAAGGTGGACCTACACTAAGAGATTTTTGGAAAAATTATAATACATGGAATGCAATAAATATTATTGGGGATGCGTGAGTTGAAATAAGAGAATCAACAATGAAAGGTTGTTGGAAAAAAATATTTCCACAAGATGAATTCTTCTATGAACATTGAAGAAACTCCGGAAGATATCACAACTGAAATAGTCAATATAATGAATGAATTAAATTTAGATGTCACTGATGAAGATATTGATGAGTTAATGCAATTGCACTCAGAACCTCTGTCAAATGAAGACTTGATTAAACTACAAGAGATGAATGAAATACAAAATGAAGAACCTGATAATGAACTTATTGTTAAGAGTTTGACTATCAAGAATATGAATGAAGCTTTCATGCATCTTAACAAATTTTTGACCATCATGGAATAATGTGATCCCAATGGAGAGCATATATCTCGTATATGAAGGGCAATAGAAAAAGACACAGAATGTTACAGAATTCTTTATCAAGAGAAGAAAAATAATATAATTCAATTAACTCTTGATAAATTTATTAACAAAAATCCAGATACTAATCAATAAAAAATAAATACTGTATTTTGAAAACCCTTTTTAATGTTTTTTTTTTTTACAGACCTCTACCTTCAAACAATTTCAACTTCCAAACAAATGTCAGGAACCAATTAAGTTTGTACCTAGGGGTTGCCTGTATTTTTTTTTTTAAATTATAAAACATGTAATGCAGATATCGCTAACGTTATATCATTACCCCATAATACAATACACTTAAATATAAATACTTTTTAAAATATATATTGTGCCGGTCGGATTTGTATGTTCACGTAACAAGATCTAGCATCTAAGCAAAAGTACCTCGAATCCACTCATGCGCAAGATACACAGGTCAGGAACACTCATGAATTCTGCCCTATTTGCCTATTTCCCAGATCTATAACATTATGAGCAACAATCCCGATGACATCGATTAATTTACTTCTCATCCGCCGGCATCGATCATCGGAGACACAAAAAGACTCTAGGCTAAACTTATATGATAGAATAACTTAATAACTAGTTATATTTTATAAGCAATAACGGCTCATGACATAGCATATTAATTATGTATTGAGCGGAGATCATCTAGTCATATTTAGCATAAGTAATAACTTAATATTTTATCTTAACTAAAAGAAAGCAATGGTTCGAGTTTGATATATATATTTAAGATTTATTAATAACAAAATTATATCGGGTAATAGCCGACGTGAGCCTTGTAAGTATTATATTTGTTTGATTCATATTTAATAATAACATTAGATTTGCGGCTGCCAATAATATATATATGTGATTTAATAAATTAGCGCTATTGGAATACATTACTAGAATCCTATTACACCCCCAGAGACGAAAAGAGCATTTTACTTAATTTAAAAAGATAATATTTTTACAAGCAGATATTATGTTTGGTTACATTCAATATGATTATTAATTTGGAGTTATAGATAATTAATGTGCGGGATGTGTAACGAATAATTATGTAAACGATATTAAATCTATCGCATTAATACGTATATTAAACTAATGGAAATATGTTTGTTTAAAGAAATCATTTCATTATGGCTTATAAATACTTCTGGGCGACTAATAAGATACTGAAAGGCAGTGCGTGCATGGTGGCTGATAGGGTTGGTCCAATTATGGATCCTGGAGTGTGCTTCATGAATTTCTAATAACGAAATGGACCGATTTCCTCTGCAAACATAGGCAGGGTCGGTTTGACGAACGAAAGAGTCCAGATTCCCTGGAGTGAAGTACAGGCAAATCATGGATGATGAAGAGTGGTCGGCAATGTCATTATCGGGCTGGATTTTCCAGAGCGATCCCCGTATAAAGCATGCACATAAGACCAAGGATGTCCCCAGGGTGGTTTTACAGCCTGGTTCAAGCACATTGAGAACAATGATGGGGCTCGACTGTGCGATTACCTCCATATGAGAAAGAAGCACGAACATATATAAAAACGAAGTGGCCTTTATGCATGAAATGCTTAATAATATAATATAATTCTAAAATTAAAGATTATCGAAACGTATTTATTGCCCACAAATTATGAAATATTCGGCGTAATGACATGGCTTCACTAAGCAAACATAGATAATTATTATACTTAAATATAAAGCTACGATCTTAAGGTCCCCCCCTCTTACATTATGTTAATTAATATTATTCATTACTTTTTACACATTTAATAAATCTCAATTTTGGTTAATCAATGCCCTTGTGAAAATATATAAATGATTACAAAATAAGTGGGTAGCGGTAATAGCTAAGATGGGTTTTACATATATAATATAATTTAAGAATAAAAGATAGCACATTATTTAGGAAGGAGAATGTGAAAAACAGATGTCAAATCTGTTTTTCTACAGTAAACATGAAAAATATAATTAGTTTATTTATCTAAAATCGCGAGCACCTGGGCAAGTCGAATAAGACTTGTTTTGATCAAATTATAAATTATTTACCCAGTAAATGATGGGTGGGGAAACGAAAATGAATTATATTCTGGCGATTTTAGAATACCATTGGCATTTATTTTAAAATATAAATACATAAATGTAAATAAAAATTATTTGCTGCTTGGAAATAAAAGAAAAAGAAAAACATTTTATAGTAGGCTTAATATAGATTATATAGAGTTATACAAATACATATTTGAAGACATTTAATATAGATGATTTAAAATATAAATATTACAGAGAAGGCTGGATTTAGGAATTATAAGCGGTCAAAGTTCTTTTACCTTGATTATTTGGAAGAGCATTTCACTAGGAATCAGTCCATCGGTATTATTTCACGAGATCTTGGGTAGCATTGTTATTTGAGAGATAGCATTTCATTTTACTGAAAAATATACATAAAGTTCAGTAGTATGGGATGCAGAGCTTCGTTCATGGGAGCAGCATATTAGAACGGAGGGACAAGGTGAAGTTTCCTACTCACGACACATTGAGTGAGAATTAAAACTGGCGTGGAATAAGTATAACAACATAGTTATTTAATGGTCTCCTCCCCTTGTGGATTCAAATCCAGCAGTATATATACTTTTCTTTTGCAGCTGTAACTTAGCAACTACTGCTGGACCTGAGGCGGTTTAAGCACTTAAGATTTCTCTGGAATAGTTTAACCGGATACTCTTATCTAGCAAGATGTTTGAAACAATGCAACTTTGTTATCAGTTTCTCGAACGATTGTTTTAAAATATATCTTATGATTTTAAAACAAGCTAGTGTGGACAATTTCGACTAATGGGTTTATTTTATTATTACCAATTCGTAATCTTTTACTTTAATCTAAGGGGTCTTCCGGGTAATTGTTTTTTGATAGACTTTTTAACAAGATTGCATCATTTCTGGCTACAAAATTATATATGAAAAAATAATAAGTTTCATATATAATCTTATATATATAATATAACTTTATTAATATATTAACAATCTCCTACATTGAAATATATAGATATTTATTATTTACGCGTATACACATGAGAATATTATGAAATAAAATATTTTTAAATTAAAATACATAGGTGTTTACATTATTTGTTATAATATTAACCAAAAGAAATATATATATTATTAGCTATGTATATACGTGCGTAAAGGTGGGTTTGAATACAGTTAGATGGTAGGAGATTGGATGTGGGCTGTGAAGCAGGATCTGAGCATCAGATCTGCTTCAATATATATATCAATTATGCACATTAGTTCTTTGCAATTAGTTCAAGTATATTTCTGTACATATTTTATCTTTCAAAATTATAAATTCAATTTAACCAACAACTTACATTTAAAAATACATGGAAAGTGATAATCATTACTATTTTTACTTACATTTGTATAATACAGTACATCCAAAAAAAAAAAAAAAAAGAGGAAAAAATAAGGATTGTTTTATTATAAAAAATTATTGCAGTAATGTTTTTAGATTTATTTTTATAATATTTATCATCTTAATTTTTTTTCAGTAAAAAGAGAAAAAAAACAGGTTTTCTTTATGGTTTATGATTATTTATAAAATGGAAAAATGTTATAGAATGTTACAAAGGATTTTATAATTAAATGATGTTTTATAATTTACATATGATAATACCTGCATTAATTAATTGATATGACTGTGATTTAGAAAAAATTAATTAACTTAATAATAAAATAATGACTCCAATTATTTTCCAATTAGGTGCAAGTTCATATATTCACATATATTTCAGTGTTTATGATTCATACAAACTGTAAATTTAAGAAGTATCTGCAAAAAACTATCATTGTACAATCACAAAAATTTACTTGTACAAAAATAAACCAATAAATCAATCAAATTTGAAACATCAATTTTCATCTATAAAGTAAAATTTGTTGACTGAAAACAAAAAATTACAAAATTTTTATTTATTTATGTTATGAGTATGTGACTTTAACATTCCTCAACACAGAGTTAAATTACATATAAGGCTACAATTTTTTATATAAGTAATTTTCAATTTATGAATATGTGATAGTTAGCTTACGTTTTATTTATATTCATACTGATAGTATTTATCATTAGTGTGTGTATATATATATTCATATATTGCTGTGTAGCAAAACTACAACGGATATACTACAAAACTTACAACTATAATTCAAAATCAGACTTTTTTAAAAAAAAAGAAAATGTGGAAAATTAATAATGTCTATGTATTAATAATAAATTGTTACAAATCACAATCACAATTTTCTTATAAAGTGATTATTCAAATTAAATATATGATAATTTTAGTTTGGTCCTTAGCTTAAAAAAATTTAATCCTTATTATTGTTTAGTATATGTTTTTTTTTTTATTAGCTTAACTATTAATGATATTATTAAAAAACCTGTAAATATTAGATTTGCCAGTAGCTGACATTGTAGCTATAGAATATGCAGTGCTATTCATAGTTTGTGTTTATCCACATTTACATAGACCAGAGATGAGGAAAATGTACAAGAATTTAAACTTAGATATAAATATAGAATAATAAATATAAACACTCATGATTATAGATGAAATTCATTTATATTTATGGAAAAGTTTATATTTATTATTTTATATTTTTATTTAAACTTAAATCCTCCTAATTTTTTTTTTTTTTTACTAAAAACATATATTTATTACATAAACAGCATATTCATCATTTAAATCAAAATTAAATTAATTTTCTCAAAAATGTATATTCAATAAAACAAATAAATATTTTATTTATTGGAATTTTTTTGATCTTTCTTTATCTATTTACTGTATAAATTTTTCTTGTTAGACAGCTAACTAACTACTCATAAACACCATAAAGGAATCTGTATGGATACAGCCTGGAAAAACATTCACTAATGGTTTTATTAAAGTTCAACTTTTTTTTCAATCACAGTATATATATAATGGACAATCATTACTGTTCAATCAAAGGCTCCACTGATTCAATTTGTAAAATAGACACTTACAATAATAAGACTTTCCTTATAAAATCTAAAAAAATAAAATCCACTTGACTTTATTATTAGATCTGGAAAAGAAATAATATTTGGATCCTCTTAAGAATTATTCTAATATCATAACTCTACTATTAGAAGAGTTTCTAAGTTGTACATCCAAAAAGAAGATCATGATAAAAGATAATTCTTAAATAGTGAAACTATGTCTCAAGTTAATGCTAAATTTGACTTACATTTTGAGAGGCAATTTATGATATGCAGTGAAGGAATATATAAATAAAAAGAGAGGCACTGCAAAGAGCAATGGACTTGAACATGCTAGTAATATTTCTCATGGTAATATTTAATTGTACATTGAGAAAATTAATGTTACATTAAATAGGATTACAGTATTTATAGAGAGAATTAGCTATTGGTAAAAAAAAATTCTAAGCATAGTTACATCATAATCCTAGCAATTCACAATTCAGATTTTTAAAAAGGTTGTTTCTAGATAATTTTTAATAGTTTAAAAAATTACTTTAGGCCACATTAGATACTCTGTTACTATTAGCATAGAAAGTTGAACAAATATCTTAGGAGATTAAGAATAAGACGTAAGCCTTTAGCAAAGGTTTTAGATCTTCTCATGTCATTAGCCTTTTCTATTTCTAGGAAAGATGTTGGCATCAGGATAAAAGTTTTTCTTGCTTCTATTTTTGGAAAACCATTGCTAAACATATGATTAATATAGATGAGAGACATAAATCCTGTGATAAGCCATTTTGTAAAATGTTGTATTTGCTATAATTATTGTTTAGGATCAAAAAAATGTGTTAATGGAAAGCATATTGTCAAATCAATTAATAATTGCTAACATTTATAAATTTTAGAGAGTTCTAGAAGCATTTTCTCATAAGCTGAAGTTAAATCAGAGAAAGTATCATTAACTTTTAATTTATTTTATAGCCTTTTTCAGATAAAACTTGTTCACAGTCTGTTCTAAATTTAGATGGTTCTCAACTATTGCATAATTATTGCAGACATTACTTTTTTAAAGAGCTAATAGTGAACATGTCAATATATAGGATGATAATTATTCAATCATTGGTAAGCACTCTATAATTTTACATTCACTTCAAATTTTTGAAAAAGTTTCCATATGAATAAAGTTAATAAATAGTTTTTCCAAACATGCTTTAACTTTACTTTCTAAATGTTTTACAAACTATAAAAAATATGATTTGTTCCTGGAATGTTTCTGATTTTAACTAACCAAAGGTAAGATCAAATTCAATAACATCTTCTGGCATATTGTATTTAAATTGAAAGAACTTGTAAAAGAAAAGCCCATAGTTCTGCTCTAAATATGTTTTTTTATTTTCTGTTCTGTCAATTCTGTTAATCTAAAAGACTAAAAGCTTGATATATAATCTTGACAAGTTCATTTGAAGTAACAGAAATTGTTTTTTTAAGTGACTTCATTTTTTTTCTATAATTGCTTTTCAGTAATTTCTGGGCAAATGTTGATTATAAAAATCATTGTTAGTTTTGTTCCAAGCTGTAACAAACTGATCCTACATCTTCAAACAATGGCAACTATTAATTCGTTAAGTATTTTTACAGCAATAAATGATGGGTAAAATTATACTAATATTCCTTTTAAATACATTGTCTTGACTGCAATCAGCTCTCATTATAATCTACTTCAGGATTGAATGGTTTTTGAATATGGGAATAAAAAGCCCCCCAAAAGGATAAGATTTAGATTATACTGGCTATGAAAAAAAAATACTCAATATTAGTAAGGAACAATGAATGACTTCATATTAAAACAATACATAAATCAGAAATACTTTTACATCCCATTTTGCCAAAAATCTATTATAAGAATTGAAATCTCTAATAAATATTTATGATGTAGGCAAATCTGAAAAATAATAGTTTGTGTTACAGCCTTAATATATATTGCTTAGATAATGAGTATGCACTTAACAAATTATTAATTACAATAGTTTGTATTGAAAAGTATGTATACATTCCATACATAATAATTATCTATCTGAATTGTAATTGTTTTTTATTTGAATTAGAATCAATAGATTTGTTTTGCTTATTATTGTTTCACAAACTTAACCATTCCATATTTAGAAATCATGCAGTCAAGAATAAATGTTAATCTAGGAATACAATTTTGTGTTATATTATTCCTTTTTTGATTTTATATATCTTCAATGTTTACTTTAAATAATTTTAAAAGTTTTTCTCAAGTGATAACATCAACATCATTTAGTCCTCCATTATGAGATTCTAGTCCTACCATACTTATCAAAAATCATAACACTAACATAGTTCTATTGTGTGAATTTCTAATTATGTCTTTAATCAGAAGTCATCCTAAGATCAAAACTAGTTTTCAAATGAAGATATGTTTTATATGCAAAAACATGCTATTTTTAGAATGAAACACAAAAAGTCTAATGATTAATCGTTGCACCTTTTTCCTCTTAACTTTCATTGTATCTCCATAAAAGAGAAAATACCTTTGATGAAATACTACTCTTATAATTCCTTATAACGAAATTACATTGTTGCTTTTCCAATGTTTGTTATTAATTTCTTTGTTTAAATAATTTACAGTGTTATTCTATATCTTACATATAAGTCTTTTTATATCTTTTGATTCAAATAATTCAGTTGTATTTTCTTTGTAAATTGCAAGTCTGCCCTTATTAAGATCCTATGTCTGACAGAGTGCAATGTATGTAATGAACATAGGTGTCAGGATAGTAAAGGCATTAAAGATTTCAAATGAGGAGGAAATACTTAAAAGAAAATATTTATTAATTATATCAAAATAAGTTACATTTTTGTTTAAATGTTACTTGTATTTTATAGATTTGTCTTAAAAAAATAATTTATAATCACTTATTTATGCTTATTCCTTAAGTTCTTATTTTATTCCGATCCTTATTCTAACAAATAATTTAGTGTAAACAAGTAAAAATTTGCATAAATTAACTTTTACAGAAGAGTAAGTATTTAAATCCTGTTTAAACACATATTTCCTCTAAAAATACATAAGAAATTCTGCTGCAGTTTTTCATTTTTATATTCTGCTGTTATAGTGTATATACTATCACAAAGATGTCAGTTGTAATTTGTGTAATTAGACATAAGACAATAAAGTGCAATGCATCAGTAATAACATAACAATGAAAACAAGAAGTAAATTTGAATTTGAACTAAGATTTAAGTTAAATTTATTTTTTTCTGATATATTCAACATAATTGTTTTAAAAATTATCATGAAAAACAGTAAATTTTCACACTTTTACATATTTTACACAAAAATTAGTATATACATTTTTTTAAGATTAATTTTTATTCAAGTTAGTAGATTTATACAAAATATTAGTTTAATTTTAAAGAAAATTTTTTTTAATATTTTTTTTTTTATAAAACTGTAGGTTTAACTGTTAATTTACACAAAACTATATAAAATGCAATTTGCAAATGATTTTAATTTTTTTTTTATTTCAAATTATTTTTGTTGCTTTTGTTTTCATATCCTTCTTGTTGTACATTTATTGTTTTTTAAATGGGCACCAACTAAAGTTTTGCCCTAAGTACCATTTACAACCTTTATCTCTCTCTCTCTTATTATATTCTGTTTCCACCACAAAGTTCTGGAAGTGCCAAAATGGTCATTAGTGATGCTTTTTTAGCTTCCTTATTATTAAACATCTTGAAAAAAACAAAAAAAAAATTCACTTTGTGTCTGGATGTAATCAATTACAGATATTCTTTTTAATCATTCATTCAACTATAATTAATAAATGGTACATACATAAAATTTTCTTGTTATGAAAAAACACTATGCCTTTGTTTTAAACCATAATATATTTTTTCAAAATATCACATTTATCGAAAATATAAAAAAAAAAATAGTAGTTTAATGTTGATAACAAATTCATTAATATATTTGTTTTACCTATACAAAAATAATAAATAAGAAAATGTTTTATAATGCATTAAATTATTTTATTAGTTTTTAATATTATACACTAGATTATTATAGACATTAAAATATGCATTCCACATTTGAAATACAAAATTAGATATAAACCTTATTTAAAAGATAATATACATTATTAAAAGCACACTTAAATATATATGAATCATTTTGAAATGTTAATATTGTTAAATTATGCATATACATGAAATACAATACCACAATATATATATATTGAACAAAAGTTTTCCTCATTTCTGCAAGATATAAAAATATAAATTTATTTTATACCAAAATCAACTAAGTTATTTTGTAAAATATGATTAACAATTTTAATACTTTAAAATTTATATACAATGTGCTCTTTAATTATTTTAGATTTTAACATTAATTTGAGACTTTTATTTTTAATTAAAATATAATTTTACTATTTAAATATATTTTTCTGCAACATCAGAATGTAATATTTACTAAGAGTCCATATGATGTTTTATTAAATACATTTTATTTAGATAAATATAAAGATAAAAGCCATTAAATTTTATAACAACATACTTAATGATTATTTTTCAGCTGGTTTTACAAAGATCTAAAGTAAAAAAAAAAACAAATAAATGTTTATTATAAGTCAGCATTAAAAAAAGAGAGTAATTAAAGGGGAAAAGGCAATAAAATTTAAATTGATCAAAATATTAAAAAAAAAAAAAAGAAGCATTAACATATATATACCTTGCAAGATATAATAAATTTTGGCAACAGTAACTCAAAGTATAATAAAACATTGTTAAATAAACATGTTGATGCATATGTGAGATAAATAAATCATTATTTATAAAAAATTATTATCATTCTAAAATGTTAAAAATCATTGTTGAAAATGCATATTACAACTTACTACAAAATAATCTGGAAAAAATTCTTGGCTATTTTTCTTACAAATTATTCAATATTTTCAAAATTTTCATCATAAAGATAATTGCTGAAAAGATCTTATTAAACCAATATAAAATTACAGGAAATAACCTTAAGGAATGAAAAGAAAAGTCAGCAAAAACATGAAGATGCAATAAAGAGCATTTTGTAAAAAGTGAGATTAATATTTTTTTAATAAAGAAAATGCAGCCCTTCACATGGCTTCTTTAGCTATTACTTAATTTATGTTTTTATTATTATTACATCCCTTCTTAATATTCTAAATCAAACTACATTAGACAGTAAGAAAGCAACTAGTTACTATATTCAAATAATCAAAAATCTGTCATCGGAATTAGGTAGGATGGATATCTAACTGTTCATTGATTTATTTAATTTTTATCCTCTCCTAATAGCAATAATGCATAAATGATTTTTAGATTTCATATAGTGTAATTGTAAAGAAATAAAAAATCACTACAATCAAGACATATTTGCTCTGTTTTCTATCATTAAAACGTATAGTGTCAAGATTTTTTATAAAATAATTTTGGCTTGCATTTTAAATCCAGACAAAACACAATGTTTTTAAATATTTGGATATTTTCAAATTGACTTTAAGAAAGTTGTTTTCAGGCAATTATCCTATAACTGTATCGAAAATTGATTGACTCTGTAATATCTATTTTTTCACTACTGTCCTTCTGAAAAATATTGAAAACATCTTTGTGTTGAGTGAGTTATTTGTGATTGTTTTACTTTTTACTATTTTATTTAACTATAATTATCACATAAATCTATATCATCAGGAAAAAATAATGCATGTGAATGAAAATATGGAGAAACTTTAGTTATTTTTCCTCATTAGTTATATATTTCTCCAATTGAGAACATAAATTTGTATTTCAAAATATATCATATTTAAGTGCATATCAAAACTAAAGATTAAATCATCAGTTTTATTTTCATAATTTAATTACACTCCAAAGATATAAATACATTACTTATAAAATTTTTACAAACTTTTAGGTTTAAATATTAATAACTTTTGAGATTACTCAAAGTATTTTTATAGATAAATTGGTCATTTGCATATGTAATTAAGCAAAGTACCAATGAGAAATAGGCATTGCAAACTGAAATCACATTAACCTGTTGGACTACTTTAAACCAAAAGTGAATCCACATTTAGTTTATTAGCTTGGATAATATAAGGGTTTTAGATCAAACATTCAAACTTTAAATATATGAAGGCTGAAAAAATATAACAATTTTCTTAATGTTTTCATCATTAAATTAGTCTTCCCCATAAAGAGTTTAGATAATACATTAATTAAAGGATTTGCATGGGCTTTTATAATTAAATATTAATAATTTAATGATATTAAATAATTAATGTATAAATATATACAGAAGAGGACAACAATATTTTATAAATTTTTTATCTATTATGATTGTAAAGTTTATAGTAGATTATTAGTGTCATTCAATCATTTTTATGTATGATTTTTTTCAGAAGAAGTCAAATAGATTATGTACTGAGTCATTAGGATTATCAAATCAACAATGACTTTTAGAGACCATATGAATGGCATTTCTTCAGATTGACATAACATCTATTTATTATGATGAAAAAATATTCATTTCACTGCTGAATATCTTCTTTCTCTTTCACCATTAATCTTTCCGAGTATTAAACATTTTTATAATAAAATAGATAATCTCATAATTAAGGAATATTTCAAGCTGATCTGCAATAGAAGATTTAGATCTAATCTGATTACAAATCACTTGTTCATTTTTTTTACTGTCCTTCCAGACAATAATGGTAATGATTTTCTATGCAAAAAATATGTCTATGTATTTTTTTTAAAAAAAATTATTTAAATACTAAAACATCTTAAAAAATCAATGGAGTGAGTTGCATAAAGTGCTATGCAAAATACTTCATCACACAGATGTGCAGATACTGATAGTCATATTCTCAACTTCTCTGACAACCTTAAATAATGTGTCAGAAATAACAGCTTTTCACAATAAAATTTCATAATTTAAAATGTATATCAATCTCTTGTTTTTGTTGTTGTTGTTATTGCAGATATCTATCTGCCAGTACAATTATTCCCAAATTTCTAGAAACTGAAAAAATTATGTTTCGAGATGTATTTTTTTATAAAATAAAAAAAGCAGCCATTTGGCATGATGAAAACAAATAGAAAAGACAAACACATTTAAATTCATAGTAATGATAAAAATTATCATGCATAATAATTTATAAGACAATTGACTTGCTTTTTTAAAGGAAATAAAATTGTTCCCTAATTTATGCTTTTATCAAAGAATAATATCACTTTTTCCCCATTTTGATTGAAAATATATATATCACAGAGAAATTAGCAATACTTTAATCAACTCAATTAAAATGAATGTATAATAAAAATTTTAAACAAGTAAATCATTTATATTTTTATTTCAATATTTTTAATATTAACAATGTTTTTTTTAATATTTTGCAATATATTTTTAGATTTTATCTAATCATAAGTTATCAGTTTTGTTTTTATCAAAAAATATTTGACAGAATTGTCATTTCTTTGGCAATTTTATTTGAACATCACTATACGTGATATATTAATCTTTATTTCCTAATAAAAATTTAATTTTATTGCAATTTACATAAATAATCGATTTTAAAGTTTCATCTATCAATAACCAAGTGTAACACATAAAAGTAAACTTTTTAATATCAACAATTTTATTTATAAGTATATATAAATATTGTAGATCTCTTTGTATTTTAAAAAAACTATTTTAAAAAATGTATAAAGCCTTATTCCCATTTGCAAATTAAACTGGTTTCAAAAATATATTTGCAAATTAGAATGACAATTTACAATTTTTTTTTTCTATTATTTTCAAGAGAAAATCATTTTAATTTGTTAATGATTTTTGAAAAGTAACAAACATTTAAAAATTAAATAAAAACAGAAAGTGCATATTCAGCTTTACACTAGGTTGTGGAGTTTCTGCAGCTGATGAAAATTTATATCATGTTTTCCCTGGCACAACTTGCCAATGGGAAAAAAGGCAAGAAGACCCATGAGGATAAGATGAGTGAGTTGAAAAATAAAGATAATAAAGAGGGAGCTCAATCTGTATATACGCACCCGAACAAAAGTGACAGAAAATGGTGGCTCAAACATTCAGCAGCCTTCTACTAACTTTATGTCTGAAATACTTTCTACTAACCTATATAATTGCATTTAGGTACAAAGATAAGATGGCCATTCTTAGCTTTTAAAATTCTATCTTGTGTTTGGGTGTCCTACATACTCACTATAACATCAGTGAGTTAAGTAACATGACAAAGGCTGATTACCTTCTGATTAAGAATTAATAATGAAAACTGAATTTATAAATTATATTGTTATCAAAAAAATTATAGAAAATTTTAGATTGAAATTAATCATAAGCTAGATTTAAATATGGTTTTAGCATAATTTATCACATCCTAGTATAGAGAAAAATTACAGAAAGAACCAATGAATATGAATTGCCAATATGTTTTGGATTTATAGATTATGGTATGGGACTTAAATCTATAATTTGTGCATCTCCACAGTAATTAAAGCTATGGATCATCAAGATAAAAGATCAGGAATGATTAACATTGATATGGGTATATGACGATGATTTCATATCTGCAAAACTTTTTATAGTAGTTTTAAAAAAAATACTTTGTGGATTAAAATATGAAGCTAAAGGAATAAAAATACCTGGAGATTATTGAAGTCACCTTGATTTTGTTGATGACATGTAATGTTTCAGAGATTATTAAATAAAAGTAATAGGTTTAAAAATAAATATTAAAAAAAACTAATGTTCAATGAATTTTCTCAGAAAAAAAACAACTGATAATTACAAATTATAAAAAGTTAACATCCACAACTATCTAGATCAGATTATTAATATAGGTGAACACAATGAATGAAATTAATCAAAGGATTAACCTTGGATAGAGTGCTTTTGATCAAAATAGAGATATTAAAAGAAAATATGACTATAACTTTGGAAAGAAAGTTTTTTAATAAATATGTTTTGGCAATTCTTACTTATGAAACTGAGAAACAATAGAGAGACTTCAGATAACTTAATGAAGCATAAAATGATGTATATTAGAAGTAAAAAAAAAAAGGATCAAAAGTGTAGTTCTTGTATGAAAGAACAAAAAGGGTAGTAAAAAATTAAGAGACTAAAATGGAGTTGGGATTGACATATAATTAGAAAAGACTAAAACAAATGAGCAATTGAAGTATTAAACTAATCCTGATTAGAAAGAACCTAAATAGAGTCCACATGTGAGATGGTTAGACAAAAAAAGAAAGTGGTATGATGTGGAGAAGAGAAGCTAAGGGTTGACAAAACTGAATTAAACTTCAAGAAACCATCTATTAATGAACTGATAATAATTGGAAATGATGATAAATAAGTCACAAATATTAAAATATCAAAACAATAATAGTAGTCATTTAGATTAATTTTCATTTATCACTGTCACTGTGTTCACATAAAAAGTGTGTAATGACCTTAATCTGTTCCTATGTCAATATATAAAAATAGATACTACATATCATGATGATTATAGTCTGGTTTTTAATTCAAACCAGATAAAACTTTAAAATTTTTATAGATTGTAATTAGGTGGTTGTCTTTTTTCAAATAGTTGGCCGTAATCAATTCACCTAACCAATACTTGCTAGTGTATAAATAAAATTAGAAATAAAAAGTTGTCAAACAGGAGAAGCAGGAAAAAAAAAAAAAGCTTTTGTCTTGGAATAAGAGAGATTCCCAGATCTTATCTTAGTTTAATTTTATTGTCCCAATTAAATCTATTAATACTACACAATAAGGTTTCACAAATTCAATATTCAGTCTTTTCAGAACCAAATTATAGTAACCAAGAAAAAGTTTCTGAAAACATAAGCATGCTCTAATTCCAAACATTCCAATTGAATGCAAGATTAATTACTAATTAAAAATTGATTTTAACCATAAACAGAAGTATCTTAGTTAATGAAAAAAAAACCTTAAAATAATAATAATAGTAATCATTTTAAAAGATTGATGAAGTATTATTAAACAATTGTTAGTTTACTAATATTTTAAGATAATATATAACTATTCAAAAAAGATTTTAATTGAAACTGCTTGTGATATTAAACCAATTTAATGATATTTTCCAATCAATATGTCTTACTTGCAGCAAAACAAAGTTATCTGTGAACTGATCATGTGAGGATATAAAAGATGGCTTGAAGCTAGATTAATGAAAAAATAGCAGATGGGTTTACTCCTCTAAGAATTAAATTTATAAATTAATATTTCATCAAATAAAATACAAAAACCATAAAACTTTTTCAATTTCAAAAATTATTATTTAGTCTTACAAACTGTAAATTACTTTTTTGTAAAAAAAAAAAAAAAAGAAAGAAAAAAAAAGCCTTCTTTAAATTATACTGATACAAATGAGTGTATATACTTATATGTGCATCAATATATTTATATAGAAACATTTATATATATATATGTATGTATGAGCATTTTTATATGTATATAAAGTGTTATGTAAACAAATAAATTAATTCACATACATATATGTGCCCAATCAAATTAATTCTCATTGGTTATATAATTCCTTCTTCATATTGCTTAATTATTATATACAAGGAAATATATTTTAAAATTGATAAAAATTAAAAAATAAAAGTTCTGTAAGATGGTAATAGAATAAAGACAGGGAAGAGAATTGTGGAGTTCACAGAAGAAGAAAACATATAAACTGATTCTTTGAGAAAATGCTAAATGGAAATGGACATGGAAGCAACCAAATAAAGATACAATAGTGTTATATAATATTTTGATTAACAAAAATATTTTTTTAAAACTATACTGTTTTTAATGTGTTCACCACAAAAAATAATCATTGATTAATAAGGTATAAGATATGTATTAATACAGAACTAGATAAACAAAAAATATTAAGAAAAACTGTATTAGTATTAATAATTGATATTCCTAATCTTTATAAACACTCCCATGAGTTTAAATTAAAAATTGATAATCATTTTAAAACATTAACAGATTTTGAAGATGGTTCAGACTTGAATAAAATCAATAAGAAGATAGCTGGTAAATTATTAAGAACTATAATGTATCAATAAATTTTCTATTAGCAAATTTTTCTATTCTTTCTATCCTTTTGCCATCTAATGCAAGCTTTAATGATCAATAGATGGTAGTTGATAGAGTTTAAAAATTCTTATCCAGTACTGCCCTATTCAAATTTCCCCATTAATTTCTAGCTTATATGTTGTATCATATGAGAATCTTTTTGTATTTTTTTTTTAACTATGCACTTTGATCTTTTGTGTCTAATGCACTTTCCTCTAGAAGTCATTTTTTTAGTTTTTATTATACTATCAAGCTACCCTCACAAATTGAAAACTTTTTAATTTTTTTAATCCAAGCTTATTTGTTGCATAGTTATACATGTCTGAAATTAGTTCAATTTCTATATATTATGGAGATCTTTTTTTTTTTATAACTTTAGGTACCTTTATTCATTGATTAGACATAGGTCACCACAATACATAAAAACTAAATCAATTTCATATAATTATATAAGAAAATAAACTTGGATAGAAAAAAATTTAAAGTTTTTCAAATTGGGTTGGCAGCTTGATAGTATAACAAAATGTAAAAAAATGGCTGCTAGAGGAATGGTATATTAAATCCAAAAGTTCCAAATGCATGGTTCAAAAAATCCAAAAAGTTCCTCATTGATGAAACCTATAAGCTAAAAACTACTCTACAATATTTAGATAAAATAGCACTAATAAAAGATTTATTAACTACTACAATATGATATTAATTAATTACTAAAGTTTATTCTGGATGGCATAAGAATAAGAAAAGTAGAAGAAATTTCTAATGAATAGGAATGTTTAAGCTAAGATCACATGTACTGTGATACATTTTTGGAATTTATTAATAATTAATCTCAGTGCAGAAAGTATTGTGAATGTCATTCAGGAATACACTCAAGAATTTTTGATTCGTGTCTTATTGAAAATTTTTCAAATATAGATATGTGAAGAAAAAATCTAAGAAGAAATTTTTATTTTCTTTATTGAATTCACCCTTAAGTGAAGAGTGTTCATTAATGATATTAGCATCTATTGTTAAAGTAGTTACATAAAAATAATTATTTATATATTTTATTAAACTCTTAATATTAATTTTCATTATGCAAAATATTTGCATGCAATAAATATTATATTAAAATAAAAATTAAAACAGTACAACTAATTGAATGTATGCAATCCCTATAAAATATTACAAATAATAAAATAAGATCTTTTAAAAATAAAAAATTTAGATAATATTTAAAAATATTTGCAAAATATTTATTGAAAGTATGAATAGCAAACTGTATAGTACTAATGATATAATACATTTGAATTGTTAATACTAATCCTTTTATATCACTTGAAAATATTCCATTAAATCTGTGTTAAAATAAAAAAATAATATGCTCAATTAATATAAATATTGCAATAGACAATATTTTAGTTAAAACTTCATCATGATTTTTGTCTTTTAAAAATTACAGTGGATATCTCTTAACTTAAAAATAAATTAGCATAAATATAACAATAAATTAATATAAAGAATTGTTGTTTATACATATAATAAAATTATACCTTCAATATTTTTAAAAAGATAAACCAAATGTGCTTCTGTGTGTATCAATCAGAATGCATTTCCTACAAACATCAATATGTACAATAAAAATGCTCTTCACAAGATATCAAATATACATATTAAAATATCAGACTGTGCTATATGTGGATCTATTTGTGTTTCAACATTAAATTTTTTGCTTAATATTTTTGTCTTTACTTTTTTTTATTTTTTGTTAGAATGGCCATTTTCATTTACAATGATTGCTAATGAAAAAAAACAGTGTATTACCCAGAAGATGGTCATTTCTGCTTTTCAGATACACACATATATATATAACAATGATTTACTTAGAAGTTGAAAATTCAAAGACAAATAAAATCAATAAATTCTTGAGTTAATGTATAAAAAAATACTCATCCGATTTTTTAATAAACTAAATATTATTTATATTTTCTCTTATCTCATGTTTGCACATAAACAATCATTATTTAATAAATAGATGTAGCCAAATTAATACCAGAAATTTTTTTCCTGCTTATTTATGAAATTATCAACATAAGAATAGTTTCTGATGTCTTGCTAACATAAAGTTTGGAAAACTATTTTGCATAGACTTAATTGTGATCAACTGTTATCACTATTCTAAATTGTTCCTACCCAATCTAAATATCAAAAAGAACTATTTTACAACTATAGTTTTAAACTTTATTGCTTTTGTTATACTTTTTTAGTGCTCATTTTTTTCTCCATTGTTTCAATTAGTTAGCAATCTTCTTTATAGCTTAATTGTATTTGTTTGAAAATTTATTTTTATTTCAAAAATAGTTATTCACAATGTTGGAGAATAATAATAAAATACATAAAAAACAATAAAAAATAAAACAGTAATTTTAAAACAATATGAAAAATCAATATTAGTAATAAGGTATTATTAGAAAGAGTTAATTAAGCTAATAAAAGAAAGAGAGATGACATAAAATTAATATATTACAAGTTTTTAAAAATATTTTAAAAAGGAAGACAAAATTCATTACTTATTTCAGTGCAAGACATAGGTATAATCAATAGATGAAAGACATTATCTCTAGCTATGGCAGTATGAGTTTACAAAGCTTATATAGCACATAAAAATCTATTTATATATATTATTTTATGAAAACAAATTATTTTTTTAACTAAAAAAAATTAAAACAATATACAGATCAATTATAAACAATAAAATAATTAAAAAATTGTTAAAAGCTGTATTTCAATTAATTATAAGTAACAAAATACTTATAAGATTGTTAAAACATGTATTTCACCAATGTATAACATTTGTCAACTAGATATTAATTAATAACATTCTAAAACAATATATATATATATATAATGATAATATATGACATTCTTCAATGTCCTAGTCAAAAATAATTATATGATACAATATGGTTGCATGATTTATCTATAATTTAATTTCAAAACCAAAAATGTAAACATTGAGAAAATCAATAAACAATAGATAGCAAGCAAACAGTCTCCTGAAATCACCTTCTTTTACAAGTTTAATAATTTACCAGAAGATGGACATTTAACAAATAACTAGTCACAGAAATCTGGGTGTATTTCTGTTTAGTGACCTTTCATTTACTTCTTGCATAGTTTAGCATAATGGTGGACTTAAAATCTAAAATATCTGGACTGATTTTCAACTAAATAAAGTAAATACAAAGAGTTTTATCGATTATAATAAATATATTGTTTGTATTTGAAAATATCATAATCTCCTGGCAATTAAACATATAACTATTTATGTTTTGCATAAATTACAATAATGGAAAATTCAAAAGTTATTTTGGATCAATTCCCAACTGAAAAAAATCTTCATTTAGTTAATCAAACAGAAATTATTGAGCTTAATATGGCATTACCATCATCATCACCAGTGTTTAGACATTTGCAATAAGGAAGTTGATGAATATATGGCTAGTAATAGCATTAGAAAATCTTAAAACTTGCAATATTTGCTTTAAAAATTGCTCATCTCTAGATTAAATAAAATATATTAATATAGAAAAAAAAATATTGCATATATACAATTAAATAAGAATCTTTGTTAAATTCTTTGAAAAAAATGCAAATAGAATTACTGAAATAAAGAGCAAATATGACAATGCAATAATATTTTGTCATCACAGATAGTATTTTTCAGTTGATTATCATTTTTTTAAAGCAATTTTAAGATTTGCATATATAATAAACAACTGTTAATGAATACATATGTAAAAAAGTTAGATTTAAAAAAAAATACTCAGCTTTATTTACTACCTAGCATGCTTTCGATATATCACATCTATCATATTCATAGCTTATAGTATCGAAAACATGCTAGGCAGTAATAAAGCTGGATGTTCTTTATAAACAGTCATTTATTACATTAGTGAGACAAAAATGAAATAATTTATATCTGTATATTAAGAAGAATATCAATCTATTATTTGACAACTGATTACAAAATCGAATTTTAAACCTAGATAATAAACATAAATGTTAAGTGATTAAATATAATAATGAAACTAAAGAAATTACTTTATGGTTTAGGTAAAAATTAAATTTTCATGTGTTTACTCAAATCTTCAAAACAAAATGTATGCATGTATTTGTTCAATCTGTCCAAATATTTTCATAGAATCATTTAATTCATATATGATTTTTATTCTACTAATAAGCTTGTAGTAGTGTTAGAATCTGTCAAGAAAAGAAAATCTACTAACCTAGTATGATAAATAAACATTTTGTGCTGTTTATATTATATTAGTCTAAAAGTTAAAAGACTATTGCTAATAAATATTAAATTAGTGAAAATATTATAGGAAGTCATTAAAGTTAATGTATGATTATTACTTTCTCAGTCTGCAGACAGATAATATGGTAAAATAATTCAATAACCAAGCAATAACAACTGATCATCATGGTTAATAGTTTAGTATTTCTTGCTATAGTATCTCAATATTTCAAAATACATCATAAACATTAAATATTCCTTTAAAACATAGTATAGGAATATTATTTATTTCAATAAAGTACATTTCCTCATAATGGTTAATGAATTTGCTTTTTGTCAGATAACTTAAGAATTTCCCGAAAAAGCTTTTTTTTTCCTGGTCCAAAGCTCTTAGAAAAATTCTTAAATACATTCTGCATATGTTTTGTTTAGGTGATATTATTAACAAAATGATTTTTCCAATAATAAACAACATGGATGATTACTCACTAACATTCATAATTTGATTGTTAATAATACTGGTGTGGTTAAGTGTTGACTGTTTTCGTGTATTTACATTGAATACTTATCTAACCCCAAGCATTATTAGCTTTATTATCTAAGGAATGCATGGTTGAAATGCAATTTGAAAGTTATAATTGGCTATTTATTAGTGTGCTTTCAGAATAGTTATATTTACCTGTTTAATGAGGTTTATTTAAAATTCATTAATAATTTCATTCTCTATAGTCAAGTTGCAATCTTTAGTATCTATATAAATTTATTAGATCATAGATAAAGATGGATTTCCATCTTTATTAATTGAAGAAGGTTGCCTTGACAACAGATTGAGATTGTTAATGATATTTGTATTGTCTAAGTATGGACTGCTTTTATGTATGCATTAAAAAGAGCATTATCAATCTTTTCTTTAGATATCTGATTTTTTTATATCAAAATGTGTGACTAAGTGCACTAATTCTCTTATATATATATACCTTTGCATTTATGACACATACAAAATAAATTATGATCTCAAAATACCTTCATCATCACTTTCAACCATTATTGATTCACTACAGAATGAAGGTCTCTCCAAGAATAATACAATTTTTGCTATGCTTAGCATCTCTTCTACACATCATACTAGAAAAACTATTTTATTTCATCCTCCAGCTCATATGTAGTCTCTTTCTATATCTTTTACAATCTCTTGGACTTCAGTTTAAAATATCAACTGCCCATCTATCATCATTTCTTCTACACAATACATCCAGGCCCACTCCATTTTAATTTATTTTTTCAATAATGTAATTGATATCTATTTGTTTTCTCACTCATGTATTTCATTTTCAATTTTGTTCTTGTTATTCCTAACATACATCTCTCACTACTTCATTGAATGATTCAAAGATTCTGAATTGTGCTATTATTAAGTGTCCAAGTCTCACATTCGTAAGTAAGAATTTTTACAAATTCATCTATTAAAAATCTTTCTTTTCAAACACATGGGCATATTTATTTTTGATAAATAATTTTATTTGTCTCCAAAACACTTCATACAGTTTAATTCTGTGATTAATTTCATTCATTATGTTTCCAGCTGTATTAATAATCTGATCAAGTTTAATGTAGTTGTTAACTTCTAATATATGATTATCAATGTTTATTTTCTTCTTGTGATAAATTCCACTGAACATTAATTTAATCATTTTAACATTTGTCTTTAGTAACTTTCTTACTTTCATCTGATAACAACTGCAATATTATTTGCAAAAAAAAAAAACATATCATCTGCAAATATTTTCCTCATAATTAATCATTATAATTTACAGCATAGCTTGTCTACAACCTGATTACATAAGAATATATCACAGTAAACTTTTATCACAAATTGGATTCTTTTGTATTTCGATTTTAAAAATACATTTAACCTATTTTTTCAAATCACTTTTTCAGTTTTCAATTATTTACTTTCTGATACAACAACTGATCATTTAGACTTGTTACATCATCAGATCAATTTCAGTTTAATTTTAAATCATGAAATTATTCATTAATAATATTAATTTAATTTACATTAATAATATTAACCTAATTTACTTTTATTTGCAATCCATTTTAAAACCAAATATTTTTTTAAGTATTCATTAAAATTTTCTTTTCAGGAAGTAGTCAATGCTTTATATGTTTTCCATTTTTATTCTATTATCTACCAATGATAATAAATTATTACTCTTATTAACATGATTGTAATCTTTGCACATTGTTATGGCATCATTCAAATACATTTTCGATGTGATATTTCAATGGGATATTATAAAAATAAAATGTTATAAGCAAAATGGAAGTAATGTGATATTTGTTTTACAGATTCATTCCTAAATAGTGGTTCTTTTTTTCCCATATTGTTATTAATAGCATAGGCAATATTTCTTTGAAATTCCTATTTCTATATCTTTTATGTATTTTTTTTTAGTAAAATTGATAAAGAGTAATAATTATATCTCATAATAATAAGAAATAAACAGAATCAGAAATCTTTTGCTTACAATCCCTTCTTCATTCTATTTCCTTCATCCTCTTGGTAACAAAATTAGCATATCTTTAATCTTCATACTTCTATTATCTTTTCCAATTCATTTATTTCTAACATATATCTACTTCTAGAAATGATCCATCTAATTTCTTTCAAAAGCCTTCATGGTGCATCTTAACTTTGCTTCCTATTCTAAATTTTCTACTTTTGTTTTTATAATTTTTTTTAATATCTATTGATTAAAAGTATAAACTTGGTACTGACTAGAAAGTAATAGACTTAGCACTGTGTGTGAATTTTAATTTCTCTTTTTATTTTTGCTTCACATCATTAATCTGATTTGCTATTTTGATCCTTATTTTGTTGCTTACAGTTTTTTCCACAATTATAAATTCCATCAAGCCTCAATAAAAATTTCTTTAAAATAAAAGCTGAATGTTTCACAAAACAAAATATTTTAAAATAATATTTATGTATTACTCATTAAAAATTATTAAAAATATCAAATGGTATCAAATTAATTAGGTGAAAAAAAAACTAATAGATAAAAAAGTAAAATGTTGAGTTTTTCTTGGAAAAATGTAATTCAAAATAAATACATACAAAATGTATATAAAGAAAAGGTTAGTTTAATAATTTAACATATGCTAAGCATGCTTTTGACTATCTGGTAGTCATATTCTTAGCAATAGTTATCCAAGAAGCGTGTGACTTCTTTTATAAAAGTCAAAAGCTTATTGGACTACTATGGCTATGAATATATGACTATCAGGTAGTTGAAAGCATGCTTAGCATACCATACTGTTAAAGTATTAAACTAAGCTTTTCTTTATATACATTTTGTATGTATTTATTTTGAATAATATATTAAATAAAATCAAGAAAATAATAAGTAATAAAAATAATTTATTTATCAAAACAATATCAATTATTTAACAAAACCTACATTGATGATAAATAAAATACATGCAGAAATAAAAATCCCTAAGAAATATTTGCATGTACTTTTGCTTTTATAATGTCCACATCCAATGTCTATAGTTTTAACTTTTAAAGTACAGTAACTTCTTCATTCATTCTTTTAAACAATTATTATAATAACTTGTATCTTATTACATATAAAAAAAGAATTTTTCAAGCAGCATTTTTATTTACTATCAATAATTTCACGATATTTTTTCTGCAGAAATGTTGTTTAAAAAAAGAATTATACTAATTTCAATCCATATATATTTCGTTTACATTCTTAGAGAATGTTTATTGGCTATTATTCCAATAATTATGTAACTAAAGATCTCTCTTCACATACATTAGACAAATGAAAATTAATCCCCCTTCCAATTTTCAGTTTAAAGAAAGGATGATGGAAGGATGATACTATTAAAAATTGTATTCTATACATCATTATTAGACACAGACAAGTATAGCCTTTTCTAATGCCAGAATTTAAAAAAAGAATGAAAAATTGGGCATTTGTATGTGAATCACATAGACAATGAATATCACATGATACTTCTTTAGACTATTATTTGGTATATTGTAATAATGTCTTTACACTTCTTTTCAGAGAATTTGTTTTTTCTTTTAAAAAGTCTTTTCATTCGCTTCAGAGGCTTAATTCTTTGAGGATGCACCTTTACAATACTATATGAATATTATGACATCCATCAAGCTGAAAAACATAACTTTGCCATTGTATTTTTTGTAATTTTGTTCAGTATAAGGAGGTGTCATGTTGCACTTTGGTATAAAATATTGAGCAAAATAACATGTTATACTAATATAATTGCTGTAATAATATCTTTATGATGAAACATTTTTAATTTGTTAAAAGCAGAAGCATACTTGGAATCTATATTATGTTTCAATACCCAAGTCTTTTTTTCTATCCTAGAAACATTAGGATATACACTCACAAACAGATAATTATCCAAGCTAAAAGTTGATGACTTTTCCCCCTATCAAGAGCTTTTTAGAATATTATTGAAACAAAAGTTTTAATAAGTCACATTCAATACATTAATAAGATTCTGTAATAATATTGTGAGTGGTTAGAATAATAATTATTGGCAGTTTGTAAATATAGAAACCAAGAAAATGAATTTCTAGTTTTTCACTTTAGATTCAAATTAAAAACTCCAACATCAAATATGTACTGCATTGTAATGACTGTCCCATGAAGTTACTTACAATTTTTTTCAGATATTATGATTGTAAAAATGATAAATAAAATTGAGCTAATACACATCTGAATTTAAGATTAGCTTCCATTTCAAAAGTTTCAGATTTTCAACCAGATATAAAAACTTTTTCCCTCATTGTAGTAACTGTATAATATGAATAAAAATATTGAAGTTAATCTCAAACATTGTTACAAATCTTTTTGATTAATTAAGTCAGAACACTTTCATTTTATCTTGCAATTTGTCTGGTAGCAAAAATTATGTTGAAAAATACTTGTGAAAGATTTTTTAAACCCACATTGAATCTGTGGTGATTATTTTATCTACGACTGGAAACAATTTAGTCAATACAATCCTTGAATGTATTTTTTCTATATTGAATAACAATGATATTACAAAGTAATTAATACAATATTTTTGTTCCCAATAATTTCATAAATTAGAATAATAGAAGAGTATTTAAAATCAGATGACACAATTTCGAAACTAATATGTCTCTAATATGCTTTTGTACATCTCCAAATACTTCATCAGTATCTGAAACTATTCAACTTTTAAGATTATAAAAAGCCATTCTAATTTCATAAAACTGGATTTTTTTTTTCCAAAATGTAAATGCGTAGATAAGAGTGGTTATATCATTAAACACCATCATCTCATACATCATTATTCAAATAAGAATCTAAATACTTTTCCTAGCTTTCTGATATATCAGCATCATCACATAAATATGTGACACCTACACGTTTAATATTTAAAATGACCATAACCTTCACATGATTATATCTCTTTACAAATTTTAATTCATCAACCATATTTAAGACATTTTCTCTATGTTGAATATTTTCTTTTAAATCTCTAAATTATGTATGAATTTTAACATTTTGTTGATTATTTTGCCAACATAAAAAATTCCACATATTTCTTTGCAATTACAACATTAACAATAAAATAACTATCAGAAAATCCATTAGGAATCTTTTTTTTAGTGAATCCAAATAAAAAATATTTGCATCCACATTAATTAAAAAATATCCCAATGTGTTAATATTATGACAAGTTTAAATATAAAAATTTTAATGTCTAATAGTTATTTGAAATTTAGCATAGATAGTGTGCTTCTAACCAAATAGCATTCTAACCAATGATCTGTCCAATAATCTGAATTTGTCAGTGCTATATAATATGAACTTCTATTGCAGACTGATTCTTAATCACAACATAATCTTCTAGATATTTGTTTTCATTATCAGATGTTTATTAAAAATAAAATATACACTACCAAAAAAAAAAATGTGCATAATGTATGATGCATAGCTTATAAAAATGTAATCATTATGACTGAGGGCAGATAAAAATGATTGTTTTATGTAGATGAATTCATAATATATATATATTACATCATTCGAATTTACAACTAATAACAATATTATTCTGCCAAGCATTGCTGGCAGTACTTCCAGATAAGGATTTTAGAATATATACATATCTATTGTACTATTCTTTATTATTTTTTTTTACATTGTACTTTTTGTTGTCAAAAATTATAGAGCAGCAAGCAAGTCACATAGTTCTAAGAGCATGAATGATTAGTATGACATTATAAAAATGATTTCTTTTAATATTTTTCTTGAGCAATTGTTTAGCATTAATTACTTGCTTGTGAAAGACCAAGTGCCATAAGCATGAGAACTATGGACAGTTTTAAAAATGTATATCATATTTTTTGGAAGATTAATACACAAGACACATGTGGGGATCCAGCTTTACTTTAATATGGTTAATGTGGATAATTCTAATCGAAATTGTGCTAAGAAATGAGTAAAACAAAAATTTCAACAATGATTGACGTATATATATATATTTTGGAATTTGGTTAAATTTTTGGCAATAGATAACTGTTAGAATATATAAATATTTTTTCAAATCTTTAAATGAAAGACCAACCAAAGATTTAATATTATAATTATTCAATATAGCATGATCAGTAAAAAAAAAATATCTTGAAAATGTTAAGTGTAGCAAACAATGTTATAAGTGAAGTGGTTTTCACAATTAGACTAACCAAGTTGGAATATATACTTTAGCTCTGATATAGGAGACAAATGACTGAGAACATATTATAATAAGATCAACTTTACAAATTGGAAAACAAGCTTTGGAATTATCCAGAGATATATGATTTTATTGTGGACATTAGATTTTTAACAGTAGTCCTAAAAAGATGCGTCCATGGAATATATTAAGCAAATATACCATCGAGAATAGCACTAAACCATTAAACATCACATGCTCACTATTCTTTATGACTACACAAGCTATTTACACAGTCAAAACTCTCCATACAGTAGTGTCACACAGTGCAAGCCAGAGTAATCAATATCACCAGACTAGTTTCTAGTTTGTTGTTTTCATCAGTGGGTAGCCTTTGATCTGAGAGCACTGCACTTAGATCTTATGATCTAATGCAACCCTCCAGCAGTAGCCTTTTCCATTTTTAGCTAACTATAAAGCTTTGAGTTCTAAATGAAAACATGATAATGTTTCCAATACAAGATCATTTGCTTGTATAGTCATATAGATCTAGGTGTAATGCTCTGAGATCCAAGGCTTCTCACTGACAAAAGCCACAAGCTAGAAATTAGTCTGGGAATATTGGATGAGTATATGCTGGACTTTATGCACAAACCCTGCATTCATTGATTACTCTAGTTTGCAATGAGTGGTTCTACTGTATGGAGAGTTTTGCTTCTGTGTAAACAGATTGTGTAAGCATAAAAAATGTTAATCATGTGATATTTAGTAGTTTAATACCAATCCTGCCCAATAGGATTATAGTGACTATGGTTATTAAAAAACTGAAGACACCAAAAAGTATGGATGCTAAACTGAGTTCAGATCTATGCAACTACACAAGTGAATGAGCTTGAATTGAAAACATAGTATTTTCATTTTGGACTCAAAAGCTTTATAGATAGTTAAAAAAGTAAAAGGTGGCTCCTGGAGGATTGCATTAGATCTAAGATCTAGATGCAGTTATCCTTATTGATAAGAGCCACAAGTTAAAAACTAGTCTGGGGATATTGGATGAATAGGCACTAGATAGGAACTTTATGCACAAACCTTCCTGCATTTATTGGCTACTCTGCCTTGCACTGAATGGAGTATTCTATGGAGAATTTTGCCTTTGCAGAACTATACAAACTTTTACTATAGGATAAAGTATTTTTGGGCAGAAAGCTTTTATTTTTGTATTGAACTAGCTGATGAACAGATGATTTAAATGATGACTTAATTGTGTTTTAGATACGCTAATTGAAATTCCAAAAAGAGATGAGTATATACCATCAAGAATAAAAGTAGATTGTGACCTGTAACTATCAGACATATGCATGAGCTTGTATTGTAGACTTTAATAGTATTTTGAATTTAATAATATGAAAAATGAAAGGAATAAACTGGTCTCTGGAGGCCTTCATGACATCATCAACAAAAGATATCACTTTAATAGTAGTTCCAAGTTGAGGAAGGAATAGATCTATATTATGCTCAATTTCTTTGATCATGGATCTAGACATATTGCAAATAGCAATAATACAAATGATGAGCCCTGTGGAATACCTTGGCTTGGTTTAAAAGGTGAAAAGTGGCATGTAATTTTTAAGCTTGAAAAATCAGTAGGTAAAATATTTTGTATAGCATTAATTAAATGTATATGACTTAGCAGAAGGTTATTTAATGTGCTAAACAAGTATTCCCAGTTTATCAGATCAAAAGCAGCCTTAAAGTCAACTTGGCCTGCAACCTAATTTATTAATTTATTTTCTTTTGCATACAGTATTGACTTCTGTGCTAAAAAAAATAGCATGGCAAGTTTTTAACTTCATAATGTGATGAAGAAAGCTTAGAAAAGACAAGTACATTTAGCTGTTTAAGAATGATTCTTGCAAACATTTTTTGATCATTATTCTCTAGTAACATAAGACATAGGTCATTCTTACATTAGTGAATAACTTACATAAGTAATATTCATAAAAACAATGTTAATTATAATACTTATGCAGAATGGGAATAATGATATAATTTAGATGCTTGTAAATATTAACCAGAATTAGATCATTTGCAAGTGAGATGTGTGAACATAAGTGTATAATTTCCACAAGAATTTGTTACTTTGAGATCTTATTATTTTGAGAAAGTTGAATATTACAGTTAATAGAGGAGGGTGGACAATAATCAACTACTTTTAGAATTGTCTTTTAATAGGTTAAGAAGTTCAATATCCACATTGATTCCTGGTATGAGTACATTTCTTTCAACAAAATAGGAATACCAAAGTTATAAGAAGTTGATTCTGGATAATTTACAGTAATTTTGTTAATATTGAAAGACTGGGGATTACTTGTCTAAACCTATATATCATGGCATTTTGATTATAAAGAGAAGTTAGCTGTATAGCTTCACTTTGCAGTTTATGGATAAGGAGTTTTGCATCATTGAATTATGTACCTTGAGTTAAAATGATATCATTAATACATTGTCTTTTAAGATTATTTGAATAATAATCTGCTAATCAATCAGAACAATTATTTATTTATTTATTTTTTAGTAGTGTCCATATTTTAATCAAAGAGAGGTTCTGTGGCTGATAAAAGTACTTACTGGTACTTAATGTTGGAAATGTCACAGATAGTTAATTTAAATTCAATAAGAAATTGATGCTTGATTTTATAAATTGTTGGTTTATTTTAAAGAGTGCTTTGTGTGAGTATTATGCAAGTATGATCAGAAAATGAAACACTAGACAAGTGAATTGAAGTCTTAAGGTCAGTAGGAGAAACAAAAAAATATCAATGAGAGAAGATCCTTGACCTCAAATAAATGATACCTCATCTGGAGACTAAAATAAAAGTAGTGGTAGCAAAGCCAGTTGGTTGAGCACCTTATTTTCAAGGTAGATGATTATAGAGCAATTAAAGTAACCACACATGATAGTTACACCAGGCTTACATAGTATTTCATTTTGGACAATTAAGAGTTATCTTGTGCTTTTGGGCATGAATTCATTGTTATAAGATAGTACAACTGTGAGTGAAAAATAAAGAAAATAATATGCATTAATTATTTATTTATTTTTTAATCTTGTTAATGGAAAGTGTTTTTTTATTAGGATACCTATACCTTAAGCTGGTCTGGGGACTTATGTACAAATAGATATTTACTGTTTAGAGTGTTAATAATAATTGGTTTGCATGATAAATATAATAGCATGATGATTATTAAAAAACTGACATAGCTGTAAGATTCTATTGCATGAATTGAGTATTCACATATTTATTGTGGCAATTTTAATGTGCTTGATATATTAGGTTTTGAAGAGTTGGAGCAACACTTTTTACTGGCATGTTTGGTGTCAGAATCAGGTATTGTAGCTCTTTTACTATTTTCATCAGCAAAGGAGGTAATTTTGTCTTAGTTCTGGATAATTTTTAGTGTATGTGGTGATCTTCGATTCCAACACACAATTGAATTGTGTGTATGGCTTTTATTCAGGTACATGGATTGTTAAAAATTATTATCCAAAAGCAAATTTTGAGATTGTTTCTCATAACTGCAATTTAATAGTAGTATATCCGTGAGTATTAGTGGTGCTGCACCCTTGAGTGGTTGTGTTACGTCAGATTCAGGATGGATGGTATTTGTAGACCGCAATGCTGATGAGGTATTATTATTAATGTGATAACTTATATCCAAAATGGATGTGCTGTTTTTAGAAACTATACTGGCTATGAAGTAATTTTATACATATTATTGCATAAGTCACCAAGCCTGTCAATTTTGCCACAACTGTTGTAATTTCCAACACTGCATTGAAAGGAAATACATCCAAGTCTGAAATATTTGAATGAAGGGATTGTCTATCTTTGATGCTAACTGTAATGGGAATGAATTGCATATAAATCACAATGTGGAAATTCATCTGATACATGCCTCTGTTTCATTTTTAATGTGATCTTCCAAGAGTTAGTGAGATTTTTGAATTTTATGTTTCAAGTAAATTATCTTGATATATTTATGTTTTGAGCAATGTCAACTATATTTTTTTTGTAAAACTTCTGTGAAATCAGGTGAAGGATGCATGATATGGCTGGTACAATTAAATTCAGAGAGTCACCTAATATAACATTTTTTTTATATTTAGATACATATTGCGTTCTCTGTATCTTCTTGCTGCTGTTTTAAAAAGTATCCCAAAGCTATAAAGGATCATTATAGAGAAGACAGCTGTAGATTTAATGGTTTTGATTATGATGTATTAGTGAAACTCTTCTAAATAGTTTGATAGTAAAGGATAATACACAATTGGCTGATTATCTGCTGGTTCATAATTTTCTATTATGCTAATGATTGACATAGTAGGGAAAAGAATATTTGTAAATATTTATCTTCAGTAATCATTTACTTTATTGAAATAAGTATGTTTAGATATATTAGTTTTTTCATTTGTTTTGATGGAACTAAGGTCTAAAAATTTTGTATTGCTATTAGTATGTCTTGAAGTCTGTGCTTATTTGTTTCAAACTTATTTTTTTCTTTTTGTTTTATTTTCAAATAGTTTTGTAGGGTTAATTGGGACCAAAACACTACTATCATAAAGAAAAGTTAATGAATTATTTTTTGTAGTTGTGCTAAAAAAGGTTTTTATTCAGCATATCTTCATATTTTCCATTTACTTGAAGGTTTTTCATTTTCTCACACCATGTAGGATCCTTTTTTATACGTAATTTCAACTAGGGATGTTTGTTTGGAAACTGTTAAAATGTTATTTTTATTATTGATTTTTGTGGTATTTCTACTATTTTGTCTTTTCTAACTTTATGCAAAGCACAATGATTATCAACTTATTTTTTCTTTAGTTATGATTTTAAAATTTCTACACTTTTACAATATTTACCCTTTTGGTAATACATTTTGGTTATTAGTCAAAATATTTAATATAAACAATTTATTGGAAATTAGGAAGGCTATTTATTTCACTTTACTGAATTTTTGAGAAGCAGATATGTTAATAACTACAGTTATTAGTAATAGCAGCTACCAGTTTTATTTTAAACTTTAAAAATAAAAATATATATTTGAAATTATATCTCTTTTTAATAGCAATGGCCAATTTGAATTTTTTTATATTGGCAGCCATACTGGCATTCTGTTATCTTCTAGATATTTTGTTGTGAAAATAAATGCAGCACATTTCCTTCAATAGTCAGTTTTCTGCTAAAATAAAGAATTTGTAAAAGTCAATATATATGTTGTAAAAAAAACCTCATTAACAGTATATTATTTTAATTTGTAGTGACAATGCCATGATTTACAACATTTTAAGTCAAAATTTACTGTTCTTACCAACCTGTTTATTATCTGTAATAATAATAATAATAATAATAATAATAATAATATTTTGATAGTAATAATGTAATAACATCACACAACAAGAAATAAATCTTTTATTTTTCTTAATTTTTTAAATCTAATATGGAAGCATAAACAGTTATCATTATCATTCAATGATACATCTAAAAATATCAAAAATTAGAGCACATTCAACAACTTACAATCTCTTTTCATCAGTGATCTGTCTTTACAAAAAATTTATAATCAGTTACCTATTCAATTCAATTAAGAGAAGCACTATTGAAGTGGTAAATCTGTAGTACATATTTAGCTTCACTGCCTGATGACATTACAGACCTTTAAAGTAGAGTTTGAACTAGTTTATATGTTTATTTGGTTATCCAGGAATGTTAAGCACACACATATACACGTATAACTTCCACCCTGTTTATCCCAAATGGTTATGTTTAACCAGTTGGCTTATTATTTTAACTTAATTATATTTTATTTCTAAGTTTGTAAATTCCCTTCACTTAGATATTTGTGTATGTGCGTATATGTATTACAGATACGAAGTTAATATGATTAGTGTGAACTAAAGCAATTCCAAAAAGTTCTAGAAAGTATTATTGCAATTTAGAAATGTTAAAGTGTTCTTCTTATTTAATGATTTCAAATTTTAAGAAATACGTTTAAATAATGCGTATTTGTTTATATCTTCCAATATTGCCTAATTTCAAGTAAAAGTTCTATGAACGCCAAAAACAGTTCAAATCACTCAATCTCTTGTGTTTGATTAGAGAGTGAAAACAGAATGACTTGTGGGTAGTGGAAAGATTTGTCTCCCTAATCTTAGATCACCTTTGTCCTACCTTTCCTGCCATGCAATCACTACTTGAGAACTGTTCTGTTTAATTGTGAAAGAACTATTGGAAGATGTCTATCATTATTTTGTTAACATTGTGCCTTCACGTCTAAATTTTGTATACGTTAATCTAAGTGGCCACCATAACTTCTAAAGGTAATCCGTTTTGCCGAAGAATGAACTCTTAATATTCCTCACTTCTTTCCTAGATTCTAATTATATTCGTAATGTAATCTTTTATTTATCTGATAACTGACTATAAGCTCAGTTATCGTTATTGTTAAATTTATGATTTTCTCTCTAGAGCTTTAAAAATCTCATTATATAAAACACTAGCACAGAATTATGTATCTTAAATCTATCTTAGTTTTTAAAAGTTTCACGCTTTAGTTATCTTCTTTTCATGCAGCAAAACTTATTTTAAACTATGTATTTTATTGAATTAATTTTAGTATGGTAATGTTTCAATCTAGCGAACTTATATTATTTTAGCCATCATTCTGATATTGGAATATTTAAATAGTTAAATGTAAAATTTACTATTGATCAGTTCACTTGATACAATATTTTGAAATATATGCTTAATGGCGGATTGTTTAAAAAATCATATTATGGGATAAGATAAACTTTTTGTTGTTTATGCTATCGATTTAAATACATTTTATGTTCTCAAAATAAATTTGATTATTAATCTATTTTAATAATTATTTATTGCTTTCATGCCATTGAGCATTAACTTGCTTATAATATAATATCATTTAAGAATACTTAGGGCTTCTTAAATAGGAAAATAATATTTTCCCCTCTTCTATATTTGACATCCTAATTTGCTAAGATTTTATGTACATTGCTGAGTGGGTTAATATCATGGCATTACGCATGACACTGTTATTTTATTAAGCTTAAATTAATGCATTAGTCATTTAAGACTTATGCCATATTCACGTTGCTTACTTATGATAGCATTTTCAAGAATTCGTATTTGCTTTATCATACTTATTCCTCCAGAAGTCCCGGATTTTCTTCATGTAACTAGTCTAAGAATGAGATATGGTAGCACCGATCTCAGGACAAACGTTAGATTGTTAAGGCTCTGCATTGGTAACATTGGCAACCTTACCATTCATCTCTTCGAATACCACCTTGTTATAAATACAAGCAGATTCTTATATATGATAAAGCCTTTTTAGTCCAAAGACGGACATAAACTTCACTTTTAATGCTATCATTATAGTCAGCACTGCGAGTTCTCTTTATGCATAGTTCTCATATTATCTATAAGACATGGTGCAGCGATGTTTGTAAACCACTCATTTAATTAATAGAATATTTTAGGATTGACACAGTAAGACTTATTTAAGCTAACCTCTTCCTCATTTGTACAAGCCTAGATGTACTCATGAACGATAAATTGTTTAACTGTCATATTAAGAGTAAACCTATTTTTGGAGGTGAATTTATAAATGTCTTTCCATCATTACTTTAAAGTAATAGTCATAGCATTAGTAACATAATATATTGTTATTTACAGTTCATTAGCATACTAAGCCATTTGCCTATGTGCAAATTATTGACCGCATTAAATCTGTGCTATGTTTTCTAATGCAAATTAAAATTGTTTATATTCATTAAACTATTGTGTGTTAATAATTACTCATGCTTTGTGTCTTACTGAATCTCACTCATTGAATCTCATTTAATATTTATAATAGTGTTAATAATATTTAGAAGTTATAACTGATTATTTTAAATGAACATTTATCTCTGGGTTGTTCTGTCTTTGCTCATTCTGGATGGATACTATTTTATAATTCATGTTTCTTTTGCAATGCTAGCTGTGTGCAATTCATTTAAATTTATACATTTTCCCTTCACATAAGATATTTGATTGAGCCAAGATTTAATATTATTTATTTATACTAATTACCTTGTAGATCTCATGTTTCTCCACTGTGTCTCCAGGACCAGAATGAATAAAATTTCATCTGTTATCATCAGAAGTGTTGTTTATAATGTTATAGTTTTAGAGAAGAGCAAATAGGGCAGAATTCATGATTGCTCCTGACCTGTGTATCTCGGGCATGAGTGGATTTAGGGTACTTTTGCTTAGATTCTAAACCTTGTTAAATGAACATACAATTCTGACCGGTACACTATCAATTTTAAATCATGGTAGTTCTTTTCCTGGAAATTTTCAGATTAAAGATTTTCATAAATTCTGAAAAATCACTTCATAATATTAGCAAAAAATAAAATATTTTTATGTATTAATATATAATGCTGCATTAAATCATAAAAAGTTGCAATTTATTAATAAGTATTGCTTTGAAATATTCTAATTAAAAAAATAAGTTTAGATGTTTTACTTATATTTTTTATAAAGAAAGCTTCATCATTCTCATAAACATCATAAACAGATGATGATGGCACTCCTTTATTGAAGCCAATAAGTATAAAGAAACTTGTACAGCTACAGGACAAAAAATTTCTTGCCTATTGTGCATATAAAAAAATATTTGAACAACTCAAGTAACATTCTATTTTTATTAAGGATAAACTGTTGAACTAATACAGAATAATCCACAAAATTACAGATGAAAGTTTTATAAAAATTTTACATTCTTAAAGAGATGTTTGTACTTGTCAACATGACTGGTTCATGTAAAGCATTTGTATTTGCATCACACTCTATGGCTCATGCAATTAAAATAAATAAAAAATGCATAGTGTTGAACAAAGATTTTACTCCTATATATATATATGATAAAATACATTAGTACAATTGGTATGGTTTTTATATCAAACACACAGGTATTATATAAATTATAAACATTGAATATATATTTTGCTATCTAAGTATTAGAAGTTTCAGAAATAGTGTCCCATATAAAATAATATTCTATCTTCACCAATTATTTCCTGAATCTAAAATCATGGTCAACCATCTTCAATCAACATGAGACATTAAAAATGTTTGCCAAAAATTTTTATATTTCCAATTTATGAAAATTGAATATATATTGTAACCATCTGGGTTACATGGCACACAGTAACATAGTTGTGTGTGTGCATATATATAAAGGAAAGGAAAAGTAGAAATAAACACAGACATTAATTTTTGTAGATATTTTCCATAATTCACTTGGAATAATAATAACTACAAAGGGTTAAATAACTCTGAATTAAAATAAAATTTTATTATAAATTAAACTTTTAAAAAGGTCTCAATAAATATAAATATTGTATTATTATTATTATTCTGATTTTGAAATTTGAAAACAAGTATGATATTTTTGAAATTTTTTAATTAATTAAACAAAAATATATCTATTAGAAATCCCCTAATGTATATCATACTTTAATAATAAAATTCAAGCTTGTTTTCAAAAGGGATTAGAGAGATAAAAAAACTGTTTTCAATCAAGGTCTTGTTATCATCTCAGATGATTCTGTAAAAGGGCTGATAAAAATATCAGCTAATCTGGATTGTAGTTTTTGTATGAGCTGTCCAGAACAGTTTGGCTAGTAAAATTTTTTGAGTAAATGACAGCAATTAGCTGACCAAAATAAATAACTGCAGTTTGTTGTTGGATGTTAGCAAAGAATGGGTAGAACAGCTACCATGAACAGATGTAGTTGAAGGCAGGACAGTAGATCTAGGAGTTGCTAGTATTTTCCTTCACAGGAGCTTGAATTCACATGAGGAAAAATGACCCACTTCTTTGTGCTGAAATTCATAGCCTTAAATGTGAAGATGACAGTTGCTTGCCTGAAATCTATCAAGCCAAGACAGACAGCTTAACTGAAGCCCAATCCAAGACATCTTACTTGCCTGAAATTTATCAAATCCCAGACAGAAGGGAACTGATTCAATGCCAAGGTTTAACTGATTATAACTTCCTGTACTGGTCACCATCAAGAGAAACCATCAGTTGATGAAGTAGTTATACATATGCTGCTGTGTCTATGTCCAGAGAAGCACAGATATACATATATACAATGAGTTGTATTATTTTAATATTCTTTAAAAAAGACCTTTTAACTTAATAACAAAGTAAAACAAATTAGTAAATTGCTTGAGTAAAATGTCTAAAAGAGAGACAAAGATTTAAATTTATATTTATAATTTTTTTAAAAAAAAAAACTTCATAAAAAAAAAAGATGTCCAAAATATTTTAGACTAGAAAAAGAAATAATTTTAAATCAATTACCAATCAACTGTCAAAAATTTGATAGTACTTACTTTAAAGAAAAAAAGCTATAATCAGCAAAGAGAATTAATTACAAAAATAATCATTGATAACTTTTATTACTGTCAAATTGAATATATGGTATAAATGATAACATGCACATCCATTTCTATGTGCACACACATATATGTTAATAAATATCTTCATCATTAAAATGTAGTAACTTAAACTTTTATATCATTTATTATTTTATGATAATTGAAATATAGTCATAAAATGTACTGCACTCTGTGTGTGTAGATATATCAAATGTGTGTCAGATAGACACATTTAGGTAAAAATTAATGTAATTCTATTATTTTGATAAATTCAAATGTTAAGTAAATCAATTGAAATGTTTTCATTGAATATTATAAAATGTGCATCTATATACAGATATATATATATGCATTTATAAAAACCTATTAAAAAGTAATGTAATCAATGTAATAACTTGAAATTTGAATATTAATCTTATAAATCACAATGTGATAACTTTTATTATTGTATATTATTCAAAATCAGAAGCCTGATTCTACAGACCTTAATATCATTTATTTATTTTTTTATTGTTAATAAACTTGTATTCAATTATTAAAATTGTATTAAATCATAATTTCTTCTTCACTATAACAGTAATAGAGCTTGGGTTCTTCTGAGCTAGATTCAAGTATAATGGCAGAATATATGAATGGGGATGCATGCATATTAGTGCTTTTGGGTATCCAGAGATGATCAATCATCATCCTGGTTGGTACAAAAGGGAATACACTTTAAAGTCCATGCAATATCTTTTACTTCAGTTTAGTCTTAGAAATGAAATCTATAGTTGTCCAGTACATTAATGGTACTAAGTGACCAGAGCATTGATGATGATCAGCATGTTTTAATGTCCCAGAATTATTGTTTTTCTGATTTGTTTTATTATTGTGTATTCTTATGGATACGCACTTAGTTTGTGCCTCCAAATTAATGGTTAAATAATTGCCCAAGCTGGCAAAGGCTCAATAGTTAGCCTGGTCTACAGAAGACCCATTTCCAATCCAGTCACCAGATTGACTGTTGATTTATTATATTTTTATTATTGATCATTCATGATGACGAATGGTATTTTGAGTATTACTCATTACTAGTAATTACTTTAACTTATTATAATGCTGGTTGATGTATGGTTAATTATAATCATAGTTGGTCTGAGGAGTAATTGATTTCTAGTTAGCTGATCTCACACAGTTCTCATAGCTCTTGCTCTTTTGAATATATAAAATTGCTTATATTTATTTAATAACATTAGTAACTTATTATTTTAAAATGGACTGGGTATGATGATGATTTTTACGTCACCTCAGGTTCACATCTCCTTAAAAAAAACCATCCTGTTACAATATATATAATGTGAATAACTATGTGGTAGAGGATTGTATGATAAGTTTTGTTGTTTTCATTATATATATATTTCAATTCTGTGTTCTCAGTAAGTTGTAAATAAAAGTGAATTGCATTAATGGTTCGGAAAGATAAGATTTCATAATAATACTCCTTGTGGAATGTCTTCAATTTATTATGAGCACACTAAGCCACATTCATTAATGGTGTAAGGATATATAGTATTTTTTTTAATTATATGATAAGAATAAATTGTGATAATATTTTGCTCCCATCATTGACATTTATTTTTAATTGACAGCAATAAAATTTAAAATGCTGTTTATTCATTTGATTTAATGAATTTCATTATGATTTGCATTTTTAGTTTCAAAGCTTATCTGGAGTTGATTAAACATAAATTACTGAATGCTTAAAACATTTCGTCACAAAACATAGAAAATAAAAATAACAATATTATATATGCTAAATTCCAACAAATATATGCATGTGATATATAGACTAAGCATGTTTGCAAGTTCATTGCTATCCAATAAATTAAAATTAATGTTCATTATCACTGTCAGTCATTATCGATCCACTCACTTTATCTACCCACTTTACATGAGGGCCCTTTCTACATCTTTTATGTCTTGGGATTCAATATTTCACCTATTCATTAATTATCATCTCTTTTCCATTTCAGTTTTTTAAATTCTTTTAATGGTGTTAATGGTATTCATCCACGTGCTTTGTTTTCATTCTCTTTTTGCTACTCCTTACACACTCTCCATATTTCATTGAGTGGTCTGAAGTCTCTGTATTACTCTTCTATTAAGTGACCAAGTATCATATCCAGAAGTAAAAACTGAAACACATCTATCATAAATCTTTTTCAAATACATAAGCATTTCTATTAAAATCATTCCATTCAAGTTTAATTCTATGATTAATTTCATCCATTACATTCACATATGTATTAATCAACTGATCAAAATATCTGCATTTGTTAATTTCTAATTCATGATTATTAATCTTTATTTTTTTCTTTGAAGAAATTTCATTAATCATTCTTTTATTTTTTTTAGCATTTATCTACTTTTTTTACACTCATCTCATAATTCTAAACAATATTTCCTGAAGATAATAAGCATTATTTGTGCTGCAAAATCTAAATAACTTAAATAATTTCCATTTACTTGTACTCACTTAATTTCCTTATAAAATACTTTTTGTAAAACTTTGGAGGTATAAAATCATTCTGACATACACTCTGCTTAATGTTCATCACCTTAGTAGCATCATCTAATTTAATTATTGCTATAGCATTTTGATATGCATTTTTCAAAATATGACAATAATCTAGATCTATATCATGAAGATACAATTTTTTCCTCACTTTAGAAATGCTTATAGAACCAAATGTCTTTTTACAATCTACAAATCCATTTATCTTACTCTTTTATCTCCATTATCGAGTATTAATTCTATAAAATATTTTTGTTTTACTCTATTTCATGTATCTATCTTTTATTTCACTTCCTTGATCACATATCAACTCTAAATGTATATAATTTAAAAAAATCTTATTTTATTTCAATTATATGCTCTTTTCTTTCCATTACTAATTCTCCAAAAAAAAAAAAAATTATTTTATTTATTCAACTTCATTTATTTCTCTTTATTTCCCTATTCTTATAATCCATGTACTACTAATTTTTTTTGTTTGATTCTGATAACTCCATCCCATTTTTAAAGCCATACTTAATTTTTGTCAGGCAGTTATTTTATGTTTCTTACATATCTGCTCAGACCAGGAAATTTTGCCCTATTTCTAGGCATGGCTTGATGTTCCAGGTGGTTGGTTTCAGGATCATGGCTATTATATTTATCCCTTTTTTAGAATTATACAACTCCCTATATCTATTTCTTTTATCTCAATCATTTTTATACAAGCTGTAATTCATGATATTTATATTTTCCTCTCTTGCAAAAAGTTTAGATTTCTTCTCTATGACTTCATAATCTGGCCTCTTGCTGTCAAATCCCCTAAGTAGCAGGGCCATTTTTGTGACTGCTTTTCTTTCAGCTCATATTTTTATTTTCATAAATTTCTTTACTTAGTAGGACTATTCTTTAAATGCACATACATATTTACGCTTTTCTCTTCCCTACTGTGAATATTTACATTTTTACTTTCTGATTTATCCTTCTTTTCCTTGCCTTTTAATTTTACTACTTTTATTCTTTCTATTACCTTACTTATATCTATTCTTTCTACTCCCTTTTCATTCTCTTCCCATATTATTTCCTTTTCCTGTTTACTTTCTATTTTGTCTAATTTATTTTTTAACTCCTTTATATCCATTTTCATCATTTCTATTATTTTCCTATTTTCTAGTTGGGCTATTATTGCTTCCTATCTCCACAATTCTATTTGTTTTTCAAAAATTTCCTCCAACCATTTGATGATTTCATTTTCATTTATGTTACTTTGTTCTATTTTATCGGTGACTTCCTGTTTGTTTATTTTCATTATTTTTAATTATTTTAAATCAAAATGTTCAGTTAACTCCAAACCACATGACTATAAACAACCCCCAATAACAAATTATTAATCTCTCTGACAGGTTTTTCTCCTCTCTACTTTTTATTTACATTACATATCCCATTCTTTTTATTTTACATTTTTAATTATTTTATATTCTTGTTTGCCTTGATTTATTTCTCTTCTCACATTGTTCACCGATTTCATTTTTATTCACTATGCAATTTAGCATTTATTTTAAATTTTAGTTTTGGAATTTTTTTTTTTTAACTTTAATTTCTCTGGGCCATTTACAGCCCTTTGGCTCCCACATTTGATGGCATTTGTACCAGGTCCCACTGAAATTTAATAGGTATATCTATTTTTTTAAAATAACTTTTGAGGCAATTTTGATTGCAATTTGGCAGCACTTGTATTTATTTATTTTAACAGGGTACTGTTTATTCTTAATACATTAGTTTTTTATTATTATCCGAATATTATTTATTTAATAATAACTTTTATATTTATCATTTCATATTTATTACACGACCTCTCTTTTACTATCATTTATTTTATGCAATTATTTAATTGTATCATTAATACTTATGAAAACAGACCAACACTTCAAGCAGAGGAGAGAAGACCATTGATGGCTTAACCATCACTAATACCCATGGTCAGATTGAGGCTATATGAAGCATAACCATGACCACACTTCTTGAACATAGCCCACCTCAATTGTTAAACCCAAACCCTGCCATTCAAAGCATTTTGTTTTGAGAATCAAACTCAGGTGCCAGCTGACTATATGTTATACAGCAAGCATGCTCAGTCAATAGACACACCAATCCAGCACATGAAATATCCCAAACTAGCTTCTACTCTTAATCAAGGGGTCCAGTACATTTAACTATCCAGCACATGAAATATCCCAAACTAGCTTCTACTCTTAATCAAGGGGTCCAGTACATTTAACTTATCATATTAAATATTTATATTCTTAAATTAATAGTGATGCAGTGACAAGAGAGAGAGAGAATAGATAAAATAATAATTAAGCAAACATTAATATTTATTCAGCACATACATTTTAATATAACATAATACAGTTTTACATAGAAAAATTATAAATGATTAGTTTCAGGTTCAATTTTATGATATTCCTTAGAGTTCCTTTCATTTAAAGAAAAATAAAGTGTCTAGACAATTATTATTGAAAATATATTTACCTAGGTTTTTTCTGATATTATATGAGAATGTTTATTTAGTTTTGGTTTTCATTAGTGTTACTTTCCAACTGGTTGAATTTTTGGTCTCCATCAATGGTTTCAGGGCTTGTCTTCCATTCTTTGACTCAACAATGGGAGAAAGTAGTGGCAACATTTATTTTATGATGTAAGCATTGGTTATGGGTGTTGGTTCTAGGCATGGTCAGTTGAATTTTGCAGAGAACTTAGGGCATGAAGTCAAGTCAAACACTTCTAAGGCTGTCTATCAACACATGTTGCTGGTTCTGCAGCTTTGGCATTAATGTTATCCACAGCAGTCTTGAGTGGTTTGCTACTGTACTTAAATTTCCAAATATATGGATCTCTGACTGAATTTCTACAAATCTGAGTGAATCTCAAGAAAGAATATGAATATCAATTTCTGAATGAAAAATGGAATGAATATAGCAATAGATACTGCAAATTTTATACTTTTCTCTCCCATTGTTCATAGTTTTTATTTTTATTGTAACTTAAATCTATTTTTTAATTACTTTACACTTCTTTAGACTAATCTTTTTCCTAGATTAATCTTCTATCTCGTAGCATTTATGCCAATGAAATAGTTTACATAATTTGTAATTAATTCAATTTCAATTTCATTATCAACTTATATTTTAATTTATAAAAAGAAGAGTAAGTTTTTATGTTTCTTTTTTTCCTAATTCTTTTCCCCACCTCACTGTTAATAATTAGCATTATTCTATTTTAAAAGAATATTACAAACTTACATTTTAAAATATACTTCTTAACTAATGATTCATTTACCTATTCTTTTCTTTCTTAATAAATTTGATCATATATTTTCAAATTATGAAAATGTAATGCAGATATAAGTGAGTTTTATAACATATATCTCATTAGCATTACATTATATTGATAATAACTCATTTTCACATTTTACAAAACTCTTGATATTTGATTCTTCTTAATGGATCATTTTTATATATTTTTATATTACTTCTTTTCTTTATATATTATGTCTAAGTAGAAAATTTACTGATAAATTTCTACCTTTACCAATTATTATTCTTGCAGTCCTTAGTAGTATATCACTTATTATTTTATTGATTTCATTCAAGTCTGGACCATCTTCAAAATTTATTAATATTTTAAAACAATATGTAAGTTCTACTTTAAATTCATTGAAATATTTCTGAAGACTGAGAATGTCAACTATTAATACTGTTTTCTTACTATTTTTTCTCTATCCAGTTTTGCATTAACATCTATCTATCTTACATTTCACTAATAGAAGACCACTTCCTGTGTTTAATTTATTAAGAGCATTACAGTCTTGAAATGCATATTTCCTATTGATTAAAATATAATCTAATTCTTAACATTCATTTTGGATGCTTCAATATCCATTTCCATTTAGTATTTTTCAAAACAAAGAATTCATAATATCTAGTTTTTAATTTTCTGTGAATTCCATATATGTCTGTATACTGTCTCATTTCTATCCCTATAATCATATGTACCCATAACAGTTTCATCTTTCAATCATTTATCAATTTTAGCATTAAAGTTTCCCATGATAATTTTAAAATGGTGTTTGATGTGATCAAAAGCATTTTTGTACATCCATATAAAAATTCTCTACTTTTTCATCAAAGTAACTGGTTTATAGCACAAACCTGGATTATCAGAATTTAGTATTTTCTACTAAATTGAATCATTAATCATAATATTTTGTCTAATATACAATCAATCTTTATGATATTGTTTTTCTACCTTTTATTTATAATAAATCCAATTCCACTTTTGCTTTCACTATTTGGGTCATTATGATAAAGTACATGTCCTCTGTTTAAATCAACTTTATTATTTTTTATTGTAACTTCACAAATACAAAAATGCCCCATTTAATATTATATTATACAGTTCTTTCAATTTGTGAAACCTTTCTTCACTTGAAAATGATCTGCAATTGTAAGTACATAAATAAAAGAACATCATTCAATCGCAGCCTATATATGTACTGTTATTCATCATGATCTTAGACATTAATTGTCATTCCTTCTACAAGAAATACAATGTTTTTCAATCAAGCTCACATTGAATGGCAACCTATATATCTATTGTTATCTATAATAATCTTAAACAATAATCATCATTCCTTCTACGAAATATATAATTTATTTTGTAATCAAGCACTTATTAGTAATAATTCTTATTATGGCTTTAAGATCAATTAATTAAAATATTTATTATTTATAATCTTATTATTGTTATAGTAATCACTTCTTAATCATTTTTTTTGTAATACTATCTACAAGTAATTATTATACAAGTTCTCATGACATGGTCATAATGCATTAGCTCATCATGCCTATAACATGGGCTAAAATCCTAGTTAGGAACAATTTGATATTTCTTTTTAAATTTTAATCAGCTTTGATTCATTTCTTTTAAAGAACCAACATATTTCTAACAAAATTTTATCATCCAATGATTAGTAAATGATTATCTAAATAAAACAAAAAAGTCTGAATTACCCATTAAGCAAATTAATTATGTACTTAGAGCATATAAGGAAAGGAGGCACAATAGTTTTTCTTCTAGATTTTATGTCATAAGTCTTCAAAATATCACAAATAATTTTTTTATAATGTTCAGGTTTACTAAGTTTGTCTATAATCTGCATTGTTTAATATTACATTTTCTTTTATATGAGAAATGACTAAAACATAAAAAAATGTGATTTTAGATATTATCTATATCACATATTGAGTAGTTCTGATCTAGCATTTAATTTATTCGCTGTGTTTTCTTTTCTTTTTTTTTACTAGTTTTTCACATAAAAAAAATCAAGATACTGTTTGCAATGCTATCTTTTTTTATTAAAAGCCTATAATTAATAATATAATAGAGAATAGTTGGTCATATCAAGTTTCCAATTATGTTTTTTCAAATATTCTTTAAATTTTCTTGAAAGTGAAGGTTCAGTGACTAGTGAAAATCATTGTGATTATTATGAAACTATTCAATAAACCTCCACGATAACATACCTAAATCACAATCAAATAAAGGTAAGCTTTAGAAAACAAATTTTACAATGGTGTAATTTTGTAGCAATATGACATGAAATGTTTAACAGCTATTATTCATTTGTTAACTTATTGTGGTGTGGTTTTTTTGAAAAATAGATAAAAGATTTGGTTCAGTAAATAACGGAAATTAGGTATTTGAGCTAATAAATTATGTTTGATCATTTTTCAATTAGAGTTCAATGAGAAACATAGAAATTCTAAAAGATTATCATTTTTATCTGTCCAAAACTATCTATGTGAACTTATTGAATTAATAACTAAAAAGATCATATAAGAACTGTTGAGAAAGAAATTGCTTTGGTTATTTTTAACTTATCACTTAAATAACATAATATCTATCACATATAGTTCAATTAAATATTGTACTTTAATCCTAAAAAATAGGTAATGTATTGAATACTTTCTAATTCTTTTAGAATTTAAGTGACACTGGTAAAAAAAAAAAAAAGCTGCAAACCAATAAAATGTTATTTATGTGAAGTTATGTAACTAATAATTTTCGAAATATGTTAGATAGGTTTAAGACATTACTGTTAACATGTCTATTTTAAGCAAATTCTGCAAAACATTTTGTAAAAAAAAAAAGTTTACCAAATATATATCTAGTGCAGCAGATTAATTAAATCAGATAGGCCTGAATTATAATCAATTTCTCAGAATGCTTTGTTTTATATATGATTTCAGTCTTAATTTTTTAGTGGAAAATTCTTAAAATTTGTCTTGAAAATAAAAATATGTGTTAAAACATTTTTTTCTGATAATAGCTAAGTAATACATGCAAAGACTGCAGAAGACTATTTGAAGATCAATCACAAAAGAACAACATTAAAAGATATGCAAACGATATACAACAACTACAATTTACTTTTATATTGATCATGCTGCATAAATGTTTTACAAAACTTTAATATATTAGATATGTTTGGGTCATTTCCTGACCTTAAGATTTTCAGTATACAACAACTACAATTTACTTTTATATTGATCATGCTGCATAAATGTTTTACAAAACTTTAATAAAATAGATATGTTTGGGTCATTTCCTGACCTTAAGATTTTCAGTACTTGCAAGAGACTCAAATGCTTTTTATAGTGAAGTTTAAATGTATTAGAAAATGGATATTAATAACAAAGATTTCCCACATATTATCTCTTTTCATGCAATTATTGACAAACTAAAAATTCAGATGATAAGAGGAAAGATGTACAAAGAAATATTTAACAGATTTTCTTTTTGTGCATGATATATTAAATAATGTAATATCAGTTAATGAAGGACTAAAAGATACTGTGCGCTTTCTCAAAATTTAACTGAAGTTTGCACAAAGAATTTGAGAAAATCTGTGTTAAAATTAATCTCTTTTACTCAATGAAGTATCAATAGTCAAAATAAGAATCATAAGATCCAATTCATAGATCACATGACTTTATCTTTTAAGCTTGTAAGTTATAAACAGCGAGGATTGCCAATTCCTCTACAAGCTTTATGATAAATGCTTAGCATAATTTTAAAGCAACAAAACTATTCAGTCTGGCTGATTTATAATTTCAAAAAACAAACTGAGTGTGCAATTCCAAATATAGATAATATGTTGTGTACACTTTTTAACATTAAAGTTTTACAAATTGTACAACTGAATATTCAGTTCTCAGTTCAAGTTTATTAAAAACCCAACTATTGTCATTAAATGGAAAAAGCATTTTTAAAAGTGAAAAGTTAAGATAATGGCTTTAATAGAAGAAAAATAGAAGAAATATCAAATATTCTTATCATATGATCATTCTAAGAGTGAGCATAAATCATTTCCAGTAAATTTTTGCATTTTTTAATAACTATTTTATTAAGAACTGTGTTAAAAAATTATAAAATTTTGTATTTTTCTGATGTCCTGCTTGAAAATAAATAATTGGCTTATATTGCTTACTGTTATTCCATGTTAAAAAAAGCTTATATTTAACAAGGCTCTATGTTTTGATGTGGAAAGTGTTCAAGAAAAATTACTTATATCACTTTCAGCGTTTATTAAAAATAATCACAAGGCTGCCACTTGGAAGCTCACATGATGTATGAGCAACAAAATGATCAAGTTGAGCTTCAATATAGTTCTTAACTTTTGAGTCTATCACTCAACAACTGTCCTAAACATGTACTTATTGAATGTTAATGCCATGCAAATTATGCAATGGAAAGATTAGGAGATATCATTATTAAATTGTATTTAAATGAATCATACGATTTAATCTGGTATTGAAAACAATGATAAAATATGCTCAAATCCTTATCACACAAAATTAATAAGCTTAATAGGTAATAGTATGAATACTGAATCCTACTGTTTGATGGCATTCTTTTTCATCCAATGCACATCAATATACTGATTCATGGGCCGTCGGTTTCTTTACAGAATACTACGGTACAAAAAAAATTTTTTTTCACTTTCTATACATACAACTCGTATAGGTTTTTTTTTTTTCGTTTTTAATAAACAAACACTTTGTTTTAATATGGTGTGGGGGGGTGTTGGTTTGCTTTTAAATTATCGACTTTTTTTTTTGACCTTTTTTTTTTGATTTTGAATTATCGTTTTCTTTTCATAATACAATGGTAAAAAAAAAAAAATCTTTTTTACCCCTTTCTATACATAAAATTTGTATGGTTTATTTTTTTTGCCTTTTTAATAAACAAATACCACTTTGTTTTTAGATGGTAAAGGGAGGTTGGTTTGCTTTTAAATTATCACCTTTTTGGGGATTTTGAGCTTATTTTTTAAAGCCTTAAACAATTCAGTTTTTATTAATAAATCAATAGTTGATTTTTAGAGGGTGGAGGGGAGTTGGTTTGAATTTTAATTCTCGTCTTTTAGTATCTTTTGCCAATGTATTGGAAACTTTGCATATTAAATTTAAATGTGTTTGAATATAGAATACATATAAAAAGAGATAGATTAACAAAATATACGAATTATTGGAGGGGGTTGGTTTGCTTTTAAATTATCGACTTTTTTCTTTATTGATTTTTTATTGATTTTGAGCTTCTTTTTTTGGAAAGCCTTATTAATCAATTCATTTTTAATAAACCAACAGTTGGTTTTTAGAGGGTGGAGGGGGGTTGGTTTCATTTTTAATTATCGTCTTTTATTTTCTTATTACGAGGTGTGTGTTTTTTAAAAAAATATTTACACTAATGAAACCTTTATATAATAGCAAAAAGTTCTTCCTTTATTTTTTGCCTTTTTCAAAAAGCTTTAATTAAACAGTTTGTTTTTTAAAAAAAAACATTTTTAGGGGGGCGGGGAGTTACGGGTGACTCCAATAGGAGATGAGCCTCAAAGCTTAAGTAATGGAAATTTTGGAGCCATCCAACCAACTTCCCTTACACAGACCCCAGGTATGCTTGCAGAAGTGGCAACGGAATTCCCCAGATCCTGTAGTTGATTAAAACCATGCTCCTCCCACAAATGCATAGCTTCACATCTGGCAGGATGTTTGTTCTCTTTCTGAAAAAACACAACAAGGTCAACTTCTGTGGCCAGCAATTCACTCCCTTCAACCAATTTTGAACACTTGCCATGCCGACATTTTATTGTTCTTGCATGGATTCACACATAAACGTGGATTTGCGTGTGAACTCGGCAGAACTCTGCTGAAAACCCTAACCTTTTCAGGTAGTGTGCAGTTCAAAATTGTAGGGAAGTGTGCGTGACGGCCTGAAAAATTCTTAATATGTAATATTAAATCCACTATGCTTTTTCAAAATTTTTCCACAATGAATTTTTTTATAGTTTCGCATCCTTCAAATATGTCCACCATCAAATCAGACTGTAGTGAGAGTTGAATTGCGCTCACTTGAGGAATACTGTCGCAAGTCAATGTGCATAGTATTTTGTTATGTAATCATAGGATACATCGTCCTCTAGGTGGCCTGTTACAGTTCTAAACAACACTATTGTAGTGTTACCCATAAGTTAGGCTGCTAAAATGGTATATTGATGTGCATTGTGTGAAAAACAATGCCATCAAGCAGTAGGGTTCAGTATTCATTTTATTACCACTTAATATTTCTTTATGATGAGCTTTAAGAAAGCTTTTGGCTTCAAATAGGTTATTTAAGGACTATTATACCTCATTTACTTTTACTATTTAAATATCAATATGAAAAAAGGCTGACATTAAAATTAGGAAACTTTATTATTCACACATGTAAACACCAAGACTTATTACATATAAATTATTTTTAATTCTAAGACTATACATACATTGAAAATATAAATATTAGAAGTTTCTTCTTTTTTCTTCATTAACCTTAAATATTTAGAAGTTTCTTCTTTTTTCTTCATTAACCTTTTCTAAATGAAAAATAGTAATTCTTCTCTTATCAAACTTTTCCATGTAATGTTAGTTTGGGAATAGTGTATAATTAATGTCAAGAAAATTTGTGACTCATTATCATCTGTATTAACATTCTTGCCTTTAAAATATTTTATCATTTGCTATTTTGCTTGTTTTTTTTTAATCTTTAATATTCTCTCAGAAATGCATTATTCCAAAGATTTGTAATTAGAATCTCATGTTCTACTACTTTTATTCACTATTCAGATCATATATAAGATTTTAAATATGTAAGCTCATCATTCTAAGTTTTATTATAGGCTAACATTTTTTCTCCAAAAATATTAATTTGATTTTGCTTTATAATTATGCACATAATAAAGATTGTCAAGATCCAAAATTCATTAAGTCCTAAAATATCTCATGAGATTTTTATAATTGGATTCAAGAATGTTGAAATGTATAAAAAAAACTATATCTACAATTCATACCCAAATTCATTTGTTGATGCATTTTTTTTTCAAGACATTAATATATATTCTTTATTAACCTGCTGATTTTGGACTTGAATTACAAATGTAGAATAATAATAAAACTATTATTTAATCCTTAACAATTTTACTTGAATCTAAATAATCAATTTAATGATACACAAATACATATTCATAAATATTAAATTACATTTATCTCTTTTTTATATATATTTAGAGACAGTTAAACAATTATTCATTTATTTTGATATATTATACATCATATATACACATACAATTGATAAATACATATTATTTAATCCTTATTTGTTTTATATCATGGTCCTATTGCTAATCTTTACCTTGCACTGAAATAAAGTTCATTTCAAAAACTACTCTTGAGTATTAAAATCTCAATATATGTATTCACATATTCAATTATGTAAGCAAATAGATAACACAACTAAAAAATGTTGTGTTAGGTTGTTAAGTGACAAAAGTAGTTGTGAAAAAAAATTACAACTGACTTTAAAAGGTAGTAATACTCTATTTTAATTTGATAGACAAGATAATAATAGTTGTTAAATTTTTAATATTTTAACATTTTAAATATGGCTGCTTCATCTAATAAGCTAGCAATGAATAAGGATTTAAAAGCTGTATTATATGTATTTTTTTACTATTCTAATTTCCTAAGAAGAGTAATTAATTAAAATGTTTATAAAGCAAGAATAGTATACCAATTATTGCATTTGATTCAAGAACAAAGATAACATATCACCACATATTTAAGTGGATAATTTCTTGAAATTTATTATCAAGACTACATTAGTGGCTAGATATTATCCAATGAATTATTAAAGCCTTAGAGATATTTAATCTGTAAAAAAATTAGATAGCCTACCTGATGAGAAAGTGAATTTTCAGAAGTTAATAAAATATATACAAGCTAGCACAAAATAACAGAAGTGCAATCACAAAAGTATAAGTAGTCATTATACTTTCACTGGCATTAAAAGTGACTTATCCGAAAGAAAACAAATTTTTACATGGCGTGCCAACAAATTTTTTGGGAATGTAGTTTGTATCTATCCAACCATATAACCAATGGGTAGATGAAAATAATCCAATTAAATTCTTATGAAAAATTAACAAAATACATGTTTAATGATAATCAATCTATTCATATAAAAATGAATCTTCCATAACAAGCAATAATGCTGAAAAGACAATTCTAAAGGAACATGCATTAAAGAATATGACTGAACAAGATAAGTCAGCAGAAATTGATTCATCATGAGACTAAGAATTTTTTTAGAATATAACTAACTGAAATAAAAGAATAAATAACATAATGATTTTACTAAATGATTTTACAAATAAATATATATAGCTATACATACAAAGACTTTACTAAAATTCTAGTTAATATTTTATTTTATGAAAAAGTGATAAAATCTTACAGGCCTAAATAACTAAATTGATCATAACTGTAATACTTATAACATATATATATATAAATTAATAAAACAAGTTATAAATTTCGTAACTTGCTTTTAAGCTTGCATTTAAATAATCACTAGATGGGGGTTACCAATAGCTCTAAACAAGCTTTATTTTTATAAGTGCCAAAAGAGAAAAAATTCAAAATCTCTACCATTAAAACCATATCTAGCACATAAATGTTATTAAATACGCAAAACTCTCCATATAGTAGTGCCACCCTGTGCCAACCAAAGTAATAATGGATGTGAGCATGTGATGTTTAGTGATTTAACACCAATCCTGCCTAATATGATAGTGGTAGCTATGGCTATTAAAGAGCCAAAGACACCAAAATGTATGGGTGCTGAACTGAGTTCAGACCCATATGACTATATAAGCTATTGAGCTTAGATTGAAAATATTATTGGGTTTTCATTCTCATAGTTTTGTAGTTAAGTAGAGATAAAAGGTGGCTGCTGTAGAGTTGCATTAGATCCTAAGATCTAGGTGCAGTGCTCTCAGATCCAAGACTCCTAACTGACGACAACTAGTAGCCAGAAACTAGTCTGGGAATATTGTATGAGTAGGCACTACATGGAGATTTTATGCACAAGCCTTCTGGCATCCATTGATTACTCTGGTTGGTACAGAGTGGCACTACTGTATGGAGAGTTTTTCCTGTTTAATAAGTTATTTGCTAGCATAAAAGATGGTGATCATGTAATGTTCTGATGTTAAACTGATTGCAAATTTGCCTTAACTTGTCTGCTATTCTTGGTATGTATGGATACACTACAGCATCATTGGGTTTTTTTTCTTTTGATGGTTCCTTTTATTATCTGTTTAAGGTTTTCTTAATGATAGCTGATGGATGACCATTCTTCATAATAGTTTGTTCTGTCCAGATCTTTTGTTCTGTTCCACAATAATTTATAACACTATGCTTTGTGTTTCTGGTGTGGTTGGATGTATATGCTAAGTACTTTCCTGTATGTGTGGCCAAAGTAGATAATCATTTAACTTCCTTATGTAAATGTAAATTTGAAGGGATAGTTTCTAAAAGTTTCTAACTAAAAGATCCAATTCATTCCCAGAGAGTTGAGAAAATTACTCAAAGAGCAAGTGAAGCTCTGTTAAGAGAAAAAATAAATGCTCAATGATTTTCCAAATACCAAACTTTGCACTGCATTAATAAGATAGAATGTTTTCTTAAAAATAAACTTTTTGATGATGGCTTCACAAGAGTTTCTCACACAGTAAGAAAACCATATTCTAACATTACATGGAAAAATAAAAGATAATGCCAAAAAAAAAAAAAACTTGCAAACCTATATGGAAATGTCAATGTATCAGTTGCATCTGTTAAAAATCTCAGTTCTAAATATCTAACAGAAGCTGAAATTTCTATTCTTGAAAAAGGATTAAACTTTGCCATTATCATCTAATATCCCTTTATTAGATATAATAGCAGCCACTGAGAAAGTCACACAAAAACTGCCTTTAGAAGAAGCAGCAGACTGATGCTAGAGAATAAAAAGAACATTTAGAAGCAACAAAAATTGAAGTCAAACATATCCTATGATAAACGGAAAGCAATTAAAACTCTCAGAGTAGGTAAATCCACAATTATTCTTCAAGCTGACAAAGGCAATGCAACAAGTGTAATGACTACAACTGATTATGACAACAAAATAAAAGAACTCACAAAAGGCCAAAATAGAAAAGTGGCAAAAAATCTGATACCAAGTACAGAAACAAAGTTACAAACATTACTCAGAAAGCAGCATAGGTACGTCAATGATTCAAAAAAGAGTAAACTAAGATCATATTTCAGCAAAATTCCTCATCTTCATCCTAAAATCCATGAGGATCACATTGCATTAAGACCTACTGTTTGTTCTAGAAATTTACTTTGCCAAAATTTGTCAAGATTTCATCTCAAAGTTCTTAGTCCTTTGGTATACAAGAACCAGTACTTTGCCTGTGATTCTACATACTTTGTAGAATCAATCAAAAATATAAAAATTGAAAGTACTGACATTCTAGTAAGCTTTGATGTGGAAAGTTTATACACAAATGCACTATGTGAAGAAGATTGTATATTGTAAGAAAAAGATTAAATGGTGATAATAGCTTATAAGCCAGAACAACTCTTCCTATTGGTAGTATAATGAAACTATCAACATTCTGCATAATAATCTACTTTCAATACAACACAGAATTATTTTAACAAAAACGTGGAATGGGTATGGGCTCACCATTCTCACCCCTGATTAGCAGTATTTGCATAGAAGAATTTGAAATCACAGCCATAAAGACTACTCCATATTCACCTAAAGTTAGACACTGCTATGTTGATAAATTTATTGCATGGCCACATGGTAAAGTAGTACTATAAACTTTCTGTTAACATATCAGCAACATATTTCTTTCAATTAAATTCATAACAGATCAGAACAAGAACAAAAAATGGCATTCTTAGATGGTCATTCCATTTACACCTTTCTTAAGCACTTTATCAATACTCTTTATTTATATCAAAACTAACAGTTTTGACTATCCTACAGTCATCATCAGAGCTACAATATTCAAATATATAATTACATAATTAATACACTTATACAATATATAATTATATACTTAATACACTACATCAAATATGTGTATAAGTGTATTAATTATATAATTATATATTTTAATATTGTAACTCTGATGATGACTGTAGGACAGTCGAAACTGTTAAATTTGATATAAATAAAGAGTATTGATAAAGTGTTTAAGAAGGGTTAAATGGTATGATATTTTAAAGTAGAAATCAAAATACATAGGAAAAGAAAGAAGAAAATTATATTCTTAGATGTTCTTGTGACAAGACTTCCTTATGGGAAAATCAAATATACAGTTAACAGAAAACCCACACATACAGGAAAATACTCCGCATATAATCCAATCACACCAGAAACACAAAACATGCAGTTATATTATCACTATAGAACAGAGCAAAAGAATTTTGCTCAAAAATCAGTGATTTAAAAAAATAAAAATGTATATAGACAAACTCTTATGAAAAATAGTTGACATCAGCTGTTATTAAGAAAACCTTAAATAAACAACAAAAAAAAATCATCAAAAAAAAAAAAACAATTATTGGTATTGTTGTGTATACACACATACCAAAAATAGCAGATAAATTAAGGAAAATCTGCTATCAGTATAACATCAGAACAGCTTACTAGGACCATATCACATTATGAGAAATTTTAACAACTACAAAGCCTAAACATGAAGTGCAGAAAAGCAAAAAGTGCATCTATGAAATAATACGTGAATGTGGGAAAATGTACATTGGTAAGGCTAGTCACCCCATTGAAAAATGATTGCAAGAACACAAATTGATCATTAGAAGAGAAAAAATACATATGACTAACATATCAGACCATGTATGTACCAATATAAAAATAAAGATAGGGAGGAAAAGGTACAAAGAAGAAAACTGAAAGAAGCTGCTCGGATGACAATGGCAAATAACTCCATAAGTCAACCTAATGTGACTATACATAATGTATGGAAATCACTAATCAAGTTTGCTCTTAAAAAGTGAAGAAATCAGGAGGAACTTTATAAAAAAATATATGAAATTTCTACTGACTTTTGCCTTTTGTTGTATGGCATAATTGGTTAGAGCACTACCCTACAATTCAATATTCAAGAATCTAATTGTTCACGTTCAATTCCCATACTAGTACTGTCACTGATCAGTCCAGCAACATCTGAGGAAGAGAAAATATCTCTCATAAGGTTGTGCATAAAAGTAATTTAAACAAAATTAAATTTTTCTAAATGACATTCAATACTTTATATTAGATGATGGAAATAGTCCAATATATAAAAACAACTAAAATGCCATCATCACAAATCTTCAGAAAAACAAAATAGTAATCTGATGCATATTGACTTAAATATGTACAGTATGTATTTTAAAATGATCATATATCATTATTATTTTAATCTATCAAATTATTATTAACTTTAAATTTATTTATTTGAGCAAATTCTTTATTCTCTTATAAACTTTCTGTCTCTCCATGCTTTCATAATATAGATATAATTGTCAGATCCAGGTTCCAAAATAGATATTTAGGATTGTCAAATCTTGTCATAAAACAACTTAACTTTAGGAAATTAAAAAATGTTATATTTATGGAATATCTGTAGTCATTTTGAAATCAAATTTAATTAAGATTTAATAATCCTTTTTTGTAAAGTTACATACTTGGCAATTATTTATGACATAAAATAGCAACTAAAAGACATTGTTACTACATAAACATTATTCAACCTCATTTTATTAGTGCATTACCCTGAAGTTCCATATCCTAGGCTTTAAATCTTGGTGAGACTTGGATTTTTTTTTTTCCAGATAAATAGGGATTTACCAATAACATATGTAATATTAGTCAATAAATATGTTTCTAGTTACTCTTAGCTAGAAACTGAAGTTATAAAAAGTAAATTTGTAATAGTGTGCAACCCTTATCAATAATGAAGGACATACCATAAATATATCTGAGTTCTTGGTTTATCATTACTATTTAATATCAAATATTTAAAAAAATAAAAGCACAATGAATATTTAACTTATGTGAAAACAAAACAAAAAATTACCTTCATTAAAAAATTGGTGGGACAGTATTTTAATGATAAATAACTTTAAATGTGCATTTTAGATCAAATAGTAATTCAGGTATGACGTTTATAATCTGTGCACTAATTATTTCATCAATAAGTTCACATGTTTTTATTACACTAATCAATTTTTTAATAACATATAGTATGCTAGAGATAAAAAATATATTATTTACTTTAGTGAAACTTCAGAATTTATTTTTCTTTCACTAGATTTTAAATATTAAAAGTTAACAACTTTTTTTACAAATTTGAATCATTCAAATATGATTTGATTTGATTTTTTATCAATTTTATTAATGAAAATATTTTCTAAAAAAAAAAAATTGCTAAGTTTATAAAAGATGAACAATAACAAAATGAAAATTAAAAATAATTATGGATTCACTCTGAATTAATCTTTCAAAATTAAACAAAATGAAATGTCTATTTGCTGAATGAATGTGAAACAAACTATTCGCTTTTAGTTTGATTCACTGAATTTAAATTTTTTATTATAGTTTTTTTTCTTTGAGTACTAATAATAAAAATTGTTTTTTTTTATTACAGTTATTACTTTATAAAATCTACTTTTATAACATTACTTTACCAGATTTTATCAGTTATAGTGATCTAATATGCTAAATTTGCACTTGCAATGCACTATAGGTTAGCCATCACTAATGTAGCAAATTGTAAAACTATTTTTCTTATCCAATTTAGAAAGTGGTTTTCATTTTAATTCTAAATTCAAAGATTAAAACCTGTGATACCATAATAAAAATTATTTCATGTAGTATTAGTTGCAAAATTACAATCATTAATCTCATACAATTGCAACTTAGAAAAAAAAAAAACAATTATCCATTAAATGCTAATAACATTCTCTACTGCTAGTGAAGTTCCTATAAGAAATAATCTATCTACAAAGTGAGTTACTAATAATAACTAATATGGGTGCCATTAGAGTATGGATTCTTAATTAGATCTTCAGCCTGTAACATGAAAGATACAAATTGAGGGATTGTAAAGAATAAAATAATAGTAATAGATATTTTATTTTATTTCAGAAAAAAATGTTTTTATGTTTAATAACCAAAGATAACTTTTTTTATATAAATACCACTGTATCAAAAATGTGAGCATATTTATTTAGAAGTAATAACAATAAACCATTTAATTTCCATAACAATTTGATAAAAATAAATGATAATGATAAAAATATAATTCACATTATATAATCTTAGAATAAACAATCACCAGTTGGAGAATTATGAAAAAAATAACTAATTCCATTTATTCCTTTTAATTAATATTTTTCTGAATTTATTGTTAAGTCTGACATATATCTATGGAAACATTAATTACTTTAGTTTACTACTTCAATAGTTTTATCAAATAATGGACATTTCTTATATTACTTGAAATTATGTAAAACATATAATTATATTTTTATTAAAAATAATATAATAGGAGTTAACAATATATTTCTTTTAATAACTGAAATGCTACTGTCCATCTTCAATGATTAATATAATTGAAAAATTTGAAATATTTATTCAATGGTGAATTATGTCTTGATGGTATTTTTTTTTAACCCAAACAATATTATGGAGCATAAATAACCTTCATATAATATGGTAGTTGGATTCATAAAAAATATACATAAGGAGAAAGAATATTTTAAGGAACTAAGAAACAATACAAGAGTGAAAAGGTACACTCCAAAAACAAACAAAAATATACATTTAAAACATTATAACTATCAAAAACTGAAAACATATTAAAAATAATAACCAACTAAATTATTATTTTAATGAAATAAAATCTGTGTATACAATTCTCTTTTAAACAAAGTATCACAGAATGCTTCTATAGCAGGCAACTATTTACAGTCATACAACTTTATTTTTGGAAAAAAATATTTAATACACATAGTAAGTTAATTAAATTAATAGCATAGTTCAGCTAATGAAACAAATTTCATATAATATGTATTCAAACTCTATGTAACTTTCACAATCTTCAGAAAGTAAGGAAGTGGAAATTTTAAGAATGAAAAAAATATATATTGATGTTTGATATGTCTCTTCAAATAGCAATTCGTTTCAAATTTTTAGGATGATTCAGTTGTAGCCAAGAAAAGTTTTACATTATTAAAGTCATGGATAAATTAAACATTAACAATGTTGATTGTGAAAGCTGACCACAGCAGTACATTTTTTTTTTCTTTTAGAACTAATTTTGTTTATACACATTACTCTTATAGTAAAACTATTTCCTCAAAATTGTTAACATTAATAAGATATCATCATTAAATTATTTTGATATTAATTTTAGACATTAAATTATTTGCTTTGATTAACTGATTTCATTTAAATTCTTATTGGGCTTATCAAATTAAAAGAAAAATTTGGGAATCTAAAAAGTTTTGTGTGTGGAGTATATTAAATGTTTTTCTGAGAACATATACATATGGATGTTCCACATATTAAAGTAAATTCAATTGTCATCCACTTTTATTCTTCATACTTTTTTTCTATAAAATTAGTTAAACAAGTTTTGCATTATTATTTTTATTCCAAGAAAATATAATGTATATATTTTTTAAATTTTCTAACATAACTTGTACACAAATCATAAATCTTAAACAGTTTGTATATAAATTGTCTCGATACAAAAATGATCTAATAAAATCAAAATTTGATTATAACATCAGGCACACAATATACTCAAACTCTGATTTAGCATGATCAGTGAAAGTTGGTAAATACACTCTAAACTTAAGTGATTCACTTAAGTTTTTTAACTCTTACTGATGTGTGAGTGCATGGAAATTTATGTGTAAAGTAAGAGTGCATGAGCAAATTTGACTTCCAATCTAATAATTTCTAGGTTTTCAGCACTTTATAATAATAGATTTACATTTATAAGTTGTGTTTGTCTGATCGTGGGTGGTTAAAAATGAGACACTGTCTTTCTCCTGCGATAGGTTAAATAGATTTGTACAATTCAAAATTTGATTATAACATCAGGCACACAATACTCATCCCTGATTTAGCATGGTCAGTGAAATTGGTGTATTTATAGAAATGTACTCTAAATTTAAGTGATTCACTTAAGTTTTTTTAAACTCTTACTGACATGTGATTGTGCGAAAATTTATAATATTTAAAGTAAAAGCGCATGATCAGAGTTTGATTTCCAATCTAACAAAAACAAAAATTGTTGGCTAGAAATCACTGCATTATTAAATTCATTTTAAATAAATGACTGGTTTGTTGCTTGATATATCATGTGAAAATCAAGCATCAAAAGTAATAAAATAAAGCTCCAATCTAAGAATCTTTGGTTATCAAGTTCATTACTCTACCATTGCACTCCATTGTACTCAAAGTACCTTTGTGACTTAGTTTACATTTTGGAATATTAATCTCAGTAAGAGTTTCTGTTTCCAATCTGATTTTACAACTCCAAGTTGAGAAATTTGACATCTTTGTTTAAGCAGATACTTTGTTATAAGTTTATCAAAAAATTGATATAAACATAATACAAACAAAATTTCAAGAAGAAACACATAAATAATTTAAAAATAATAACACTTTCAAAAGATAGATGTTAGTTCAAAATTTAAAATCTTGTTTTATTTTCTGTGATTGAGTTAATAAAGCCTTTTATTTTTTAGGGTTGATTCGAAAATTATGGGGGGGGGGGGGACATCCAAATTCCAATGTATTTTATATTCATTTAATAAAACACAATAAGTGAAAACTTTTACTATACTTCAAAACAGAAACTGTGTGATTAATTTAAAAATAATTTTCATTAGGCTTACAATAATATTGTCTCGTATTTTACACAAATTAACTTTTTGGACACTTAATTTTTTTTTTTCATTTCACTGCTTATATATATTTCATTGCATTGATATATATATTCATTTCTCTTAAGAATGTTTTGACAAAGCATATTTATTCATAACATAAATAAATAATGGAATAAAAGCATTAGAAAGTAAGAATTATACAATGCATCAACATACATAGTTATCCATGTCTGTTTACTGTATTTACATAAACAAAAACGTTTTTAAATATATTAGTTGAAAAATGTTGATAAAAGTGATATTAAACATTTGGAAGAATAAATGCATAATTATTATCATTGTCCTGTTTTAACAATAAAGTTTTTGTCAGAAACCTGATGATAGTTTTTGTCTTCCCCCACCCCATAAATAAAAACTATTTATATATAAGTCATTTTCTGAAAATAAAATTTATGAGAACATTATTCTTGTAAAAATTCCAAATATATATATATATGTTTTATTCTATCATTTATAAAGTTTGCACTTTGATCAATTTAAAGTATTAATTTTGGTAATTTACAATTCTCTTATCAAATAAAGTATTTAAAAGATAAAAAAAAAAAATACATTCATTTTCACATTTTGAATTACAAATGTCAAACTTAATCCAGCTACAACTTTGACATGATTCATTCTAGATAGCGATAACCATTAATGTATTTATCTAGAATGATCATTATCAAAGTTGTTGGTGGAGTAAGTCTGACACTTAAAAAGCAAAATGTAAAAATTTACTATTGGTAAATACTGAACATATTATAAGATATATGTGAAAGATTGTGACCTGAGACATGTGATAAGTTCTGATTTAGCACAACATATGTCTTGGGATCATTTGCCTTTTAAAGTGTCTTTATTCATATGTTTCAAGAATGTGTTGTAGAATGGTGTTATTAAGTACATCTATAAAAGATATCACACATGGAAAAAGAAAAATGAAGTTGAATTACTTTGTGTGTGTGATTAATTTAAAAACAGATACATCAATCTTTGACTTAAGTTTAAAGTTTATATCTGGATTAGGAGTAATCTCTACTTTACTAAATGATCAATGATAATCATTCACTTATATATCTAAAATGATCAAAATTGTTGGTAGAATAAATTTCACATTTATAAATCAGAATTTTTTACTGAATTAATTTATTTTATTGCTTCGTTTTATTATAAAATATTTTTAATAATCTTTCTACTTTTAACCCTCCCTCCTCCTCTTTTTCCAATTATCTTTATTATCATTTTTAATCATTATTGATCTATAGCAGGATGAATATCTCTTACAAGTTTAACCTAATTCTGCTATTCCATAGTCTCTATTCTCCAAATCAACCCAGAAAACTTCCACCCATCTATGCATATGTTATCCCTTTATAGGTCTTTAATAATAACTTGGGAATCTGTTTAGGACTTCAATATTCCATCACTTATGATATCCCCTAAAAATATTCCCAGCAAAGATTTCTTTCAGACTCATTTTTTCAGTGATATGAGTGGCATACATATCTGTTCTCACAACCATATATTTCAGTTCTGATCTCTTCTTGAAACTCCGAGCATACATTTTTCCATAGTTCTTGTTTAGTTTTAATCTCAGTATCATAAACATATAAAACTAATAAAAACAACTATTAAAAATATTTATTTTTAAACATGTAAATATATATTTACTTTTAATATTGTTATTTTTACTAGAAGAACTATATCTACAGTTAAGTTATTAATAATCTGTCCAAGATATTTATAGATGTCCTTTTGGGAAAACTACTGAACATTATTTCAGTTTTTTATTTCTTTCTGGCTTCCATTTGATAGATCTTGTAACATTTCTTGAAACTATGAAACATTATTTATGAAAAAAATATATATCATGTTCAAAATCTAGATGACTTAAATAATCTTCAAGTATTTTCATTCCCTTACCTTCACCTTACATTAACACGTATCTTACATCTTACTAATCGATGATCATTTCCTGTGTTACATTTATTAAGAACATTACAATCTTGAAATATGCATTTCCTGTTAGTCAAAATATAATCCAATTCTGCTGTACCTTCATTTGGATGCTTCCATGTCCATTTCCATTTAACATTTTTTCTCAAAAAAAAAATTCATAATATAAAGTTTTTATTTTTCTGCATACTCCACAAGTCTATGTGCCCTCTCTTATTTCTATTACCATAAGCAAAATTACCTACAGCACTTTCATCTTTCATTTGTTTACCAATTCTAGCATTAAAATCTCCCATAACAATTTTAAAATGTTGTTAACTCTGATCAAAAACCTTTTGTACATCCATATAAAAATCTTCTACTACTTCATCACTATGAGAACTTGTTGGGGCATAAACCTGAATTATCTACATTTGGTATCTGCTATTAAGTTGTATAACTAATCTTGCCACTCTGTTCAATACACCATCAATATCCACAATATTGTTCTTCCAACTTTTATTTATAATGAATCCTACTCCACTTGTATTTTCAATATTTATGCCTTTATAATAGAGTATATGTTCCACTTTTTAAATCAATTGTCTCTTCACCTTTTCTTCTAACTTCATAAAGTCCAATAATGTCCAATTTAATATAAGACAGTTCTACTTCTAATTCTTGCAATCTTCCTTCACTTGATAGTGATCTGCAGTTGTAAGTACCTAAATAAAAAATCATCATCAAATGGCACCCTGGGTCCGCAATCAGGGGATTCTTAGCACCCTCCACCTTCGGCCACCAACCGCTGCCTTGGTTGGTGACTTTACAGCCTCCTGGGAATAAGGGCCATGCTTTATTTTTGTGTCATAATTGTATATATGTATTGGAAAAATATTTATCATTTATATAAATATTCATTCGGCCTTATCAGGCACTGAGAAGACAGACAGACCATGGTGTTGCTTGATCTTAAACTCGGAGGTAAAAAGCCAATAAACTCACCATGCTGGCTAATGTGTGTTGGTGAGCAGCCCATCCATGTTTGTATACTATATGAATAATCATATAGTAATAACAGCTGCAATGACAAGAATGTATGGAGTGGACCTTAGGAATTTGCCCTGCTTGGTTCCTTTAAGGCCTCCAAGAGGAATCAAAGGGTCTCATTTCAGTTAATAGCAAACTTCTTTCTATTAATGTGAAACTAGAGAGACAAAAATTATTAAGAAAACAATATTTACAGTTAATATTCCTAATCTTCAGAAACATTCTAATGAATTTAAATTAGAACTTACAAATCGGTTTCAAGTATTAGTAGATTTTGAACATGATTCAGATTTGAATGAAATTAATATGAAAATAACTGATACACTTTTAAAAACGGCAACAAAGATAGCTGATAGAAAAAAGCAGCAATTGATTAATAAAATTTCTACTGAGACTAGAGAATTTATGAAGAAAAGAAGGAATATGAGGATATACAAAAATGATGCATTAAAAAGAATTGAATATCTCGAATTTGTAAAATGGTGTGGAAAAGAGTTGAAAATGATATAAGAAAGTATAAGTGTGAACTAGCAAGGAAAGCTGTAGAAGAAAATAAAAGTCTCAAGAATGTAAAAAAACATTTTGGTATTGGTAGGAAATTTAGATCTGGAATAAGAAGAAAAGATGGAATTATTACTAAAAAGAGAGATGACATCATGAAATTGGTAGAAGTTTTTTATCAAGAATTATATAGTAATAAAGAACAAGTACCTCCTATATCTATTACATCTTCTGAATTGCCCAGAATATTAAATGAAGAAGTGAGACATGCAATTAAATGTATGAAGAAAGGAAAGGCTCCAGGTAATGATGGAATTATAATTGATATATTAAAAGAAGCAGGTGAAGAAATAGAACATTTTTTAGCAAAGTTATATACCAAATGTCTAAATGATAAAGATGTACTGGATGATTGGAAGAATGCAGTAATAATATTAATATTTAAAAAAGGTGATAAAGAAGATATTAAAAATTACAGACCTATCAGCCTTTTATCAGTTTTATATAAAATTTTTACCAAGATAATTACAACTCGTCTACAGAGAACATTGGATTTCCACCAACCAAGAGAACAAGCTGGATTTAAAAGTAGTTTTAGTACAGTAGATCATGTCCAGGTGTTAAGAGAAGTTATAGAAAGGACAAATGAATATGAGTTGTCATTATGTTTTGGATTTGTAGATTATGAAAAGGCATTTGATTCTATAAACATTTCTTCAGTGATTAAAGCATTGGATCATCAAGGTATAGATCCAGGATATTGTCATATTTTAAAGAATATTTATAAAAATGCAACAGCAACAATTAAATTACATAATGATACTGGGAAAGTCAACATTGAGAAAGGTATAAGACAAGGTGACTCCATATCTCCAAAACTTCTTACAGCAGTGCTGTAAGAAGTATTTTGTGGATTAAAATGGGAAACTAAAGGAGTGAAAGTAAAAGGAGATTATTTAAGTCATTTAGATTTCGCAGATGATGTAATTTTTTTTGCAAATAATGCTTCAGATCTGCAGGAAATGTTGCAGGAGTTATCAGATGAAAGTAGGAAAGTAGGACTAAAGATAAATGTTAAAAAGACTAAAGTAATGTTTAATCGATTTGCTCAAAATATGAAAATAAAGATTGATTATGATGAATTAGAAGAAGTTAACAGTTACAAATACCTTGGTCAGATTATTAATACAGATGAAAACATAATGGAGGAAATTAATCATAGAATTAAACTTGGTTGGAGTGCTTTTGGTAGAAATAACTTGATACTAAAAGGAAATATACCTATGTGTTTGAAAAGGAAGGTTTTTAACATATGTGTTTTACCAGTTCTTACTTATGGATCTGAGACTTGGACACTTAATAGAAAAGCAATACAGAGACTTCAGACCATTCAAAGAATTATGGAGAGATGTATGCTGAGAGCAACAAGAAGAGATTGTAAATGCAATGTATGGGTAAGAGAACAAACAGGTGTTACTGACCTCATTGAAAAAATTAAAAGATTGAAATGGAGTTGGGCGGGACATATTGCTAGAAGAGATGATAATAGATGGACAATTGAAATTTTAAACTGGATTATAAGAGATTGTAAAAGATGCAGAAAGAGACCACATGTGAGATGGATAGATGAAATAAGAAAGTGTGTAGGGGTGATGTGGAGAAGAGAAGCTAAAGATCGGAGAAGATTGATTAAACTTGGAGAGACCATCCTGCAGTGGATTGATAATGGTTGATGATGATGATGATGATCTTCACCTTCTCATTTTTATCTATAAAATATTTCTCATAAAATTGCTATTAAAAAGTTTTAAAGAGATTAAATCATTCTTTTATGTATCTTTATGAACGGTAATCTTTAGTGTTTTTGTTCATCAAATCAATGGAATTACCTTTTGGTATTTTTCAAAATTTGACAATAGGCCTGAGTATATTTTTTAATGTTCTAAAACTTTAATTACCACAGAAATGCTTAGAGAATCAAATGCCTTTTCATAATTTACAAATATAATAATGGCAATTCATATTTATTAGTCCTTTCTATAACTTTTGGAACTACTATGATAACCCCATTTTTAAAAGCAGATTGATTTTTTTTAGATGATTTGAGTACAAAGCTCTTGACTGATGAGTTGTAGTAAACTTAATAAAGATCTTATACAGAAGTAATTGAAAAAGATTGAAAGTCTGTAATTTCTCTCTCCTTTTTCACATTTCTTATGTATAAAAAAAATACTTAAAAAATATCAAGATCACTGGTGCAATCTTCTAATATCAGCTGGTATATCTTCATTATTTAGATATTTTGTATATATCATCGCCAACAATTTCCTTATTTCTTTGACTGCTTCTTTTAATATACATATATCAATAAAAATTTGATTATTTCATGGATCTTTTTTATTCTTCATAGACTTAATTGCACATCTTAACTTATTAAAAATATTAGACATTTGAAAAGATTATATATATATATAATTACTTGGTTTTCTTGATTATTATTATTATTATATAATTTCTTTGTAAAACTCTTCCACAACATTTCATGATGCTGCCCTTCTTTTTAGTAATAATGTCATTTTTTCTTCTTATTGCAAAGATAACTTTAATGTCTATACCAAAATGTTATACTTTTAAGACTTCTCTTCAATAATTTTTTCTTGTCAATTCACAGTGATATTTTCTTATATTGTCATTAACTTTTTTTTTTCATGTATCATAGCATCAGCCAGGGAGTGAACCCACGAACCCAGAACAACTGCTTGTAAGGCAGCTGTGATGACCTCTCGACCACCAATGCTTGACATGTCTTTTTTCATATTATTTTAAAAAATTCCAGATGATCAACTCTTCTTCATTGATTGTTTTTCAACATTTTCATTATTGTTCATATTATTAATACATGCATTATTATATCTCAACTGAAAATTTAATAATGAATTACTTTTGTACAGTTCTTAGTTGAGAAAATATTGAATTGATTCAAGTTTGAGCCACCTTTAAAGTCTGTTAAAATTTTAGAATGATTTTAAAAGTCAAGCTTAAATTTATGATTTTTTTTTTTTTGAGATTAGAAATATCAAATGTTTTCTTAATAGCTTTTGTACTTCTAGTTTTGCATTAACATATATCCTATATATCACTAATCAGTGATTACTTTCTGAACTAAATCTGGTAAATATATTTTTACTTTTTGTTTATCAAAATGCAGTTTAACTTTGTTTTTGTTTTTTTTTCATTTGGATGCTCCCAAGTCCATTTTTACATTGTATATTTTTTTTTTAACAAATCCATAATATATAGATTTTTTTCACCAGAAAACTCTGTAAGTCTATTTCCTTTCTCATATACTTTTTCTTATCCTAATTTATTCACAGACTTTTCATTTTTCAATTATTTTACAATTCTAACATTAAAATCTTTTAAGACAATTTTAAAATATTATTTATTCTGGTCAAAAGTATTCTACATATCTAAATAAAATCCCTCTACATTCACATCAAAATAGCTGATTAGATATAAACCTGAATTATATATATTTGATATATTCCATTAGCTAATCTTCTTACTCTCTCATATATTATCTATCTTGAAAATATTGTTCTTCTATTTATCACTATATGCTTTTTTATTAATTTGCCATATCTGTGTATGTTTCAGTTTGTATATTCACATTTCTGAAATTTGCTCTGGCTGAGATTTTTTTTTTAGTTTTAACAAAATAATATATTTTTTTTTTAAATAATGCTTTTATGTAAACAGTCCTAACCAATTAAAAAATAAAGTAATCCAATTAAAAGAGGAAAAAACTGAATCTTGATTAATTAGCCATTCTTGGAAAACATGAGATTTTAAGAATCTAGAGTTGTTATAAAACAATTGAAATTGCAGGAATATTGTTGTTTCATAAAAGCAGTTGAGGCCTTTTTGATTTTTATGATTTATTTGAGCCTCAGATGCCTTTTTGAAAAGACAATATTCCTGCAATTTCCAATTGCTTTATAACAAGTCTAGATTCTTAAGATCTCAGATATTTTCCAAAAATAATAAATTAACCAAGATTCAGTTTGTTTTCTACTTTTAGTCAGATTGTTATTTTTCTACTTTTTAGTCATCTTGAAAAAAATTTTTTTACATACTGTTTTTATAGTGAATTCCACTCCAATTGCATTTCTACTATCTGAGCTTTAATATGTAAAATACACATCACAATTCAAGTCAAACAATATCTATTGAAGAATTTGCAAAGGCATTTCCACTAATCTCCCAAAAAGAAATAGCAAAGGAGAAAGGATTAGTTATTAAGTTTTCTAACTGATGGATAATGAGGATTTAACTATTTTTCCATTCTTGTTTTACTCCATAACCAGATTTCTACTAATATGCATATAATTTTAATGGCATATCAGTTTTTAACAATAATCAGGTAAATGAAATAATTTATAAAAAATTATCATATCTAGTCTACTTTTAGATCTAAATCTTTCATAAAACTAAACAAAAAAAATTATAACTAAAAAATGCAGAAGACACGGTGATAATGATAATTTTTATTTTGTTTTCAAATTTATAACAGTAGTTGAAAGTTTTATAGTAATATATAATATGAACTCTCCAACTTTTATAATACAAATAAATTCATACACAAACTTTTGTCCAAGTAAAATCTTTAATATATAAAAAAATTTAAATCACATTTTTTAAAACATATGTATATTGAATATTAATTTCCTTTCACTTTTCTTTTAATTAAAATCATTATATAAAAATCTCAATTTAAAAATGGATTATTCTAAGGCAGTGAAAAGATTTTTACTAGATGATTAATATCAAACTAATTATATCAAAGAATTTTTAAAAAATAAAATATAAACTTTATAAAAAGTAAAATGAAATTATAATTACAATATATTAAGATAATAAAAAGAAAATTTTGACATTTTCAAAAAATATAATGCAATATATATATACTTAATATTATGTATATATGCAACATAAATAAGAGAAGAAAAAACACTAATTATAGAAAAACAGTTTCAAACAAATGATAGCAATAAGAATTTGGATTTTTTTTAAAAAGGCAAACTAAAAAGATAATTCCTTGCATTTAATTTTATTGTGATTATAATCTGAATTTGATAAAGTATAATAAAACAAAAAAATATAGTTCTGAAAAATAAAACAAAGTACATGTACATAAGCATGAACAGTAAAGCATTATTAGTTATCTATCAAAAACAGATTCTTCTATTTCTCCTCTTTTCTTCCAATGCATAAGCTTGTGGTTAAGACCTGTAGAGGTCCCTACCTTCGCATTTTCAACCGCACATGCTTTAGGTTTGTTGCCTTAGTAAATATTCATAATTCTTTAAAATCCCAATATGATCTTCATAATTTTCATATATATATTCAATACATTTCCTTTTCACAAGTTAGTCAATGAATTTTTTTTTTCAACTTTATCTTTTTACATTAATGCTATACTTCCAATTCACTATTTCCGTTAATTTTCAAATTCATATTTCAAAAATCTTCTGTCACTCTACTCTTTTTTATATATTAATTTTGTAGTCTGTTCTATAATATTTAATAGCTAATGTTAAAGATTATAATTTTTCCTAGGCACATAATTAAGTAAAGATTTTTCCCCAATAAGCAGTAAATTTTGCAAAGATCTTGAAATACAGATCTAATGATATTTCTTGCTAAAAAATTTCATGTCAGATTTTGTTTTGTTATATTTCTAAACTATACATAGTTGATGGCTTAAGTTTTTATTTATTTAGGAAATCACTATATATATATATATAAAAATACTTATAAATGATTTATATTACTCAGATTCCAATTCTGTGTACTGTATACTATTGTAAATTATTTCATCCTTAATACTTTTTCTAACAATAAGAATTGTATTTACTTGATTATCTTCTTTAAAGTTTTTTGACGTTATTACAATGTTTATTTTTAGCAGTAAGTTTAATGTTATTTGATATTATTACAACTTTCATTTTTAACAATAGGTTTAATGTTATTTATTTTACTCCATCAATGTATAACCTTTCATTTTTTTATTTATATTAAGGTAGTGATTTTGTTCTTTCAAATTATTATCCCACAAATCAGTTGTTAAATTTATGAAAGCTTAGTTAAAATAACTACCTTTATTTCTGCAATTTTAGGCATATCTATTTCTTGAAACTCACTCATTACAACAACATATATGGTAACAAGGTTAATTGAGATCATAATTTTTTTTTTTGTTTTTGTTTAGATTTTTTTTTTTTTTATTTAATTATCTACAAGATTTTCTTCTTTATTTGACTTAGATATTCTTATTAAGTTCCTTGTCAAAGAAAGTTTGTATTAACAAGACAATAGGTAATAATAATTAATCATTGTCAGAAATAGTGTATCACTACTTATCATAATTTGTTGTAGTATCTGAAATCTAAAGCTGCTACATAAAATAATCCTACATCATTAAAATGCGACCAATTATTATCTTTATAAAATTCAGCACTGAAAGTCATCATTATTAAATTATTTTTAAATTAAAATAAATATTTTAATATACACATTAATTATAAGTAATAATTATGTAATTGTTAATATTTGAACTATGAATTTGTAAAATATTATTTCATTTTCTTCATTATGATGTCTAATATGTAAAATGCAACATTTTTATATATATCATTCCATTTATGCTAGTTGATTTCTTTTAAATATATTGTACCGGTCAATTCGATCTTCTTTTGGATCATTGTGGATGCCACAAAGTCATGAACTACCTAGAAAATTTAATTTATAGTGATCCAAAAGTTAATGATGATGAGAGATCTTTAACATTGTTCACACAATTGAGAAAAGAACACAGAGACAAATGTTAGCCAAAATAATTCTAAATAATTCCAAAGTTTATTAAATTCACAAAACAAAATATGACAGTTTTACTTAGATTTCTCTAGCAGAATTATCAGAGAGTGTACAAGAGTATTGTAACATTAAACACCCTGGTAGATAAGTTCACTTTCTCACCTAAGAATTAAAAAGGAATTTATAATGTCTTCCTGCTAGTGATTTATGTAAACAAACTCCAGTTTCATTATTTAAAGATTTCAAAACAAAGAAGTTTTGTATAGAATACAATGAATCAGTGCAGAGTGATCTTTTCCTACAACCCAGCAAAATCTCAGGATATTATAGGAGTGTCATTTGCTCACAAACTAGCCCATGAATGACTATGTTCAAGATCATCAAGGTTGATTCCAATACAAGAAAAAGATTATGATATTACTTAATCTGAAACAGGAAATCTAAAATCTCTACAAAGAAAAACAGAACAATACACTCGATAAAACGCTAGCCGCTAGCCAAAAATTTTTTGGTTTGCAGGAAATGCAAACCAAGATTGTATAAATTAATTATAACGAAAGAATAAAGGACAGGTGAGTTAAAAAAAAATTCTAATATCTACCCAAGCATTTATCAAAGGTTAGTAATATAAAGAAAAAGAGAATACACCAAGTGTATAAAATAGAAACTCGCAATATACTCTCAGATAAATAAAATTAAAAATTTTAAATCTTAAAACTAAGACTCTATTTAAATGAAAATGTAAAATGTATTATATAGACAGATTTCTTTCTATATTAAGCTGAGACTTTTAACATAGAGATTTAACTAGAGATTTAAGCCCTGGTTTCAATATATGAAAGTTCGGTTACCTTTCAGGCTTTAGATAGTTTGTAGAGTTATTCCAGCAGGATACGCAAAGTTCAGGTTTATATACGGTTCTTTACAAAGGTTTTGATTTATATGTTCAGGAGTCTGTGGCAATCTTTAGATCAGTTCTGGACTAGGTTTCTAGGTCATGTTCTTGAAAGCACAATTATGGAGCTCCGGGGTTCATCTTTGAGTTGATTTAACACTGCATGTTGTGAAGATTTCTCATGGCATATATTTTTGGCATGGTGACTGGATGGTCACTATTATCATGACAAATAACAGTATTATTAGCAGTCCACAGAAATCCAACTTCGATGATTCATGTTGAGCAATTAGCAAATATGAAAATTAGAATTACTCTGAATAAGAAATGCAATAAGAAGCTGAATAATAATGAGAAAAATACTCATAACAAGAAAAAGAAGAAGTCATAACTCCAGGGCTGCTTATGTGAACTGTTATCTCCTGCTTAATCTTTAATTAGAAGTGTTGACCAGGGTAAATCTCTATCTCCTGTTTAATCTTAATTAAAAAACAACAACTGACCAGGGCTCTTACCTTATTCAAAATTATTTTTAAAAAAATGAGAAAATAAGTGTCAGCTTTTTAAAAATAGATTAAAATCAACAAAATAAAAAGAAACTTTTTGCAATCAAATTTTTTTAAAGTAGAATGTTTTTACATTCCTGTCTATAAGTGAGTATATGTTTTAGACCACATACTCCTAATACATAAAAAAAAAAAAAAAAAGTACAAAAATTTTTAAATTCAATTTTTTTTAAAATCTTAAAATTGTACATTATAATTTTGAATTTCCTGCTTTTGTAGTGGATAAAGCATCCGATTCAATATTTGTATATATATAATATAAATTTAAATTAACATATGAGATTACTTGAGTCTTATTTCACTGACTAACTCATTGACTTTGCTGTAAAATCTTATTTAGAATCATCTATTCTTTGAATTTGTTTTTGTATCAGTCAAAGGCTAATGGTATTAAAACTTGCTTTACAGATGGTGCTAATAGCCATTTTATTAATGCCTATTCTTCAAACTTAGATTCAGAGAACTTAGGAAAAACTTTTATTCCTTAATATTATAGTAGCATTACAGTATCATTAAAAGATCTTTTTTTTTTCTTGGAGATTTTAATGCACATATTATACAAATAATAAAATTTGTCCAAAAGTACAATGATTTATTATTCAATTTTTTGTACAACATATGAACTGAATTATGCAGCATTTTGTTTAGGGAAAAAAACTCAAAACAATGGCATTTAATAGATTAAATTATAGTTAGGAATCATAATACAAGAGTTCACATTACGTTAGCTATTATTGGATCGATCAAAGATTAATATACTCAAAGATTAAAATAATAGATGTATTTAAAAAATAGATATTAGAATCATATTAACAAGAAAACTAATATTCATTCTTTAGTAGCCTCTATTATGTTTAATAAATTTCAACATTTATTAAATAATAAAATGGGCTAATTTGGACCTCCAATTTTATTGTATTATTAATGCATGGAATTCTCTTAACAAAGGTGTTATAAATTCAAGTAAAGCTATACTTGGCTTCAACAAAAATAACTAATCACTGCTTTTTTAAAGAAGGCAAAACTATCCATACAGTAGTGCACCCTGTGCCAACCAGAGTAATCAATGGATGCCAGAAGGCATCCATTGATTACTCTGGTTGGCACAGGGTGGCACTATGGCATCCATTGATTACTCTGATTGGCACAGGGTGTCATTATTGTATGGAGAGTTTTGCCTTGTTTAATAACAATTATGTGCTAGTATAAGAGATAGTGATCATGTGACTATTTTTATATAATAATCTTATTATTAATAATTTAATTAAAAGGAAATAACATTAATTAAATGTGAAACTTAATAACAAATATGAAGATCTGAAGGCAGAAATTCAACAACTTATAAGACGGCTTAAAAATGATTAGCCAATTAAAACTGTTTAAAAAATACAGACATTTGCTAGTCATGACATGAAAAATGGTATGTTAACTTTTAATGGTATGTCCATTTTATCTATTCATTTTAATTTGGAGAAAGATATGCTACTTAGTGAAATTATAAAAGCCTTTATAATCTTAAAAATGAAATGGGTATAGATCTTGATGAAATACCTGGAAAAGTTATAAATTATGGTGGTCATATATTAGATTCAAATAATATTGATTTTTTTTAGTATATGGATTTATGAAGTTATACCCCAGGTCTTAAGGGTACTTCTCTTGATTCAGTTTTTAAAAATGAAGAGACTAGACAAACTTGCATTAATTATCACAGATATTATTACTATCCATTATAGCAAAAATACAGACATGTTTTTTTTGTTTCCAGATAAATTTAAGAAAAGTATTACAAATGAAAGAATGATATATATTATAATCTTAACCATGGCACAGCTCTACATATTATGTTGAGCACGTCAAATTATAACCCCATAAGAACAGCTGTTCTCAAATCGTAACCCAAAACAAACCCTCTACTATCCTGACTCAATGAATTTATAGATTTATACATACCAAATTGTAACTCTAAATGAAATGATTTCTTAAATCAAGCTAGCCAAATTGCAACCTATAAAGGGAATGAATGGGCTGGCTTAGCTATCATACTCTTACTAACAACAGTCACAGGAATCAAACACATGCCAGATAGCAAACTTTTATGATATCTTTCTTACATCTCGCAAGGATACTGAATAAAAAAAAATGCAGCATGAGAAAGCCAAATCACTGGGCTAGACAAATGTTAATATATAGTTCAAAGATGATACAGTTTGTTAATATCTGCAAAGACATTAAACAATAACCACCCCACTTTGGCTAAAGCTCAGGGTTCTACAATTGCTTTGGTAATTCATGCTGAGAATTACACCAATAATAAACATTACAAAATATTACTAATAAACTAAGAAAGGAAGAAAAATCTTGACTCACATTTGCAATACTTTAACAACCTTGGCATTCCCCACATAAATCACAAACAGCATGGTTACAACGAATTTCTTTCTGACGAGAAATTTTCTACACTCTCCTTTTCCAATAAACTTTATCATCTTTAAATTCTCCACACTATTGCATTGTTATAATCAGATATGCGCAGAATAAACAATTAGTCTTATCAATCTTATTAATTCATAATGCCACATTAATTCTCTAACAATAAATTTAGCTCTTGATTCAAAATTGGAATATTATGGTCTCAGGGTTCTTGTAAGGAATGCAAAATTTCTACTAGTGATTTTATGAATTTGTTGTTGACCAATGAATGATATCCTAGTGATTAGCCTAAGTAGACATACACTTAATTTACAAGCTAATATCTACTTTTCATTAACTAATAATAATAAAATTTTATAAATTAATAAATAGTTAACTAATATACAATATTCTATCAACTTTAAATTTTGAGCTATATTACTATCGACTGGGAGCACATTCAAATACTAGGAGTGGAAAAGGAATTTTATGTCCACTCAAGATATCAATTAACAACATAATAAATTTACTAAAATGAAAATAGCAATAATTAATTTGAAGGTAAATCTCCTTCAATATATGTGCAGTTTAACTACTAATAATCTGTAAAGCAAATTATGAATGTTTCTTTAAAGCAAATTTCATATTTTCTAAGAATTATCAATTCAATAATTAAACCTATGTTATGTGTCTCTATCTGGATAAGCATTGGAATATTTATTTAAGTTTGCATATTATTAAGATTTCTGGATTCTAAGGGTACCAAAAAATATTAAGACACTACACCAAATTCAATTAACAAAATAACATTTATTAACCAAAATTATCAATTGTAAATTTATAAACTTTAATATAACATAACATCATAGCAATACAATAATAAACTTAACAACAACAACAAAAAAAGATATTTACAGCAGATTTTACAATCGCTATGGAGAATACGAACCCACTTTTTTTGCATTTAACTCCATTAACAGATGCGACACTTGCTTTGATATTTCTAAGCATTGGACAAATTAAACAATTTACATATAATTTGCATATTAGCATCTACACACTACTCAGCATTATTTATTGTTGTAGCTATGAATATGAGGCAACATACTTCGAAAGTGTTCAGCTTTTAATTATTTATTTATTGATTTATAATAGTACTGTATATAGCTTCTCCTGCCAGCACTTCAACATGCTTGTAATTTTGTTATAGGATGTCACTAAACTACATGCCTTTATCATTCGGTAACCTTGCATGGACTTAAATAGCTCAACTAGTTCAAATGATTCTGTTTAAGCATTTTCCTTTCACTGTAAGCATGAATAATTACTTTATACACCGGTACATAAAATAAACTACTTATGAGAAAAAAATTTAAACATTCTATTTTTTTAATAGAAATATATGCCTTTTGATGCTACTGACTTAACTTTTTAGCTTTACATGCAGCACAGTAGGCACTGTTTTATCACCTGTAATAAACAAACTACATTAACTAACAGCTATGATTTGAATTTATTGCTTTTAACTACTCTTTTATCAATCAGCCATAGTATGTTCCCTTTACACTTTGACTTTCTAACTATAAGCAAACTTTCAATTCTTTCAGAGGCCACACATACATTTGCACATGCACAGTGCTTTCTATATCCCAACAATGAGTAATAAATGCTATTAAACTTACTACTCCATCGGGGACTTGCTTTTGTGATTAGCTAGTCATGATGTGCACTGCTTACTTAGAATACTAATATTAATTTTAAATTTAGAATGTTTATCGGTTTTATAAATGACTGCGAGCAAAGCTCAGTCAAATACATTACATATCAATCCCTAATACACACTTAATACAGGCAATGACCAACCATTTAAGTTAATGACTTCTTACACAGTAAAAAATATTTCTATGAAATATATTCATAGGGCAAGGGACTACAAAGCAATAAATCTGTGATGGCATGAATCTGTAGGTGCTTCAACATGTTAGCACTAAGTCGCTACATATATAAAATGCACGAATGCACCGATCACTACTACAACTATAATATGAAATGTATCTCCCATGGAATATATCAACTATGGAGAGGAATCTTCGATCTCCTAATAAACTAATTAAAAATACCACTAATCATGAGAGAGCTCCACTCAACCCTCAAGATAGCAATAACTTGGCATACCTGGGACAAACAATAGTCATTTACAAGAGAGAACTGGGTTTTAACTTTCACTAAGCAATAATATTGATGTATAAAACCAATGATATGATAATTTTCAAATGAGATTAGAATAAAATTATCTTAGCCTTAAATAATAAAAAAAAGAGAAATGTGCATCATACTCACAATATATAACATTTATCAATATATTTCTCACAACCCAGGACATAGATATTTAAAATCTTAATACTACATAATTAATATGATATAGCATTGGTAATGTTAATAAGCATAAAAAATATATATACGTAAACCTCTATTCAAAATCTCTCACACATACAAGTTATTAATATTATTGTAGCATTACAATTAAACTGTAACAATACTCAAAGGCATATACCACCCTACTATAACCTACCTTTGACATAAAATGTATTAATCAATATATCATAAATAATATAATTAAAATAAATCTATATAGCCTTCAATAACATATACTAATAGAATAAATGTTATACTTAAAAGACCTCAGCATCAATCTCTAATTCACGATCCATCTATCTATTCACTATGATGATCTTGCACTATCAGCATCATCTGAATGATTGTATTAAGTCAGTTCCACAAATATTATATCCAAGCACAATCCAACACATAGAGACAAACAAATGGCCATTTTCTGTGTTTCGTATATGTAAACAAACATATTAATCCATGTTTCCATTGATATTAGAACTATTCGAAGGTTTGTAAAAAAAAATTTTTTTTTACTTAGCACAATTCTTTCCATTCAAATAATCTTTAATATTACTAAGAGGTAACTGCATTATTTCTTTCATCCTGTCAAGCTCACACACACTTTCTTATAAAACTTTGAATATTTTAGTAGACCATTTAATACACCATCTGACTTGTAAAATTATTTATAGGTTTTCTGTAGCAATTGAACAAACTCTATCATTCCAAGATATTTATAATTCTGACATTTAATTTCAAATATATTCAGTTCCGACTTTACTCATCATCATAATAGAATTGTACAATTAAATCTAGCAATTTTGTGTATTAGAACTTTACTTTTCCCAACTATTAAAGTTATTCATTAATATTTCACAATCTTTCATACAAAGAAACAGTTTCTCTTTCACTAAAGAGATAAAAAGCATTGGAAAGTTTTTAAATCTTTACTTTTAAAGTAGTTCTAGCATAAGTTCAAGATTATAAATGGCTCTAGAAATTAATTCTTTTCTTTCTCCTTTTCTTCCAAAATATCCACTCAAGCAATTCACATAAAATAACAGTTCTAGCAAAATTGTAATATGGAGCAAATGATACCTGTGATATTTTAAACTTGGAAAGCCAGGGGGTTCATTCCAGATGCACCATCATACAACACATTGTACATAAATTTTTTAATATTGGGATCCGATTCTTGATCAGCTTTAAGGTTAGAAATGCATACCTGATTTAAGGATTTAGGTCGACGTTCTTAGGATACTTATTAAAACTTTACTTTTCTAGTACAAAACTTTAGTAGAATTTTAGTGAAGAAGCAGAACAAGCACCAACACACGAAGAAGAGTGACACTCAGCAACCACGACCAACACAACAACAATAACCAACCCAACAACAACAACTAACCTCTCCAAAGAGGTGCATGACTTTTTATAACCTCTGGTTGCCAATCATCCTCAGACATGCCTATTCCATCCTTATATTAATTTTCTATTGAATGAGACTCATAATTTTGACATGAATTATTAACACTATCTAAATGATTATATGATTCACTTGAAATTTTCCAGTTTTAAATTGTATACAAAAAAAAAATAAAAATAAAAAATGTAGCAAAATAAAAGTAAAGATATAATATAAAATAAATGACTTAAATTAAATCAATTTTCATGACTGAGTATTTTCAAATATTTTTTTAAAATTAATTTTAAATTGTTACCCTTTCAATTTGCTTTCAAATGGTATCAAAATAGGACACATGAACATTTACAATTTTCCCAATAAATAAAATTACATTTACATGGGCATGAACATTTTCACAGCCATTCCAGCTGGACTATGGAGATGATAGCTAGTAATAAACCTATTCAACAATCTTAAATTTACAAATCTAATCAAATAAATTGACTGCTTAATTCTATAATTACGTGCAAACTAAAATTTGCGATTGAAATTTACACATCTATTTCTTTAAATTAAATGCATTATTCTCTTAAGCAATTATTAATTACCAATTTTAACACTTAACCCTCCAGTGCAGGTGACTCATCAAATACCAACAATCAAGGCACATCTATTTTTTTAAACATTCTGTCTACAATTTTTAAATATTATATATCTACCACAAGCTTTCTGATCATCAGCTACATTAATCTAAACTGATGTCAGATATACATCTTTTAAATTTACTAGATGTTTATTTGAAAACTTTTTTTTCAGTGATTGCTGCATCTACCATGAAACTATCTTTGAGCGAAGCCAAAGATTACAATATATATATATATATTGCTTTTATTATTGATTTTGTCAAGGCACTTGATTCAATTAATAGGAAAGGTCCATGGAGTTGAATGGATTGATTCACCACAGAAATGTATTCTATTATACAGCTTCTACAAGATATAATAAGACAAAGTGTTATTACTACAAGTGGAGAATCCTAGACATTTAAAATGAAAACTAGTGCTAAAGAAGAGTGTGTACTTGCTAAAATATTGTTTTCAATTTTATAACAGTTGTCTTTAGAACTGTTTATAGATGGGTTTTAATAAAACAAGAGACCAATATACAATACACAGTTTGTTGGTGGAACTTTTAATTTAAATTGAATAAAAACAAAAACAAGAACATCTACTTCTTGGATTCTGGATTTACAATATGCTGATGATGGTGTGTGTTTCTTTTTTGCCAATTCAAAAAATGACTTACAGAATATACTTAATGTTTTGAATGTAACATTTAAAAGTTTTAGTTTAATAATAAATGTATAAAAAAAATAAAATTCTTTCTCAGCCAATGATGAAAGAAAAAATCCTCAGTAACTTTTAGCTTGGTTGGTTATCAACTTGAGAATGTAAACCAATTTAAATATCTTAGAAGTTTTATAAGAAGAAAGATAGATTTAGATGTTGAGGTACAACATAGATTTCAAAGGACTATTGCTGCTTTTAACAAGTTAAAAAATATAATATTTTATTTTAGAGAAATAATTGCTACAACTAAGTTGTAAATACAAGTATTATTTTATCTAATTTACTGATAGGAAGTGAGACTTGGATATCCTATCAATATACTATAAAAGTATTAGAAAAGTTTCATATGCTCCCTAAAATTTTAAAAATTATAATGGCAAAATCATAAAACCAATCAATATGGTTTTCAATTTGCAGAATGCGAACTCATAAACTCAGTCTATGTTATAAGAATCATTTCAAAGATATTTTAAACAGGTGCTACATTTATTGTTTCCAATGGGAAAATATGTCAGAAAATAGAAGATATCAGAAAACTGAAATAAGACATGTTGGTGAAATATTTCAGAAAGAAAATTTTCTGTTGAAGAAATTAAAAAATAATATTGCAAAATATCAAACAATAAAATAGACCAACATGTTCTATATATGATGTTTTTTTTTGTGTCAGAGATTGCTTTGCATACTCACTGCAAAACTCATTTCTAGAGCAGTTTTACTTTTTAATTTTTATTTAAAGTTGGAACAACCATACTTGTTTGTGAGTGGCTGCTATAAGTGTACACATAATAATTTCATCCATAAATATAAATTTATTATGCATTAGCAATAAAGAAGCAAAGAGAAAACCAAAAATACTTTTTTGTCAAACCTAAATTTATCCAACTTATTAAGTATCACTTTACAGTTTCATTTCAAGAAACATTTCAACAAGAGTGAAGATTTAATGTTGGATTCAGATTATCATTAATTATAAAATCTTGAAAGCAGCAACTGAAACTATAATACTAACCCTCAATGAGCAGCATCACTTAGTAAATACTCTTGTATGCATCACATGATATCAGAAAAGATGCACCAATAGAACAGTAGACAATATCACTACTCGAACAATAGATAATATCAAAGCAAACAAATAACACTAATAAATTCTTGATTTTCTACCAATCAGTGCAAATTGTGAAATTTTAAAATATTGAAAAAAATTTGAACAATTCAAGTTTCTCTGCAAAAGAAAGTGTATAAAAGTCATGGTTATCAAACTACAACTTTATTAATAAAGGCTTTATAAGAGATCCAATCAAAATAAAAGTGTGTTACAATATACTTTAAAATACTGAGGCAAAAAGGAAGAGTAACTTACTTATATGTGCATACTGAAACAGTAAAGTCTGCTTTGCAGATCTTTGTTTCACCTTTTCTCACCTATTTCCTACCCTCAGACCTTAGTTTGAACCCCAATCTATTGTAGTGTGTCTGCAATATGCTTATATACTTAAAATCCCGCCTAATTTTAAACCACGAGTACAATGCTCGTATTATATATAACTCATGCCCAAATAAATAAAATATTATGGATTATGTATATGTCCACATAATTTAGATTTATTTAAAAGTAGGTTATATAGGTCATAATTGCGCACACACTATGATATGCATTTTAAAACATATCAAAATTATAAATTGTTAATTAAAGTTATTTTGTTTGAATCTATTTACAAAAATATATTACAGTCGTAATATATTTTTGATTTAAAATAAAATTCATATTCGTTTAGTAGAGAGATTCAAATATTACAATTTAAAAAGTAAAATAATTTTCTTTTAATTTAATAAAAGTCATTCCAAATATTTCTGTTAAAATAAATGAGGGACAATAGTTTAATTATTTAATGTTATAGAAGCTTATCTAAAAATACAGCAGATGTCCATTTAAGGTTTTCTTTAATTAGTAAAAGTAATTTTTAATTAAATCTAGTTTGTAATTCGAATGTCGACAAGGAAATTAACAATAGAAATTAATTAAAATTTTGTTGAATTCCTTTAGACATTCAGATGGGTTTAATTACAGCTGATAAGTCTGATATATTTTTGTAACACTCCAGGGCAGTTCTATTGTTCAATTCCACTATAAAAAGGAGGGTTTTCTTTTGTTCTCCATTCTGGTCTTTTGCTGATAAAATGTTTCTAACCAAAATTAATCTAGTCATTTGCTGATGAAATGTTTCTACCCGAAATTATTCTAGTGATTTGCTAATGAAATGTTTTTGGTGTTGCTAATGAAATGATTCGAGTGATATTCTAGTAAAATATTCTTCAAAATATATTTTCCTGAGATTTTAGCTATGTGCCTGCGAACTTAAATTTGAAGCCGAGTTTTCGTCTCCAAATTAATTGATCATGTTTACCACATCTATTGCTCACCATGACATGACTGAGTAGAGCCGGCGAAGGCTATTTCCCTCAGGAATGGCCGGCTGATGCTCTAGACCATCGGAAGCTATCATGTAAGGAACCCTGGAACTGCTGCTGCCAAAAATATGAACAATTCCAGATTTTGCTGCTGAGTTATATAAAACCTGCCGACCATCAATCTACTGCAAATGCTTCTCCAGAGGTAACCTAAATTAACCCAAGAGCTCTTGTGATTCCTAACTAACATGCTATAGCTATTTTAAATTGTTTTTCTTTATTTCACTTGACTTATTATGTATTTCTTTAACGTGTTCAAATATAATCAACAGTTTTGCTCTCTATCCTTGGGTTAATATTTTCCATTTATTAAGCTTTCTTTTATTTTATTATAATAATGTCTCAGAATCGTCTTTGACCGAGTGAATTATTCCCTTTGTTGAAAGTAAGACTCTGCTATTAAGGCATATTTTAAATGTATAAATAATTCCCAATTTTATTATCTTGCAAATCACTCGTTCGAGGGCGATTCTAATCTTCTTTAGTATATATAATAATCAAATAGTTTAAAATCTACATTTTATTTATTTTAACCTAATATGAGAGTATGTGCGAGGTCAATGATTAAATGTGTCCCCAAATGCATGATTGCGTAAATAAACCTATGCTTTCTTTTCAAACCCGCAAGCATGCATTTTCCTATTTTTAAATACTGTGTTCTACTTTAATTATAAAGTACATCATTGACATCGAGAAGATGCGGACCCTTTTAAATGAATTTCTGGGAATTTGATTGGACATTTCTCTTAATCCAAGTGAAACCCATTTAGTATGTTTTATATACACTAGTCTAGTATTGCTGGTAAATGAATTGGTTGTTGAGACCGCTTTGTTTTGCTTTCCAAGGATTTTACACAGCCAAGTCTGTTCTCTCTTCGCTTCCTGCGATTCCCAGGCAGAGTGTTACACAAATGTCACACCTGGGAATTAAATGCAGTTGTCACCCAGTCGCTAAGTTTCGGCTGTTCATGACAACACTTTCCTATGAGTTAGCGGTGAGCTGCCCTCCGTAGTCATTCCAAATATTTCACTATTGTTTTATTTATATATTTATTTTTACAAAGCATCCATGACTTAAACATGTCACACCCTCCAACTTTAATAAATTCATTACTAGCAATACTGACCTCCCATCTGCTTTAGTTATTATTATCAAATGAATGTCTTGATCATATCCCCACTTTATTGCTTAGGAAGCTTTGTCCGTGCTATTCTCAAAATCAATAAATATTTTATAACACTTAATTTTCAAATATTTTATTAAACTTGTATAATTACTCAAAGCACCTCGCACATGTTCCCCATCTCTTTAAGCACATTATCGTAATGCTATTAGCCCGAGGGATAGAATATATAATTTTGCTTTAAAACACTTTTTGTAATATATTGGAATGTAATGCCAACAATTATTTAATACGCGTCCCTGTCTCATATAAGCAGACAGTGGCGTTATATATATATAAATAAATTTTTGAAATCAGTTAAAACTAATTTTGATCTTTTATTTTATTGATTCCTATCACTGTCTCGGTCTATATATCTATTTTATACATTTCTTTTGTACATCCATAGACGTTAATTAGCAACCCAAACTTATCTTAGTATAGAGTCTTTTTGTTTCTCCCTGACCACCAGGCACCGGTAAAAGGTTATACTAGTAGTAGCATCAGATGTGTTATCACGTAGGTGGCGTTGTGAAATTTGGACTTTAGATTCGAACTTAGTATATCTAGAAGGCAACCCCCCCCTAGAATGTTCAGTTTCGTGTGTGGGGTTTGAATTCTGCAGTGTGTTAGCGAGATAGACGATTCTGACTGTTACAATACAGATACCTAACATTTTCTATTCATAAAACAACTCCTAAATATTAAAGGCCTTGGCTTTCAGAAATATCTAAGGGAAGTATAAAATTGACTTCCTAAAATAAAACATGTTAAAAGAATGATAAGCATTGACCAATGATCACCAATAACGTCCAAGACTTAATGCTTGCTCATGCTATTATGTTGCCTTTATGCAAAAAACTTTTAACTAGTATACACTAAATGTAGTTCTTTGCTGGTCATGCTATACAATAAATAAAAGTAGATATATACAGTACATATAATTTTTATATATATAAAAAAAGCAATATATATTAAAACTATCATTTTAATCATATATTTATACTTTTAAATATCTACACATGTATATAATATATATTTTATTTTAATTTTCCATCAAATAAACATCTAATTTTCTAAATCAAGAATAACTCCAATACCTGTCACTCAAGCAAAGCCTAACAATTGATTTATTAACATTAAAATATTTTCAACAAAAGCTTCGTGGGGAAAAAAAATAGTAATCTATACACAAAATATAGACATAATAAAAATTTTCATTTTCTAATCACTGGATAATATTACTTTATGGTGAAGAAATATAAATTTTAACTTGACATTTTCAATAGAATTGAAAGCAAGAAAAAAAAATATTTTATATATAAAACCTTCTTTTCTATTAGCAATAATAAGATGAAAGTTAATATTTGTATAAATTTCTTTTCACGACATAAAAAGATTACAAAAGAATAAAAAAAAAAGAGAAATGTGTGATACAAAATCAAATAGTTATATAATTTATTCCATTATATTGAATCTAAATAAAAAGTACTCCAATCAAACATATACCATTCTTCAAGAATCACTGAAAGTTATACATCGGCATTGTTGATAATTAAAAGCATTAAAATGAGGTCAGAGATGCATAATAGTAATATATTAAACTGTTGAACTTTTTATATAATTTTATATATATATACATTCTAATATATTGATCGATTATTTCATTTGGAATGTGAAAAAAACTATAAAACAGACATTTTAATTAAACTAACAAGTGATATATTCCATATCACACCAATCATGAGCCCTCCAAACTGATTCCTAAACTAGGTTCTGAATACTGATTATCCTCATTAGGTAGAACAGTTTTGCACAATATTCATCCAATATCCATCTTTGGTACCCCATCTTTTCCCCCTACTATATATATATCATTAAAGCTAATGGCTTGGAATTTCAAATAAATATTTCTGCTTGTCTAATTATATAGATCTGGCAATCAGTATATATAAAATTAATTATGAATAATACAGAATTTTATTCTCTTATATGTATATATTATTAAAAAAAAATATATAGCTATTGTGAATTGAATATTGTCAGACAAAACATATCAACAGCAAGTGCAGAGACATTGTTAAGTGAAAAAGCATTACTCACCCTGATAATTGTCAGATGAAGAGATGGCATTTAACTATCCTTATTTTACTCTCTATTTAAGAATATCTAGATCAGAGGTAGACAAATGCCAGACCATGATGTTGTCAAATCCAGCCTGCTGCATAAATGCATAAATAGACAAAATACATTCCTAATGAATTATTAAAAGACTAGAAAACTGTTGACTTTGTATAATTAATGGCAACAGAGTCAATGACCTCACTAACATCTGTGTGGAAAGTTTACTGACAAGGTAGGTGATAAAATTAATGTTCTGATGGGATTGCGATGATGCACTTATACGTGCACAATATATGAATGGCATATGCAATATTGATTTTATACCATTACAATACTATACACTGCAAACAGCAAATGCATGTGCTTAGTTGTTGAATCATAGGCTACAAATTATTAGTATGCAGCACAGGTGACACTATGCTCACATTATTTCCTAAGTATTATTTTAGCATCAATTGAACAATGTTCCTTTGGGTTTCATTGATTTTTTTGTTAAAAAATAATACTGTTGCATGGTATTTTATAAATAAGTTTATGCCTTTTCTAATTATTAGAATTTTTAATTTAATATAATTTATTGCTCATAAAATGAGACAATTAAAGAAAAGAAAAACTGATGTTGAATGCCACATTTTTAATGATAATTGGACATTCAAATAATTAATTGCAAATATAAACAATAAAATTGTTTGTTTGGTTTGTAACAAAACTATTTCCATTTTTAAAGAATATTGCTACTATACAAATCCAGGGTTTTCTGTTCACTCTTATTAATGTGTATCTGGTTAAGGATGAACAAATAGTACACAAAGTTATACATAATATAAACATAGCAATTAGATCGAACCCTAGCCCAGTTATCTGGCTTGGTGATTTCAACCACACTTTTGACAATTTTGAGAAAAAATATTTAAAGATGGTTGCTAGAAACATACACAGTGGGAAAGCACTCTTTCATGAAGGAGCCTTCTCTTTCTATACCAGAAGTACTCACTCACTCATAGACCTCATATTCTACTCTCCTGAAATGATCTCATTCATAGATACACAGCTCTGGCCTATTGCCTTTTCAGATCATCTCGCTGTTCAAGCTACCATCAAATTGCAACCACAACTTCATACATCAACCAACCTCCCCCGAACGATGAGATTACTCAACAGGCACAATGTGCCCCCCAATTAATCTCAGATATATACATCACCTTTCAAGAACAGAAGATATGGAATCTACCAGCATTACAAGGATGGAATACATTTATAACCACAACACAAAAGTTTATTAACCAATACAATAGATACCAGAAAGGGCCATTAAGATTACTCTCAGAACTTGATCGGACTACATCTGAACTGAAAAGCATCCAAGTTACAGAACACAACATCCCACAAATTCTACTCCTAAAACATACATATAAACAAACCAGAATGACTCTTGTGGAATATATTCGTATTAAGCGAGCACGCAATTATCTGGAACAACAAGATTGTTGGACTCCAGCTTATATCAGATGGGCCCTCGGGTCAGGAAAAAGAAATCACACACCCTCCTCTTTGTGCCTTGACGGTTTTACTTACTCTGGCATCAGTATGCTTAACAAAATTAGGGATTATTATTCCACCAAACTGCAGCCCATTGGAACTGTTGCCAGACGACACAAATTTGTGAAAGACTCAAATAACTCTCACAGCATTACTGAAGCTGATATCATCTCCAAAATTAAAAGCCTGCCTGAACACACTCATCCCGGCATGCATGGAATTCCTAGATTTCTTCTGTTACACTTGGAAAAATTTACCATACATGTTACAAGGGGAATCATTGATCTCTTAGCCACTGATAGCCTACATCTTCCAGGGATATATCCTATATCAGTGGTCCCTTTTATAAAAAAGAAAGATTTACCTGTGGACTTAAATAACATTAGGCCAATATCCATGGTTCCTCTCCTAATCAAAATTATCGAAAGCATTATAAAAGATAAAATTCAAGAGAAAATCATATCAAAACTTTCCAGGCATCAATATGCTAAGAGGGGTTCATCGACTGGCGATGCTGTAAGCCGATTTCGACTCCTTGTTGATCATATCCGTAGAACAAAACAATCCCGGCCAGTCGCAGTCCAACTAGACTTTGCCGGGGCTTTTGACTCTGTGCGAATAGATGTACTACTTGGTGAACTAGAGGCTCTTCATGTTCCTTTGGCATACATTCAGATCATAGAGAATCTCCTAGCAAATCGAGAGATTTTTTTTTCTAAATGGGAGAATTGCCCCTGGGTTCAAACCCTGCATCTCCATTCCCCAGGGCTCCCCATTAAGTGCTCTCCTCTTCATGATCTATATAAATCCCTTGCTTTTGAGCATTGAGGATACACTGCCTGGGATCTCCATCCCTCTTCTTAATGAAAACATCTCCCACATCTCCTACATGGATGATGTGGTGGTGTTTCTTAAATCACATGAAGAAATAAACATTCTTGAAAGCCTATTACAGCACTATGCTCAGACGCATGGGCTTACCGTTAACAGGAACAAATCAGCAATTTGGAATATCAAAACAGCTAACAGGCTAACAGGTTCATTACAAGCTATGCCTCAGCCTTTCTTGGGATTCAATATGTCACTATCCCCTACAGCAATGAGGATGGAAACACAACGAAGACTACTAAACAAAATAGACATCATCATAATTATGCCTCTCAAGAATATATATATCTACATTTGGAAAGGTTTCACTCTTAAACTCCCTCATACTCCCCAAGATTATATATTATCTTGCGGGTTTTAAACCAACAGAAGCTTTCATTAAAAAAGTAGAATCCCATTGTCTGCAACTCTGTAGAGGTGGGCGCAAATCATTTATCAGTCTGCGCACCCTTCAAAAGCCAAGAGACATGAATGGACTGGGACTGCATTCAATAAAGGTATTCGCAATACAGAGAACTTACAATATGATCCATAAACTTTATTCTGATTGCAGGACCTTCCAATGTCCGCTTCCCAAAGAGCAAGTGATTCCCACTGATAGACCGCCCCCTCAGAGGTTCACTCCCATCTGGCTACAAATGCAGATATCATACATTTTTACGCACATAGTACCTTCCGCGACCATGTTCAATTCAAAAATAACCTATTGGGAAGCCTTCAACCTATCCAACTCAAATACCCAGAAGGCACACACTTACCTCCCCATCAACATAAACAAACTGCGCAAACTAGCCCGTAGATTGAAACTAGCACCTAAACACACAGACTTTCTGCTCAAAATTAACCTTGGTAGCCTCTCCACTGCTATATTTCTTAATAGAAGAGGCTTCCGCATAGATCCCATATGTTGTCTCTGTCTTTCCAGCCCAGAAGATATGGACCATATACTTCGCCTTTGTCCGGTCTGGCAGGGACTAAGACAAAACTTCCAGAAACACATTGATAATAACGGTCCAGATCTAACATCTCTTGAAGGGGTTTTAAATAGAGGCATTTTCGCTGCAATCAGGCTCGCCACCTACATAAACTTTGCCATCTGGTTGACCAGATGCAAGGTGATTTTTCAAAAATTACCACTTAACGAAATCAATAACTGCTTTCTCAGCATAATTAAAAATATCCAAGAAACAGACAAGAGAGAGGCCGATCCATACCTGGCCATATTAACATGGGAATTCACAACTGGTCTAAACAGCACCTCTCCAACCAACCCCTAAATAATTTATATGAAAATATTTATTATGACTTAATATCTTATTATAATTTAATAAAACCCTCCAACCATAACTTGCCAAAACAGGGTTTACTAACAAAGGTATTTCGTTATAGACTAGATGATTAATATTCACCTTGCATCCACAGGTTATATTCTACTGACTTTTAAATCATTTCTTCTCTGTATATACCACCCTGTAACCTCGACTAGATATTTCTTGTTATTTTTTTATTTTTGTTTTTTTTTTATTTTTTGTAACTCACTTATAGGTCAAATAAAATTATCTTGAAAGAGAAAAGGCATTTTTCAACAAAACATTTTTGACAAATTTAAGCTATTTTCACAGGAACAAATGAAAATTGAAGTAGAAAATTTAAGAAGTAGTTTGTGTAAACAACAAAATACTTTGAAAAATCGATCAAATACTGATAAGAGTTTTGACAAAAGCTCATTACAATGTTGCACATAAGATTGCAAATCATTCTCTGATGAGAATTTGTAAAGAAATGCTTAATAGATATTGCTGAATTATTATGCCCTGTAAAAACTGATGGTTGAAAAAAATTAGTCTCTCACGAAGAACTCTTGTGAGATGCATTTATAATATTTCAAGCAATTTATTTGATAATTAAAAATTAAAATTGGGAGATTGCACTCACTATAGAATGGCTTTAGATGAGTCATATGACATTACCAATACAAGTCAACTTTTAATCTTCATTCAGGATATAAATAATAGATTTGAAATTATAGAGGAATTGCTAACTGCATGTCCTATGAAAGACACAACTACTGGTGAAAATTTTTTATAGATCTTCAAGAAGCTTTGCAAAAGCATAATATAAAGTAGGAGAAAATTGTCAACATCACAACTGATGGGTGTCTTAGTTTGACAGGAAAAAACATTGGATTATTAAAAAAAATAAGTGACAAAATAAGGTGTATTCCAAAAAAAAAAAATTTTCTTACATTCTATAATTCATCAAGAAATCCTTTGCAAAAGAGTTCTAAAATTGAAGTATGTTATAAATGTTATAACCAAAATACTTAAATTTTATTTGTGGAAGAGCTTTAAATCACTGGCAATTCATAACATTTTTGAAAGAAATTGACTGTGACTTTATCAATATTCCATATCATGCAGACATAAGATATCTTAGTTTTGCAAAAGTATTAAAACAATTTCATGATTTGTTGGATGTGAATTAAAGATGAACAATGGTTGAGCAACTGTTTCTTTTCCGTTGATATGTTAACGTATATCAAATTGAATTAAATTTATCATTACAAGGGAAAGAATTATTAATTATGATATGTATATAAATGTCACAACATTTATGACAAAACTAAAGTTATTTTTACAATTTCAAAAAGAACAGTTAATTCACCTTCCAATGTTGCAAAAAAAAAAGAAGAAAAAAATTAAATGTGCTGATTTTAAAAATATAAAGCAATAATAAGTGACTTGTTCAATGAATTTACAAGAAGATTTGAAGATTTTCACAAAATTTCTAAAGATCTATCTTTAGTAAGTCTACCATTTACTTGTAATGTCAATGATGCATCACCTTGTGTCCAGTTGGAACAGATAAATTTGCAATCAAATTTAATATTCAAGAACCAATTTGCTGAAAACTCAATAATAAAGTTTTATACCTCTAAATCCAGAATTTTTTAAAAATATTCTGGATAATGCACAGAAATATTTGGTGTTCTTTGGATCAACATACCTATATGAAACTATATTTTTTTTAATGAAAAATACAAAGAGCAAAATCAGATCATGAATAATGGATGAAAATTTAGAAGCTATTCTATGCATAGCCACTTGTAAACTGAATATCAATTATGATGCAGTCATAAATCAGAAGCATTCCAAATTCAATAATAATAAATTTTCTGTATTTACTTTGTTATCATGACATTAAAAATGTTTGTTACAAATTTTAGTTTTTATGTATAATCGATTCCTATTTGTCATTAAATTTTGTATTTACAATTTTTTAAAATATATTAATAATTTGGTAATCCAACTTTTTTTTTTTGTTAAATCATTTAATCTATTTTGGCCCACATCATGATACGAAAATTTCATGGGAATAGATAACGAAAAAAGTTGTCCATTCCTAATCTATACTCATTTGCAAAATAAATACTTCATGGCTATCCAATTTGGTTATGTTTAGGTACCTAAAAAAATTCTAAGTTTGTTTAAAACCTGATAGAAATATTCAAAATTACATTTAACCTGAATTTAACTCCAGACTGTGGACATAGCAGACAGATTCTTCCTAACCATTATTCACAAGGGGTCTCTCCCTCTCCCCTCCCTCTCCCTCCCTCCCTCTCTCTCTCTCCCTCCCTCCCTCCCTCCCTCCCTCCCTCTCTCTCTCTCTCCCTCCCTCCCTCTCTCTCTGCCTCTCTCTCTCTCTCTCTCTCTGTGTGTGTGTGTGTACACAATAAATTTCAACTCTACTTGTCAATCCTTAAAAATATTTATCACCTTTGGCTAAGTTTAAAAATATGTGAGTGCACACAAAAACCACTAGAATATCTTTATTATGCATTATACTTATGTGAATGGCTCATTAGCATATGATATAAATCTAATATTGACCTTGTAGAAGTTCAAGCATTGGTGGCCAAATGGTTAGCACAACTGCCTTACAAGCAGTTGTCCTGGGGTTCGCTTGCTGGCCAATGCTTTGTCACACAAAAAGTATATTTTACTATTCTTTATTTTTAATTTTAAAATATAATCCAAACTTTTCAACTTATACAATTTGCAATAAATTAAAATTAAAAAGCAATGTGCCAAAGTCTGATATTTTTAATATCTTCTTTAAAAATTTAAAAAAGTACATTAAGTTTTTTATTTGAAATTAAGCACACAAAATTTGTTTCAGATAGCAGTTACTATAAATGAATCTGTTTCCATAAGATTACAAGGACATTTATTTGGTCAAATACATTAGATGCATAATAAAACAAATTGCACACATAATTTCTTTAATTTGTTACACAATTTATAAGTAGAACTAAAATTGATGAAAAAAATGAAAAAATAATATTCAATATAATGTAATAAAAGGAAAAAATCAAACAAGCAAAACAAATTGAATAATAATCTGATTAAGTTAATGATTTTTGGCAATGAAACCAAGTTCTAGATGGCAGCAAATACATCTGCAGTTGCAAAAGTCTGATCTCTGATTTTAACTTTAAATTAAATTTGTTTAAAAAAAGGGGGACAGAACAATGTTTAGTTGATTAGCAAGTAAAATATTTACAATACTTTCAGATTGATTTTAATTAAGGAATCCAGTTACCTGAACTTCTGATTAATATTTTTGTTACCAAAAATAAAACAAATATCATTTGCTCAAATTGTAGCTCTCCCATCACTTATTTTTTTCATAGAATCAAGGGATGATTGGCCTGTTTATGCTAAGAATTTATTTTGAATAGACTTCTAAAGAATTATTTTTGATTGAGATATGGGAGAGGTCATAAGTAAAACCTAAAGTGCAGAAACAAACTGTAATAAATAAATAAAAAAGATTATTAAACTTTTGATAGCCCTTGTAGTATTGATACTTTGCAATGACAGTCCATTAAATACCACTCATTTATTTATATATATTGTAATGTTAAAAATAGCAGCTCTTTTGCTTCAAAAAAACCTGTTGCATTGTGAATTCACTTTCTTCATGAATGAAATGGTAAATTTAATTATCAGGGTAAAAAAAGTAAATTGGGAAAAATCAGATATTGATTAGCAAGCCTTTTATATGTAAAAGAAAGATGGACAGATGAGAACCAATAATACTTTCAAGTGAGACTAGTACATGCTTTTGTTAATCTCATTGTACTGTAAAAAAAAAAAGAAAAACGTAGAAACTCACAGGATATAGAGATGAAACTAAAAGTATTTGATTTTCAGAAAGGATGTTCTATATAGATGATTTGTTGTTGAAAGTTAGAAAAAATAGTAAAGAATTCCTTAAATATAAAAAAGAATTGGGAAGTTCTTTCTCAGGAGGAAGATAACTAAGTCATAAATATATGATATATGGTTAAATCATTATTGATTTCCAGGTATGTATATTCTAAAACATTTGCTTTCAGTTTTAAATAACAGTGGATTAATATGTGAGATAAAAAAGAGAGATAAGGAAGTGCATATGGAAAAAAAATTGTGAAGAGAGAAACAGGATATTTTTCTAATAAAAATCGAAGAAATACTGTGACTTCTAAATATTTGGAGAAGCTTATCAATGGTAATCAAGCCAAAGACTGCAGATATTGTGAAAATAACTGATTCTAGGAGATGTCTTCCTATTTATCTAATATTATCAACAACCATTATGAAAAGAGTTACTATTTCTAATGTAGAATAGCCTTTCCTGGAAAACTAAAATTATTTTCCTTACATAAAATACTATGCTACATGATGTAATAACTGTTGAAATTAAGATAGCGATATGATGCATAGGATATGAAGAAATAACTAGAGTAAAGACTCAATAGTATAAAACATATTTCATAATCCACATGGAAACAGTGTGAAAAAATAGATATGACTTTTCTGTCCAATACCTTCAAAAAAATAATGTCCAAGCTATTTATTCAGCTTCTACAGATCATTATATCCCTTTGAGACCGAAATGCACTTTTTTTCCACAAAAAAAAAGTTTGCAATTTCGACCACAATAGCGCGCAAACCGTATATGTCATAGTTATGGGTCTTTTTTCTTTCTCTCCGCCATTTTTCTATCTTTTTGTACGTCTAAAAATTTTTTCTGTGTGATGAAAATTAGATTTTTTATAGCAATTTTTGTAAAGTACGTTATTAAAATTTTATAAATTTTTTTTTCTTTCTAGATTTTATCAACGGATAAAAAAATTATTCGCATGAATGGTTTCTGTCACCGCTGAACGTAATTTTGATTGATTCTGACGAAGACTTTTTTGTTTATATGTTTGACTCTGAGGTTTTGTCGTATTTCCTCATTGCCCATGAGTATTCAATTCCTGATCTATTTCATTTATTTTTTTTAGAAAATTATATAATATTTGCACTGAAAGCAATAGGTATGTTTCAGAGAGGAAGGTATTACCAAAGTGGGTTGATCTGTCACCCACTGAGTTGAATGCGTTTTTTGGTATGATTATTCATATTTGTATTATATCACGCATACCAAAACTAAAATTTATTTGGTCTAAAAATGAATATTTGCATCAACCGGTACTTGCTAACTTGCTAGAGTTATGACCCAAGATCGATTTTTTGGTATTCTAAATAATTTACAATGCCTCCCAATGCTGAATCAACAGTCATCATCATCATCTCCCACTGATATATAATAATTGCTTGTAATTCCTTTGGGTTATTTATTTTATTTTATTTACTGTTTTTATTCATTTCACTGTAGATAAGTTTTTAATTATTTTGAAACATACTTTGCTATTATGATCTGTGAAATAATGCATAATTTAGCTCACCCTCATGATATTTCAATAATATAGTAATTATTTTTTACACCCATAACTTAGAATTTACTATGTTTTTATTCATTTTATTTTAGAAACAAATTTTTAATTTATTTCATCACATACTATGTTTTTATTCATTTCATTGTAGATAAGTTTTTAATTACTTTGGAGCATATTTTGCTATTATGGTCTCCTATGAAATAATGCATAATTTAGCTCGCCCTCCCTCCCATGATATTCCAATAATATAGTAATTATTTTTTACACTCATAACTTAGAATTTACTATGTTTTTATTCATTTCATTGTAGATAAGTTTTTAATTACTTTGAAGCATACTTTGCTATTATGGTCTCCTATGAAATAATGCATAATTTAGCTTGCCCTTTCTCCCATGATATTCCAATAATATAGTAAGTATTTTTTACCCCCATAACTTACACTTTACTAAAGTTATTACTGTTATTTTTTTTTGATCCACACTAAAACCTTGCATTTCTAATAGATATCCCGCATAGAGGGCCTAGAAAAACAACTGCTTGCAAAAATTGAACATATAGGCTGGTTAGTAAAAAAGCGAAACTGAAATTGTCACCTTTGGCCACATTACACCAACAAACTGTAACTCAGGTAGGTCATGTTATATATTTTTTTTCTGCATTTTATGAAGAATGTGATGAAGCTGTCTATGGAATTGCAATTTTAGGTTATACATTGCAAAATTGAGAGTTTGTGAACCAATATAAAAATAAAAATTTTAAAAATGTGAAAAATATCCTTTTTTTTTATTATTTTTTTGTGGTAATGACTACTTTATCAGCTTTATTACATTCTTTCATATTTGCACTTTATAAAAATGTATATATATATATATTTATTGTAATAAATTAGACATTTCATTTAAAATTGTATGTCCTGTAATTTTTTCTGGGAATTCAAAATGGCCGTTCAGGTCTCTAAGGGATATAGTATGGAAAAAAGATCACCACTGTCGATGGAAAATACATATAAGACACAGGGCTATGTTAACTGTACTTGCAAAAAACCACTAAGATAAAATTATAGGCTATTTTCTTATCTTCTTCATATATCCTACATATAATCATCCAAAGGTTTCCTTAAGTATTTCCCTATCACTATCAATTAAAACTTCATAATAGATCTAACAATCTACATTTCAAAAATAACTAGCATTACTCCTAATAACAAACAAAATTATCATATGATACTATCAATTCAGAATTACAATAAGAAAAGGTTTTATTCACTTAAAACTTAGCAATAAAAATATAAATGACTTGTGTTTTTTTTTTTAAAAAATATTAAAATCAATATTCAAAGATTTCAAAATATGGTTCATTCAGTAAAGAATCATGAAAAATTATGAACAATAAATTATATTACACTTTGTAATATTAAAAAAAATGTATATTCATATCTCTTAAAATCATCGCTTATATTTCAGAATAATAATAAAAATCGATATGTGTAATTGAGGCACACATACTCATGTTCACACATACATATGATAAAAGCAATACTTCAAAAAATACTCCAAGCTATTCTAGAAAAAAAAATAGCACATAAAATATATATCATATATGATTAACAATTCAAAAAAAAATTACCTAGTGACTCTATGACTTGTAAGTCATTATTTTAGATATCTTCTGGTCCAAATTTAACATAAGAAAACATATTAATCAAAAATATCAGTAACTGGTCCAAATTTAGCATAAGAAAATATATTAATCAAAAATATCAGTAATTCAATATACCAATTATACTTTAAAATGTTTGCAAAAAAAAAGCTTTAAAAATATTAAAAGATTTTTAAAAAATATTAATGTTGTTAGAATCAATAAAAAATATTTAAAATGTAACCTTTTCCTATTCTAACAATACATCTTAATACTATAGTTAATATATGTAAAATAATATTAAAACTAAATTTACGTAATTCCAACTCTTGTCTACTTTTCATACAGTTCAACAAAAAAGTTTTTTTCATTCCGAAACAATGTTTTGAAAAGAAATTCACCCTGTGCAGTTGCTATGCAATGAACATCATCTGAAAGTTTCTCTCCCTTGATGCATAAACTCACAAATAAAAAATAAATAAATGTCAACCTGTAAATCCAAAAAAATTTTAAAAACTGGCTGTTCATCCTGTTATGGAAAGTCTATAAATACAGTCAATTGTCTGTAGCTCCCTCAGGATCGAAGCTATTTATGTGATATCACTTGAAACATTCCTATAGGTAAGTTCTGGTGTTTTTCCCATTCATGTAAATTCTTCAGCTTCAGATGCATCATTATTGGTCATTACAAATCCATCCGTACGCTAGCAGAAAATACACATATTTTATTCCATTCAAAATATTATTATCTCATAATGCAGATGTATAGTCCTTGATAACCTTATGTCTAAATATTCTATGAGTTAATTATTTAATCCTGATAATATTATTTCTATTATCCACTAATTTTCTTTTTTGATTAAGAGAACAAGTTTTTTTATATTATATCAAAATGTATTTTGACAATACTTATTAAAGTAATTGATATCCGTAATAACATCCGTCTTTTATTTTCCATCATTTTTCCAAAAGTTTAAATAATTTTCAAATAAATACTTTTTTAAATTATTGCAATTTTAAAAAATATGCATATGATAGCAAAAACAAAGAAACTATATATTTTTATATTATAAATTTAATGTTAAATACTTTTATGAATTTAAAGAAACTTTAAATTTTAGTTTTTTTCCCAGGCAACTTTTATTATCTTAATAATATCCTTAAAAGTTTTAAAATATTATACACAAACATGTTAGTTCTTTAAGTAATATTTCCAAATAATATTCTCCTTAAACTCCAAAGCATTTTATAAAAATGATTATGAAAGTTTTTAATTAACATGAGAAAAATTATACTTTCTTCTGTCCACTGTCTTTTCATCTTAACCCTCTTACGCACATTATTTCAGGTAGATATTCCATAATTTACTATGAATTCGACTTAAGTTTTAAATAAAAAAAACTAGCAGGAAATTTAGTGGTTTGGGGAAACATTCTTGCTTAAACTTTAATCAATTTTTAATTCCTTACATTTTTTTAAAAAAATAATAAAATTTAAAATTGAGACTAACCGAATTATAATAATATACTGGGTATTATTAAAAATAAAAAATAAAAGTAGTAATAAGTGGTAGATGAAGTAACAAGAAGTAAAAAGAAGTAGTAACAAGTTACCACAAGAGCATCCATTTTTATACTAGCTCTAACTTACATTCTGATTGGTTACCTGATCCTTAACTTACAAAACTAATTTACATAAATGTCAATTACATGTTCTTTAAAATTTAGAAATAAAATAATGACTCATTATTATAACACTAATATTATTAGAATATTTAATTCTAAATTAATTCTATAATTATACCTAAACAAATTAAACACTTTAAAATTACATATTTTAAATAATACTTTATCAACTTATCTAATATTTAATTTTATTGTATCTATTTTTTCTAAAATTTAACTACAACTATTTTAAGGACAACAAATTAAATAATTTCCTATATTTTATTTTATGATATTCAAATGTCTTCAATTTTAAAACAATCCTGAAAGTGATTTTGAAATTTTCTTTTAAAAACCTTGCAGGCACTCAGTAAAATACATGCATTGCTAATCACATGACAAAATCACAGACAAATGTGTTGCAATTTTTTATATGCACTGTCTGAAATGAAATTAATTAAATATTTAAGTACAAAATATTATATTGTAAAAAATAATAAAATATAATAATAGAACGTGGAATAATAATTTTGACATTATTTAAACAATAAAGAAAATTGAATACATTTGTACATACCACAAATTAATAAATAATTATAATATAAATTTAAATCTATTTTTATTAAAATACGTTTAGTATCTTATTTAATTTTAAATCATTATTTTAAAATTAGCTTTCAGCTCTTTGTTTAACAAGACTTTTAATACATAATTTTTATTATCATCACTATGGCCAGTTCTTCCAACCATACAAAATCATTTTATTATAGCTTTTAAATATTTATAACTTTAATTTAATCTTAACAAAGCTTTTAAAAACCTTATTATCATTCCTATACCACCTACAATCCTTAAATCTCTATTAATTTTAAAATTTTTAAGAAATTGATTTACAAATCCTACTTAGACCTAATAAAAAGGGTACAATATAAATATATTGCAATTTTAAATAAACATTTTACATAAATTATTGACAGTAGCTGTAGAATCTTTTTTTTTCATTCTTTTTGATCACCCGGACCATTAAAAAGAAGACAGCAAAATAAAAATTCAAATTTTCTTTAGGCATAATTGTCTGAAAATCTTATCATCCAGTTACATCAATTACATACAAAATATCAAAATTTTCAGTGCTTAATTTGAATATTTAAATATTGATTAATAGTGCTAAAATGCTTTTATTTCTAATAAATCCACAGCACAAAGATGAACATGACTTTAAAATTTATCCTTTGTTCTTGCTTGTTTTGTTTTTTTTATTTGTCCACATTACAATTTCACTTGATAAAAATAAGTTTCATACTTTTTGAGAATCTGGGTTGTCTCCTAAAGCTTTTGCATTATTTGCCAATTCTAATGAATCTTTCACTATATCATGCTAAGCTTTGTTTTTTTATTTACTGCTGAAAGCTATTTATCTGAATTTTTATCAAGGTCAACTATTCAATTGTTTAAATTATTAATTCTCAAATCTAAAGCATTAAATGTTCACTTCAGCTACAGATTCAGAGATTTTAGAATAAATTTCAACTTTCACATTATTATTATTTTCCACAGTGTCAGAAACATTACCATCATCATTTTCAGCTAATATTTTCAAGAAGCATTCCTCAAAATTAGGATCAGTTGGATGCATTTTTTAGAAAAAAAATGAAATAGGTGAACACTATATTTTTGCAGTCATGATGATATACATTTTACAAGAACTTATATGCATGAATGTTATGCAGCAAGACCACACAAAAATCTTTATAGGCCTTGTAATTGAGTTTGGTTGAATGCATATTTTTAACAGATATAAATTTGATTTTTATTATTATAATCAGTACTTATCAAAAGTAAAAAACAAAAAAGTAAAAAAAAAAAAAAATTTCTCTGGAAATCAGAAAAAAAGGGAGGCTATTATTTTTTAGTTTGGACTACAATCAGTATGATGTACTGCTAAGTTTCAGGAAAGTAGTATAGCATACACTATATAATGTATATTCAAACTAATTTCATTTTTGTAAAATAAAGACAAAAATAATATATAATTAGAGCATCTGAAAATCATAGTGGTATCATACACTAGTTGTAGCCATTGAATGTAGAAATGCTTTTCTAGATCAATAAATATTGTAAAAATTAAGAAAGTAGAAATGAAGAAAAATGCTACATAGACTAAAGTAATGTTGTATAGATTTTCTCGGAAGAGGAAAGTAGTTTGATAATTGTGAACAACAAATACCTTGGTCAAATTATTAATACAGATGGTAATATAATGGGTGAAAATAATCATAGGTTTAAATGTGGATAGAGTGTTTTTGATAGAAATAATATCAAAAGAAAATATATCTATATGTTTAAATAGCAAAATTTTTAATAGATGTATTTTATCATTTTTTTCTTATGGATCTGAGAGTTGGATCCTCAACAGAGGACAAATTTAGAAACTTTAAACTATTCAACTAAGTATTTTTTTTAACTCACAGACAGTTGACTCTTAAGAATAAAAACAAAATATGTGGATGAGAAAACAATAATTTAAAGAATTAAGAAACTGAAATGGAATTGAATTGTACATATTTTTAAAACATATGATAATAGATAGACAGTTGAAATCTTAAACTGGATTGCAAGGGATTTAAAAGACCTAGAAAGAGACTGTATGTGAGATGGATAGATGAAATAAAGGTTTGCTGGAATGTTGAGGAGAAAAAAATGAAGCTAAGTTAAAGATGAATTTTCATCTTACACTAATTTCGTAATGATTAAATTGATGAAAGTATAAGTTAAAGATAAAGCAGTCTTTAAATAGTTTACTTCAGTATAAATATCTTTTCAATAATCTCTTCTGACAGGAAAATAGTGAAAAGAAAATTTTCTCAGCAGACTTGCTAATTGCTATGTAGTGAGAGTTTGGGCAATTTTTTTTTCTTTTTCCTTTTTATGCAGCATAACTTTAAACCCATATCTGTTTCAACTTTTCAAAAACAAAATATTTTAAAATGTATTCAATATTTTTATGCCATGGTCATAAAGAACTTAAAAATTTTACTTGCAATTGACTGTGAATTTAGAATGTTTTCAGATATTTGAATAAATATGTATTTAGATTACATCTGCCTTTCTTTCTGATTATGTATAATTTTATAATGTTCATGGATATTTGATTGAATACAAGTACAATTTATAAACTAGTAGTTCTATATGCAATTATATAAGGAATTTTTCACAGACTTTCAAACTCCTCTTAGCTATCCACTCTATCTCATATAACTAATGCACATGACCACACACATGTAAAAAGATAAATGATTTCTAATTATACACATTTCGTGCTGATTATATATATATATATGCATGGGAGATGTTGATATGGACCAAATGATGAAACAGTTCTATGAGATAGAGGGGATAGCTGAGGGGAGCTTGAAAGTCTGTGTTCAAATCCCTTATATAATTATGTATAATGTTGTAAAACAGGCAAAACTCACTATACGTATTGCCACATACAGCAAGCTACAGTAATCAATGGATACCAGAAGGCTTGTGCATAAAATCCCCAACTAGTACCTACTCATGCAATATCCCCAGACTAATTTCTGGCTTGTGGCCTTCGTCAGTGAGGAGCCTTGGATCTGACACCAGAAATTAGTCTCGATGAGTAGGCACTAGATGGAGATTTTATGCACAAGTCTTCTGGCATCCATTGATTACTCTAACTTGCTGTGTGTGGCAATATGTATAATGAGTTTTGCCTGTTTTACAACAGTTATACACAAGCATAAGAAGTGGTGGTCATGTGATGTATAATGTTCATAGATGTAAATGAAAAAAAAAAAAATAGTTGTTCCTTTTCAATGAAAGATTAAAATTAACAGACTTCTTTATTTTGATAAGCAATCTGAGAACCACACCTATTACCAAGAATATTCAGCAAAATATAGAATGAAATATCAAGTATTTTCAATAATTGGATATGATAGGAAAACCAGCAAAAACTTTATTTACAAAATTTCATTAATTTAACATTATTTTATGAATTCAAATTATTAATGTGTAAATAGGACACTGAGTATGTGTTGTGTATACATATATATGACTACAACAAGTTCATAAATGTATGCACTGCACATACTATATATAAAAAGGACTAATAATAATATATATATATACTTCCAAAATTGAATTTTTTTTTTAAAAAAAAATGATTTCTATCATTAATTCATCAATTGTCAAAACATACTAAACAAGAAATAGCTAAGCAAAGTTATAACAAAACATATTTTGGAAGAAATTCTTTTCAGAAAAAACAAATCTCAAAAGTACAGGTAAATTGAATTTACTAAAAAGATCCAAGTCAAAAAGTAAAAGTAAATATAATATTATCTGAGTTTGCTGAAATCGATTAAGGGAATAAATTGATTCAAATAAAGAAAATATAAGCAACAAAAGAATAAAAAAGTTATAATATTCACTGTTGATATATATATTTACACACATACCTCAAGACATTATACATCAACATGCTATTTTACTCTAAAGTAGTTTCACTTTGGATAAGAATATCGTAAATTTTAATAATACATATATTCTGAAACTTTAGAGATTCTTTGCAGAACATACAGACTTTGATGATTTGAATAATTAAATTTAAGACTTAGATGGTATTAAAGTCAGTGCTTGTCTAATCACAGATGTTTGTAAAAAATTATCTTCTTTGTAAACTCCCCAGAGGCTAAGCAGTATATTTAAATAAAGACAAAACAAATATTATATTTCTACATAATTAAATATGTGATTATTTACAGAGTAATATATAATAAATAAGTATAATGCATTACAAGCTATGTTTATTAAATATTCATATCAAATTGCAGATGCCATTTTAGTTAAATCCTCCATTAACATTTTCAGCATTAGAGGGTGCTTGCTACAGAAGCACTACTGTCATAAGGATCTTTTATTTGTGGAGGATGTATTCTTGTGTATAGAAAGAAGAGAAGATAAGGAAGTAATGCTGAAAATGTGCGCAAAGGTGAGTAATGAGATGGGAATTAAATTTGGTGAAGAAAATCAAAAGTAATGATGATAAATGCTGGAGATAGAGAAAAGAAAGAATTTTTATTGAAGGATACAAAGTTAAATGTGATGAATATGTATAACTATTTGGAAATCATCTTAAGTAATCATGAATGGGAAAAAACATTGATAAATGAAGCAAATTAAAAAAAAGGGAGTGATACAAAAATTAATAGTGTTTTCATATAATAAATATGATGCAGCAAGAATTGCATGGAAATGGCAATAACAGGGGTTAGTAAAGGGATGTTAAATTATTTAGAAAAAATACAAAAAGAAGTAGGAAGACATGCATTGGGTACAGATGTGTGAACAGCAATGGAGGTAATTCAAGGAGAAATTGAATGATAACATTTTTATATGAGAGATGGAAAAGCAAAATGAAAATGTTTGGTAGAATGCATTTTACAGATAGTAAAAGAATAGCCAAAATAATATTGAGTTGTGAGTACAGGACAGGCAATAAGATGGGTGAAAAAGGTAATATGGTATGCAGAATATTTGGATAAAGATTTTATGTCAGTATACTTGTACAAAAGGTGGGATGATTGTGTTAAGAGGATTGTTGAGTATTATAGTGGTAAGGAATGGGATAAAAAAATAGCTGCATTAATAAAAAAAATAGAGTTGGAGAGGAGATGAACTAGTATGGAGAGTAAAAAGAATTTAAATATACACCTGGGTCTTATTTTATGTGGTAGATAGGTTCCTCAGAAAATGCGCACAAAAGAAATCGCACAAAAATAGACGTAGCTTACCTTGAAAAATGGGGGATATGTACTGTAATTTTCCAAAAATTGCATAAAAGCAAACTTTAAAATTCGCATAAAAAAAAAAATAAGAAAATAAAATATGACTAATAAAAAACTTCAAATTTGAAAAAAGTTGATACAAGACAAACTTTTTTTATTAACTACATTATTTAATTTTATTCAAAACAATATATTTTTATGCATAATTTACATTTTTTTCATACATGTACGGTATTTTATTTATTATCACTATTTGAGACATCAGATTCATCATGATGTGATGTAAGGTGCTGTAGCTTCTTAAATGAAGTCATAGGAAATACAACTAAAACGTTTTCCAATTGCTGTTGATCCTTCTCATTTCGCTAAACGATCTAAAATTGTAATTTTTGTTTCCAAAGAAATTCATTTTCTTGGGTGTTTTTTTTCTCTCCGTTAGAGTAAACTAAAAATGTAAAATAAAAATAAGTTAGACTTACGATAATAAAAAGACACCGACTCACCACTGTTAGGCAAAATTTAATTAAAACTAACAATTAAAAATTAAATTCTTATTTTTGTCTTTAATTTTTCAATTTTCAATTCCGTTTAAAAATCAAATTTCATCGTTTCACATCACCTCGTTACATAATTTTTAAATTGTTAATTACAATTAAAAATCAGATTTTAATTGTCAAATTTAATTGTGCCCACCGCTCTTATTCACCTTTTAAAAATAAATCTGCAGACACTAAATGATTAACTGATTACGTACTCGTTTTATAAAAAGCAAAAATTGAACGTGATTTAAAATGCAAAAACAACAACATACATCATATATGCATCTATAATGTTTGAACAGATTTACATTATAATCTTGTAAAATTTATTACTTGTGGACACTAAATGATTAATTAATTATGTACTCTTTTTATAAAAAGCAAAAATAGAACGTGATTTAAAATGCAATAACAACAATAAACATAGTATATAGTCTTGTAAAATTTAATGTGTGTATATAAAATGGGGAAATTCTGATTTTAAGTGAATTATGAACTTCTTTATTACATAAAATCTATTACAGTACTATTATAAAGCACTGAAAATATTGAAATTATTAGATGGAAGTTGAACTCTGATAATGCGCTATTACTTTAAATATGACGTGAGTGCGCAAAATTTATAATATTTAAAGTAATAGCGCATTAATGGAGCTAGACTTCTGATCTAATAATTTTTATTGCATAAAAGAAAACCGCATACAAAGATATTAAAAAGAATCATGAATCGCATAACTTCAAAATCGCATTAAATAAATCCGCATAAAACGAGACCCTAGTGTATATAGAAGTAAATAGACTATTGGGTTTTTTAATTTATGATAATAGCAAGGAATGTAGTTTACTGTTTAAGGCTTGAACAGGTTTGTTAGCAACAAGTGAATATACACATAAATGAAGAAATGTGGGTGATTTAGTCTTAAAGTTATGTAAGGGAGGCATGTAAAATATTAGGCATCTTCTAATTGAATGTAAATGTTTGCAAACAGAAAGGGTAGAAAAAATGAAGTTGTGGGGGAATAAATATAAACAAAGTATTTATACAGAAAGTGAGTTCCTGGTTTTTATGTTGGGTTTGGAAAAAATATAAGGGGAATCTAGATATAAAGGCTATAGAGTCGACAAAGATGACGTTGCAGAAATGGGATGGATCAGGATGAAGAAGAATATGGAAAAGAGTGGGGAATGGAAAAGGAAGGTAAGGTGGTTGTTTTTCTGGGCATAATGGCTGGGAGATTCCTGCCTTCGATAAAGGAGAAGAATAGCACATCATAATGTTCAAACCCATATAAACAATCTCTATTTAAATGGACCTGCACAATGATAGATTTCAGGAGCATTTGGTTCCCAAAACCTATATGCAATCTCAAAAACTTTAGCCCTGTCAAATAGAATAAAGTGATGATTTTACTTTTGTCATCACCTATTTATGAGAAAAATTTTCCTACATGAGATAAATATATTTTCCACTTACAATATTCTTGTCAATGTTTTATATATAAACTTATTCTATCAATGCGACTTTTTCTTTCCTTTTCTGTATACCCAATACAATATTAGTTTATAACTTATTTTTCCTATATTAATCTGCTTTAATTTTCATAATAATTCTGCAATAGAAGTTTTCCAAAATAAGTTTTATGGAAGCTGATATATGAATTAACCCATCAATGATATTGCTTGTTTATTCTTTTCTTTAGTTTACTAAATCTTATTCTTTTGTGGACTTCATCAATTTCTTAATTATGCTAATTTGTTATGTCTAGCCATTGAATCTTTACAGATAGTCATATCTTTAGAAACTACCATTATAGCTAACAATTATTAGTTTAAATTTGTACATAAAATAAAATCAAGTGATCTGCATAAATACTTATCCTGATTTCTTCACCTTCGGAAAACAATATCTGTTTAATGTTCAATATTTGAATAATATGCTTTGCTCCTAGTGTCTTTTAATTCTCTCTCTTGCTGTATTATCTCTTATTCCCATATGAAGCTTTGATTTTTAAATTTCCAGTTCTCAAAACTATTACATCTTTTTCATCATATTCTGTGGCTGATTTTTCACAATTAATTTAATTCCCTTATAATATTTTGTTATTTTAAATTCATTTTACACTATTTATATTATAATATTATTAAATACTATTTTTATATAAAAAAAATTTCTACAGCATTATGCTGTAGTACTTTTTTATATTTCTACTTTCCTATATAACAAATAGTTAATTTCAAAGAATAAAACTGCACAATCCCTATTACAATAAGAATATAATCAAACATTCATAAGATTTTTTTTCTTTGTTTTATTTAAACTTTAATTAGTACAAGTACCTGATTTTAGTATTTAGTTGTTTTTGTTTTTTTTTTGTAAGATTGACCATCATATTGCAAAAATTCCAAAAACATCCATTTATGGACTAACGCTACCAGGAACTCTAATACAAATGAAAGTCTTAAAAACTAGGATAATCACTCATCTATTTTGAAGAATACTTTGAAATCAATAACCAATATGAGGTATGCAATTCTCATTTTTAAATAAAAATGTATATATTGGCTTAATTCTGTAAAAAAAAAAATTGAAAATGTATATACTCAAATAAGCAATGATTATATAACAGGGATCAATGAAGTTATCCTCAATGACAAACTAAGTATAAAATAAAATTGACCACTCAATTTAAATTTGCGATGTATATATGACAAAACGCAACACATTTATATTTTATAACAATATTTTTTTTTATTTACGCTGTAATGATCTTAAAATGAAATGTGTGTGCACATATATATTTGATGCTTGACAGAAAAAAAACAAACACAGACAAAATTTACTCTATATATTTTTTAAAATATAAATTATTTAAAATCAAATACAAAAAAAAATATATTTTTATTAAATTTATTTCTGGTTTTGAAGAAAATGCATGAAGCATGATTCTTAATGTATCAAAGAAATAAAAACATTATGGAAAAAACAAAGTTGTTTTTTCTTTGTAATGTACATTAATCCTATAAACTGTTTTTAGTTAAAGGATTAAGATATTTTTAACTAGTTAGTTTAAGAAATGTAAAAAACCAGAACAATGGTATTTAAATTATTGTCTTGTTTTTATTAATCAAGATGAAAAATAACTCTGTAATTCTCTTTGCAAATTATGTTGTAGTGGATTTAGATTAACACTATTAGATTAATTAGAGAGAATATACAGTAAAGGCAAGCCAACATTGAAGAAAGGACAATTACTGTTAGTTTCCACATTGGTCAAGTTTGAACTCCCATAAAAATAAGGAACATCTTAGTGACATTGCATAACCCATGTATGTGTAATAGACCCCTTGTTGTTGCTGGTGAAATCAGAACTAATCAAAGTTAATCTGAATTGAGGACCATCAGAATTACTGTTTATCTACATCCTAGACATAACAATAAAAATCCAGCTATTAGTCTTGAGATTCCCAATATATTTCATAAGTACTACTTTATATATGCATAATAGTGCAGACAAAAAATCTATTGTCAATCATGTTGACTATTAAGTAAAAATATATTAACATATTATTTCAAATGTTATATTTACAACTTAATGAACAATTATTTCTGTTTACTGTCCAAGAAAAAAATATTCAATTATTCTCTACTAAAGTATTTTCTACTATATGAACTCATTTCAAAATAAACAACTGTTGAATAGATTAATCAACTAAAGAAAAAATGTTTAAAACAAAAGAGATTGACAAGTTTAGTCTCCAGAAGATAAAAATTCTAGATACATTTTCTTGGAATTTTATTGTCATTCATAAAAGACTTGTTCTAGAGTGAGACAATATAATAAAATTATTAATTGTGTTAATTTTTTAACTGAGTTAATGTATTTGAATCATTAATTAGATTGATAAAACAATTTTTTGTAATGTTAATTTATTATTGAAATATGTTAGTGTGCTCATATTATGCGTACATTTAGCAAATAATTATTTATGTCCTATTAAAATATATATTGGCCTATAGATTTAAAGAATTTAATATCTTTTTACATTATAACACTGTGTGTTTGCATAAGTATGTGTGTGCACATATATGTAAATCTATTCATTATGAATTATAACTCTTATTGGCTACAATGCAGTTTTATAACATAAATGTTATAAAGTGGCACCTGCTATCACTAATGAGAAGTGTTATTTTGTGATATAATTAAGGTTCCAAATTATATTTTCTTTATTATAAGCATCATTTACAATAACTATTTTAAGGAGAAAAAATATAACCATAGATGCAAACAATGGAGCTTGTAACTGGGATCAGTTGATTGTCTTCTTTTAATAAAATTACCATCATTTTAAATTTGATTTTATTTGTTATAAGAATTACTTACAAAAAAGGATAATATCTTTATAATAAAAAAGTAAAAAATATAACCATAGATTGCAAATAATGAAGAAATAAAATTGCTTTCATTTATAAAGCTTCTAAATGAGATGTACTTGATTGTTTTCTTTTAGTAAAATTATGATTTGTTTTTATAATGAAACAAATTTGATTTTATTTGTTATAAATATTATTTGAAAAAAATATTATATTCATATAAAAAGGGAAGAAGAAAATAACCATAGATTGAATAATTAGAGAAATAAAATTATTTACATTTAGACTACAGTTGTATGCAATACTGCTAAATCCCAATAAAATAGCATGAAACACTAAGGACCAAAATTCAAACTAATTTGATTTTTGCAAAATACAGATAACCCTAGAAAAGTATTAAGATGGACATCTATTCAATTTATAAAATTCTAAAAAATTAAAACATGAATATTTCTAGTGGAATCACATACTACTTGAAACTGTTAAATAGAATATTTTTATTAGCTTAGTTATTAATGGAATATTTGTATTAACATATATGTATACAATATGTCCTGTATATGTAAGATATTTAGTTATATATCTTTGTAAATTTGATTGTTTGAGTTTGTCAATCTATGGAAATAATATTTAATATTTGTAAATAGTTAAAATCAGAATAATTTATGTTGTAGAATAATTCAATACACTTTTCATTTATTATTATTTCTAATCAATAAATTTATTAATCATTATTTTATATTGTTTAATGCTATAAAAAATTATTTACATTATTTAATGCTAGAATAAATTAAATTTCACATATGTATATTTTCTCTTGTTCTTTGGCACCAGGATCTTTGCAAAAAGATAGGTTTTGCAATATATGTATGTGGATATCCAAATTGTTTTCTGTAGAATTATTTAAATGATGTTTAAGTTATAGATTTTATGATGACAACTAGTTTTTGATGGCCAGTATTCTCAAAGTACTACATAGCCCAGAGTACTGATAATGATCAGCATTGGCATAATGATCCTAGCATTTAATGTTTATTACTGTAGTTATTACAAGACTTACATATTTGTGGGTGTGTGCAAATGAAATATTGAGTGTTTTTATAATATTATGCCTAAATTTGGCATTGCCTAGATGATAATTAGCCTAAAATTTTACAGGATACTTCTTGACTGTACAATAGCATTTAATGCTGGTGATGCTATGTTTTTCACTTATAATTAATTATATTCGCTTCCAATACTGATTTTTTATTCATATTCTATACTCAATAAAAATGTGATGCTTTTGGTAATGTTGATTTGGATAACCCCTATATCATACTTATTCCATTCCATTAGGAATATATACACACATAATAAAATATATACATTTTGAACCAGATACTTTCCATTTCAAAAGCAACCATTGTGGAAACAAAACTAAAATATATATTTATAAAGATTTTAAAAGAAAAGAGAAAATTGTATTTAAAAATTTTGTATTTTGTTATTTTTTTTTAATTAAGAGTACATACTTGATTATAAATGGGAATTGTAAAAGCATTTTAATTTTAAAGAGTTCTGATTGAGATAAGTTTTTTTGTTGTTGTTGTTTTGTCTGTTTTAATCTATTTTAAAAACCAAAACTCATTTTCTAATTGCTTAAAATTGGTATTTGAAAAGTAAAAAGAGAAGATAAGAGACTAACCCTGATTAAAACTATTAATTAAGATCTGGCAAAAGATAAAGACTAGCTCCGGAGAGGTTTTAAGATCTGATGGGAAATAACAATTGCATATATAATCTGTGTTTTTGATTGAGATAAATTTTATATTTGCTACTTACGGATTGCTTATGCCATATATTTGATATTTTTTAATTATGGATGGCTAATGATTTAAATTTTGCATATTAGAAAATTGCATCAGATATATTTTATATTTGTTAATTGCATACTGCTAAGAGAGAGAGAGATGTTTTATGTTTGCTAATCTTTGAGTGCAGATATATTTTGTATTTGCTAATGGTGAACTGCTGACCTATAGATTTTTATAGTCATTGATTACCGTTTTCTTTTGTTAATTGCAAAATCAAGACAGCTATTAAAAGATTGCTAAATGTGAATTGCTAACTGCTAAAGCAACCATTCACGAAAAAAAAGAAAAGACCATACAGTGACAATGCAGAACCTAATAGCCTTAAAGAACTATATTAAAAGTATGCCATGCTAAATCAATTCCAAGACAAAACCCAGAGCTTGAAATTGCATCACCATGAATGTCCTAATGTCCTACTTTGAGACAGATTCTAAATATTACCTTTGCACTCCACAACCAGATTAATGGAGATCCAAAACCATCATAATGTACTCTTCATAGAACTAAAACTTTGCACACACTGCTGGAATCAATCAGACCAAAAAATTGAAGCCCCAAAAATAACTAAATATTTTATATTTTAACCAGGGCTTTAGTCTCTAAGCTTGATACTAAAAGAACAAAAAGAAAGTATAATAGATTCATTCATCTAAGTTTAGAATTTTAATCAATTTATAAACCTTTATTTTATATTAGATGTATTTTTCAGTTCAAGATTTTATTTTCGTCACTTTGTAGGAGAGTATATTATGAGTTAATATTTTATACTCATTGTTTTTCTTTATTATTGTTGTTGTTGTTAAAAGCTTTGGCAGATACTAGTAGTTTTACTTTTTAGTTCAACTATTCCCTTTTATTTGAATTTGCTTTAATTTAATGTGTGTTGCATTTTTTGCAAACCACACATCTTTTGGCTAGTGATTTAGTGATTATATAGTTCTGTTTTTCTTGCATGCTATAAAGATTTTGAGATTTCATTTTTATTTATTATATTTCAGATTAAGGGATTTTAATTTTGCCTCTCTACTTGTAAGGAGGTAATCTTAAGAGTCATATTGTAAAGCAATCTCTTAGGACTGGTTACAGAGCATATGACATCCTTGTTTTGTCCTGATGTTTTTTTTGGGGGGTAAGGAAAGCTTGCTCCATGCTTTTCATTGACTTCTATGAAAGATCAACTTTACTAAATCTCTAAATAAAAGAAAATAAAAATTGAAGAGTAGAGAAATCGATAGCAGAAAGGTCATTATAATCTCCTATATGTTAGGTGAGAAAGCAAAATTATCTGCTGAAGTGTTTAATGCCACAATACTCTCATGCACTCTCAGACAAATAAGGAATAGAATTCAGGTCAAACTTTTATATTTTGTTTGACTAATATTTTTTGACTTTAATAAAACTTAAAAATTATTAATAATTATATTTGTTTTTGGCTGGCATTTGTTTGTGAGTCCTATTCCTCAATTGTCTGAACAATGTTTGAGATTTATTCCTTTCCCTTAGTCTAGCTGGCAGCATTTATATTCATCATCATTAACTTTTTGATTACCATAAATCAAATGTTCTAGGTCAATAATAGCTTGCCCTTGGTGGTAAAAAGAAGTGGAGTGTCTGGTACAATATATAATAAAATCAGCAAATCTCTATTCTTGTTTTATCTATAATAAGTCCGAATAATCAGTGATTATTAGATGAAGCATTTAAATTTCTATTTATAGACTATTTTTGTTCTGACTTGCTTTTATCAAAGAGACTCCTGTTTTATTATACATCTTGTAAAAAAAAAAAAATTACATAATAAATATCAGTACATGTGCAACATACACTGAATTCTCATGAAGATTAAAATCAGCCTGAAATCATGATATAATTAAAATTCCCAATCAAATGTTAAGATTTTTTTCACTAACTAGTTCATAATCAATCTATTTAACTAATCAAGTATTAATCAATTAACAAATATATTACCATTCCCAGATCAAAGATAAACAAAAGTAATCAATCACAATCTAGCAGAATAATGGTCCTTCTTCAATGTTTCTCTGTAGAAAAATGCTACAAAAATCCTTTGTCTGAAGTGAGCTATTTATAGGCTTTTTGTACTAACTAAAACTAATCACATTCTTCAAATATAATTTTTACACTAATGCTATATTTTACATTAATTTTTAAAAATAAATTCTACAACATGTAATAAAAAGTAGATAATTGATGATAATCAAATAGGTTCTGGTCATGCAATCATACTGCCTGTTGTTTTAAAAATCTTTAGTCAATAGATATTCAATGTACATGCAGAAAGCTCTTAAAATTATTGTGGATATTACTTCAAGCAATAGTAACTTCTAATCAGTTTTAAATTGTATCAAATAACAAATTACTCACAAGGTCAAAGTAATCAGGATAACAATTCCACTCAATTGATCCATCTGATTTTTTTTCTTTTCATAAATATGAAACTACACAGAAATTTGACTCATTATGTGAAACCTCATTTATCCAGATACTACAGATTTAATGAAATGATAAAACAATTGATCTTCCAACTGATGAGATAGAGCTATTTCTGGAAGAATGATCTGGCTGGCTGATTCTGATAACCAATAATTGTCTAACTCAATATTATCAAACTTGAAATGGCAGACTATATATATGGCCTATGATATTTTTAATTATAACTCATACCAATGTTTGGCAAATAATTAGTAAAAAAAATAAACTGAAAATATAAGACTATTTTACAAAATCCATAATTTTTTATTCAATTTTAATCAATTAATTTGAATTAGAAATATTGCATCACAAGTGATAATGAATTTATTTATTATTATGTACTACTAAAACTAACAGTCAATGTAAATTTAGTTATATGTGAGTGTAATTTACCAATTACTTTTTTATAGTATTATTGGAACAACTTTTAACACTATTTGATTGATTTCAATAATTCAATTGCTCTTGGCTTTATATTTTGATGATACAAATATGGATTTTTTCCTAATTTCAGACTACATAATACAGTAAAATGTGGATTTTAGATGCATAAATTCATTAGTTCAAGTTTTGAATCCTAGTGCTCATTAATAAAGACTAAATCCAAAACTGATCTGGGAGCAATGATATTATAGCATCATACCATCTGATATTCATTATATATTCAAACTTATAGTATGTAACTAAAATAGAATTAAGATAACTGCTCTTATAAGCATATGAGAAATAGTGATATTATTGTTGGCATATCCTAATTAACATGGATAGTAAATTTATTTTGTTTAAATAATACTTTTACATGTTGCACCAGTAATACATAAAGCCATACTTTTACATATTGCTTCAATGATATTTAAGTGTAACTCTACAAAAATACATTCCTCTGGTGAAATGTCAAGAAAATCCACAATATATATTTTCCACAATGTATCATTGAAATTTTTATATTCATTAAAGATTGAAGTTATATTTAATTTATACAAAATAAGAAAATTATAAATTTGAAAATAAAAATATAAACTTAAAATTTATTTGTTCTCAATATTTTCAATTAATATTAATTTTTCTTATGGAAAAAATGCTATTTATTATTATTAATTTTACTTTATAGGAATGGTAAATGTCACATTCTAAAAGCAGCAGAAAAAGATCTATAGAAAAAAACAGAATTTTTCAAACAAGATAGGAATTAGATTTTTCCTTTTCTAAAATAAATTTTATAATTGATTTGTATATGTAAGATTAGTGTTTCCAATGAATACAATTTGATTATGAAACTAGATTCTGAGTGTTATTAATACTCAGGAAAAATAAAAGAAGATAAATTGTGAAATCTAAAATCTGCACAGCAAAATCTATTTTATTAAAAAAAAAAATAGCTGTGTTACTTCAGAATTAATAACTAAACATTCAGAATATTTTATTGAAGGTGAAAGCTGATAAAAATCTTTGTTCTAAAAAAAAATGAAAAGTTTTTAAAGTATTTGTTTATTAAGAAATAAATGTGGAAATATTGATCCACTAATATCAGTGAAAAACTTAAAAAAAAAAAAAATTTGTCAAAATATTTGTTTGAATTTTTCAAATGCAACTGATAAAAGTATAGTATTAATGAAGCCTTTATTACATATATTTTACTTATATATGTTTATAATGAAAATTTTATTATGGTAGAATTATTTAATCTCCTTGTGAAAGTATGTGGACGTTTTTAAAAAGATTCATTTACACTTATCTAAATTAATATGTAAGGCTATAGACAAAGCACAGACAATTACTATCAAAAACAAATGGATGTATAGCCAAATTGTTAGCTAAGAATTCCTGATAGCAAATTTCATAATATTCATTTCATAATATATAAAAGAAGTGCTATGGTAAAAATAACTGCAAATGAAACGTTGCTGTTTTTTAAGGGCAGGGAAGTATATTTATATTTTTCCAGTGCTTAAATTGAAAGTACCCCCCCCCCCTCTTATTTCAAGAAATTCAAAGTGAATTATAAGGCTTACTGCATTATACGAAAAGTATACCCACTTGTTTCACAGCTTTCAAGATTCAACTTTAATTGAAATTTATAATTTAATATTATTTTCCATATGAAAAAATTATCACTTTCTTTAAAATTGAATTAAACATTAATATTATATATATATATATAATTTGTAAATATATATATATACTTTTGGTATATTGTATGAATTTATTTTATTAACAGTAGAAACTTTTAAAATTCTGTATAATCTTATTTTTAAAATAAAAATAGAAAATAGAAATATAAAATTAATCAGCTTATTTAATAATTTCTATCTTACAAGGATTTCTAAAATGTCAGTACAAGTTATCACATGATAAATATAGTGGTTAAAAGTAACTTGATGTAAATTAATCTTCACTACATTGTATCACTTGAGGATTCCAGTTCTAGTAAAAAAAGCTAAAACAATCTAAAAATCAATCCTGAATCTAATATAATCAAAACACATTTTTAAACACATTTATTTAACTTAGAAACTCTTGTTTGTTTATTTGTTTAGAATATATTTTATAATCAAATTTTAACTTATTTCTATCAAATAGATTTCATTAAAATGTTATACATATGTTGGATATCAATGATAAGGCAATATGCCAATGAAAAGTTTCAGGTTGGTCCCTGCTTTGTTGTGTAGTGGCATTGGTAGATCTAATTTTTAACACACTGCTAGTGGTTCAGTAAATTTTCAATGACGCAAAGGGCAATATATTTTTAAAAAAGTATTTATGGTAGATTCAAAATAAAAACATATGTTTGTTTCTCTTGATACTAAAGGTGGCTTAAATTTTAATTTCTCTTGATTGTAAATTTAAAAAAAAAAAAACACCTCTTTCATAAACAAAATAATATTGGAATCAATTTTTAATGCACCATGAATCTCTTTTAAAATGTTATAATACAGAATGTGAAGTTCATACTTCATATGTAAAATATTCAAATATTAAAAAGTTAAAAATGATATATATTTATTTTATAAAACAAAACCAATAAATTTTCTCTTTTTTGAATTAATGTAATATTCAAATAAATATTATAAACATTCATACAGAAAAGGTAGCCTTAATAATTTTAATTTCATTAATGCTTAACATGTTTTTGATATGGGAAATATATTTATAGCAATTTATCTCTTTTAATGTTTCCAGATTTTTATATACATTTGGTAATTATTTTAAATATTTAATATATTTAAATTTATTTAACACTTTTATTTACTATGTAATAAAGATGAAAAAAATAATTATTTTCTTCAACCACAGTTAGGATTTTTATATTTAACTTGAAATAAAAAGATGAGGTGTCCAGAAAATAATTAATTCAATCACTAATTTTTATAAATGATTGAAATAATTAATATCTTGACACTCCCATGCTTTTATTTCAAGTTAAAAATTGTTTGTTGAAGAAAACAATTAATTTTCGGTTTTTTAGTGCACAATAAATTAAAGCAACTATTATAAAATATTTATATATTTATACTTTTCTAATTTAAAAATCTAAAAAAAATTTTTGTTCAATGATTTCCATTGGATCAGTTGTAGCATTGATGGTGAATTAAATACAGTTGTCAGGAAAAGATAAATAAAAACAAGTCAGTTCACTGCGATTAAGATTATTAGTGTACAGATGTTTAATGAATTTGAATTTTTGCTCTTTAATTTTACTTTTAAATGGGTGTAGCAGTTATTTATCTATTAATGAAACTGTGTTTTAGGCAGGTGAACACACTGAACAGACATGTAGAAAACATATTGTACCGATGTAGGTCGTTACATAATATTTCTAGCATTTATCAAGAGTGAATTTTATTGAAAGAAATTTTAAGAAAATATTATTTTTTAAAGTTTGAAAAAAAAAAGGTTTTCATGAAAGTTTGAGAAAATGGAAAAGAACAAAAGAAAGGGGAGCGGAAATGATTTCAGTAATAAATAATAATTAAAAAGAAAAATAATTAACATTAGTATTTTTAAATTAATATATAACATAAATATCTCATTTTTGTCTTATAATATGGAAGTAGTGGAATGTGTGCATCTATAAATAAAATTTAAAAGAAAGGAATTTTCTTAAAATGATAAAATTGAAAGCTAATGCAATGCAATAAAAAAACTGAAAACTTAAAACCAAAACAAAGGAAATATAATTAACAAACAAAGGGACTAAGTACTACTGTTTGATTAAAATAAAACGCCAATGGAAAGACTATAACAAATCTTAAACTTGTAAATAAAAGGAATAGAAAACCAATAGGATTGCAGCAAACTGCTCGATCGATCCTAAGATAAAAAACACTGTCTATATAAGGGAGATTATTTATTGTTAATCAATCAAGAAAATCATTAATCAAAATTAATCAAAATTCATCAAAATTTGATCTAAAAAATATTGAAATAACTAAGAATGAATGTTCTGTCATACAGAATGCATTGCTGAAGCCATCATATTGTGCAGCCAGCCTGAACCTTCTCTGCAGTAACATCAGCAGTTAGTTTAAGGGAGAAATCATGTTCATGTGAAAACTGGGAATCATCGGAGTGCCCGTGCCAAGACCCACAAGTAATTCATATGGACATCATAAAATAAATAAAAAAGGCCTACGAGGAATCAACACCAACCGGTTGGAATCCGGAGAATCAGAAGAAAGCTGTGTTGACCTATTCGTGTATGAAAGTATTCAAACCCTAGGTAAATCTTGAATTTTTGTCTTCAACATCTTAATTTTCATGATATAACTACATGCATTAGCTTTCATAAGACTTTGAAATCAAATATCTCATCAATTGTGTGTGTGTGTTATATGATTAAATGTTGTTTTTTTCCCAAAGTAACCTTTATTAATAAAAGACTACAAAAATTTTGGATACAATTACCCATTGAGGATTACACAGTGATTCATTGTAACAAGGTAAAATGTACATATGTTCAAAAATAATTACATCCATAAAAATTGCTGTAATGTGATTATTGTGTATCTGTATGTGGATCCACATGGCCCTGCCATCGAGAAGTAAACCATCACCCAATAGTCTCATCCCTGGGGCCCCGAAGCAAAGACTCAAATGCTTCAGCTGAATGGGTGGAGTCCAGCATTGTGCCAACCACCACAACAGGCAGCAGGGTCCAAGGCCCAAATTCACCAAGCAATAGACTCTCGAACCACAGCCAAGCTATGTCAAGACAATTCTGAATACCTCTATCTCCCAATTAGCAGTCCAAATGAGCAGGGACCACAATCGGTCTACCTGCCCCAAGTTGGAAAGCCAACTTGGGTAAAAACTAAGAAGTAATAAGTAAAGAAACAGATCGACACTGCCCAAAACCAGCCTATCAGGGACACAGCAGCCAACTAGAGCAGGAATAGCACCAACTTTGACTGTGTAGCCCCCCAGCAGGTGTGTTCTGGGCAATGGCAAAATTGTTAACAGCCCACACCATAAACCAGATACCTAATGTCTACAACCAGCCACCCCTGAGGAAAAGGGGGGAGTGCAGACCTATGCCTACAAAACAGAATATCCATGTTACAAAAAAAAAGGTGATGGCTCAAAATAGACCAACCACTTTACAAATGCACTAAATTTAAAGCTAACAAATGAAACCTAATGATAGTGAGTGCAAATGAACACTGACCTATCAAATAATCCATCAAGGGGTGCAGTAGCCCTTTGTGGTGAAGTCCATGTGAAGGTAGTGACTTTCACCCTCCCGGCAGGTTTTCCCGGGCTAGACAATGATTGATCCCCTCAAATGAACCAAGCCCCTCACTATCACCACACTTGAGGAAAAGGAGTGCAAACTCACACCCACCAATACAACATTTAATTCATGTAGTCTTGAAATCAAGCCGGATTTACATGCACACCATGGGAATAAATAATATGTCCATATCATCTTGCACACTGAGGTCAATGGAGCTGAACATCCACCCTTGATCATCATCAGACTCCTGTGTCTGCAAATGTTCATGGCAGCTGCTAAACCCACCAACCAAAGTCCTTCAGAGTTCACAATGATTTTTCTTTGTTGATACTAGTTGGATTCTGTTTTTTTTTGATTGAATTTTAGGTTTTGGTTAGTAATGAATGATACAAGTATAATCTGAAAGTTTGTTGTTAAACTTTGGAAAATTCTCAATAATTATTGCTTGAAAAGTATGATTAATTTGTAGCTTCAAAGTTTCTGTTTAGGTCTAAAACATCATTTGTATTCATTTTTGTCTTTAGATCATTATTTTTTAGCTCAGGAATTGCTTCATTGTAGTTAATAAAATGTGTGTACACATTTATATAATAAGGCAAGAGTGAGCATTTAAAGAAAAAAAGCTGGATATAAAATATTTTTATTATCGTTAGGTAGATAATTTGAGGTAATGTTAAAAGTAAGGGAGTGATTTATGCGAAAGAATTAAATAATGCATAAATATTCTATTATCAAATATTTGTGATAAATAGAGATTCATCATGTAGGCAGAGAATTGAGAATAGTTAAAGTCCGATGAGCTAGCTGGGGGAAGTCAGGTACTAAATTCGTAGCTGGTTGAGCAAGCACGTTAGTTACATAGTAATTAACTGGCACCTAAAGGTTTTTTCCTTAAAATAAACTGCTTGGATGGTCAGTGTTATAATTTAGTAGCAGAGAGTTGGTATTATTGATAGCCTTGCTACCAGTGATATTATTATCTCTACCTGAAGGAGCAGAAGCCTTCAAAATAGTGATTAGACACTAAACAAAAGAGATAAAAATAAATCTTAAAAATATTAGAATTTTCTCATTTTGTTTACAAAGAAAGAAGGCAGACAGTATAATGGCATAGCTAATATGGTCCATAACTGACACAGGTGTTAGTTAGGGGGAAAGAACATTAGAAAGCAACTAGTTTAGGTTTGAGGAGCCTGCTAGTATTCAGTTTAATAAAATGTATCAAATCAGTGTAGCCAATAGACAGTTGAGATTTCATATGACAGAGTAAATGTGGAGGTAAAAAAAGGACATTCTGGGTGAATTATGATAGGACAAACAGAACAAACAATAGAACTAAAAGGGTTGGGGTTGGTCAAGCGTTCATTTAAGATAGAGAAAAGAAATTTTTTGTGTTGTTTAAATAAGAGTAGGTAGAGCATTCAATTCTGAAATGGAAGCGGCGAGCTGGGTTATAAAAATAAAAACTTTTGCAGGAAACAGAGGGGAAGTACTGAATAGGCACTTAGAGAGCTTGGAACAATTTTTCTCATGCAATGGATTCAGTGAATTGATCAAAGTTAGCATAGCTAGTAGCTACATACAGGATGAACAGGATGATGTGACAAACTTTGAGGTATACAAATAAGCACTGTTAGTGAACTATTGGGTGGAGGGACTTCAAGAGAATGTTAAGCATCAGGTAGCACATTATAAATGGTGACCAGGGGAGTTGTTGATTACATTTTTTCACAGGTGTTGATTACATTTTTTCACAGGCAAGTGGCAAAATTAAGAAATGGTTATAACATACAAGCTATCTGAACAACAGATTCTGTGTATAATAAGGAGGAGTTTCCTAGAGAATGTTCAACAGATAGTAATGGGTAAGGATACAGTAGAACAAACTGCAGAGATACTTATGACACTAGACAGTGATAGACAGCATGAGGAAAGCCAGAAAAAGGAAGGGAATCCTGAGGATACTTGCATGGAAGTAGCAAACTTAGTACAGAATGGGGAAAGAGAGGAGCTAAGAATGGCACCTCAGTCCTGGCCTAAAATAAAAATAAGGATAAGAAGGAATAAGGGTTAACACACTGCTCAAATCAGAGAGTCTATCAGTGATGTCACAGAAAACCTTTAATGAGATAGGTCAGAGCAATATGAAAAATAAAATCTTACCGCTAAAGAATATATAGATAATGTTGGCGAATGAAAAAAGAGCCAAGCTAGCATTAGAACAAACTTGGGTGATTATGTATATAGCAGAAAAGGAATAGAACCACATCATGTTAATCCTAGAGGGATTAATACATGATTTTATCATTCAGTCAGATTTTATGTGCAAGGCAGACTGTTTGGATTATGAACATCGATAGATGAAGGTAAACAAGGTGGAGATCCCATTTGAAGTCTGTGAGGCAAATGATGGTAATGCAGAAATGCGATGCAGAAAGTGCAGGGATAGAAATAGAGAGAAAAGTGAAGGAAGATGGATGTGGGAGTAAAAAGCAAAGGGAACAGTTGTTGAGCATATATGAGAGCATATCAAGCTCAAGCATGTCCTACATCACATCAATATATAAGTGAAGTGGGGAACAACTAGAGAATATGTTGAAATGGGGGGGGGATTATCTCTAAATGCTTTTCTCCATACAGTAACCCTATATTGACAGTAAAGAAAAAGGATGGGTCTATTCGGTTATGCCTAGATGCATGGCAATTAAACAAATAACAGGGTTAGACACTAATGCCCCACCACCCATGAGGGATTTACTAATGAAATATCAGAAAAAGAAGATATTTTTGACTTTTGATTTAACAACCAGCTACTAGCAGATCAGGCTGCATCCCGAGGAATCGGAAATACACCTATTTCCAGTTTAGTGGATGGGCGTATAGTTTCAACTGATTTCCCTTCAGTCTAAAAAAGTGGGGCAGGACTTATACAGTGCCACAACCATATATTGTCAGAGAAGATTAAGGGCCTGATTACTACGTATGTAGATGATACAATTCTAGCTTCAGAAAGCATGGAAGAATACCCTGAGCATTTGAAGCAATTTCTTTGCGAATGTAAAAAGAAGGGAATTAAAAAAATAAATTTGGGCAAAAGTCATTTAATGATCATAGAGGTAAAGTTTTTAGGACATGTTGTTAGTGAGCAAGGAATATCTACAAATCCGGAGAAAATCCAAGCTGTACAAGATTTTCCGAGGCCAATGAAGAAAAAGGACATTAAATTTTTCTTTGGATTGTGCAATTTCTTCAATCGGTTTTATAAACAATTTTCCTCAGACATGGAGCCTCTGTTACAACTACTGAGAAAAGATAAAAATGGGCATGGGAAGTTCAACATGAGCACAGCTTTATAAATGTAAAAAAGGGTTTTCTAAGGGATACTGCCATAACCAGATTTTAGTAAGCCATTTGTTGTGCAGACAGACATCAGTGGAATCGGATTGGGGGCCACACTATCCCATATACAGGACATTGGGCGGCATGGGGTGCTTTTCTTTATGAGTCACTTGTTAAATGGGCCAGAAAAGAATTATACAGTAAGTGAGAAAGGTTTTACTGACTGTGTGGGCATTTAAGAAGTTTAGACTGTACTTAATAGGATCACAGGTGATAGTGATCACCGAACATAGGAGCCTTGAGTTCCTTAATCACAGCTTTCTCACAAATAGTAGGCTGATCCAGTGGAGTCTATTCTTGCACAAGCTCAATTATAGTGTACAATACTGCTGAGGCAAAGATGTCTGGTGGATGCTCTGAGCCGCTACCCAATAAGACATAAGCAATGTCTGAATTGCAACAAGGTGTATGTAATAGCAGAAGTACATAGAGACGAAGAGATAGAACATAGTTACAATGACTAAAGAAGCTGCAAGAGGAGGATGCCGATTGTAAACAAATGATATGTTATTTACACCACCAACCTATAATGGACCTATAAACGGTACATTATGGAAGGAGAAAAAATGGTATTGCTTAAAAGGAGGACTTTTTCAGTGCAAGATGAGAAAAGGTGAGCATACCCATGTCATTCTTCTGAAGGCAATATACCAACAGGTGATTAAGTGCATACACAAAAGATATGAACATTATGGGGCAAACAAAACTTAAGGGTGGATAGCTCATTGGTTTTATTGGCCAGGAATGTATGAGAGTATCTTAAACATCATTGAGGAATGCACCATATGTGTAAAGACCAAATCCCCTAACAGGTCAAATACAGAGCCATTAAGACCCATGTATGCATATCAGTCCAAAAGTTTGTTGGCAATAGATTTCTATGGACCCCTACCCCAGTTTAATAGAAATAAATATATCATTGTAGTCTATGACCTCTTTCCCAAATTCTTGGCTGTTTATCTGGAGATGCAGGCTAATGCCAGACAGTCTATACAAGTACTGGAACAGCAACATTTTTGAGATATGGGAATCCCAAATCAAATAATATCAGATAACGGAATGCCCTTCCTGTCTAGAGAATGGAAAAGATGGATGGAACATCACAGAATAAGGCATGTCCTCACTTTGATTTGCAATCTGCAATCCAATCCCTGTGAACAGGTTATGAGAGAGTTATGATGCTTATTTTGCATATACCTGCAGAATGATCATAGAATATGGATGAGGGAAGCAACAAGAGTCGCCAGTATGAGACAAATCAACAGGATTTCAGCCAGTCAGACTTCACTATGGAGAAAATATTCCATACCCATTTAAAACCATTTTGCCGGTCAGAGCGCAATGTACTGACAAAAAAAAAGATGCTGACAAAGCATGCTGTAGACTCAGAAGAATGGTAATATAAGACAAAAGAGGCCAGGGAGAGTCATATATGTGTTTAAGTTGCAGAATGAAGTCATGGTGAGGGTAAACCCACTAAGCCATCCTGAGAAGGGAATATATAAAAAGTTTCATCCAATATACAATGGACCATATAGGCCATATAAAATCATATGAGAATTTGGAAACAATGCATTTGAGATTGCTCAGGAGACAGAAAAAAGGGAACGTTTAATGCTTGATCGTTGCAATTAATTAATAAAAGGGAATAAATAAAGTTAGCAAATAGACCCCAACATAATTATACAAGAATGTAGGAAATTGGATCCAAATCTTAATAAAGTGTAATATGAGTTTTTTTTTTTTTTTAGTTTTAGGTATTAGAGATAAAATGCTCAGAATGACATTTTACTCTCAAGGGGGGAATGGAGATGTACCAATGTAGGTCGTTACATAATATTTCTAGCATTATCAAGAGTGAATTTTATTGAAAGAAATTTTAAGAAAATATTATTTTTAAAAGTTTGAAAAAAAAAGGTTTTCATGAACGTTTGAGAAAAAGGAAGGGGAGGGGAAAAGATTTCAGTAATGAATAATAATTAAAGATTTCAGTAATGAATAATAATTAAAGGGAAAAGTGATTAACATTAGTATTTTTAAATTAATCTATAACATAAATATCTCATTTTTTTGTCTTATAATATGGAAGTAGTGAAATGTGTGCATCTATAAATAAAATTTAAAAGAAAGGAATTTTCTTAAAATGATAAAATTGAAAGCTAATACAATGCAAATAAAAGAACTGAAAACTTAAAACCAAAACAAAGGAAATATAATTAACAAACAAAGGGACTAAGTACTACTGTTTGATTAAAATAAAAAGCCAAATGAAAGATTATAATGAATCTTAAACTCTTAAATAAAAGGAATAGAAAATGATTGCAGCAGACAGCTTGATCGATCCTCAGATAAGGAGCACTGTCCATATAAGGGAGATTTCATATTGTTACTCAATCAATCAAAAAAATCATTAATTATTAATTAATCAAAATTCATCAAAATTTGATCTAAAAAATATTGAAATAACTAAGAATGAATGTGCTGTATAATGCATTGCTGAACCCATTGGATCATGCAGCCAACCCGAACCTTCTCTGTAGTAATAGCAGCAGTTAGTTCGAGAGAGAAATCATGTTTGTGTGAAAACTGGGAATCATTGCATATCCATTCCAAGACCCACAAGTATTTCATAAGCACATCATAAAATAAATTAAAAAGGTCTATAAGGAGAATCAGAAGAAAGCTATGTTGCCCTATTAGCATATAAACGTGTTCAAATCCTAGGTAAATCATTCATTTTTTGTCTTCAAAATCATAATTCATAGCCACAAATAAGTGAGAGAAAAATTTTTAAACATCTCAAGAACTATAAGTTAGATTTAATCCAATACAGAACTATTAATTTCCATGATATAACTACAGGCATTAGCTTTTGTAATAAGACTTTGAAATCAAATATCTCATTAATTATGTGTGTGTGTCCTATGATTAGAATGTTTATTTTATTTATTATTTAAATGTATATGTGTGTGATTTGAAACGTATTAAAATGTATTCTTTAATAGAATGTGTGTATGCATTTATATTATAAGGCAAGAGTGAGCATTTAAAAAAAGAAAGCTGGATATAAAATATTTTTATTAATGTTAGATAGATAAATTTGAGGTAATATTAAAAGTAAGGGAGGGATTTCTGTGGAAGAATTAAATAACACATAAGTATTCTATTAATCAAATATTTATGATATAAATGTTGAGAAATAAGCATTCATCATGTAGGCAGAGAATTTGGAATAGTTAGAGTCCGATGAGTTAGCTGGAAGAGGTCAGGTACTAAATTCATAGCTGGTTGAGCAAGTACATTAGTTACATAGTAATTAATTGGCACCTAAATGTTTTTTCCTTAAAATAAATAAAGTGCTTGGATGGCCAGTGTTATAATTTAGTAGCAGAGAGTTGGTATTATTGGTAGCTTGCTACCAGTGATCCCTATCAACTCTACCTGAAGGACCAGAAGCCTTCAAAGATAGTGATAGCGACTAAATGAAACAGCTAGAAATAAATAAATCTAAAAATTTTAGATTTTCCTCATTTTGTTTGCAAAGAAGGAAAGCAGATGGTACAATATATATATAAGTATGTGTATCAAAAAAAGGATATATACTCTGCTTCCATCAAAAATATAGATATCCATGTCAAAGTTTAGAACCAAATGTCCTGAATATAAAGAGAGGGGAAATATGCTATATATATATATATTCAAATAAACCAACTTTATTTTTAAAAAAATAGTAAATCATTAATAAACAAAAGTGGGTGCATTGAAAAGATGAAATACAGAAATAACTTATAATATAAATAACAATCCCCCATCTATTTTAATTTTTTTTAAAAAAGCAGATAGGGAAACATTATATAGAAACTTCAATAATAGGAAAAGTTGTAAAAGTATTTACTAAATGAAAAATGGAAAATAGTAAGAAATTTAGATAAATTACTAAATGCTGAGAGAAGAGAATGAATATTAGATTTCCCCTGGACAGTTATAATTCTAATTAAAAAAATATCTAATACAATAAATGTGTAATATTTAGAACAATTATCTTAATCTCATGTACAAGATGTTACTGATGATTTTAAATAACAGATACCCAAAAGATTAAACATTCTTATACTAAGGATGCGTTTATATTTTTCCCAGACTGAGATACAAAAATGCAACTGGTATAATGAAAACTATTAATGTAGCAAAAAGTGATTAAATATTAATATTTTATTGGCCATGAAAAGTCATTTTGGAAAATAATAGGAATAACTTTTTGAATATTTTGAAAATTCAAGATATAGATTGCAAAAACAAATATTGATTTTGAAAATGTATATAGGTATCCAAAAAAAAAAATTGTAAAATTTAGTGGTCGTCCAATGGAAAAGATAGATATAGGAAAAATGTAAGACAATGTCATTGGATATGATTTCTTTTAATTTAATATATATTTAGATATGTAAGATTAGATACTTACAATCAGTTACAATGAACTTAACAAAATCTATTTACAAAAGCTATATAAAGATAAAGTATTACAAATAGATAGTAACATAAAAACATTAAATGTAAGTACTTAAATATATAAAAAATTGATTGAAGTAATAATAAAACATTTGTATACTTGAAGTAGTAGATTATTTTGCAGTCCATTAACGTTTTATTTGAAATGTCATTTTATAAGCAGAGATGTGAATTTTGAGAATAGAAAGAATACTAATGTAAAAACAAAATTAGCAATGTACACAACATAAAAAGACTATGTCAAAAAAGATTATTTATAGAGAAAATTATTAGGAAAATATAGAATTAGACATGTAATTGAAAACAAAAGAATTATTACGTACATATTGTAAGAAACTATGGAAGATAAAAAGAAAAACATGAAAAACAAAAAAGTGATCAACTTAAGAAAACAGTAGATTATGAATACTTAAAAAGTACAGCAAATTATAGAAAACTTGAACAATGTAATTTAAGTGCGCAACACCTAAATTTCAGTAGACAACTAGTAATAATAATAAAAAATTAGATTTTTTTTTACTTTTTCAAAAATGAATCTCATCATATTGGTACCAATATAAGTCATATATTTTGGGAACATAATTGCAATGTATATCAAAAGTCCCTATTTATATGTTGTTGATTTTAAATGTGTAATTTATCACCTTTTATATAATAATATATTTTAAGATAAAAGGCAGTGAAAGTTTTGTCATTAATTGGCCAAAATATTTTGAAAATATCAATATATATATATATAAAATTTACTTTTTGAAATAATTCTTTAAACTTCTAAAATTAATTATTCTTTATTAAAACCAAAGCTAATTATTTTTCAATATTTAAATATTTATGTATTTTTTCATAAATGAAACATTAATAATTAAAGTTATTAGACTGATCTCTTATAAAATGCCCTCAAGACTCTAGATAGGATTAGCCAAACTATAACAAATAATATATCTGTATTTTCTGATCATATATTAAAATATATTTTATTATAAGAGTACTAATGCATACTTAATGTTTTCAGTATTTTATTTCAATTTATACATTATATATGGTTATCTTACACACATACACATATATATAAAACATCTGAAGATGACTTATGCAGAAATAGATCTAAACATAGAAAAAAATATATATAAAAGTCAATAAATTTCAGTTAATCATAAAATAATAAAGTATTACTAATGCTGAAATAGAGATAAACATATATTTTGCAGCAACTGGAAAAAAAAATTGATAAAGAAATTGATTATGTAGATATTATAGAATCTGCAAATATATATGTATAAGATTTTTAACAATCAATGGGAATACATTTATATATTTCTAATGTGATAAATCCTGAAATAAACTTTGAACATTACCAATCACTACTATATTGCAAAAAAGTTCTTAGTCCTTATAATATATTTTAATAAGACAAATTGCTATTTCATCCACTCTTAAGTTGAAGACCAAAACACTCATTCTAAAACAACATAGTAGTAATAGTTTTATTAATAACTTGCTTAAGGAAGTTTTTTTTTTCCCCAGAAACTTCACATTATTGCAATTTTCATTATATCATTAAACAAATCAATCTAAAATTAATCATATTAATAAGGCAGAAACCTTTATATTCAAATTAATATTTACTAAATGATACATAATATCATGAATTTTATCAGTAAATTGAATAATATATATAACAAACAAGCAAAATATACATACATCTCTCTTTATATATAAATTATTAAAAATCTTAAAATATCTTGAACCTTACTAATAGCTATTACATTATAAAAAAATGTCACCCAAAAGACTTGCATTGTTCCCATCCATATATACTTTCATTGTTTATCTTGCCACAGTGTTTCATTAGTGGAGAAAAGTCAATTTTATAATCAGTCATCTCTGTGGAAAAAGAAAAAACCTGTGCACATTATGTACATATGTATTGTCATTTCATAAACAGTTTCCTGTAATTTTTAATGAAATATCAACATAATGATACAACTTAGTTTTAGAATTACATTTTTTCTAAATATTATATTTTACTTTTTTATATAGAAAAAAACTATTATGAATCTATATATAGGATTATTAGAATAAATTGATAAATAGATTGAGTGAGTTATGTATAATTTTAATTATTATATTTTTAGTTTATATTATTATTTATATTTTGATGCAAAACTACTTTTAATTATAAAAAAGAATGTTTTTTTTCTTATATTTTTAGTTACATTTTAAAAACATAGTTTGTAAAAAAAATTGACCAGATAATTATATGTGCAATCAATATATATATATATGCACATGAATAAGTTGAACTAATTTAATTAGTTAAGTGTTTTTCCATCTTTATAAATGTCATATTTAAAATAAATAATTAAAAACAAATTATTAATAACTTTAATTTTATTAAGAAAGACACCCATAAACATGAGTAAGAGACACTATATTTGTCATTATACTAAATAATAGGATACTCATTTTCAAATAATAATAACAATAATGATATAGTATATTTGTAGCTCATTTTAAGTATTACTTTGTGCAGAATATGTTTAGAATACTAAAAAATGTTTTGCTTTATAAATATATTTAAAATAATTTATTTTAAAAATATTTAAATTGTTTATTTATTTATTTTTATTATTTTATGTTAATTATTCTATTTTCTTAAATTATTTGTTATGGTATGTTAGTTTTACTGGGTTATTAAATATTTTATATATTTTTTAGTATGTTTATGTAGTTATTATAATAACTGCATCTTCAAAAGATGCATAAAAATGGATTATTACATTTTGACATGATAAAAGTTAAGAGTCATGACCATTTGAAAGAACAGGTAATGCTTAAGATCCATTTAAGGTTTGGCATTATTTATATAAACATACAATATATATATATTCTTCCTATATAGAAAGAATTTTCAAGCACAACTCTGAATCATTTTTAATATCATAAAACACTAAAAAGTTCACTTAAAAAATGCAACATTGTATTTTCTAGTACAATAGCAATGTAAATTCAGATTTTAAAGGAAATGCTTTATTTAATAAAAATGTGTTTCTACATAATAATTATAAAATTGGAAATTATAATAAATGTAACAGCTGATTATTTTCCCAAATTGCCATACATCAGTATTCAGATATTTCTATTGCAAATATATATATACTTTTTTACATTGGAGTGAAACAAACTATATAAATAAAAAACACAACCCATTGTTTCATTTTTCAAAAAGATTATTTACAAAAGTAAATAAATTTTCCTGGGCAATAAAAGTAATTGTAAGATTTCCTTGTTCTTTTTGCAAAAACTAAAAGCTGTTCTAAAATGAAAGTCTGTTGTAAGAAACGAATTCCAGTAGATGTAAAAAAAAATATTAACTTTAGCTCTTACCAATAATGAACAACAGCTTATCATAATAATTTTTCTTTATTAATACCTATAAATACCAAATAATTATTTTCCATGCTCTTAAATAAAATATATAACAGCCTCCCATGCAAAAAAAAAAAAAAGTACTTCTATGTGCAAAAATTTATTCTATATGAAAATAGACTGCAAAATTAATTTTAAAATTATAGAAAATACTTTATTAGTTTTGAAATTTTTTGATACATTAAAGTTTTATTGTTATATTGAATAATGAGTATTTTAAATAGTTATATGATTATAATGTTTTTCAAAATTTAAAATAGAATATGATTGATGTAAACCAATTATACAATTTTCTTCCAAAAAAATCACAAATAATAGTAAATGAGCACAGACTTTCACATGACCCACCACTCTCCACACTATCACATAACACTGATACACTTGAACACACATATGTGCAAAAGATAAATAATCACCAATATATGTATTTCATGCTAAACCAGCAATCATCAGTTGGTCCAGATTACCATCTCTACACATATATGCTACAAGTGCTCAGATATATATTAAGATAGCAAATCCTCCTACTTTAATGGACAGGCTGATGGAATGCTCAAAGGCCACCCTTAGGCCGAGATTGTTGTCACACCTATGTTGACCCAAAGGTCAATCTGACCCCTCATGTACAGGACAAAATCCATTAAATACATATACAAGGGATAGGCAGACATCTCTAATATGTAATAAATGAAATACACAGGCTTATATATACCTGTGTCTATATATGTAATAGACAGGGTATGAGCACAGAATTTCACATGACCCACCACTCTCCACACTATCTCATAACACTGATACACTTGAACACACATATGTGGAAAAGATAAATAATCACCAATATACATATTTCATGCTAAACCAGCAATCATCAGTTGGTCCAGATTACCATCTCTACACATATATGCTACAAGTGCTCAGATATATATTAAGATAGCAAATCCTCCTACTTTAATGGACAGGCTTCAATGTACTCCACACTCCAAATCTTCAACTGTCCATCCAATTGAAAATCTGATGATGATGATGCTATCTTAATATATATCTGAGCACTTGTAGCATATATGTGTAGAGATGGTAATCTGGACCAACTGATGATTGCTGGTTTAGTATGAAATATGTATATTGGTGATTATTTATCTTTTCCACATATGTGTGTTCAAGTGTATCAGTGTTATGAGATAGTGTGGATAGTGGTGGGTCATGTGAAAGTCTGTGCGCATACCCTGTCTATTACATATATAGACACAGGTATATATAAGCCTGTGTATTTCATTTATTACATATTAGAGATGTCTGCCTATCCCTTGCATATGTATTTAATGGATTATGTCCTGTACATGAGGGGCAGATTGACCTTTGGGTCAACATAGGTGTGACAACAATCTCGGCCTAAGGGTGGCCTTTGAGCATTCCATCATCAGATTTTCAATTGGATGGACAGTTGAAGATTTGGAGTGTGGAGTACATTGAAGCCTGTCCATTAAAGTAGGAGGATTTGCTATCTTAATATATATCTGAGCACTTGTAGCATATATGTGTAGAGATGGTAATCTGGACCAACTGATGATTGCTGGTTTAGCATGAAATACATATATTGGTGATTGGTAATCTGGACCAACTGATGATTGCTGGTTTAGCATGAAATACATATATTGGTGATTATTTATCTTTTCCACATATGTGTGTTCAAGTGTATCAGTGTTATGAGATAGTGTGGAGAGTGGTGGGTCATGTGAAAGTCTGTGCTCATACCCTGTCTATTACATATATAGACACAGGTATATATAAGCCTGTGTATTTCATTTATTAAATAATAGTAAATGTACACAATATATATATATATCTTTTCTGCATGTATGTGGTCATGAGTAGCAGTGGTTTGAGATAGTGTGAATAGTTGAGCTGTGTGTTAGTGCCCAATTTAATCATATCTTAATCTATATTAATAATCTGATTAAATTATTTGTAGTAATTTTTTTATATTTCATTTATTACCACTATATATTTTCAACTTTTATGAAAATCCATAGAATATATTTTTTATATTTTTAGTATTTATTTTTAGTAATACTTTTTTGCTTTCATCTAACAAATCTTATAAAACTCTCTCTAGCCTTCCATTTCTCTCTATCTCTCATAAACATTATAATATTTATTTATTTATTTGTGATAAAAATTGATGATGAAATACAAGATACAATTCCTATAATATATTAAATTTATAAATTTTTTATGTGCTTGCCTACACAGATATCAATATCATTTTCTTGTGATATGTTGCTATTACAAAAATGATGCCAAGTCTAAAATAATCATAAAGTGCAGTAAATGACTTGATGTCTTTTTTTTTTTCAGATACTCTTTTAGTCATTTGTATACATTCAACAATATTATATATACTAAATTACTTTTTTTTTGTATCCTACACCCAAAAATTTAATGCTTTATTAGTCTTCACTAAATATTTTTCATGGACTATAAATATGATTTCAATTATTTCAGGAACACAGATAATGCTAGCTTAAATTTCTTTTTCATTTTTATTTTTTTTTTTTGAAAAAAAATGTTAATATCATTATTCACTTTGAGGCTATTTTAAACAAATTCATAATAGTATTATAGCATTAAAAAATACAAATAAGTGTATGCACTGCAAGTATAACAATATCAATGACTGCATAAACACAAAAATAACTGTTGTTACAAAAAAAATAATGTGTAAAACTATTTTATATTGCATTTAATATTTTTTTCAAAGTGTAGGTTTTCAGAATACAGATAAGACAATTGAATACTTATAAAGGTATCAACCCAAACAAAATAGTCTTTTTATTCCAAGTTAACTTGCCTATATAGTCATACAGATCTGAATCTAATTTAGTATCTATATATTTTTGTGACTTTGATTTTAATTAATAAGGCTCCTTTATTCTTTGGACAGGATTGGTATTAAACATTTAAAAATCACATGATCATCTTTCCCTTATGCTTACACAGTATGTTAAACAGTGGCAACATTTTGCAAATAGTGCTATGTAATGCAAGCACTAGTAATTAATAAATGGTAGATCATGAACTATAATTATTATCCAGTGCTTTCTCATCCAATATCCCCAGATTAGACTCTTGTCTATTACTTTCATTAGTGAGGTACACTATTTCCAGATCTAAGACTCCTCACTGATGATGATTATAATCTAGAAAGTAGTGTGAGAATATTGGAAAAATAGCACTGGATAGGGATTATGATGCACAATCTTCTAGTATTGATTAATTACTACAGCTTGTACTTGATGGCACTATTGTAGGGATAAACTTGTGTTACTGTTTAAACAGCTCAATGTGAGGATTTAATGATTTGATACCAATCTTGGCCAAAAGATAAAGGTGGATAAGATTATTAAAATAATCAAAAATACCAAAATAAATAGTAATTGAATTGGATACAAACCTGTATGATGACTATACAAGTAAATTAATGCAGATTGAAAACTTTATTGTGTTTCCAATCTGGGTTGATAACTTTATAGTTAAGCAAAAAGGTAAAAAGATAATTGTTGTTAGGATGCACTAGATTCAAAGATCCAGTTTGCAATACCACCATATCAAAGTTCCTCACTAATGAAACCATAAGCTTGAAACTAGTCTCGGGATATTGGATGAGAAAGCACTGGATAGGGATTATGATGCACAATCTTCTAACTAACATCTATTGATTACTAGAGTTTGAACTAAATGGGACTACAGTGAAAAGGAAAATGTGTTACTGTTTTATTTGTTCTGTCCTTATAACTAATGTAATCATTTGGAAAGACGAGTCAAAATGCTGATGACACCAATAAATAGATTGTGACTAAAAATTATCTGGATTCTCATATTGAAAAAGTCTGATGGCATGTGCAAGATTTAAAAACTTTTAAAATTAGAGTTCTGAATTATTTCTGATTGTAAATGATAGAACTCTTATGATAATGAAATGTTTTATAGTAAATAAGTTTCCAGAAAAGCCTATAAAAATCTTCCTTTTTTTCTAATAATTACTGATTTCATATGCTCATGCAAAACTGATCTTTTGGTATTTATTTCTCTGTTGGCAGTTCTAATCTATTGATTATTTTCTCTAGCTATAGAGACAATCCATTTTCACATATCAACTTTGGTTCCAAAAGTATTTATTTCTCTTTCCATTTCCCTTTACTATTCCCAGAATACTTATTTTTCTGCTATTTCAAGTCATTTGTAATTTATTTACTTCTACTTTAAATCCAAATTCTCAAGTATTCCAACCATAAAGATTTTTCTTTAAATAATCCCTCTAAATATAAATCTAAAACTGAAGTGTACACCAAGTCTTTTTGAAGTTTTTATCAAAATATGTGTATACATTAATTTCTGTTGAAATAACCAACATTAAAATGCAGTGACCTTCTTTTAAAAAGTCCATCAAGTTTCTTTCATTCATTTTCTAATCATTAATTTATATACTGGAAGTATATATCTTTTTTTTTATGAATATAATCAAAAAATATTTTAAATCTTTGTTTCTTTTTTAAAAAAAAAAAAAAAATGACTTTAATTATATGAATTCAAAAGTAAAAATATGATTGATGTTTTGAATTATGAGTTTAGAAAAGGAATAATGACTTCATACTTTAATGCAACTGATGCCTTAAAAAAAGTAGTTGATTATAGCTAACTTAAGAATCAATAGTTATACTTTTATTATTAGACTGTGAAGAACTTCAATTAATCACAGAAATGCATAAAATAAGTTAAGAATAAAATTAATTATATTTGATTATATATATATATTAAAGAGGAATCCTTGACATGAAAAACTAATATAACCTGCATAGCCTGAGGGAGAATTTAAAAAATAAAAAACACTATTTTTACAAAATTCATTATTTTTAAATTGTGTTTTATTTTGAAATAAAATAAATAATGGAGTCTGCATCCTGTAGCACTTCCACAATTGATAGAGATGATCATTTAATATTACAATCATCCTTTTTGATTTTTAGTCAGTCCATCAACACTGAATTTAAATTAATGTAGGATCCTTCCAGCAGGAATGTTGCTAGAATTTTTAAGAACTTATAAAAAATATCAAAATAGATCTTTATAATATTTGTACATTAATATTTTTTTGAATATATACATAAAATAAAAAACCAAGACTCGGAGATCCAACCACATTGCCTTATTTATTTCATATCTATTGCTATATCTCCACCTAATAACAAATAAATTCTTAATTATTGACCCTATCCTGGATATGTTTTTAGGGTTTCTCATGGGTTAACTACCTCACAAAAATAGTTATGAGTCTGTCTCTGACGTAAAAACATTTCAAACTTCATTCACCAAAAAAACCAAATCAAGGCATATGCATAACAAGCAAATGTGTTAACTTTTTTTTATTAGATAATTTCAAACAGGATCTATCAAAATAACAATGTGGAAATGGAATTTTTAGAATAGCAAATGATTGATGTCATGATACAAAAAAAAAAAGTAAAAAAAATGACAAGTAAACTATATTCAATTTATATTAGAGTAAGAATAATTATAATTTCCATTATCTTTTGATCATACATTAACTGATAATATATTTTTATGTATAGAATCAGAATTGCAATTTGTAAGTCATTTCTATACCATCAAAAGCTATATACAGCAATCTATATTGTTTCCTTGAAATTTGCTAATTAATATGGATATATTTTTTATTGTACAAAAAATTATAAGCATATTTTTTTGATAAATTACAATAGTATCGTCAAAGTATATGACAAACTGAACATTATTTCTGGTTGCTCTCATTCAAACCTTTAATAAAAGATTTCATTAACAAATAAACATAAACATGATGCATTTTTATTTTATTTCTAGCACAATAGCCTAGAATTTAAAAAAAAATCATAAGGCAATTCATAAAAAAAGATACAAACACAAAATAAATTAAGATTAAAAAGCAAATTTTACTTTAAGAATGGAAAAAAGTAAGCATTGTTTATTACACACATATCTATGTGGCATGCTGCAGAACTCACAATAAGACTAATGCTTAGCAATTACTAACAACTTCGTTTTAATTTGTCAACTTTTGGTTTCAACTCTCAATTTCAATTGACTCAAAATTGACTTATAAATCTACATATACTTTTTATAATCCTTATGGAAAAACAAAAATTAAAACACAACCAGATGTTTTCTGTTTATAAATATATAAACACATATAAAAATAAATTGTTTTTTTTTTTTTTTAGTCTGACATTTAAATAAAAATGCATAACAAAAGGCTTAATCTTTTGTAGAAAAAAAAATCTATACATTTCAGTGATGAGAAATAGTAAACAACAACAAAAAAATAATTATTAAAAGAGTAAAATTGGATTACTAGAAAAAAAAATTTAAAATAAAAGTTTATAGAAAATTGTGATAGCTGTTAATCTAGCTGAGATGAGTTGCTATATATACACTTTTATAGTTGCTAATGAAAAAAACAAAGTCAAATAAAATAACACCAAGGTGTTTTCAATTTAAAAATATATATTACAATGAATTTCATCAATATGGAGATTAATAATTTCAGCTAATTAAGGATATAGTATTAGTATTGTAACTGAGTTTTCCACCAGAAGAGGGGGAACACATCTCGCTGCAGTCAGACCTAGGATCTTCTAATAGGGAGCTGTGTATATGATGGAGTACTTAACCTATGATCATATCTACCTGCAATGGGCTAGCTCTAAGTTTACACATTAAATTTAGATACAATTTGGGCTAGTTCATCTATACCTCACCCCTCTTTCGAGCTCCATTACACCTCAGTATTCAAACTAAGGAAGAATTTTGCCTTCGGCTGTCTTCAGGGATGAATTTACATCAGATAGCAACTACTGCACCTCTATACAGGTTCCAATTTACTTAAAGATCCACCCAAATGTATTACTGTATCATTATATAAGAATATGATGTGTGTGTATGCATATATATCTGGTTATAAGTTGATGAATGATGTATAAATGACTTTGATAAATTAAAGACCAGTTTAATTTAAATCAAATTGACAATATTTACTTAAATAACAAAACAGAAATTCAAAACTTTTTAACATGATAAAAGATATAATTGTATGTGTCAAGGATGTATTTCTACCACATCAATGATTAAATATGTTCACTATTTCAACCCTTACCCATGGTAGAAATACATGACAAAGCACTAATTACTTACAAAGCAGATAAGATTAATAAAAATTTTAAAAAAAATCATTAAATCGATCATGAAACTGACTAAGTAATTTACAATTTTATACAAGTGTAGGTTTAATAGCCGCATTGTCCAGTTCCAATTATTGATATTCCATTTTCTTTGGGGACTCCCCCCCCCTTATCTATGTACAGGTTCCCTATGGTTGATAAAAAAGAACATCTATACAGAAGGTTAGTCATTTATACCAAAAAACTAAATATAAATAATTATTAATTAACAATTAAAAAAACAACTAACATGAACTCTGTCCTGTAGTAAATGTATGTGCTTAATATAGAATAATATCCATAAATCTTATCTTATTCCATATCAGTGATGATGATGATAAAATGTCAAGTTACTATGGAGGGAAAGCTGACCTAAACTTTATTTAACATAAAAAATGTTTTTATCTAACTTAATAATTTTCCTACCTTCACTTTGTTGCTTTCAATCATAATGGATTCTTCCAAGTTATAGACAAGTTTAAGCTTCCAAGTGTGGAGATAAATAAAACTAAAATTTTACAAATATATAAATACATAACAAAATCAAAACTTTCTTTAAGTCATCTTGGATAATGTCCATGAGTTTGGCAATAATGACTTTAATGGATATAGTCTATCTCTCCTCGGATCATTCTTCTTCGGTAAGTCACTCATCAGTCATTAGAATTTCTCAGCAATGTGATTGAAACAATGTTGTTTCCATTTTCTGGAGTTGCTTTCCTTCTCAATCCATTTAGACATTTAGTGAAAGACATGATATTTCTTTAGACATTATACAGCTAAGTAGATTAACTCAGCACACTTCTATGGCCAGTCAGTAGTGGCAATGTTAATTTAACCAGAATACATTGCATAGCAGTTCATAACAAAGTTATTTTTTCTTGATTTTCTAATTGGCATTTAATGCTTTATATAAAAAAAATTACTTCATTATTTATATAAATTCTGGTAATGTTATATTTCTTTTTTTTTCCATGTTCAGATAATAGTGCAGTTTTTATTTTTAAATATCAATTTAAAAACAGTTCAGTTCTTTTGTTAAACCATACGAGTTTATCAAACTTTTCTCTATTTAAAAGTCGGTTGCAATTTCTTATAATCTTACATTATAAAAATTATATGGATAATATGGAATATTCAAAAAAATCATCCATCTCTTGCATTCGAATTTTAAGATGCTGGCTTTATACATTTATTGCATCATTTAAAAAATAACAAAAGATGAAGGAAATGAACTGGGTTTGCTTTTATACCATGCTTAGTTTCCAGTGTTTAGTATACTAGCATTTCCATTTCCATTGCCATGGTTGTCTATTGTTGCATGTATATTGGTTGTAGTTAAAAAATAAAATTACATAACAGACTTCTACCTTTATTTTCCACACTTGGTTGCCTAGAGATTAGCTTGACATTAGGTCATCATTATGTTTACTAAGTCTAAGTCTTTATTCATGATGTTCAAGACATTGATAATTAACTCATTGTTGGTATATGTGTATATATGAAGGATTTCTTTAACTGGTTCTTTACTTTTCATTAAAGAAAAGAAATTAATTAATTGTGAGATTTGTTTACTTTGGTACTTAATAAAGCAAACATTTGTTCGCGCATATATATATATATGTATGTTTCCACAAAAAAAATGATAGGGCATATTCAACTATCTGTTAGTTAAGCTTATCTTTCAAATGGGTTTATGTGGATAAATAAAGGCAGTTTCGATAGGATTGTAAGCTACCCTTACAGTATTTAAAAATAGATTCTACTTTCAAAAATACAAATATAAATAAGTAAACAAATAGAAAATAAGTGAAGTCAATAATTATTTATTTAAAATTTAGTTGTATATATTACAAATAATTAATGTATTCTCTATCAAAATAAATGAATACACATAATTTTATAAATTTAAAATAAAATTTGACATGAACTCTACTTTATACATATTATTATTATATGACTTTCTATAACAATTATATTTAAATCACTTAATTTAACATCATCACCAAATGAGACAATAAAATTTCATTGTTGATTTCCTAAGAAGAAAAAATTACTATTTGATTTTTCACTATTGTTTTAATTTCTTTTATGTAGAATAATTATACCATAAGAATCTATTCTTCTTTATAGAGTTTCAAAATCTCTAATATTTATTTCAGTTATTTTTTTTTTTTTCATTTTCTCAAGATTTTCATCTTATATACTACTTTTGACTAGTAATTAGCAATAGCTAAAGGCATATTGCTCTATTTTTTAATTCATCATGATCAGAGTCTATACTACAATTAAATCTCCTTTATAATTAAAAGCAATATTATCATTATAAGATTTAGGTATATTTAGATTTGTTTCAGAATTGGTGGCAATAAGTTATTCTGATAATTCATCTAAATATTTAATTAACTGTTTATTATCATCTAAAATTATTAGAAATATTCTTTTATACATTAGAACAAGTACTTTCAGAATCAACATTATACATTTAATAAAATTTTAATACAGTATCTTGCCAATACTCTTGATTTGTAGTTGTCAAAATATGCAGATTACCATTCATATTGTTATCTATAATTTTATCATCCATCTGGATTTCACATCACATAGTTTTTGTAAAAGTTTTGCAATTTTTAACACTGTCTATGCAACTTTTATCTTTTTCAATATTATTTACCTCCATATTCTAAAAAAGTGCAAATACTGTAATTCTCAAATCTGGATTAGAATGATGAGTTTCCTTTTGTTGTAAAAACAAACTGGTTCAGATGGATATTTCAATGTGATTTGCCTTCTGAATTATTAAAGTGTTGTCTTGAATGTGCTATTTATGTCAAAATTTAATACAATCTTTGCTTTGACTTTATCATCAACAACTCCAAATTATGAAGGAGCTGAAATTTAACTAACACTATTCTTCCTTGAAAACTTTGAGCTTACACTTAAATAAAATTAATAGATTCATTAATTCAATTTGGTCATCTTTCATTGCATCTATAAGCTAAATTAATTCACAAATAGTAATTTTTCACATATAAGATATGATAGCAATATTTACAAAATCTTTCATGTTCCAATACAGTAAATAAGTTTTTCTGAAATAATCAGGAATAAAATGCCTGATAGTTTCATCATGATAGAAACAATTCTAGGAGTATATAATAAACCCATAAAAAATCTTGGATCATCAGCAAATTTACTTCCATGATCAAGTTTATCATAATATATTCAATAGTGTCAAACTCTCTATACAGTACTGCCATCCAGTGCAGTTATGCATCTGGAAGTCACCTTTAATTTTATATTACTATCAAGCTAATTAATAGTTCTGGTCAATTAAGAAATCTACCACTTGAGTAAAACTGAAGTTACTAAAATGTATAGTTACTGGCCTGGTATCAAATCTATATAACTATACAAGTAGGCTGTTGGTTTCAAAATATTAGGTTTTATATTTCAGACTATTAGCTTGATAGTAAAAAAAAAAAAGATGGATGCCCGTTGCATAATTGCATTGTTTCCAATTTTGAATAACAAATTCACAAAAAGATAAACATCAGTTTGAGGATGGGAATTAAATTAGTCAATATCATCTAGTAACAACTGACTACTGAAGCTTATTATAGATGGAACTAAAGTAGAGAGTTTTATTTATATGAATAAAATATGTTTGATCAAGATATTCATTACAATTATAAAAAAATCACAATATTATCAATAAATATTATATAACTTATATTACAATAAAGATAACCATTTTGATAAACAGGAATTAAAAATCTTTGTTAAATGTATATGCTTATAAATAATTATACAATTAAAATAACAATTTTTTATTGCTATAGCAGTTAGTTATAAACATGTATTGTTCAATTTTGTTTTCATGCTATATTATCTCTTTTTTATAATAAACTTAGCATTTATAATAGAAAAAGAATATATATATAATTTTTATTTGATACAACATGGATACTTATTTAAAGCAGCACCAACTCAATTATACATTACTGTATATTTACAGGAACTTATTACAGTTTAAATTCTACATTTAATCACTTTGAAAATTATATTATCATATAGTGTAAATAAAAATGTAACATTTTTTATTTCACAAACAAAATTATGCTCATACAGCATATTGCTATATCTAATTCATCCTTTGCTATTTTGGTAAATACTATTCTTGGCAATTTCTGCTGTATCTACATAATTTTGTTTGTGAAATATAAAATATTATTACTATATTATGTAAACAATGATTCTAATGTATTATTTTCAGTTTTTAAATATTTTATCTGATTCAATTTCTGTTATTAATGCTTACTATATTTACATTTTGCATAATCTCTGTGGATAATATGAAAAATAAAAAAAGGCGAAATATTAGTTTTAAGAAATAAAAATATTATTATTAATGAGATAAATAAGAAATTAAAATATTTCAGTAACAAGAACATAACAAACCAGGGATAAAAAATAAAAAATAAACATTTGATTATATATGTGTTGTTATAAGCTTTTTAAAAACCAAACAATACATAATTTAAAATAAAATAACAAGGAAAAGATGATTGGAAAAAAAATTTGAAGACTACATAATGTAACGGTAAGAATTGTACCTCCACATAACAAAATCTAGAACACAGGCAAAATACATTAAAGCTGATTGAATACGGATGCTGGGATCCACCTCTGCTCAATGATTTAATACCCTATGGACGATATTTCTCAACATACACAGACCTTCAATTTAACCTCGGTCCGGTAGTCACTCAGGGTAAAACAAAAGACTTAAATTAACTAATTGGTCATTGATTTGGTCAGATATACACACATATGACTAAGTGATTAATTAATAAATCAATGAGTGACCTACATATATATAAAATGATGTATATGTAAATAAATCTAGAGTTGGATAAAATGAACTCCCGGAAAATAAAAATATGAAAACGAGTTATAATTTTAGATATTATTAATTTAATAAAACAATAACAAATAATAAATCAAAACATGCAAAATTATGTGATGGGAATGTGAGATATTACGCTTCCCGGCGTTATCTAACTAATGAGATTAATGTTACATATCTCATTATAAGTGTTTAATAAAGTGTAGTGCGGTATTGGAGTTTATGCCTATATTAATATGCCAAATTTCTAGCTCTTTTGCAGTCTGCTAGATCATATGGAACTTTATAGCCAAAGTTATATAACTAACTATAATAGCGCTCCTATGGCATCTATCTATACAAAGATAAATCGAGCATGTAATTAGGCTCAAAGATACGCAGGTTAGCATGTTAACCTAGATTAGGATATACTCTAATGCTAGAGAAGCATTTAATATAAAAGGAGAGAAAACTGGTTTATAATAGGTTTACCTATATACTCTATGGCACATATTAAAATATTAATAAAGCACAAAGGTGTGAATGGGTCATTATTCACGGGCTTCAGTCTCCAAAGACTCGGTTTTCCCTAAAACCGCTCAACTTGCTACGAATAGGAACATTAGTAGTTCAGGGAGTCGGATAAGCATTATGAATAATCTAGGTTTTTGTGCCCTAGTTCTAAAAGTGTGTGCTTTACCCGAACTAAAGTGGATGAGAGTGACCTCCGCCAGCAACTCATCAATAATCATGCAGCAAGCAGATAATTGTACATTGCGTACTTTGTAAGAACACATCCGCAACTTATACATATATAACGCACAAATGCGTAAAATTATATTATCGTGCCTTAAAATTAGATAGCGTCTGTTTGCATATCTATACAATCCAGTTCTCAAATTTAGTATTTCAAATATACTATTTAGGGACTAAATTAATTAGTAACCTATTTTAATATTATCACCTGCATCTCAACATATATATATATATAAATCTAAGGAGGACAAAGCATATTTGCGGGGTAATTACAAATAAAACATTAAAATATGCTTTGAGAATATCTCTGTGGCTAGTTCCTATGATGTGCGAGTTACATATATAAATAGTTATAATTCATAACTAGAATAAGGCAAACTACAATTTTAACTAGATAACTGATTATTGTAATATTAATACCCAAAACTTAATCAGTAAAATAATATGATCTCAAAACAGCTAGTGAGAAAAAATAATAATAATTCAATTATTTAATATTTATTATAGCGAAGATTTGAAATTATCTTCACAGATCGACAAGCTAAAATTATATTTATAAATGCTTGCAGTTTCGAGTCATTTGGCATATTAAATACATATAATATTAAAATGATAAAATCATAGAATAAATAGAATAGATTATAAATAGGCATAAAGGACCACAGAAAATTATACATTTAAAATAGATTATTAGAATTTTACATTTTAAAAGAAAATTCAAGTTTTACATTTTAAAAGAGAATTCAAGTTTTACAATCAGGCAAGATTTAGCATTTAACCATCTTCTTTGCAGACTTTAGTAAAGGTGTTTGGGAAAGGCAGATTTAATAAATAGCTAGCTTTTAAAAGAAAGAATCGATAGTCACAGTTTATAAACAGAGCTCTGAGAGAAAATTTACCATTCAGTTGTTTTCATTGCAGTTAGTTTCTAGAGCACTTGGGAGGATAATAAGTTGATACTTTTGACGATGATTTAAAGTTAATAGAGATTTTCTATGGGCTGCTTTTCTGGTTATGGCATTAGGTTTCATCGGACCACAAAGTTCTTCTCCATTCCCAACAAAGGCCGAGAGGATGGCATTAGATTTCATCGGACCACAAAGTTCTCCATTCCTCGGCTAGGGCGGAGAGGTGAGTTATTGCCATTCTACTCGATCATTTTGAAGGTAAAACAGTCGTAGGTTCTGCTTACAACTCACTTATTATATATATATGATCCATTACTTGGCAACAAAACTTTTAGTATTTATACTTTCCAAACTCTGGCCACCTGTTAATTTTTATGAGCTTGTACGTAGCTGAGAAGTCCATTTATTTATTTTAGCAAAGCATATTTAATACTTACAACCAGTAGAAAAACTCATTTATTTATTTTAGAAAAACATTTTTAATTATAACAAGTAATTTAGATTTTGTTTTCCTGGAATTTTGTTATTAACATTTTATATTTACCAAATCAAGTCCACGCTATTTTAGGACCAATGTGTGACCTACTTCGAAAATTGTTTACAAGATCAAATGTTATTTTGACAAAGTTACTTTCGTAATTAGTAGAAGACTAATTTTATAACCATATGTGCAGAATAACAGGAAATATACGTATGCAATTTCAATAATACAGCAATAAAATTGGTTAAAAAATTTAACTAAAATATTTCTTAACTAGAAATATTTATAAAATAAATATACATATCTGTAATATATACCAATAACATAATAATTTAAACTAAAATATTTCTTAAATTAGAAATACTTATAAAATGGGTACATATCTGTAATCTATACCTATGCTATTAAACTACAGACATACTACTCGCATATATATATGTGATTCTGCATATATAATAATTTAATGTTATTTAAATGAGTACTCCGAGAGGGTTTAAACCTGGCATATGGATAGATGTGTGGGTAAAATAAGTGAAACGGGCAGATGGATGAAACTGACCATTTCAATAAATAGAACATAAAGTATAAAATTAAGAAACCAAATATACTTTCCAAATATTAACATCACATTCATAGTTATTAAAACATTTCATTGTTAAAATTTTAAAAAATATTTATTTATTTTTTACTTTTTGAATATTCAAGTAAGTAAAAATGTTTTTTTTTTTTTAAATTTGAACAGTGGACATCAACCATTTAAGATTTCATTACCCAACTTTCTGTATCAGCTTTCTCTTTGAACGATTTTCTGGAACATTAAATAATTAATATCAAAATACCTTTTATGTTATTTATATGTAATTACCTATTTTAAGGGTGACATTTTATTTTTATATTAACAGAATGTATCTTTTCTTAATTTGATTTCAATAATTAGATTTTTTTTCAAATTTTTTGACCATTTTTCATATCTTTGCACCCCCTCCCACATTTATTAGTTCACACACCCCTAGAGAGCATGCCCCACAGGTTGAGAATCCCTGTAGTAAAATATTGTTTTAGTTACTGTGAATATTATGCTAATGCATTGAAATATACTTGGTTTCTTAATTTTATACTTTATTATGTTAGAATGTTTTTTTTTCTTATTTATAATAAAATCACAATGATTCAAACTATTATATATAGGATAAGTGATTAAAATAATTATTGAAAAAGTTAATTTAATTCTAACAAATCCATTTTTCATATCTTTTTGAAAAGTTAGAAAGACATGTAAATATTGTAATCAGATAAATTGGAAATTACCTACAGGTATACAGTCAGTAAATGATTATTAATATCTTATATCTATCCTTTATATTTGATTTCCATATTAGTTCTGATAGCAAAAAAAATATTTGTTTATAATTTTACTTTCATTATTATCAATTTTATTTTAATATTTCTTATAAAAATAAATAAATCTATTAAATATTTGTGAAAATACAATATATTACATTGTGATGAGTTTAGAGAATAAAAAGTTTTAAATATTTATTATAATAACATATTTCCTAGTGGAAGACTGTAAGGTCCAATTCTGATACTTCCAATGCTCAAACTTCTTAATAAACTCCTGAGCATTAAAGCCATTCAATAACCTGGGTCTCATTTTACGCGATAGATAGGTTCCTCAGAAAATACACGCAAACGAAATCACACAAAAATAGACGTAACTTACATTGAAAAAGGGGGGATGTGGTCTGTGATTTTTCAAAATTCGCGTAAAAGCAAAGCACCAATGTAAAATTACTTTAAAATTCGCGCAAAAAAAAAAATAAGGAAATAAAATATGACTAATAAAAAATTTCAAATTTGAAAAAAATTGATAAGACAAACTTTTTTTAACTATAATATTTAATTTTATTTAAAATAATATATTTTTATGCATAATTTACAGTACAGTAATTTACATTTATTTATACACGTTTTAATTATTATGATTTTCTGGTGACAACGTAATTAGTAATTAATCTTTGAGACAATGATTTTATTAATTGTTTATGAAGCTCACGATATCCAGACATATAACCATTTATCTCTCATTGGAATTTAAGAGCACGTTAATGATTAGTGTCATTAATAAGAAAATAATAATTGATTACGTTCTTTTTTAAAAAGCAAAAACAGAATGTGATTTAAAATGCAAAATTAACACGCACAATGTTTGAACAAATTTACATTATAATCTTGTAAAATTTAATATGTGTATACATAAAATGTGGAAATCATGATTTTAATTTCATTATTGCATAAAATCTTACTATTATAAAGCACTGAAAATATTGAAATTACTAAGATGAAAGTCGAATTCCAATAATGTGCTATTACTTTCAATATAACATAAGTGCGCGAAATTTATTATTTAAAGTAATAGCGCATTATCGGAAATCGACTTCCGGTGAAACATGAATCGAGTAACTTCAAAACTGTGTTAAGTAAGTCCGCATAAAAAGAGAACCAGGTGTATAATATTTTTTGGTAACATTTTCTCCATTTTCGTGCAGATTTTAAACCGTTTTCTTTTATATGTGATATATTCATCATCTAACAGTAAATATTGAATGTATAGAAAATTTTAAACTTTATTTAAACTTTTCAAATGCAAACAACTTGTTAGTAATAACATGCAAATTGACAACACAGGTCAGTAATGAAACAATAAATTTTGAGTAGTCTATTATTCTCCACTCTTCTTCAATGTTGCTGGCCTGACCAGTGACAGTATTAACATAGGAGTTGAACTCACACCTTTAGATTCTCGAATATCAAATTTGAGGCAAAAGCTCTAACCTGCTGAGCTTTTCTGTCAAAGGCAACAGATAGTAGAAATTTCATATATTTATATATAAGGATTCATTCAAATTCTCCTGAACCCTTCAGTTTATTTTTCATAATTTTTTTCTAAGAGCAATGTTAATTAGAGGTTTCTATACATGGTGTATTGAAGGACTCAGAATGATTTGAACCAACCCTTGTGTATATATATATATATGGAATTTTTACTATCTGTTGCCTTTGATAAAATAGCTCAATTGGTCAGAGTGTTTGGTTTAAATTCTATATTCGAGAATCTAGAAGTGTGAATTCAACTCCTATGCTAATACTGTCATTGGTCAGGCCAGCAACACATGAAGATGTGTGGAGAAAAATACTACTTGAAACGTTGTGTCATTACTCATCTGTGTTGTCTGTTTGTGTGTTATTACTAACAAGTTATTTGCATTTCAAATGTTTAAATAAAGTTTACAATCTTCTATACATTCAACATTTATTGATAGACATGGAAATAATCCAACATAATATCACATCTAATATACCATCATCACAAGCCTTCTGGCAAATACTTTTCTTTTATCATTATTATTATAGTTTTCTGATTTAATTAAAAATTCTAATTATAAATTAATTACATATTTCAATAATATCTTACAATAAACTAGAACTAAAAGATTATACAAAGCACAATTTGTTTTAATTCTTTTATTTGTATATTTTTATTAAACATAAAGTGAATATATACAAATATAATTAAAATATGTAATAATAATAAGATGTGATGCTTTCCCAACTGGTGTTATATCTATAATATATATATACTATTTGTTTTAAAAATGCACACAACTATAGCTAAGGTTGAATAGATCTTCTAAATATAAAATTCGAATCAACTTTTTTTTTTTTTAATTAAACTTTTCCATTATTTTTTTTAGAAGTGGCAATTTAGACTTTGCAGCCAGATGGCAACTATATTAAAAATATAAAATAATATAAGTAGGGTAAATAAAATACATTACATAACTAGATTATATTTATTACAAAATATTTAATTGGAGGAGGGGGAATAGATGAGCTTTAAAAATCAAAAGTGAAATAGAGATAGTAAAGAACTTATAAAATAAAAAAAAGAGAGACAAAAAATAGTCCATCATAACTTGAAGAGTAAGACTTAGTATTTAATGAATAAACAAATGTTAAAACTTAACGATTAAACAGGATTGAGTTTGAAATAGGAAAAAATTTATTTGACGCTAAGCCCTTTCAATACCATATAGTATCATAATCATAGCATAATAGTATGCAATTAATAAACATAAGAAGCAGTAACAAGTAAATAATAATATCAATTAAGTGCATACTTTTTCCAGACCAACGCCAGCAATGGATGAGCCAACCTTTACAAAGTGTTTTTATTATGCATCTGTACAATTTTATAAAGTCAATAAATATATTTTTAAATACATAAAAAGAAGAAAAAATAGTCCAATTAAATATCAAAAGATGGCAGGAGAGTACAGAAAGATTTTATTCAAAGTTGATTAACATTTCAATGCAATGTCTCAAATACTTATAAAAACAATAAAAGATTAACTTTAAAAATAATAAAACTCACCAAGTAAAGGAGAGTAAAACTGTTATATTTGTCATAACAAATAACGTGCAGGGAAAAAAAGGGTGAAAAGAGAGAAAAAGTCATTTGTTTGATCTTAGTAAACATAATTTTACAATCAATAATAAATCAAATAGAAGCTGCATTTTTAATCATTCATAGTTTAATCTAGAAGGTGACAAAAAAAAATTATTAAATTACAAGTAAAACAGATAATAATAAATGACCACTCATAAATGAATTTGGCCATTCTAACTATCAAAAAAAAAGAGAAAATTGCTTTATAAATGAGTTTTGCAGTATGACTATACAAATTAATCTGTGAAAGACAAATACATTCATATATGGAACATGTAAGTCCATTTTTCTGTTTACATGATATTTTATGAAGTTGTCTTTTAATTTCTTTAGTAGAAAAATTTTCTTTCTAAAATACTTTAACACCTTAATTCTAGCTCTACATTATATTTTATTCCCTGCCTTACTTTAGCAATGGAAACAATCAACATGGCATTTAATCATAATGTTCCTGAGATTATCTTTATAACATAAATGGAATCTATTTCTCTCACAATAATCCAGTTCAAGTTCACTATAAAACATCTTTTTATGAAGACTTCTATTGTTTCTTCTTTTTACACATCCAATCCAATGGAAATGTGATTTTACAATAGTGAACTATAGCATCACATCTAGAAAGTTATATTGATTGGTTTTATGATCCTGCCATTATATTTTTAAAATTTTATACAGCCTCCTTAAATGAAACTTTTTTTAATACTTTTATATTGTGCTCATACATTGTCCAATTTCATTTTTATACAATAAATAAGTAAAAGAGCAGTTTCATACACAACTTACTTTCAACAGTTATTTTCCTGTAATAAAATACTCTGTATTTTAACTTATCTCATCATTTAAATCTTTCTACTTATAAAATTATCAAAGTATTTAAACTGATTTACAATCTCAAGTTGATAACCAATGAAGCTAAAAGTCAGTGAGGATTTTTTTACCATCAGTAGCTGATAAACCCTTCACTTTTTTGAACATTTATTATTAAACTAAAGTCTTTATTTATTGCATTCAAAACATTAAGTATATCCTGTAAATCATCTTTTAAATTGGCAAAAATAATATAATCATCAATATACTATACATTCAGAATCTAAGAAGTTGAAGTTATTGTTTTTGCTTTTAACTAATTCAAATTAAAAAAACTCCATCAACAAACTTATACCATATCTTGATCTGTTTGAATAACTACTTGTAAGCAATTCAAAATACTACTGTTGCAAAAATTAGAAACAATGTTGGAGCAAATACATGATCTGTTTAACACCAGTTTTAATTTCTAATGCCCAGAATTTCTATCAGAAGTAAAAACTTCCTTTCATTCTATCATATAGAAGTTGTATAATGTGAATAAAATTTGGTGGAAAATACAATTAATTTCAAACCAAGTCAGATATATCCTATTAATTAAATCAAATTCCTTGACCAAATCAATAAAAGAAATACATAAATCACTCTTTTGTTTCCAATAATGTCAACAAAAACCATGTCTACAGTCGCTTTTTGATTCTCTAAAACTACATAGAGTCTCCGGTAATCATTCATATATGGCAAGAAGCAACCTATTCAACAAAATTCTTTAAAAAAGTACCTTTACTGAAATGTATAATAATGACATTCCATGATAATTACAACAAACTTGTCTAATCCCTTTGTTTTTAAAATTTGGAATGCTAAGAGCATCACTATGATTGGGTGACTCAACTTCATGGGTCTATATATTTCTCAAAAAAAATTTCACATATTTTTAAATTTTTTCAGGAATTTCATCACTGAGTCTCTGTTGTTATTAAAATATGCCCCTTCTATTTTCCATTTGCATTATCTATGTGTTCAGATCATAAAAAAAAAAACATATTGTCATAATTTGATTCAAATAATATAACAATCATTAGCAGTGAACAGAATGAAAGGAATTTGAAAATAAAAATAGCATGATTTATTAATAATATCTCAATAACTAATTGAAAATTCAACAATATTCAATTAAAAGCAATTTCAATTATGTGAAAAAAATTTATATTAAATTATTTTTCTACAGTTCATTTAATTATTTAATATACTGCTATTCTAAAATTTTCTTTTTTGAAGAGGATACTTTGCACCAAAATGCATTTAACTTTTTAAGCATGTGTTTCTATCAACAATAACTTTTGGAAAACAAGTTAGTATATTTTTTAAAATATATATGTTTTTAATCATGTTTCTACAAATTATATTTTTCAAATTTAAATAAGAAAATTAAAAATATATATATTTTGAAACATTTAAAATAAAATAAACAATTTTGACAATTTTCTTTTTTATAATTAATAACCTAATGAGTGTCTATACTTTACAATTGTTAATATATTCATCTTATAAAACAATTTAATGAAAGTGAGTTGGAACTTGTAAAATTGTTTTAAAATATTAACAGATTTTAAACATTGTTCAGAATTGAATAAAATTAATATGAAGATAACTGGTACACTATTAAGAACTGCAAGAAAGATAGCTGGTATAAAAAAGCAACAATTGATCAATAAATTTTCTACTGAAATAAAATAATGTATTAAAAAATAAAAAATATGAAAAATTTTACAAATAATCCATTAAAGAAATTTAGTATTTACAGTTTTGTAAAATGGCATGAAAAAAAATTAATTACATTATAAGATAATTTTGAATTGGAAAGAAAATCTATGAAAGAAAATAAAAATCTCAAAAGTGGAAAACATCTTGTTATTTGAAAGAAAGAAGTTTCAACAATAAAAAATAAAAAATAGAACTATTACTAAAAAGGAAGATGACAGACATGATGGAATGTGGGAAAGACATTTATAAAGAATTATGTAGTAATAAAAACAAGAAAACAAAGTATCTATACTAAATCTTCTGAATTGCCCATGATATCTATGAAGAAATGAAAAGCTCCTTAAAATGATGGAATAATAAGTGATATCTTAGAATGAGATGAAAAAATAAAAAAAATATTAGCAAAATTATATATTAAATGTCTAAATGATAAAGGATGTATCAAATGATTGGGAAAATTTGGTAATAATACTGATATTTTGAAAAATTAATAAAGAAAATATTAGCATAGAAGGAAGTATTAGAAAATACAGATTTTCAATCTTTTATCAGTTTTATACAAAATCTTTTTCAAAGTAATTAACAACTCATTTATAGCAAACTTTGATTTAACAAAATTTTTACCATGATAACTACAACTCATCTACAGAGAATATTGAATTTCCACCAACCAAGCGAACAAGCTGGATTTAAAAATGGTTTTAGTACAGTAGATCATATCCAGGTATTGAGAGAAGTTGTAGATTATGAAAAGACATTTGATTCTATAAACATTTCTTCTGTGATTAAAGGATTGGAGCATCATGGTATAGATCCAGGATATTGTCATATTTTAAAGAATATTTCAGAAACAATTAGATTACATAATGATACTAGTAAAGTCAACATTGAGAAGGGTGTAAGATAGAGTGACTCCATATCTCCAAAACTTTTTACAGCAGTGTTGCAAGAAGTATTTTATGGACTAAAATGGGAAACTAAAAGAGTGAAAGTAAATGGAGATTATTTAAGTCATTTAGATTTTTGCAGATGATGTAGTTGTTTTTGCAAATAATGCTTTAAAGCTTCAGGAAAGGTTGCAGGAATTACCAGATGAAAGTAAGACTAAAGATAAATGTAAAAAAGACTATAGTAATGTTTAATGGATTTTCTTAAAATATGAATATAAAGATTGATTATGATGGATTAGAAGAAGTTAACAGCTAGAACTATCTTAATCAGATCATTAATACAGATGGAAACATAATGGATGAAATTAATCATAGAATTAAACTTTGTTGGAGTGTTTTTGGTAGAAATAACTTGTTGCTGAAAGGAAATATGCCTACGTGTTTGAAAAGGAAGCTTTTTAATAAATGTGTTTTACCAGTTCTTGCTTATGGATCTGAAACTTGGACACTTAATAGAAGAGCAATACAGAGATTTCAAACCACTCAAAGAAGTATGGAGAGATGCATGTTGGGAGTAACAAGAGATCGAAAATGCAATATATGGGTAAGAGAACAAACAGGTGTTACTGACCTTATTGAAAAAATTAAAAAGACTGAAGTGGAGCTGGGCTGGACATATTTCTAGAAGAGATGATAATAGATGGACAATTGAAATCTTACACTGGATTCCAAGAGATTATAAAAGACCCAGAAAGAGACCACATGTAAGATGGATGGATGAAATAAGAAAGTGGCAGGAATGATGTGGAGAAGAGAAGCTAAAAATCAGAGAAGAGGGATTGAACTTGGAGAGACCTTCACCCTGCAGTGGATTGATAATGGTTGTTGATGATGTTGATATTCACTAAATTATCTAACCCTATTACACAATTAACCTATTGTGGCAATAAAACCTAGATCTTAACTTTTTATTTATCGATTCACCCTTGCATGTGGTAACCATAATGAATATTAAAGATAATAATCCACAATTAAAAGTTCACAAACTAATTTTTTTTTTTTTTTTTTGCTGTAATCCATTTGCTTTTCAATAATGTGCAATTCTGAAACATTCTCAAATTCTGGCTATTTCAAAATAATAATTGAATGACAGACCAGGGAATGTGCATCATTATCTTGTTTAATTTGAAAAATGTCTCTGGTCTGATTTATCTTTAAGAATTATTGGCTTTGTTATAATTATACATGTATTCCAATATTAATACTAGTTTCCTGACATTATATTTATTTTTTTAAGTTCACAATGTAGTCAAACCCTAAATGATTACAACTTTCCATTTTCCATGCAATGTTAATGCAAACTATCATTTTGATTCAATTTCTCAGTACTTAACAGTTCTTATAGATTGTATTGTTGACAATTTCTCAGCCTCATTAATTGATTGCATATTTCTCTCTTCATCACTTCCAGCAGTCTACATAAGTAAAGTTCATTCTTTTTTTCCTCTGATATTATACAATCAATCTTAGATTATGATTATAACAAATTCTAATAACCATTACTAAAATGAGAGTTCATAAAGTATTTGTAGTGACTTGAAATTATACCTGAATGATATCTCTAGAATTCTCATTATGATATATTATAGCATTTTTCGGTAGATTTCAACAATTATTAACTTATGGGATTGTGATCAAACAGAAAACAGTGGCAAACTTAAAGGAATTAATAATAATTATACTTGAATTTATTTACTGGTTAGAATCTCTGCAGATTTTTTAATAGAATGTTTGCGAGTAGCTAGGTGGTTTAAAGAATCTATAAATGAATTTCTAAATAGACAAATTTTAATATATATGACCCAACATAGACACTTGAATATTTACCAATTTCACAATATCAACTAATAAACTATTATTTATTTTGATTAATCATTAAGATGTGATTTATTGCAAGAAATTATCTACACTCAAGAGGTTACAAATTTATTGCCATCCTTAATTATTTAAATAGATTTTCATACTTGGAGCAATTGTTTATATGATATAATTATTCATGATGAATTACAGACTTTTTCTAATATGTTTGTAAATCAATTTTGAAAATCTCTCTTTAAAAAATCTTATATCTTGTAAGTTTTCGTGAAGTTAGATATCCAACATATTTCTTCCCTACTATCAGTGGCCTCATTACACATTTAATATTCAATTATTATTACAATCATCTACAATAACTTTGTGTACATTTACCCACTATGCATATAGAATATATCCAGATATTGTTATGCAATCTTTTTTTTTTAACTTTTTAAACAAAACAATCTAAACTTCAAAAATAGTTCTTCAATCCGTGTTTGTTTTATAGACCATGACATTTTAAATTCTAACAGTCAATGAAGATATTAAATGTATATATTTTTTAACTTGCAACTTATATCTGTGGATGACACTCACATCCCTTGGATTACTGTCCTATCTTCATTAATTTACATCTTGTGTTGTTTGCTTCAAAATAGAATCTTTTTGCTATATTATCATTAGCTTTTGCATTTTGCTCTAAATCTTTTTTTTTTCCCCAAGTCTTTATAATATCTTACTTTTGCCACACTTATAAAACCTATTATTTTGAAATTTCCTTGTGAGTATATGACATTTTTAGTTATTAAAATGATCCTAAAGTTTTAAATACAACTTCAATTAATATTTATGCCTTGAATATTTTTACTCGATTTTTACACTGAAGAGAGCTCATGGATAAATCACCACACACTATGCAAACTGCAATTCTCTGACATCTTATTCACAGCAAATTGGAACTGATAGTAAGAGTCTTGATCATACTCTTCAATTTTATGAATCCTAGATTTATATATCATTTATGTGCACAACCAAATTCAGCCAGCATCTTAGTTAATAAAATTTAAAAAAACGTTGCTTTAAGAACAAAAACCTTTTTTAAAATAACACGTTTGCTAATTGAAAGATCTATAAACCGAAATATAATTTGTATTACTTAATAGTTGTGGATATTATTATTTGAAAGTGTAAAAACAAAAGTTTTCAAAGAAATATTGCCATAGGGAAAAAATTTAAAAATTAGCTTAGCCCGATTGTTAGCATTGTTGAAAGACTGTCATAAAGATTACATTTTTTTTAAAAAAAAAAAATCACTTTTAGAGAAAATAATCTTTAAAAAAAGGTCGATTTAAAAAAAAAAATTAATTTAATAATACATCGATTTATCAGGTGAAATTAGAATGTAACAGTGTTAGTTGTCAAAACAGATTTAAATAGTTGTGGTCATGTTTTTTTTTTTTAAAAAAAAAATCATTTTTAGTGAAAATAATTTTTAAAAAAAGATTGATTTTTAAAAAGAATAAATGTAAATACATGAACTTCTCAGATAATGAAAGAGAATGTAACAGTATTAATAACCAATGCAGATTTAAATAGTTGTGGCTTATAGATTATTCACACCTTTAAATTATACGCTATCTATCGCTTAAGTAATATGTGCATAGATGTTAACCATGCAATAATATTGTGGTTAGAGTGCGCAGTTTTTCCGTGCATAGCATGGAGAAACAGCACCATGTAGTGCGCTAGAATCTTGGTAGTTGCTGGTAGCCGACGACCTAAGCTAAATGGGTTTATGCATGGCAACCAGTACCACCAAGCAGGCAGCTTTGGTGCCAGCTAGTTGGTGGAATGTTCCTGTGATGTGATGGGATGTATTATGACCTCCTTAAATGAAGTCAAGAATCTCAGCAATTATGACCTGTTAGCCACTTTATTTTACATTCCCCACACTAAATTTACCCATAATCTGCTCTATCCCATTTCCACAACATAATCTTTGTCAACTATATCTAAATCCCCCTTATCTTTTCCCAAACCCAGCATAAAAAGCAATAATTCACTTTCTGTGTAATCACTCTTTTCATATTTATTTTTCCACAACTTCATTATATGTACCCTTTCTGTTTTCAAACATTTACATTCAATTAACAAATGCCTAATATTTTCTATTCCTTCCTTATGCATGGTGAACAGCACCACCTAGTGGCTGGAAAAAACATTGCTGCTTTTGGCCCCTACTGTGGATACTTCTGTGTGTTTATGCAGAAACAACACCTCTAGCAGTGGGAGTACACCATCTCTATAACTACCAAATAATTATAACACTGAATCTTTAATTTGTTATGTTGCTGATGATATTGTAAATGAAAGCTAGACTTCCTATGCATTATTGATACAACTTAAAAATAATATAGCAACTCTGAATATCATATGCCTACAAATTTCACTAGCTTATAATGCAAAGCAAGTAAACTATAATTTATGGCAATGCTACATATTAAATTTATATTAAAAAGGCTTGTGTACAGATCAAGTTTTCTGCCATCCATGATATTCTGTACAACTTTTCTTCATGGAAATAAAACATTTATTTTTTTTTAGGTAACATCAGAATATACCTGCTTTCTGGCCTGCAAAAATAATCTATGAATTTCTCAAAATTTACAACTATTCTATACCATAACCATTCTGAGATAAAGTACTAAAGAATAAACTATATTTAATGCAGTACATTTATAATTAATTTATCTATTAAGCTGTTCAATCATATTCTCAAAGTATTGAAGAAGTCGGATCTGAGTTCGATCCTAGCTTCATGACATCTAGCCATAAGCCCACTTCAAACCCTAGTACTAACCTTAAATTTGCGATGCAATGGGGCTTTATACGTTCAATCCATGCTAATTTTCATAAAGAAAAACTTATTTTTATAACATGCTAATTTCCATAAAGAAAAACTTATTTTTATAAATGTGTATTAAAATTAATTCATTTGAGTTTAAATTAATCAATGCTATTAATAAATTCATGATAAAATTATTCATGAATTTATATATATATTATAACTGCGTGGATTGTGCATATATATTTGTAAATATTTAAATATATATAATTTTTCAAAAGTTTCATTGCGTCGGTAATCTTTATTTCACTTTTAAATAATTTGTTAAAATTTTAATGATTAAAAGCTACATTCTTTCGATAAGCTTTCAGATTTTCCCTTTCCAAAAACAATAGGTAAAGTTTTATTAATTAGAAAAAAAGATAAGCATTTAAAATGTAAGGATTTCCTAATTAAAATCATTTTCTGATTTTAAAAATTCATTTTCTAATTAGAAAATGAATTCAAGTTAATGAGTTTGAAAGCCTTATCGAAGGAATATATCTAAAAACAACTAGTAGATTTGGTAACATTGATAATGAAAGAAGCGCTAGCCCAAAGGCATCAGATACAGCATATATAGCTCTGAAAAGTTTGGAGAAGGGAGGAGCCATCTTTGTTATAGAGAAGTGCCAGTCAACTCTGTGCGTTTTTAAATTATGAAATTAAATAGTGTTTCGATCATGGTGAAGGGCTAAAATGTCAGGAATCTGGCTGTGGTTCCTGAAGCCCCATGAAAATCTTCAATGGAGCTGCTGAATCTTTTCCGGACCAATCATGCTGCTAAAATTGTGAAAATTCATTAAAATACTGTTCAAGTAATCGACCAAATGGTGCCTACGTTTTACCAACCTGGACGTGTAAACTAAGGAAACCAGCCCCGGAAGAAATGGGTAATATATTTCCATAATGAACCTTAAACTATCTGGCCAGTTTCCGAACTTTACTTTACACTCCCTTTAAGAGCTCTTCTCATTTATAAATGTAATACTCTGTGTAAAACCTTTTATTTATGCTATTTTAAATTACATAAATTCTCAATCTCTAGTCTTTAACTTTCCTTTTTTACAATGGCGGTTCATTTATTATATTATATATATATTTGTGTGATTTACTAATGTCGTTTATTTTTAATTATATGCCAATAATCCTTCGACTCGATGAACTCCTTTGTTCTATTTGCCTCATGCAAATAATATAATATTAAATCTGATAATAATTCTCGCCCATTAGAACTAGATTTATACAGTTCTATCAATCATCGAGTCGAAAGAAATTATTAAATGTTTGTTATTTTTATAATTGGCTAATAATAAATTATTAGCTCCGTTTCTAATCTATGCCCCAGCAATTTTCTCGTATTCAACAATGTGTATTCATATATAATCTTAAAATGTTTTTTGCAAAAGGGCCAATAAAGGAATCAATCAAATATATTCTAATTCAAATTTCAGTTACTTGCTATTTAGATTCAGGAAGGGCACGATATTTGGGGCATGATTAATATAATTTTATAATGCGTTAAAATAGATTTAGTTAAAAGCTCGTTTGACTTTAATTAATTTGATCAAGTCATCATGTAGAGCATTCTATAATTGGGTTTTATTTTCAAACGGTGACTATCAAGTCATCATCTTCAACGTTGCTGGCGTAGGGCTACCGTTCATTTTGCAGGCTTGTCAGTGATGATATTTCTGATATGTTAATTATAGAGGAAGAAAGCACTTCCTCCTCCACTCATGTTATATTTGGAACCCCAAAGGCTCGTAGTTACGACTCATCCTGGCTTTCCCGTGTTTTCATCTACTTGAAGGGCATAAGACTTGTCAAATACAAGCCGCCATATTACTTTTAAATCACCTCTCCTTAAAGAGCAGTAAGACTTGTGAAATGCAAGCCGCCATAGGACTTAGATCATCAACCAGCCATTGTCTTTCAATTTCATTTTATAGCTCATAATTAGTCAGCACCGTTGCCTCTCTGTTCCAATAGCCCATTCTGATGCTCGTAATTTGTGATAAAGTGATTTCAATTAAAGTCAAACAAATTCTCAGTTATCTCAAAGTAAATAAGTTTTCTAATAAAGATTAAAGTTATGCTCTAAAGTACGTATCTTGCTCTTCATGAATGGATTTGCGAATGTGAAAATAAATCTCACATTCTGTCGTAATAAAAATAGAGTAATAATTTCCTTTACAACTGAATACCTTTATCTGCCTTTATTTTCTTGTTGGGGGCATAGACAGATAGACTTTCAAATATTGCATAATACTCATTGGCATATAATAAGGACCGCCACTCTTATTATAATTATAAACTTTGTTTAAGGACTAGAATTAATTAATATAATCATTATTTAAAATTCAAACAAAACAAACTATTATTATTAAATATTTTCTAAACACACTTGGTTTCTTAGTTCTTAATTCTCTTATTCAATAATTATTTTAAATGTTAATGCTCGCTGTCTGTGTTGGCAACCCGAACATATACATATGATTCGATTTAAAATTATCTTTAGTTAATTTATTATCCAATATTAGTGTCAGTTCAGGGGTCTCTAATCCTCACCAACCGTTGAGCTAGTTTCTTGGCGCATAGCACTGTGCCATCGATTTAGATTTCTACTAATCTGAGCTGGTGAGTTGGGTTTGAATTCAGTTTGGTTCAGCTGAGTTTGGATCCGACTTGCAGTTTAGGTGGTGGTGCTTTTTCAACCGGTACATGGTTATGTTTTTGGCTGCCCAATCGTTGGAGCTTTGATTTATAAACCCCACACACCCTGTAGATAGTAATTATGATTTTAGTTACTCAGTCAATTGAGATCTCGATAAATTAAATGTTTCTGTAGAGAGTGATATTTTAAAGAGTGTTGTATATATTTAAGAGAAAAGTTATGCGATTTATAATGCATAACTGAAATGATTTAATAAATTAAAATGTCATTTTGTAATCTTCTTTCTTATAATTAAATGTTTTCAAGATTATCTTTTTTAAATGTTCTTTCAGTAAAAGATTCGTTAGTCAGAAGAATTATTCAAAGAAAAGTAATAAGATAGAATATATATATATATATAAATTAATTATACGTGTACTATATCAGTATATATATATATATATTATATTATACGTTTGTATTACACATGTTCGTGACAGTAAAGAGGAAAGAAAATTATTGTTAGAAAAGTAGTAAGAGTAGATCAAAGCAAGGGGTAAAATAAATGAAATATTTTGTCTGTGTCAAAATTAATTATATGTATCTCAGTCTTATAATTAAAAATATCCAATATGATATCATGTTAAAAGTTTTAAATTTCAAAGTATTGCTTAATAGCACATATATTAAATGTTCGCTCCGTATTCTTAGTAGCCTCAAAGCAGGCAAAGACCCTCAAACTGGGAATTATATGTCAAGCGGTCTGATGCAGTGTGACAACACGCTTTAATGACAATAATTTCTAGAGTAACCTCAAAGCAGGTGAAGACCCTTTGGGTACACCAAGCAGCCAGATGCAGTTGGCAAAATGCTTAAATGGTTTACACGCTCTTATGCTAGCAAGATTGAAAATGATATCAACAAATAAAAGTTCTTGTGTAATATTAATTTTGACATTTTTTTCTTTGTGTGTGAAAGCCTCATGCTTAGTGATAATGATAGTTGAACTCCTATATTTAAACTCAGGTCAGGAACGTGTCAGTTGTTATTAAATAATAAATACTCATCATCAATTAAATTGTTTTATCAAAAATTAAGTCAATCATATGTGATTTGGGGGTCAATGGGTTATTTCACATGCCCTATTGATCTCATTTTGCTAACTGGCGCCCATATAAATATATTTGTCAGCAAATTTGATTGTCAGCACAGTAGTGGGTCAGTTGTCTAAATAATGAAAACCAAATGTGTCCAATACAGAGAATTACTTTACTACCTGCTAATATATATATTAATATTTGTATATCACTAATCATTTGTATAGTTTTGGTTTTTTTTCAGACATGGGAGAAAAGTTGAACACAGGGAAAGTGAGTAATGTTTGTTTTTCTTATCTTTAATAGTTTTTTTAAATAAAATACATGTCTCATTCAAAGAATTAATAGAAAGAGCTAACCAAGAAAACGTAGGTAAACTAAAACTAAACTAAAAAAGGCAGATTAGATAGATTGGGGAAATAATATGCAGCAGCTAATGAAGATAGGGACAATGGGACCAGTAGTCAGAGACCTAATTAAATGTACTAAAGAAAAAGTTATTATTTAAGTATACAGAGAGTGCCATAAGTTTGTGACTCACATTGTTTATTTATATTATTTATTTACTTTCAAAGATGGAAGAACAATTAGATAAAGGATTGACTGATGATAGTGATGCGCCTTCAACCACCTCCAGTAAACGAGAGATCACTTTTAAAAATCGGATTAATAGGAAAGAACGCAACCATCAAAGCAGAAAGACAGCTAAAGACGATCACAATGATCGAGAGACTTTGCATACGATACTCAGAGAAATGAGAGAAGACAGGAAGTTAATGCTGATGATGATGGAAAGAATTTTAAGGCTTGAGGAAAAATGAGGCATCCAAACCAACTCAAACCCAGATAATGTAAAGCATCAGCAAGAAATAAATCCTTATGAAGCCCCAAAAAGAGGAGATGAAGAAAATCAGACCACACCAAAAGAAGTTGTGGACAGCAAAGAAGATGACAGTGGAGAAGATGAGTCAAATCAAGAAATGGTTGAAGAAGCTGATATAAATACAGACAGGGAAAAAGATGTTCAGACCACTAGTAAAATAAAACCAAAAGTAGAAATGGAACAGATGATAAACCCCGAAATGAGTCTAAGGAATTTGCAGAGACCATCCCTTATATCTTCTGTAGAAATTCAAATTTTTAGGGGAAACCCAGGAGAAAAGCCCATAGATCATCTAGACAGCATTAAAGAATTTTTCTGTCTGCACTCTGTAGCAGAAAAGGAAAAGATTATCCTAGCCAGCCATTACTTAAGAGAAGCTGCCAAGGCATGGTGGAAGCTATTAAAAAACCCACCTACCATGATCCAAGGGTATGAAAATGCCATTTTAAAAAAATATTAGAGTAACGAAAGGCAGGAGGGTATTTTGCATAAACTGATCACCCAGAAGTATCAAGAAGACTGCAGACAGGGATACGCAGCCTATTTCATCCAGCAAGTGACCACATTCAAATCCCTCACAGCCTTCAAATATGAGGACCAACACATCATCCAGACGATCAGACATCATTTACCCCCATGGATCCAAAGAATCATGCTTGGGATGTGCCCTATGTCACTAGAAAAAACCATAGACTTTTTGACTGCAATAGACTATGGGAACTTGACACCAACTAGAAAAGACCAAGACTACGACCATTATCAAAAATTAAAACCATACGTACCACCTGATCCAGGGAAACAATAGTACAGCCATTAAATGAAGAGACAGATATATATGTATACAGACGACCGACTGACATGACCATAGGAAAAATGAGACTTGATTATGGGACCTATTTATTATAAGCTAGATAATAATATAAAAAATGATCACAATGAGACATGTATAATTTTGTAGTTTGTACAGATGATATTATTCACACATATGCTGTTCTCCCAGAGTCTACCAATTAGTCGAGCACACTTATGCGAATGTATCATGTATAAGTAAAGACATTTTTTTCATTGTTTTTTTTTAAGTAAAAAGAAATGAAGCAGTCGGATCTGAGTTCAATCCTAGCTTCATGACATCTAGCCATAAGCCCACTTCAAATCCTAGTACTAACCTTAAATTTCTGATGCAATGGGGCTTTATATGTTCAATCCACGCTAATTTCCATAAAGAAAAACTTATTTTTGTAAATGTGTATTAGCATTAATTCATTTGAGTTTAAATTAACCAATGCTATTAATAAATTCATGATAAAATTATTTATGAATTTATATATATATATTATAACTGCGTGGATTGTGCATATATATTTGTAAATATTTAAATACACCTGGGTTTTTTTTTCACGGACTTATTTAACATGATTTTGAAGTTACGCAATTCGTGTTTCACCGGAAGTCGACCTCCATAATGCGCTATTACTTTAAATAATAAATTTCGTGCACTTACCTTATAAAAAGAGCAAAACTCTCCATACAGTATTGCCACCTGTGCTAAACAGAGTAATCAAAGGATGCCAGAAGGCTTGTGCATAAAATCCCTATCTAATGCCTACTCATCCAATAAACCCCGGACTAGTTTCATCAGTGGATGAGTAGGCATTAGATAGGGATTTTATGCACAAGCCGTCTGGCATCCTTGGATTACTCTGTTTAGCACAGGTGGCAATACTGTATGGAGAGTTTTGCTCTGTTTATCAACAATTAATGTGCTAGTATAGGAGATGTGATCATGTGATGATTAATGGTTTAACACTTACCTTATATTAAAAGTAATAGCACATTATTGGAATTCTACTTTCATCTTAGTAATTTCAATATTTTCAGTGCTTTATAATAGTAAGATTTTATGCAATAATGAAATTAAAATCATGATTTCCACATTTTATGTATACACACATTAAATTTTACAAGATTATAATGTAAATTTGTTCAAACATTGTGCGTGTTAATTTTGCATTTTAAATCACATTCTGTTTTTGCTTTTTTTAAAAAAAATGTAATCAATTATTAATCATTTAGTGTCCACAATTTTATTTTTAAAAGGTCAGTAACAGCAGTGGGCACAATTAAAAATTAAAATCTGATTTTTAATTGTAATTAACAATTTGTACTACGGGCGACTTGAAATTAATGTGATGTAAAATGAAATTTGATTTTTAAATGGAATTGAAAATTAAAGACAAAAATAAGAATTTAATTTTTAGTTGTTAGTTTTAATTAAATTTTTCCCAGCAGTGGTGAATAAATGTCTTTTTATTATCATAAGTCTAAGTTCATAAACAATTAATAAAATCATCGTCGTCGTCAACAGAAAACCATTAACACAACATGAGAGTGAACTTGGCGCTAGTTGTATTTCCTCTTGTGAGAATAATTGCTGAGATATTCTTGACTTCATTTAAGGAGAAGCCAAATACATCACATCACATCACACGAGAATCTGATTTTTTACTAGTTTGCAAACGAACGTGTTTTTGGGTAAATAGCGATAATAATTAAAACGTGTATAAAAAAATGTAAATTACTGTACTGTAAATTATGCATAAAAATATATTATTTTGAATAAAATTAAATATTATAGTTAAAAAAAGTTTGTCTTGTATTAATTTTTTTCAAATTTGAAATTTTTTATTAGTCATATTTTATTTCCTTATTTTTTTTTTTTTTTGCGCGAATTTTAAAGTAATTTTACGTTGGTACTTTGCTTTTATGTGAATTTTGAAAAATCACAGACTGCATCCCCCCTTTTTTCAATGTAAGTTACATCTATTTTTGAGCGATTTCGTTTGCGCGTGTTTTCTGAGGAACCTATCTATCGCGTAAAACGAGACCCAGGTGTATTATATTATTTGCTTTAACTAAACATTTAACAACATTAGCATAATATTAATTATGCTACTTGTTGTTTTTGATAAAGTAGCCATGTTGCCTATATCAAATAAAGACAATCAATATAACTAAACATACATATTAAAAAAACTTCAATAAAAGTCAAATTACCCTTTTAATAAATCCTATTTTATGATTATTTCATTAATTGTGAAATTTTTAATACATATTAATTGGGAAATTTATAAAAACAATAATTGGATTTTAACTAATTTATTTTCATTCATATAATGTGTAGCCTTCCAAATAATTTAACTTTCTTCTTTAAAAAAAAAAAGACATCATGTTTTTGTTTGCATAGTCTCACTTTCTATATACAAATCTTACCCATTACATATCTATTTGCTTCTTTTTTGAGTTTTATTTAAAAATTACCAAATACTCAAGCCAAGTCCTTGTAAAATATTAAATTATGTACCACAAATCCTTTTCAACTTATTCTACATTATTCTCATTTGTTATATGAAGAATATGCCAGATTTTAATCAATAATCATTTTATTTTCTGCTTTTTGTCCCAACTTTCTATATAATTTATCTTTTCTTTTAACAACATATCTAGATATCTATACTCTTCTACTTCTTCAAAACAAATATATCTCAATTTTTCATCCTTCAGTTTTATCTTTCCTATTAATTACTAATTCTGTATTTTAAATTTTTTCCTCAATGAATTTATATTTCATTTTGCTTTCTATCTCTATTCAATTCTCTAATAATAACTCTGTATCTTTTACACTATTTGTATAAAATTATCATAATGACTTCAAGAAAACAGCTCTCATATTATAAATTCTCATGATTACCATTATGAGAATCTCCCCATTTCTATCTTCAATATTTCTATCTCAACTTCCAATTTTCTTATGAACAAAATAAATAATAAAGGTGACAATCAACATCCCTATTCCAACCCAACTGCACATTTAACATCCACTGACTCTATATCTGTTAATTGATATTAATAAAAAGTATCTCTTCAATGATCCATACTAACAATTCCAAATCCATTTTTATTTTCAAACTTTTTTACAAACTATTCCTACCCATCCTATTATAAGTCCTCTCTATATCTAAAAATATTATAAATTATTATTTATGTTTTCTATATGACAATTTTAATGAATTGAATAACAATGATTTTTTTTTTCTTTTTGTTTTTTCAGAATACAACCATTCTGAATCTTTTCAAAGATAGCTAGTTAATCAACCTAAAATCTTTATCCTTTATCAATAATTAATCCTCATGCTTTTTCATTCATCTGATATCTTATTCTTATCTATGATTTTAGTAAATGTTTCTTGCAAACTTACTTTTAAACTTACTGATTTCTTAATATTTCAGCTACATACCAATCTATTCTTCTTGCATTTCATTTTTTAATTTGCCTACTGCTCTATTCAAGTCTGAATCTATCAGACTATTAATTTTTTTCTAATTAACCTCTCTACTCCTGAAAATTCATTTACCAGTTCCATATAATCAAAATTTTTTATCCTAAACTCAGTGAATATTTGTATCAAGTTTCTCTTTATCATATTATTTTCTCTTTAAATTTAACAATATAACAGTCTTTTTCTTCTTATTATTCATCTTCCTTATATAGTTTTAAATATTTTCACAACCACTAAACTGCTCTATTAATTTTGTCAATTAACTTATTCTTTTCCTCCTTTTCTATCTTAAGTTTATTCTTTTTTTTTTTTTTCTTAAATAACTATTCTCTCATTTAATAGTTTCTTTATATTCCTAACATTCACCTTTTCTTTTCTTTTACACTTTCCAAAACTTTTTTATTTACATTTTCTTATTTAGTTGTAAATAAACATTTATAGGCAACTTTCTTCATTATACCATTCTGATATTCATATGTTTAAATCTTCATTAGTTGTGATATATTAAACTATTTCCATAATCTGTGAGTGAATGCTGAATGTATAGAAAATTTTAAACTTCATTTAAACTTTCCAAATACAAACAACTAGTTAGTAATAACACACAAGTTAGTAATTACATAACGTTTCGAGTAGTATTATTCTCCACTCTTCTTCAGGTGTTGCTGGCCTATATGCACAGTGGCAATATTCGCTTAGAGATTGAGCTCACACCTTTAGATTCTTGAATATCTAATTTAAGGCAAATGCTCTAACCAACTGAGTTATTCTGTCAAAGGCAAAATATAGTACAAATTTAATATATTTATATATGAGGGTAGGTTCAAATCCTCCTGAGTCCTTCAATTTTTTTTTTTTAATGAGCAAGGCTAATTAGTTTTTTTCTTTAATTATTATTACTGTTTAATATTTTTTCCTAAGAGCAAGATTAATTAGAGGCTTCTGTACATTGTGTATTGTCACACTGGGTTGCCTTATAGGATTATTTACCATTGCCATATGAGCAGCTTCCTTGAATTTTCTTCTATACAATTTTTCCTCTTTATCCAATATCTTTGTATTTTCCCAATCTCTTTTTTTTTTCTCTTTGAGAACAGTGATTGAAAGAACACAAACTAATGATTAAAAGAAAAAAGCAGATGTGTCTATCATAGCAGATCATGTATGTACTAATGACCATATGTTTAATTGGAAAATTACAAAAGATATTGTATAACGAGGAAAAAATGCATAGAAGAAAATTCAAGGAAGCTGCTCATATGACAATGATAATACACAATGTATGGAAGCCTCTTAGGAAAAATATTAAACAATAATAATAATAATTAAAAAAACTAATTAGCCTTGCTCATTAAAAAAAAAACCTGAAGGACTCAGAAGGATTTGAATCAACCCTCATGTATAAATATATCAAATTTCTACTATACATTGCCTTTGACAGAATAGCTCAGTTGGTTAGAGTGTTTGCCTTAAATTCAATATTCAAAAATCTAAAGGTGCAAGTTCAACTTCTAAGCAAATATTGTCACTGTGCATATAGGCCAGTAACACCTGAAGAAGAGTAGAGAATAATACTACTCAAAATGTTATGTAATTACTAACCTGAGTTGTTTATTTGTGTTATTACTAATAAGTTGTTTGTATTTGGAAAGTTTAAATAAAGTTTAAAATTTTCTATACATTCAACATTCACTCATAGATGATGGAAATAATCCAACATATCCCATCTAATAATATACGATCATCATAAACCTTCAGACAAATATTAAATCTTCATATCTCATAATTCTTTCCAATATATTCCTAAATGTATTCAATTAAATTCATCCTTCTAATAAATTCTGTATCTAATCTTTTAGATATCTTTAATTCTATTTACTGTAAAATTATGATAACTACAATACTTTTTTTTTAATTTATCAAAAACCTTAATTCTTATTATGTTTTCTAGTTTCTTTTTATCTACTAAGACATTTATTTATATAACTTAACATTGCTTCTTATCACATATGTGATAATAATCTAAGCAACATTATACAATTTTATACATATATATGTAACAGTGTATTTCAAATTCTATTTCATCTATGTAAACTTCACATCATATACTTTACACAGATTTTTATTTTTTCTTCCATTTATCCTTACACATTTTTTCCCATAATGCTCCATTCATATTCTCATTATATCAATGTGATCATTCATATTATTTACAATCAATATTTTTATAATTCTATCTAAAGTCATCTGTACTCCTGGACAGACTGTTACTTCATTCTTTCCCATAGCTCTCAATTTTCTATAACAAAGTATATTATTCTACATCTATCTACTTACTGTAACTTGATATTACATCTTAATAAGTAATCAAAATTAATTTATGCAATACAGTACTATATAAATTTATTTATATAAATCACAAATAATATTTATAATAAAATATATTCATTTATTTAAGTTGATATAATCAATAAAACTTGTTTTAAAAATAAAATATATTATTTCATACACTCATTCCCTCTATCCACTTGCAGTCTTATTTCTTCCCCCTCCTCCGCCTAAAATATTCTTTTAATATCATCTCTATAGCCAAATTCTCATTTTTCTTTTAGTGAATTTGAGTAGCCCGACCTCTAATAGTAAAAAAGTGAAACATTAAAATAAAAAAATTGCATAATAAATTTTTAACTTGATTGTTTTATTACATTAATTTTTTGCAATGTTAATTTTAATTCTCTGAATACAATAATTACTATATTAACTTGTTCAAATATATCTACACAATTTCATTTTAACTAATATTTTATTCTCTTTTTCTGATTAATTTGTCTTCCTTTTTGTCATTGTTGGTTTTAAAACTTCACATTAATTATTTAATGAAAACAATAAAAAAGCATAAAATATATAAGCATCAATAATAATAATCATATAACAATAGATACTATTAATATAATATTAGCAATTGTGTTAAAAATTACAAATACACACAATCCTTTACTTATGTAAATCTGACTTGCATTAATTCAGATTTATATAAACAATACAAACTTGTAAAAATGTATTAGTCAATATAGTCTTCAGTTTTTGTCTCATGCAGTGTTAATATCTCTTATGTTTATTTTCATTTTCTGTACTATTATGACTAATGGAAAATATTCTTGATGAGAGTACAATTTATATAAAACGAAACTAAACAGAAAATCATAAACGTAGTTTACCAAGACAAAGTTTGCATCAGATCGCTATAATTTATAATAATTACATTGAAAGTATAGATATGTAATATATGAATAGAAGAAATATAGATCAATTTTTATATCTTGTGCTATATAAGTAACACATCAAATGACCACCATATCCTTGCACAAACTATTAAAATAGTAACAATTCTCTCTATGCAATAGTGTCACCCAGTGTAAGCTATAGTAATCAATAGGTGCCAGAAGGTTTGTGCATTTAAATCCCTATCTAGTATCTACTCATCCAGTATCCCTAGATTAGTTTATAGATTATGATTATCATCAATGAGGAGCCTTGAATGTGAGAGCAATACATCTAGACCTTTGGATCTGATGCATCCCTCAGCAACTACCTTTTAACTCTTTAGTCAACTATAAAGCAATGAGCCCAAACAAAAAACAATATTTTCAATCCAAGATAATTTGCCTTTATAATCAATCATACAGATCTGAACACAATTCCCTATCTATATAATTTGGTAATATTGGACACCAAAATATATAGATGATGAATTTGGTTCAGATCTGTATGACTATTTAGGTAATTAATTTGTATTAAAAAGATTATTATGTTTTCAGTAGTCACTTCTTTATAGTTAACTATATAGGTAAAAGATAATTGCATGAGAAATGCTTAAGATCCAGAAGTCTAGAAGCAATGCTCTCAGATCCAAGGATCCTTACTGATGGCAGCCATAAGCTAGAAACTATTCTAGGAATATTGGATGAGTAGCACCAGATAGGGATTTAAATGCAATAATCTTCCAGCATCTTTTGATTACTGTAGCTGCATTGGGTAGCACTATTGTATGGAGAGAGTTGCTGAAATATTAATTACAGGAGAAAACAAAAATAAAACTTAATAAAGTTAAGCAAAAGGCAGGGAAAATATAACTATCATTAAATAATTTATAAACAAAAATAACCATAATATAAATGAAGATAAACAAAAAATATTGAACTAAACTTTTGTGAAGCAATATTATTTAACAATATAAAAAAATAAATATACCTTAAGCAGGGCCAATTTTACCATTAGGCAGCCCTAGACAACTGTCTAGAATCACCAGAATAATAGGGTGCTAGACAATCAGGGGGACCTGCCATTAGTTCACCATATTTCTGATCCTAAGCTGCTCAGGGAATAAAAAACTGAAAATTCCTAATTTGCTTATTTACTAGTTGATTTTTGCATTTTTTTTTTTTTTTTTTTGCATATTCAATCCAGGACATGACACTTTTATAGTTGAAGGAAGGTATGTAACAAAATTATCTTCAGAATAATATTGTTTTCTCCTTTTCCAAAATTATACATATCATTTATTATCATATTTCTTTTTTTTATTAAGGAAAATACAAGTGTCACATCTTAACATACATTATATTAGATACATTGTATTATATACTTTAGTTATTAACAGAAAATTGCTTTTCTGCACAAGTTCTTAGGCTTTACCTCATCATCATCTTAAGAGTAGCTAATTTTGTCCTCATAATAGTACATAATAAATAAATTGATTGACTAGATTAAGGGTTGCCAATCTTGGAAAGGTTTCTGAGGAGATGTCTCATCATTATCTTGGTAATAATGCAGCATTGCTCTGATAGCTAAGGAAAGTTTTGATTTCCGGAAATGTTTCTGAGGTGCCCCTCTTCACTGTTATGAGATAAGTGATCCATACATGAATGTAATGCCATTCTATTTCTGATGTCATTTGAATTAGTAATGAATCTAAGAATTTGAGGTTAGTCTCTGAGATGTTAACTCATTGTAACCTTTTATAGTGACTGTATCTCTGGGTACTGGTCTGCCATTGCCTTGGCACTGATTTCATTCTGATTATGTATGGTAATGGTAATAAGACATATTCTGATGATTATCTCTACAATACTGTCTTATCGTGTGTTATAGTCAGCTGCTCACAGGTTTCAACATAAAGCCATTCAGGCACCAGCAGGTTATCTCTCTTCTTAAGTTTGGAGATAATTTCTTTGTAGATTGTCCAAGGCTCACGAGGGTCCAATTTAAAATTTAACTGACATCTCATGAACCACAGAGCAAAAAGAAAATAAGTTGCTAATCTAATCATGACAAATTTTCCATCTTTTATCTATCAAAAGCATATCTCTTTTGTTTAGTGAAATGCTCTCTGTGAGCTTTACACTTACTTAAGATAGGAATGAGCAGAGGTAGAACATATCATCTACTTTGAAAAGTTCACATTGTGTACCTATTTTATTGTGCCCTCTTCTAGTTACTAAAAAGTGTTGCGTGGATAATGAGGAGGTTATATTTTATCATAAAATCTACGAATTTTGGCTCGAAGCCCCAGTATCTTGCTTTCTTGAGCAATGATTTGATTGAAAGCCTTAACCTTGTTGGCATTTTGCTCTGATTATATGTGTCTGTATACATCCCAGTAAGAGATTTTAGTTTGAATTATCTGGTTAGAGATAGGAAATAGGCTCCGAAGATAGTTTTTAAGGTCAGTGATCCACTTGCTTGGTACTGGTGGTGGTGTGTCTGTGGGCTCTAAAAAATCCTCTGTCTGATTATCACACCTTTTTGAATAGATTATTCTAAGAGTAGCTAGATCCTGTGGGCATACCATATGTTTATTGCATAAAGACCAAGTCCGTCCAGATCCTTTAGTTTCTGTACCTTGGTCAGGCTGATGCAGACGCTTTTACCCTTCCACAGAAGCTTGGTGCAGATTGACTTTATGGAGCTCTGGAAAGACCTGGTTAGCTTGAAGAATGGGTAGATAATAATTAATTTGCAGATATACCATCTTGTTGAGTAGTGTCACCTTACCTGGGAGTGACAGGGAGATCGTTGATAGAGCATTGATAACTTTTCTAGTTTTTTTGAAGAATGTTTTCTCATGGTCCCTTTCAATAGCACCATAGGGAAGCCCAGAAACTTTTGAGACCTCACTGTGAACCTTGATGGAACGATGACACCAGTGTACACCTTCCATATTGCTGATTTCATATTTCTTGTTTGGTTCAAATTTCATATTTATTTAAGTTTTCCAGACGGTGAAGAGAGAATGAATAAGAGCAATTTTGATATTTAATTTTAAATCAACAATGATTTTAAAATACAGTTCATATTATTTTATTGCTTTTTCCTTTTTTATTATTATTGTATTTTTCTTTATGAAAATAATATATTTTGTTTTGGTCAAATTTCTTCTATATTTAAATTCTTAATTGTAGGTAATAATTATATTATAATTAAACATAAGATAAGGAAATTATTTTCTGAAATTATACTTTTTAACCCAAATATCTCAATTGTAAAAATATGAGTACTAAATTTTGCAAATCCACTAACTAGAATTTCCATTGTCATATTTATTTTTTAACATCTTTTCCTAAATCTAGTATTAGTCCATTTAGTTTAGTAAAATCGGTATCAGTTATTTTTCTAATCTTAATTTAAATGAAGATGTTATTAGAGTAACAAATATTTATTTTATAATAGTGCTAAGTGTATCTGCATCTAACTGAAAAATTTTTGGATTTTTTTTTTTTTTAATAATTTGTAAAAACTATAAAAATTAATGTAATATGTAGAATAATTATTACTTTCTCTTTAAAAAGCTAATTAAAAACTGTTTATTTAAAAATAATATAATGCTGTTAGGAAAATCAAAAATGATTATAACATATTAAGAATTTATCAAAAACATGGGTAGATTTTTTTAAAAATATATATATTATCACAGTTGCAATTAATAGACAAACTAACCTTGTTAATTATAAAATTAGTTTTTAATTAATAGCTTGGAAAATATTGAATCTAATAAAAATTTTAGCACATAATACTCTATCTTATAAGCATGCTGTAGTGGTCAATTGTCAGTGGTAGTTGTATCTAATATCTTTTCTATGATATTATTATATCAATCAATCTCATATTATTATGCCTTGGATATTATCTTAATGTTGATATCAAACATATCAGTAAGTGCCTATATAAGTTCAGTACTAAACTATTTTGTTGATTCTCTATTATTTTACAATAATATCTCAAAAAAAATTTTTTATAGACATTAAAAATGAACAAAAAACTATCTGGTTGCCAATATAGAAAATGAAAAGCTGACAAGGATAAATTATCAAAAAAACAAGAAGTTGCTTTTTTAAAATACTTATGCCAAGAAAATTTGTCAAAAAATGTTAAAATTCTTAATATTACATCTGAGGAAACAGTGTCCAAAACAACAATTGAGGAGATGAAACCTTCATCAACTGTTCTGTATATTATCAATGTAGATGCTGAACTGAATGTTCAACAAGTATTGATTATGTGAAAGAAAGAGAAATCAATTTTCAAAATTTAAGTTACAATGATCCAGCAGTATGGAGTAAAATAAAAATTTTAAATATTGAAAAATTATATCTGCTATTTAATTGAACATGGACCACATAAATTTATAATTTCAACCTTCCAAAAAATAACAGTCAAAGATTTTCAACAACACACAATACTAGAAAATTATTTAACTGTAAAACAATATAACATTTATGGTAAATGTATTTGAAATCCACTGATTCTTCATTTTATATTTGTTGCTTGTTATTTGATCATTAGAATATTAACATTGCTGATTCTGGCTTAAAAGACCGAAAATATTTCATCAATTATAAATACTAATGAGAAAATCCAAAGGCAAATCAAAAGTGGAAAAACTGGAGATAATTAAAAAAACATATTACCATTGATGAACAGAACTTAAAAGTTATTAAGAAAGAAGAAAAATATTAGTTGCAAGCTTTAGAATAACTGTTTACATTAGTTCAAACATTGGCTATACAGATTTTGTCTTTTTGAAGAACAAATTAAACATTATTTGCTCATGGAAATGAAAATTTTTTGAAATTTCTTGAATTCTTAGTGAAATTACATTTTTGAAAAATAAAAAATAAAGAAGCATACTTGCTATCAAATACTTCTCTATTATTATACACTGTACTTCTGAAATTCCTGACATGGAGCAAATTAGTGATATATTTTATGAATTTCACTGTCAATATAGTTTCCATAAATGGACACCTTTTTGGAATTTGTAAATATACAAAGTATTACTGGAGAAAGTGTGGCAAATGAACTAATATATATTTTAGAAAATTTATTTTTATCTATTCAAAATCTACAAGGTCAAGAATAAAACAATGCCAGCAACATGAAAGGAGACATAAAACGAGTACAATGACAAATTTTAAATATAAATTCAAGAGCAACATATGTATATTGCATTTTACATTCAAACTGAATTTAGTAGTGAATTATACTGCTAATAGTTTGGATGCCAGAGTATTTTTCAATAGAATACATCATTTTTATGTATATTTTTTCAACTCGACTCATCAAAGGGAATACCTGAAAAAGCACATAATCAATTTTACTCTTAAACTAGTCTGTGAGATAAGATGGGAAAGTCAAATTGAGGCATTGAAACCTTTGAGGTATAATTTGTCTTATGTTTGTGGAATAGCAGAAATATCTAAAAATGATCATTTGTTGAGGTTAAATGCCAATACTATGAAAACAGAAAAAAAAAATTACTATGAAAACAGAAGGAAATGGACTTGAGGTATAATATACTTTTTGAAATAAATGTGACATGTAAACAAATTCACAATGAAAGCAATTATTATAAATAGTGCCATGAATTGTATAAATGACACAAAAAAATTCTTAATAAAAATTCAAAATGATGATGAGTTTTAAAAAAAGTTGATTGGAGCAACAAAAGTTGATGAGATTTACTAATTTTGAAGAACAAGAAACGATTTGATGTAGAAAAAAGAAGAATCAATTTATGTACAAGTAAGAGGATCAACTTATTAGTGACTTTTAGTAAAAATTTAAGATTGATTTTTATTTTTCAATCTTTGACACTGCTATTGCAACTGTGGATGATAAATTCAAACACGTATCTCTATTAAACCATCAAAATATCACATGATTACCATTTCATATGCTTACATAGGTTGTTAATAAACTCTCCATACAGTAGTGCCACCAAGTGCAAACCTTTTTGATCAATGGATGCAGGAATATTTGTGCATAAAATCTCTACCTAGTACCTATTCATCCAATATCTCCAGACTACTTTCTAACTTGTGACTTTCATCAGTGAGGAACCTTGGATTTAAGAGCACTGCACCTAGATTTTAGGATCTAATGCAATCCTCCAGCAAGACATCTGTTATTTAATTGATTAGCTTAACAAAATATGTAAAAGGTAGCTGCTGGAAGGTTGCATTAGATCCTAAGATCTAGGTGCAGTGATCTCAAATCCAAGGCTCCTCACTGATGAAAGCCACAAACAAAAAGTAGACTGGTAATATTGGAGAGTAGACATAGGGATTTTATGCACAAACCTTCCTGCATCTATTGATTAAGAAAGTATGCACTTGGAGGCACTACTGTATGGAGAGTTTGCTAGATGTCTGTATTAAATGAAAAATGGTGTTGTTTTAAATATATACAAATTGTAAAAAAATTATTCTAAATAAGTGCTTCAAAAATGTTTAATTTTACAAAGATACTTTTTGCACAATAATTTGAGATATCGATAGAAAAAATTTAAGTAATGAATCACAAGTAATAGAAAGATGAATTTCTGAAAACACTGCAGCAACTGATGTTTTCTCATAGTGTTCTGAATTTATTTATTGCATTGAGAATATTTGTAACATTGCCAGTATCAGTAGCCAGTTCAGAAAGAAGTTTTCTAAAATTGAAATTAATAAAAACATATTCTCCATTGTTCGTGGTTCAAGAAACACTGACTGGGCTGGCAATGATATCAATTGAACACAGAATTGCAGCTAATGCTGATGTCGATATATAAATTCAAACATTCGCAAAAACAAAAACATGAAAAATTAATTAAATTGCAATATGTGTTTAACTTTAATTATAAAGGGATTATTAAGTATGTTAATGAATTCTTGATGTTTAATATAATTAAAGAAATAACTTGTTAATTAAAATTCCATATTTTTATTTTTTTTTTATAAATTTGTTTATATTTGGCTATGCATATGAGTATGTAAGTACATAATGATAAGGAGTACATGATTTTTTCTTTGTCTAGGGGCACCAGGAACTCTTGCACCGGCCCTGACCATAAAGATAAAAGTATAGAACATTGTTTTGAGAAAAATGTTTTAGGGGGAACATTTATCTAAATTAAAATTAAATAACTTTGTCATCAGTTCTTTAATTAATAAAATTTGAAACAGTTACAATTTCAAATCTATATTTATTGTTATATTTTAATATTTATTGCAAAAAATTATAATTATTAATTATAATTTATAATTAAAAAAATATTTATAGAAAAAATAGTTTTACTCAAGAAACTCATTCAATGCAAAACTTGTGCCTGATTTTTTTTATATATTTCTTCTACGTTGGGATGTATAAAAAACAAGGCCTGCCTCATTTCTTTCTTTAAATTTATTAACTTTTCTTTTTTTTTTTAGTTTTTATGTTGGTTAACATGGAAAACCCTACTTCATATAAATATGAAGTTTAAAAACATAATAAATTTTTTATGGCTTTTTTTTTTTTGACATTTGGGGATATTCTTGTTAGACAGATATCTAGAATTCAAGACTCATTTCAGCATGTGTAATTTTCAAAATGCAATCAGATGACAAGGATATAAGCTCCTCTTCCTCTGACACACTAAATTCAAGATTATTGAGTAATTCTTTTGAAAATGAATTCCTAACCCAGTTGTATCCAGAGAAAGAAAATATTTTCTTAAGTTGTTGTCCAATATTGATAATGTTCTGAAGGAAACACAATCAGTGCTATTGTTGTGCACAGATGAAAACATACTAATATTATTTTCTTTTACTCTTTTTTACAAAGAATAATCTTCTTATGGAAAGTTAATAGTTTGTCTATTGGTGTCAAGAAATTTTCATTTGCACTCTGCATAGTAGTATTAACTATGTTCAAATAATTAAAAATATATGTTAAATAGCCCAATTTAGCACACCACATATCATTCTTAAGATCTTGCATGAAATACATATTTTTTGATTAAACTAAAGAAGAAATTCTGTTTTTAGTTCTGCATATGGAAAACCACCTTTACTCAAGAAAACCAACTGATTTCTATATGAAAAATTAAGCCTTCATACTTTGCTTCTATCACTTAACATAGTTATTTAAAAATTCGAGATTTCAATTAACCATATTAACAACACTATTCAGAATCCTTTCTAATTCTGCAGGTAATGTTTTTGCAATCCTATGTAAGAATCAGTGGTTTAAATAAATCTTACTATTTTATTGCTTTGCAAATGTCACAAATCCTTTGACTGTGCCTACCATTGATGGAGCCCCATCAGTATAAATTTCCATACATTGTTACCAAGTCAAATTTCAATGTTCAAATTAAGAATTAATTTGATTATAAATGGCTTCCATCATTGTTCTTTCTGATAACTCTCTACAACACAAAAATTCATTAACTATTCTATTTTCTTTAATAAATCTAATGAATCAAATTAAAATGTTTTTTTCCATTGATATCAGTGGATTTGTCAATTTGAAGAATGAAGTATGTATTGTGAAGTTTGCTTTCAGCCTTTAATGTCACCTCAATTATTCTTCATTGAATAGTATTATATGAGAGAGGTATTTTCATAGTTTTTTTTTTTTTCATCTTTCCCAAACCTAGTATTGAGAATTTTGCAACATGCTGGTGAAATTAGTGACTTGGTTATGGTATGTAGTGTTTTTGATTCATAGCCACTAATTCTGCCATTTTGTATGATGCTATTTGAATTTTATCTGATAATTTCACATTTTTTAAAATGTGTTGCTTGTTTGTTTTTTGTATTTAAAAAGTCTCTCAAAAAAAATCTTTTCATTTTGAAGTAAGGTTTTCATGCTTAGTTGTAAAATATCATTCCAATTTTGCAGAAATCATTGCACTATTAGCAAGTTTAAATTCATATAAATAACACAAAGGTATTGGATAATTTGTATCACCTGTCATGTAAAACTGTAATTGATATATTCATCCATATACTAATGATTAATTTTACATTTGTTTGAACAGCTGGGCTTTTCACTTAAAAAGGCTGCCTGTTCATTCTCATCATTATTGTTTGAACTTGTTTCATAATTATTTTTCTTATGATAATTCTATCCATCATTTCTAGAGATATAAAATTTATTACAAGTTATAATTATCTATACTGCATAATAAATGCACATGTACCACCTCCACTTGAAAACAAAGACAAAAAGAAACTGCAGCAATAGCTAAATATCTGACCTCCATTTCTTTGTTAGTAGTGGGATGGAGTAGCAGACAAAGCACATCAATTAGGCCAGATGCACGCAAGATGATGCAACGCATTATCAATATCTGGACTGCTAATGATCAATCTATTTTGTATGAAAATATTTAACATAGACAACACTTGTCCTATGTGACATGCATACTCACTTCCAATGTGATATCGATCTGCACTGTCTAGATCGGCATGAGTTGCCATACATACAATCAACATGCTGCCAATGCTAAAAAATATAATTAATATAATAATAATCAAAATATTTTGTAATCTAATCAAATTGAGATTTTAAATATTAAACTATAAACATAATTGCATTGACATAAAGATAAATATTATAAAATAGTTTGATACAATAATAATCTGTCCTTATTGTGGAACACTTTTGAAATGCTTATGGAACACTAGTTCTCTGCAGAACACAGGTTGGGAAACACTGATATAGATATAAAAAAATTAAATAAAAAAAATAATTCATTACAATGTCCTTCATGATGTAGCCATTCTTTATTATTACCAAATATAACAGTATGACAAGATCAGATGTAAAGAGAAAAATAGCATAGAAATACATAACTTTAGAGTATACTGACCTTTCTTACAATAAATGCTTAGACAAATTAAATTTCAAAGTTGTGCAAATCAAAGATACAACATATTTCATAAATTATTCTTACAACATATCTGAAATAAAGATTCTTAATAGTGCATTATCATATTCCAATAATACCGTTGAAAAAAAGGTGCTATTCGATGGATTGCAACAGATAAACATGAACATTCATAAATCAAGTTTGATAAATCTGAGTTGACAGTGATGAGTTACCATATTTACTATAACTGATCTTGATTGGATAAAATATTTAACATAGAAGTGCAAATTAATGTAGCAACAGATATGTTGGAATAAAAAGCAATTGATTATAATGAGAATTTATAAACATTTATAATAGCAGCAAAAATTTCATAAAAAAAATATTCACAGATTTTACAGAGATGCTGAAATTATCTCTGATACCATCCCCACATATAATAATCATTATCAGATAAATAATAAAAATATAGAGGATTATAGTATAAAACATACTGAGTAACAGCAAATACACATATTATATATGCAAGTCATGTGATATTTGAACATTGAATTGACTAAGTGAAAAATATATTTAATATAAAGCCAGGATTTTAGTATGAAGAGATGGGTCATTACTTCCTTAGGATTTGAAAAAAAAATCCAAGTATTCATATGTTTTTTAAAACAATTATTTAAATAATGATTTTGCTATCATTTAATTGTATTTACTCCATTACCTAGCTGAACTCTCTGCATTAAGACAGTTAGTTAACTAACTTACCTGTATATCTAAAAAATTAAAAAAATAGTAAAAAGTAAAATAATCTTTAATAGCATGAGAACTTAGTTACTTGAAAAATTCTTACAGTTCCCTACTTGAATATCTATCTATACTAGCACATAGCAGATAAATATACTAATCTATGCTCAATAAAACTCTTAAATTAAAAAATTGATACAATATTACACACAATTTCATATTTTTATTCAATAGTACATTGGCTTTCCTAATTATTCTTTTTGCATATAATATTACTATTTTTTATTGTAAATATCTAAAACTATTTAAAGGTTGTGAAATTTTGAGAATTATAATTAAACATTTAACCATTTTTTTCTTTACAAGCTTTTCATCCTAAAGAGTTTTTTTTTTTTTATTAAAAAAAAAGAAACAATTTAAAAAGAAAAAGCACTCTAACTAATCCACCCTTTTTTTCTTAACCAATGTTATCAGCTAATAGTCCTCCAAGTAAAAGCATTTACTAGAAATCAACCTGCTATCAGTCACTGTCAACTGACATGATAAAATGTTTCAGATATTGATTAAATTGAGTTATAGTGTCAGAGTTTCAAAAACTAAGCAAAATGATGTGCCCTATTCCTTCAGCAAGTAGTAATAAACAGTAAAGTGAAGATCAATAAAAGGAATAGTATTAAAATCTTAAAAAAACTATTTATAAACCCCTATAAAAATATGCATTTTTACACATGACATTTAGGAAAATATCACTAATGATGTATTTAATGCATTATTTAAGATAAAATTATTTCAGAGCTAAAAAATATATTATAGACTTTCAATGGTTACATAAGCTTCAATTATGTAAAATCTACATATCTAGTAAAGTGAAAGACAACCATTGTTTATAATCCATATTATTTAATGCAGGAAAAGCTATTAAATGAAGATTTATTTCATCACTATCTTTTATTTACTTGTCTAAGTTCACTTATATATATATATATGGATTTAAACATCTAATTTAATATACCAAAAAATAAAATCTATAAATATTTTATGTGGACCAACCTCAATAGCATTAAATGTAGTTAAAATTCAATATAAAATAATAGTTATGTTTAAACGTGATTTTGGCCAAACTTACATAATTGATGCTTATTTAGTACACAATCTTTGCCATTTCTGTTTCTAAGGGGAACCCCAAATCCACGGCTGATGCAACCAAGTGATAAAGTTGCACAACAGCGATAAATGGTGTTCCAATTATTTTGGACATTTCCTACAAATCTGCAATTTTCCATCCACAATTAAAAAATAAATGTGCAAATTTTGTATAACTTTGCTCAAACAAGTCATGTGACCATTTGTTTAAAAAATCATATGTTCAACCAAAAGATTGATCATAAAATTGCATAAGCTCAAACAAGAAATGTGTATAAGCTAAAATAAAATTGCATAAGCTAAAATAAAATTGCCTAAGTCAAACTCATCTAGAAATCAAAATATCAAGGATATTAGGAAATTAGAATATGACAAAAACAAAATCCTACACCATAGTAGTCGCATGACCAAAATGTCAAATTATTATTATTAAATATGAAAAAATAACCACAAAAGGTTAGCATAATTATTATAATAAAACAAAAAAATAGCAAAACTCAAAATTTCAGAAACATTTAGCAAAAAGCAAGTATATCAATGGAAAAAAAAAATCCAATGACATAATCATGTGACCACAAGATCAAATTATTATCACAATCAAATATGAAAAAATACGCACAAAGTGTAATTACACAATAAAAAAAAAAAAGGCAAATATAGACTAACCTATGGAATAAATAAAATGTGCTTATGCTTATGGCCGTAATATAGAATTTGATCAAAATTATTTATTAAGTGGTGATCATTTCAAATAGTTTATGAAATATTTGACAAAAAAAACACAACAAATTACTATTGTCTATGTCTATTATTGAGTTCATTAATATTGTAACCTCCAATAACACTATTAATAAATATAGAATATCAAAACAGGCTCGTCTCAGCCTGAACATAAGCCTATCCAAAGAAGTAAGACTTGGCTAACATGAGCATGAGCATGAGGCTAAAGGAAGGACACAAAGTATCACCAATTCTTATATTACCTTATATCAGCCCTACATCTACTATGGTTTATAAGTCAAAATTACAAAACAGAATATTAGAAACAAGTTCGGCAAGAATATGCATGAGCAAATTTAAATAGAAGTCACAAAGTGTACATGAAAATAATAACCTCCAATATTAAACATCTATTAAATTAAGTTTACAATTTAAGCAAAAATATTACAGGATAAATTTAGTTTGCAATACCAATAAATATTTAATGATCAGGTCTATGAAATGAATATGGGATTTGAATTATGAGTTGGGTGATAAATGAATTAAGATGTAGATGATTAAATGGATGATGAAAAACAAATAATAATTAATTAGTGAGAATGAATGAACTTGAGAATGAGGAAAAGAAATAGGAAATGTGTCAGGGTTATGAATAATTAAGATGGTGATAGAATAAGGGTTAATAAAGGATGAATTAATTATGATAATGATTTAAGATGAAGTGAGGATGAAAAATAAAAGAAAGAAAAACATGGATGAACTATGATAACGATGTTGATGATGAAGAATGAGATCCTGAACTATAAAACTAATATTATGTCAAACAATAGAAAGACAATAATAAATTAAAGCAAGAGATTCTAAACTTGACTAAAACAAAATATTTAACCACTAAATTACAATGAGTCATAAATTTTAAATTAAGAAAGAAACTTACATTTTAAAATTATACAGAATCAATTAAACAATAAGAATAAACATAAGAGATCAAGGCTAAGCATAATAAATAACTTCAAAAATGAAAAATTAATAATAAAGTTAAAGTTGAGACTATTAATAAATAATTTACTTTTCTCAGGGTTCAAATAACGTAAATATTTCCATTTTAAAAGATATATTTGGATCAGTGAGAGGGATTTTGTCACTACCTAAATATAACAAGCAAAGACAGCTCATAAAACAAAATGTAATTAATAATAAGCTTTTGACAATATGAACTTTAAATTTTATGAAGTATTAATAAAATTTTAATAAAATAAATATAATAATCTACAAACTATCTTTTATTTAATGACCATGGGCAATATGATCAAGATCAGTGAATGAAACAGGTTATTCCAAATCTAAATATTTAATCTTTGGACTATTGTTTAAAAATAATACTAGTACTTAAGATCAATAGTGTTTTAATCAATATGAAATAACTTCAATAACATTATTTAATAATAAAATTTTATATACTCTAAATCTAAGTGCGTAACAAAATTTATTTAGATATGCTAACATATAATAAAATCTATATTAATTGATGGTGATTTTTACAACAATAAATAATGTGGATAGCAATAACAGTATGGATAGTGATTAGCAGTATGGATAGTGATTAGCAGTAAGGTCACAGATAACTAAATATATTATCAAACAATATATTTACATTATTTAAAAATTTTGTGACTGTCCTAATAATATCAAGGAAAACATACATAATCTTAGACAATTGTGACAAAAATTTACATAATAACAAGATTTAATTACATCATTTTATAATTAAAGGAAGATCTCTTAGGATCTATTTACCAGTTTAATAAATTATTACATTTTTATTTATTATTATTCAAATCTATTACTCACACTGAATTTATTTAACTTACTATGCATTTTATATTTTAAATTATTATCTTTTAATTTATTATTACTCAAATTTATTATGTACAATGAATTTACTTTTGACTTATTATACTTTTATATTTTACCTATTTATTAATAGCATAATTTTAAGAACTTATCCACTTTAAATAAACACAGGCAATATATTTGAAAATTCCTATTCAATGGTTAATAAGCTACCAATATTATTACAAAGGATAACCCAATAAATATACTGTAACGAGATAGCGTTACATCGGTATTAAACCCAGGAAACATATATCAGAACGGGACAAGTCGATAAACACACACACCCCAGCAAGCAACCTAAAGCACTCGTAATTTGTTTTCGTAACCTGTAATAGTTTTTTTTCCTCTCATAAAATACATTTATAAAATATAGATAGTAAACGTCCAAGTAAAGGATTATAGCTGTCAGGTAATAAAATTTAATAAAACAGCCTTCGCGAAGAAATAATAAAAGAAATATAATTTACTCTTTGAAATAATAAATATAATTTGCTCTCCTAAAATAATAAAAGATAATTGTCATTTGAAGACGCCACGGGGTAATTAAATATGTTTATGTTAGAATTATAATGTTAACTAAAGTAAAACTTATAGAAAAGATTTGAGGAAAAGATTAAATGCTCGACTTCTAAATTTAATACAGCTTGTATTGTTCTTGTAAAACACACGCACACACGCATGCACTCGAGGTGTGAAGAAGTAAGGTTGGTTGAGTAAGATTGCAACAAAAGATTGTCTCGAAAGAAATATTGCCTTTAGCACAAGGATTGAGAAACAGTTACCTCAAACACGGACCTGAACGGCAGCTCCAGGAACACGGAACTCTGGGGGTAGATTGGATCCTCCGATAAGGATCACCCGGTATAAATATCAGTTAAAAACTATTCAAAAAAAACCAATCTGGTTATTATTATTATTGTAGTTCAACTTTGAGCTGTTCTTTTTTCTTCTGAACCACCCCTTGCTTATTTTTATCCAAATGCTTATGCTTTTTATTTTATCAAGATAGTTGTTCTGAAATAACGTATATTATTCTTCCGCATTCAAGATGATCACTACGAAATTAATATTAAGAGCGTCGACTGTCATGAGGGGCTAATAAACCCTTCAGTGACTGATTGGCGCTCCGCTACTAATTGTCTCCGAAGCTATGACATTACAATAACATCGTCGTGTGAAGTTAATGCTCCCAATAAAAAAAAATCATGTTCCAAGAAACCCAAACTCGTCCAGACCATCCGATACTCATTGTAAGCAAGCGAACCACTCCAGCTGCGGAAACCAAATCAAATCCTAGGTAAATATGTTTTATATTATGTTCACTCACTCACTTTATAAACTCGTGAGGAAATCTCGTAATTAACCAACATAAACTTGCATAAACAAATCTTAAAACTTTCCTCGTGATGATAACTTATCTTAGCCATAGAACTTTGTAAACATGAACTTTGAACTTAAGTGAATCTAAGAAAAGATAATATATTTTCTCAAATAGAAAGGAACTTTATTTCGATATTCACATTGTGTTATGTTTAATTATGATTCTCTGTGAGCGTGAATGTATGTGCGCGTGTGCAATAAACCAAATTAATAATGTTTCTTTTCACATTTAATAAATTTATTCAATATTTAACCAAGTCGAGCATTTCTCAAATCTTTTCATACATCGGAAGAGCGTAGTTTATTTAATCTTTAATAATTCATCGTTGAAATATGTTTAGTTAAGTTTAAATTTCATTTCAATTTGTTTCTTTATGAATTATGTCAACATCGTGCCGTAAGTCACGATGTTTCTTATTTAACCTTAGTTAAGATAGATTTAAGAGCGGGCGGGTCTATAATCAATCGAAGTAAACGTCAAATAATTATGTTATATACGATATATCGGGGGGATGAACTTGTAAGCCTAGTGTTCGGGAGATCGTAAACGAACCACCTCATTGGTCACAAACAACCAATAATCAAGTCAAGTGCGAGGATCAATCAATTAACAAACTAAACTTATTTCCCATTAGTGAACTGTGCGTCTTTTCCGTAAGGAGTTGTCTTTGAAAACAATCATATAACGGCCTTGAGTAACCTTATTGGTCCATGCTGGGAGTTTGAGCTAGTGGGTGGGATTAGACTTCGAAATCGTTTTGATGTGATGTAAGGTGATGCGAGTAATTAAATTCCACTTAAATAATCGTGTCTGGCGCCCCCTTGTGTGGATAGTGAATAACTATCGATATAAGTAAATAAATAAAGCTTTACGCTATGTCATGTTTATTTCGAAGCCCGTAATCTCGGTGGGAGAGGGTACCTATTACAATTGGCGCTTCCAACGTGAGGCTAATACAAATGAAGCTTCCAAACGTAAAGTTAATGAAAAAAAAATGTGTTAGAGAAGCAAATCAAGATATTAGCAAAAGCGGCCGAACCTCGGAAAAGACGCAAAACTTTTTTCATGTAAACAAAAGCTTGAACAAAAAAAAATAAACAAACGGAACAAAATCGCGGCGATTCTTAACATCGCAAATCTGTAAACAAAACATCGGGAACCGGAGCAAAATAAACAGAATAAATAAAACATAGCAGGAGATAAGGGAGCAGACGCCGATCAGTCGCTGTCACCATAAAACGAATAAAATCAAAAGTAAAAAGAACCACATTCCCGTAAACAGTAGTGACAAAAGTTATAATAGGCCAAATAAATCAAGATCAACGAGACAATAAACAGAATGGAGGGAAAATGGATTAAAATCGAGCATTTCAAAGGAAAGGGAGATGAGAACCCGTGTCGACATGTAGAAAGTCTGAAGAGGTTATTTTCATGCGGGCAGTTTAGCGAAGAATCCAAAATAGCGATCGCATGTAGCCACATCCAAGGGGAAGTTGTAGAATGGTGGGAGGCAATGAAAAACAAACCAGAGACATTCGAGGAATATCAAAGGGCCATCATGAGAAGATATTGGGGATTACCCCAGCAGGAAAGGGAAAGATGGGAAATCGAACAAAACAAGAAGGAAGAAGAGGAAACATACAGTACCTTCGTCCAGAGACAGGTGGCAAGATTAAAAAAAATAGACAAATATCAAATACCAGAGGAGCAGCAAATTAAGATAGCGGGACGCAACCTACCCAGGGAGATCAAACAAATCATTGAAAGGGAAACCGAAATAACAGGGGTGCTGAAGAAACTTCAGGCAATCGAAAACGACGATTATTTTAACCAAGAGGAGGACGATGGGATCAGGATAGCCAATATAACACAAGATGGGGGGGAAGGACCTCGGAGAAAACAGGAATGCCCAATAATCGACGTGTCAATCCAAGGGATCAATGCAAGGGCTTTGCTGGATACGGGATGCCAAGTATCCGTAATGGCACAGGAAGTTTTCAACAAGATCGCCCAAGGGCCAACAGAGATGAAAATCCTACCGTTAAAAGGGACCCAAATTGTACTGGCCAATGGGAAAAAGGCGAGAATACAGACCAAACAAGTGTGGGCGAATATCAGCATTGCAGGACAGGAATTTACCCAGGTCGTACTAATACTGGAGGGCTTAATCCATGACTTAGTATTAGGGTCGGATTTCATGAAAATGGCTAAATGTAACATCGATTATGGGACCGAGCTAGCAAGGATCAACGCAGTCACAGTGCCTTTCAAAAGCAAAGTGGACGAAGAACCAGAAGGACAAAGGAAGCTGCAATGCATCGCGGTAAAAGGGGAAATCAAAAAAAGAATCAAGGAAATAACTGGACCAGACAAAGGGCAGAAAGAAAGAATTCAAGAGATATTGGGGGCGTACGAAAGTGTCTTCTCGGACAAACCGGGAGTAATTAAGGGGTACGAACACCGGATCCGATTGAGCACCGGCCACCCATATCAGACAAGGGCATACCCGATCCCGTTCCAATACCGTAAGGAAATTGAAACCCAGTTAAAGCAGATGACGGAGTGGGGAGTCGTTTCAAAATGTACCTCGCCATACAATAATCCCATCCTAGCTGTGAAAAAAGGGGACGGGTCAATACGATTGTGCCTCGACGCTAGGCAACTAAACAAGGTAACGATCCCGGACACAAACGCCCCACCCGTCATGAACGAACTAATGACCAGGTTCCGGAACAAGCGGATTTTTTCCACGATGGATTTAACAAATAGTTACTGGCAAATGAGCCTCCACCCCGACGACCGAAAGTACACCGCATTCAAATATAACGGAAGGGCGTACCAGTTCAACCGTGTGCCCTTTGGATTAAAGAACAGTGGGGCAGGCTTGGTACAATGCCTGGACCAAACCCTATCTGACGAGGTAAAAAAATTTGCGACGATGTACGTGGACGACATCATCATAGTGTCCAATGATATCGAGGAGCATTGCCGGCACTTAGAAAGGCTACTCCAAGAATGCGAGCAGAAGGGGATCAAAATCAATATCAAGAAGAGCCATTTTGCGACACAGGAGGTCAAGTTCTTGGGACACATAGTAAGCCCGGATGGAGTGCGGCCTAACCCCGAAAAGATCAAGGCGATCCAAGAATTCCCCGCCCCGAAGAAGAAGAAGGACATTAAGGCATTCCTCGGAATGTGTACCTTTTATAACAAGTTCTACGAGAACTTCTCCCACGATATGGAGCCCTTGTTACAATTACTAAGAAAGGAGCAAGCATGGGTGTGGGGCGAGAAGCGGGAACTGAGTTTCCGGAGAGTAAAGGAAGGGTTCCTGAAACAAACCATATTGACATACCCGGACTTCGACCAGATGTTTTGGGTACAGACGGACAGCAGTGACATCGGGCTGGGGGCCACATTGTACCAGAAGGGGCCGGAGGGAGAACAGAGAGTGTTGGCGTTCATTAGTCGGCTACTTAAAGACCCGGAAAGAAGGTACACGGTCACCGAGCGAGAAGCCCTCGCCATAGTGTGGGCGTTCAAAAAATTCCGCCAGTACCTGGTCGGGTCCAGAGTGAGGGTAGTTACTGACCACTGGAGTCTGGAATTTCTAAACAAAAGCTTCCTGACAAACAACAGATTGGTGCGATGGAGTTTAGCCCTGCAGGAGTTTCAATATGAAGTAGAATACTGCAAAGGAAGGGATAACGTGATCGCGGACACGCTGAGCCGTTACCCCGTAGGAACTCAGACAAATGCGGAGGCAGATGAGTTCGCATACATAGCCGCCACGACCCGACAAGACAAGAAGGGAGGGCTTAAAGCAGGCGACATTCGAAGGAGCCAGGAAGAGGACGAGGACTGCCAACAAATAATAGGTTATTTATGTAGAGGGAAGCCGAAGGCGGGCTCTTACCAGAGGGAAGAAGGGACCGAAGGGGGTCCGCTATGGAAATATCGGGACCGATGCATTACCCTGGGGGGATTACTCCAAAGGAAAACAGGGAATGGGAAACAAACCCGGATTGTAATCCCGAAAGAAATGCGAGGTCGGATGATTGACGAGACACATCGGGAACGCGGCCATTATGGAGCAAACAAGACTGAGGGATACCTTAGCAATTGGTTTTACTGGCCTGGAATGCACCGGGATATCGCCACAAGATTGCGGGGGTGCGATGTCTGTGCGAGGACCAAACCGCTAAATCGGTCAAATGAAGGACCCCAGATACCAATTATCATCCGGGAACCAAACCACACCGTGGCGATCGATTATTACGGGCCGTTACCGATGGCCGGGGGAAGAGATATATATTGGTCGCATACGATTTGTGTTCCAAAATGGTCGCCGCGTACCCCATGGCCCGGGCTAACGCACATCAGACCATCAAATTGTTGGAGACAAAACAGTTTCCCATCATCGGGAAGCCTAAGTACATCCTATCGGATCATGGCACACCATTTGTGTCGAAAACTTGGAGGCAGTGGATAAATCGAACGGGGATCAAACACCACATGACGTCGATCCGGAACCCGAAGAGCAACCCGTGCGAGCGAGTAATGCAGGAATTGGGACGGTTATTCCGTGTGTACACTGCGGGAGATCATCGGAAATGGGTCCGGGAGGTTCCCCGGATCACTGAAATGATCAACTCCTCAAGGAATGAGTCAACTGGATTTGAACCAAGCCGACTCCATTATGGGCAACCGATACCTTATCCATACAATGACAGGCCCACAATCCGAACCGGAAAAATCGATAGGAAACAAGACAATCAGATAGCGCTACGAAGACTGGAGCACATGGGAGAAAGGCGAACGCAGACCAATAAGCCAATCCGGAATACGTTCAAAGTGGGCGACAGAGTGATGGTAAAGGCCAACCCGGTCAGTCGACCCGGACAAAACATCTACAAAAAATTCCTCGACATCTATGAGGGCCCATACGAGATCGTCAGGGCATATGGAAACAACGCCTTCGCGTTGACCCACGGAAAGGGAACGTTCAATGCAAGAGCACTGAAGAGGGCCGAATAAGTTCGCTCCTTCACCGAGCTAAAACCCGCAGCATCGGATTTTACTCTACACCGGGCCGGGAGATATGTAACGAGATAGCGTTACATCGGTATTAAACCCAGGAAACATATATCAGAACGGGACAAGTCGATAAACACACACACCCCAGCAAGCAACCTAAAGCACTCGTAATTTGTTTTCGTAACCTGTAATAGTTTTTTTTCCTCTCATAAAATACATTTATAAAATATAGATAGTAAACGTCCAAGTAAAGGATTATAGCTGTCAGGTAATAAAATTTAATAAAACAGCCTTCGCGAAGAAATAATAAAAGAAATATAATTTACTCTTTGAAATAATAAATATAATTTGCTCTCCTAAAATAATAAAAGATAATTGTCATTCGAAGACGCCACGGGGTAATTAAATATGTTTATGTTAGAATTATAATGTTAACTAAAGTAAAACTTATAGAAAAGATTTGAGGAAAAGATTAAATGCTCGACTTCTAAATTTAATACAGCTTGTATTGTTCTTGTAAAACACACGCACACACGCATGCACTCGAGGTGTGAAGAAGTAAGGTTGGTTGAGTAAGATTGCAACAAAAGATTGTCTCGAAAGAAATATTGCCTTTAGCACAAGGATTGAGAAACAGTTACCTCAAACACGGACCTGAACGGCAGCTCCAGGAACACGGAACTCTGGGGGTAGATTGGATCCTCCGATAAGGATCACCCGGTATAAATATCAGTTAAAAACTATTAAAAAAAAACCAATCTGGTTATTATTATTATTGTAGTTCAACTTTGAGCTGTTCTTTTTTCTTCTGAACCACCCCTTGTTTATTTTTATCCAAATGCTTATGCTTTTTATTTTATCAAGATAGTTGTTCTGAAATAACGTATATTATTCTTCCGCATTCAAGATGATCACTACGAAATTAATATTAAGAGCGTCGACTGTCATGAGGGGCTAATAAACCCTTCAGTGACTGATCGGCGCTCCGCTACTAATTGTCTCCGAAGCTATGACATTACAATAACATCGTCGTGTGAAGTTAATGCTCCCAATAAAAAAAAATCATGTTCCAAGAAACCCAAACTCGTCCAGACCATCCGATACTCATTGTAAGCAAGCGAACCACTCCAGCTGCGGAAACCAAATCAAATCCTAGGTAAATATGTTTTATATTATGTTCACTCACTCACTTTATAAACTCGTGAGGAAATCTCGTAATTAACCAACATAAACTTGCATAAACAAATCTTAAAACTTTCCTCGTGATGATAACTTATCTTAGCCATAGAACTTTGTAAACATGAACTTTGAACTTAAGTGAATCTAAGGAAAGATAATATATTTTCTCAAATAGAAAGGAACTTTATTCCGATGTTCACATTGTGCTATGTTTAATTATGATTCTCTGTGAGCGTGAATGTATGTGCGCGTGTGCAATAAACCAAATTAATAATGTTTCTTTTCACATTTAATAAATTTATTCAATATTTAACCAAGTCGAGCATTTCTCAAATCTTTTCATACACTTAAAAGCGTAGTTTATTTAATCTTTAATAATTCATCGTTGAAATATGTTTAGTTAAGTTTAAATTTCATTTCAATTTGTTTCTTTATGAATTATGTCAACATCGTGCCGTAAGTCACGATGTTTCTTATTTAACCTTAGTTAAGATAGATTTAAGAGCGGGCGGGTCTATAATCAATCGAAGTAAACGTCAAATAATTATGTTATATACGATATATCGGGGGGATGAACTTGTAAGCCTAGTGTTCGGGGCGTAAACGAACCACCTCATTGGTCACAAACAACCAATAATCAAGTCAAGTGCGAGGATCAATCAATTAACAAACTAAACTTATTTCCCATTAGTGAACTGTGCGTCTTTTCCGTAAGGAGTTGTCTTTGAAAACAATCATATAATGGCCTTGAGTAACCTTATTGGTCCATGCTGGGAGTTTGAGCTAGTGGGTGGGATTAGACTTCGAAATCGTTTTGATGTGATGTAAGGTGATGCGAGTAATTAAATTCCACTTAAATAATCGTGTCTGGCGCCCCCTTGTGTGGATAGTGAATAACTATCGATATAAGTAAATAAATAAAGCTTTACGCTATGTCATGTTTATTTCGAAGCCCGTAATCTCGGTGGGAGAAGGTACCTATTACAATACTTAAAATATAACGGTTTAAACTACTATAAATTACTAGAAACTGTTGACTTCTAGCTTTAATCCATTTATTTAAGTTATTAAACAGCCAATAACTGCTTTAAGAGTTAAGACTATCATTTTCCTATCGTTTAATTATTAGTTTTAGCTTATAGGACTCTTTTAAGATTAAAAAAAATTATTACATGAACCTTTTAACTTTTGAAGAAGAATATCAGCATTTTAATGAGTATAAATGATAAATAACATAGCTTAATGGTATAGATGGAATCATCTCAAGTGAATAGGCAAAAATAAAAATTTCAAACTTCTCTTAACATGATAAATATACATATATGTGTGTGCTTCAAGTATATATCTCTACCATATTAATGATTAAATGTCTTTACTATTCAGACCCTTATCCATGGCAGATATACATGACAAGGCATGAAATATTTACAAAGCAGATAAAATTAATAAAAAAAAAATCATTAATTCATTATTACATCGCGAATCTGACAACTATTTTACAATATTATATCAATGTATGTACAATAGCTTCATTATCCAATTCCAATTGTAGAAGTTCCATCTTCTTTGCCCCCCCCCACCCATATATGTATAATTCCCTAAAGTTGATAGGAAAGAGCATCCACACTAGAAGATTAATCATTCATACTGAATAAACATAAATTGTTAGTATACAATTAACAAATAAAACAAACTCTCTCATGTAGTAGTAAATGTACTTAATATGGAATAGTATCAAAAAATCTTACCTCATTCCATATAATAATGGTGATGATGATCAATGCAGGTCACTACGGAGGGAAACCTGACCTAAACTTTATTTAACAAAAGAAATTGTCTAACCTAATAATGTCCCCCCCCCGTACTTTGATGATTTCGATTACAGTGGCCTCTCCAATGTTGTAGACATTCAGGTTTCCAAGCATGAAAGTGAATTAAAAATAGAATTCTCAAATATACATATATATATATAATAATACATAATAAATTAGAACTTTCTTCAAATCATCTTGATTAATGTCTTGGAATTTGGAAAATAATGTTTGCATAGATACAATTTATCTCTCTTTGGGTCATCCTTCATTGATAAGTCATGCATCACTCATGGAAACTACTCACCAATGTGTTTGAAATGTTATTTTCATTTTTTGTAGTTGTTTTCCTTCTGGATCCATCTAGACATTTAAGACAGGACATTAGATGTTTCATTAGTCATTATACAGGTGAATATTAAATCATTATGCTTATTATGATCAAGGATAATAGCACTCCAGCCCTATGGCAATGTTAATTAGCCAGAATACAATGCTCTGCAGTTCATAAAAGATTTGAATTTCCTTAATTCGCTATTGGTATTTAATGGCTCTTATAAGAAAATAATTATTTCATCATATATATATATGTCGGCAATGTTCTATTTCTTTACTTTATCAGTATTCGAATAATAACACCATTTTTATTTTAAATGTCAATTTAAAAGCAGTTGTTATTTTTATCCAACTGCACAAATCTGCAAAACTTTTTCTAATTAAATATCGGCTATAGTTTTTATAATTTTGCACTACAAAGATTAGACGAATAATTTGGAATGTTTGAATAAATCATCCATATTCTCTTAGATTCAAACATTCAATTTTTAGATGTTGATGTTATACAGCTATTATGTCCTTTTGAAAATAATAAAAAACAATGGAAATGAACTGCCTTTGCTTTTATACTGGGCTTAGTTTCCATTTACTATACTTGCATTTCTATTTCCTTTTCCATTGCTGTATGTGTCTATTGTTACATGTATTATATTGATTGTAAGTAAAATAAAATTATGTAATACAATTCTGCTTTCACATTCCACACTTGATTATCTAGTGATTGGCTTGTCATTAGGCTATGTGTACCAAGTCTAAGACTTGTATTATGATGTAAAAAATACATTAACATTTAATTAATTATTGATATACATATATATTTGTATGATTTCTTTAACTAGGGTTTTTATCCCTTTATTAGATAATGGAAAATAGTCTATTGTGACATTTATTTAATATAGTATTTAATAAAATAAATGTTTGTTGCATATATATGTGTGTATTTTACTCTATAAAATGATAATGCATGCTCAACCACCTGTTAGTTAATCTTGAATTTTAAATGAGTTTGATTTGGTGGTGGGAATAAACAAAGGCTGGACTCAATCAGTGTAAGCTACCCTTACAACTCCCCTACTCTTACAGAGTTAAAATTTTAAGCTATGATTAAAATTTAAATACTTAAACAGTGTATACATTTCATTTAGCATTGTATTGTCTGTTTTACTTTTTTTAATAAAAAAAGGGTTATGAAACCTGCTCATTTCATCTTTTGACATTTCAACTGTATATATATTCTTGATGATTAGCTTTTCCATTAAACCACATTACCATAAAGTGGGATTCATATATGGGTCTTTTTTTATTTATTTATGATGGCTATATAGTTTGAACTCAAACAGTAATGTGTCTCTATTACAGATGGTGCATAGTTTAATTCATTAGCTTCATCCTAATTGCTTTTGAGACTTATTGGATATTTTTGAAGGTGTAAATGAAACATTGGAATATCCATTATTCCATATGGATCAATTTCTGGTCTCAGTTGACTCTAAAGTATTCCAGCAATTGCTTTTGTGCTTACCCAGATATACTGTCATCATAAAATCTTGACCCCATTTTTATTTATTTTTGTCACCTCCCTTTCTTTCCTAGTCTCAACTAAAATTCATGCCTCTTTTAACTTGTATGTAATCTGAATGTATTAGGTGGTCACTCTGATTGATCAAAATAATGCTTTAAACTGAGGGCATTACATGAGCCCTTAATTTCCCCTTCCACATTTATTCAAACCACATATGGATCCGATTGCTTCACAATAGTGAAGGGTCCTTCATATTTGTGATAAAAGTTTTGACTTATTTTCCAGTGGTTTACTTAGGATGTGTGTCTTGACAAAGACTTTATCCCCTATTTTAAAGTTGTATACAGTCCTTTTCTTGTTTTTATTTCTTTGTTCAGCCTTATCCATTAGTTGTTCTACCTCACTCTGACTTTGTTTAACTGTAGGTTGGTATTTGGTGAATAATATAGGAATAGATTGATTAAACTGTAGTCTAATGGGTGTGACCTGTCTATTCATTCACATTCTAATTGATGTATCTGACTACACAGTTTGCTTTACCCATCCCTTATGCTCATCCTCTGTGTAAGTCCTGAACAAACCACTCAGCACACACATTCACAAGGGTTTAACTGTGAATTCCTAATGGACACAAGAGCAGGTCTTATTTGAGATTTCTCCACCCATTTTTTCCATTCTTTGGATAGGAAAAACATCACGATCTGTTAAGATGGTTTTGGGCTTCCCTATCCTAGTGAATTGGAGGGTGTCTAATACCTTGAGTGTATGTCTGATATTAGGTGGTGATATTGAGTAAACAAACATATTTAGAGAAAAGATCGTAACAGACCAATAAGTATTTCTGTTTATTAAATGGGGATGGACCATAATAATCAATCACTAAGATCTCATTTGGTCTTTTAGGTATGATAGACTTTAAAGTGTTACTATAGCTTTGGTTTACTGGCTTGGCTTGTAGACACCCTAAACAATCTCAGTGACCTCAAGATTCCTTATACATTCTTGGTGAGTAGAATCAGTTTTTCAATGTATATTGTTTTGTGGGCACCAGTGTTGGTACAAACAGTAGACATACTTTATGAGTGGGTACCCAATGTTTTAGGTACTATTACTCTCCACTCATTCATATTTCTATTTACTCTATATGCTAAGCCCTTGATTTCTAACTTATAATAAGTAAAATTCTTTGGTGCATTCAAAACTTTCTCTCCTCTCAAAACTTTTATAATTGGGTTTAAATCTGGGTCTTCAAATTTTAATTGGGGTATATTCTCTAAATTGTTTTCTACATCACTACCAGTCATTAAATTGACATTTGTAATGTAGACATTCTCTACAGACAAATGATTGTTCTGACCTATATGAGTTTAAACTAAGCACATCAGCCACAACATTCTCGGATCCCTTACAGTATTGCATTGTGTAATTGAATTCCTGTAACAGCAAACACCATCTGACTATGACCATTCCATGTAGCTATGATTCAGGAATTTGAAGCTTTTGTAGTCTATGATCACTATACCCCTCCGATCCAAAAAGCATCTGTTGAAACTTTTGATAGGCCCACACTATCGCTAATGCTTCCTTCTCAGTAACTGAGTGATTTATTTCTTGACCCTTCAGGAGCTGGCTGATAAAGACACCAGGTTTGCTGTCTTCCTGGATTTGGAATAATGCCCACCCCCCCAATCTGTACCACTACTGTCTGTTTGGACAATGAATGGTTTATTAAAATCAGGAAAGACTAACATGGTTTGCTCTAAAAATCCTGTTTTAATATTTGCAAATGCCTTGTTCTGTTCCTCAGTCCAGTTCTATTGCTCATCTTTCCTAATTAGTTTTAACAATGGTTCCATGTGGTCTGATAACTTCTGGCAGAAATGACTGTAAAAATTACATAGGCCTAAAAATGATCTAATTTGCTTTATGTTGGTCAGTTTAGGAAAGTTTTGAATGGCAGTGATCTTCTCTGGATATGACATAAAAAATACATTATTTAATTCATTATTGATATACATATATATCTGTATGATTTCTTTAACTAGGGTTTTTATCATTTTATTAAATAAGGTAAATTAGTCTATTGTGACATTTATTTAATATAATATTTAATAAAATACATGTTTGTTGTGCACCTATTAGCTAATCTTACATTTTAAATGAGTATGATTTGGTGATGTGAGTAAACAAAGGCTGGACTTAATCGGAGCATAAACTACTCTTACAATATATTAAGGGAGATGAATAAAGCAGGCCATTTAGCATGAATTTATAAATATATTAAGATGTTCCAGTGTAATAATCCCTAATGCCATTATATATAAAATTATACTCAAAATAAATAAATGTAAACTCTTTTAAAATACTTTACTATATTGTACAAATTTAATATTTTCATTTTTCTTTTAATTTTAAAAACAAAGAAATAACATAAGTCTTTTTTTTTCTTTGATTTTAAAAATCATGATAAACCTTTTATAGTCTTTCCTTAAAAACAGGTTGATGTATTTATAACTTTCTGTTAATTAATTTTGAAATATTTCTTTTAATAATATTTTGGTTATTTCAAAATAATTAATTCCTAAAGTTAAGTGAAAAATATTAAAGGTTTTGTTTTTTAAAAGAAGTCTATTTCTTCTTATAAAAATTAAGTATATGATTTACAGAATTTGAATGCATCCAACTGACCTGTTAACTGGTGAAAATGCCATTTTTTATGCATTTGTTTGAAGATATAACTTACAATAACTTTATAGTACATAATAAAGAATATAAAATATTAAATATTCCATAAAACTAACATTCCATGAAAAACAATAAAGTTAAAAATATATAATAATTACCATAAAATAAAAACAAAGAATTTAAACGTTTTTAAAAATATTAATTTTAAATTGATTCATAAATTTTTAATTTAGGTTTGTTAGTTTTAAAATAAGTGTTTTTTATTAATTATTAAAAATTATTCTACCTAAAATTTATAATAAAATGATATATAAGGCTATTTTAAAAAGTTGTCCCACAAGAAAACAAAACACAATTACAAAATAATGTAAGCCCTTTTAATTGTTACTAAATTTGTTATTATTATTAGAAGAATAAGTGAAATATCTTTGAAAAATTAAATAGTTCAAGATTATATCTGGAATTTGTTTTATTGATAAAATACCAACTTCATTAACTACTTTCATACTTCATTCAACATCTATGCTGAGTCACTAGTCTGTACAATTATAAAACATCAATAACATTAATTATTGTCTCACATATATGTGATGTCCAAAGTAATAAAGTCACACCATACACTATATATAGAAGCAAAAATTAAGATTTATCAGAAAAAATCAATTTACAATTTATTAAAAATTATAAAACAAAATGTCTAAACTCGGAGATAATTTTCTTAATCTTTCTTCATTAATGTTTAAATTCTATATCTTTGAAAAATAATAGAATTAATTATTAAATCATTTTAGAATTCTCTAATTTCATTAGGATAATAGAAGCCAATAGTAAGAAACTGAAAAGTGAGAGAAAATAGGCAAAGAGGCAATTATAAATATTTTATAGTATATTAGTAATTTAATATTATAAATGAAATTATTTGTTTTAAATACTAAAAATGCCCTTAATATTATTTTAAAATTCAAATTGATGAAGAGTCTGCTTCAACATTGACATTCAGAACAGAATGTCTAATTTTGTAATAGGTGAATATTCCACATTGAGAATAGAGTGGGTTATGAAAATGGAAATATTCATCCAGGAAGTAAGGCATATCAAATTCTAATTTTAATTATTATATACAGCATTAATAAGAAGTGATAGTAATGATTAATTATTCAATCTATCCTATCTTAAATTGAATCTAATGGTACTCAACTGGATAAATATCTAACTACAATAGAATAAGTTTAAGATCTAAATCTCCCTATTCATGAGCAACCTTTATATTAGAATAAAAGAACAAGAAGTCACCATAAAACTTATAAAATCTGGCATTACATCAACTTATCGTATCACCCATCATTTAAATCTCAAAATCTTATGTTATATCCATCTTTCTCCAGGCATACTTCATCAAGACTGGATGAAGAAGTAGAATACATACATGAAAAAGAATTAAAATATATCCGGTTTTTGAAAGATATTGAAGAAATAAACATAGTTTAATATCTATCAATCAATAACTTGAGACCAGAGAAAAATAATAAGGAATTTAATCAATAAATCCATTCTTATAATTTAAGAAAAAAAAACGCTCTGAGGAAAATATGCTGTGATCAAAGTTAAACATCATTTAAATATTATAAACAATTAATTATTTTTTCCTAAAAAGCTATTCTTAGGATTAGAGCCATGTGCTTTGATATAAAATTTTTCAGTCAAACTCATGCACAACAATGAAAAAAATATAATAGAATGTGGATTTTTTGTTCCTAATCAGTAGAAAAGTCTAATCAAAATAGTTTCAAACTGAATATTTTGAGTTGACTATTGAATAATCATAAATAATATTTTTTCTCATTATTTTAATAAGCCTGTAAATAGATAATATTTAAAAACATAGCATTAATAGATACATCTTCTTATGGAGAAACTAATTATGACATGTAAACCACAATGATAATTCACAAATCTGACCTCCAAAAAGTTATTTTAACAAGCTTATAAATTAATGCCCACTTTTTTGTATTAGTGATAATTAAAGTGGTTCATATTTATCCAACTATTTTATTACTATAAGATAGATAAATCCACCACTGACATTCAAAAGTGATAAAATATTTTACTAGCAGCAATCTTTTAATATATTAATCAAACCAATTTATGGCTTCAAAAATATTTATAATAATTTCAATAAGCCCATAAAAAAACATCTATTAAATATGTAGTGCTAATATAATATTTGCAATTAGGGTTGGTTTAAAATAGATGTTTTTTTATAAAGTAATAAGATTTGTAATTAAATAATGTAAAAAGTAAGAAGAAGAATAAAAAGTAGAAGAGGGAGATATCCTTGAAAATGACTGAAAAAAATATAAACAGTTGAAACGTTGGAGTTTGTATTATATAAATATATGTTCATTGTTAATATAAGAATATAAAGTTTTTGGAAAAAAAATGAGACGATTGTGTATTTGTTGATATTATTGAAGAACATATATATTTTAAAAGAAAAAATGATTGTATATTTATTGTGTTATAATATGTGATATAATAATTTATGAAGAAATTATTTCTGTTGTGTAGACCATAATAATAAGTTTAATCTCTTTTGGATCTCAGTGATTGATTTATTTACCACATAACAAAGTGTTAATGGAATAACAATGGACCAATTTTTATCTAACTAATAAATTAGAATTCATATAAGAAAGTGGCAATATTTATAAGTTTACTAACATGATTATTATAGCATGACTTATAAATTATTATTATCATTTATGCATCAAAATTAGTTTCTCTATAAAATATTTTATTGTAACATATTTCATAGCTATCTATTTATTTATGGCCTTATTAAATTTTAAATCTTAAATGTTATTTGAATCTGTAACTGATTTGATTACTAATAAAAGTTGATTGGTTGCTAATATAAAATTTCACCTCTTTAAGTCTCAATGATTAATTTATTCATCATATAATAATGTAGTAATTGAATAAAAGCAAACTATTTATTGTCTAACTAATAAATTAGCATTGATACAAGAAAGGATGTTATTTGCAAATTTGTTAAAATGACTCTATTAGGGTCTGATCTGTGAATTTTTATTATTGTTTGTATATTGGAGTTAATTTCTTTGAAGATTGATATAATGTTTTACCTGTGAAAATATTTAAATTATATTATTTTAGCAACCATTTATTTAAAATAATTTCTCTTCAATAAATACAAAAATGTTTATTAATGATTATTGATTCAGAAATTATGTTTCTTTTAACTTTAAATAAAAGCTTCAAATTTATTAAACATATCTATAATTGTTTGAAATGAAATGCATTTTAAGAGTTAATAGCTATTTTTCCCAAAGTTTAGAAGCATATTCGAAATATAAAAATATTATTTAGTTTTTAATTATTTAATCAATTCTAGATATAAATATATTAAATGAAAGTCTCTTCAAGATTATATATACTGTGCCTATTCCAATTTAGCCTGTGGATAAATTGTAATAATGTGCATAAAATAAAAAACAGAAAGAAAGTCATATTTTCTTATATAGGGAGTGAAACTACAGGGCACTCAAATTCAAACCCTACATGATCAAGTTTCCAAAAGCTTAGGACAGAAAGAGAAAGGGGGAAATATTTATGCTCTTTGTTTGTTGTGTATTGATAAAGAAAAAAAAACCAAAAGAATAGTATAAACCTTGAATTATTTAATAGTTGTCTGGAGGATTAGAACACATGTAAACAGTTGTCTGTGGACACAAATTATTCAGTTAATCATTTTCACATTTTTGATTATTAACTTTCTTCAAAATGAATCTATGCTTACTAAATTCTGTTATTCTTCCTATAATAATAATTTAAGTCTAATGGTTTTAATAATTTAGTTTTGAATATTAAATTATAGTTTGTAAAAATTATTCAGATTATTTTAATAGGCAGGTTTTTCTGAATGTCTGAATATATGAGTGTGTGCTTGTATTTTTACATAAATAAACTCACAGTTATATATATATTGAAAGAAAAAAATTCTGTTGCAATTTTAAGATTTCAAAAGCTTTATTGTTATAAAGACTTTATTGTTTGTAATGTGTTAATTAAACTCACAAGGTTAGAAATTCAGTTGTCCAGCTGACATTTTTTCTTCAGAGCTAATTAAAAGATAAATTTTATGAGACAGATATGAGGCCATTAAGGTAATGGATTCCTTCCAGACTAGTTAATTATCAAGAAATCCTATTAGTATGGGTTACTTACCAACAGTAAATTTAAAACAGATGATTAGTTTAAATTAGATGGTTTAACTAATAAAAATCAGGTGTTTCTATCTGTGTGGTCTGTAAAGACTCAATGGTATAAAAGGCTGTCAATCACTTACAAAAGAAAAGAAATATTAAAACTGGTGAGAGAGCAAGTTGAGGAAAGAAATAAGACTGAATTGCATTATTTTTTATATATATTTTGGAAGTTTTCTACAAGCCTAATGGCAAGCTAAACCTATAAGTGTTTCATCTGCATTGATCCAGCCATCCATTTAATCAATGCACATCTGAAGAGTCTGAGCTAAAAGTATTACACCTTGTGACTGATTGTAAAAAATAAAATAGAAGAAACTGATTGCTCACCTGCATTTTAAATCTAAAATGAAAATAAGTATAATACTGAAGTGTTAAACTATTCTAGTTCAGTTTATACCACTGACTGAGTTTAAACCCCAGAAAAATGATAAAGTATATGAAAAACTGCAAATATCCTGAGTCTATTAAAATAATTATGCTGAAAAATGAAGAAACAATCACAATGTCAAATGGTTCCTATGAAAGCAAGTGACCTCGCCACCATCATCGCAATAACAGAATTGCAAGCCCAAGCCAAAATAGAATAGGACTGTTCCAGTACACTGCTGAAATTGGTAAATATACACATGTTACAGATTAGTAAGTGGTTGCTGCTAAATTTATAAACATTCAACAAGCTGAATTTGAAATCTTGGAAAGTGCATGCCTCAAGAAAGTAAAAGAACTGGTAATATGAATTTTAATTATATATTTTCCTTTTTATTATATCAGGAACTATTAACAAAATTTTTAATAACAAAATCTTTATCTTTTTTATTATCTCTGAATTTTAAAACCAAAATCGAATAAAAGAAGAGTTTCAGTAATAATAGATATAAGCTTTATTAATGATTTTATGTATTCGAAAATTACTGTACATATCCACTTATTGATGTATTTTATTTTGTGACATGTATTATTGTGGGTCAATTCAAAATTATGTAATGTTTATATGTTAAAAGGTTTTTTTTTGTTTAATAATATTTTATTCATAATGGGGATCCACATATGCACACACATAGTAATATAATTATACTTGCCACATGTATAGCTGTGTTGTTTGAATGTTGAAGGTGGTAGAAAGGTAGCATTGGAGGAGCTAGATTTTTTTTAAAATAATGATTAGTGACCTCAATAGCTTAGAGGGGGAGATAAGTAATTTAAAGCTTGTTTCTGTAAATGCTTTTACTTCTGTAGAATCTAACTAATGTTTTTCTAATTAATCATTTTACTTTATATGTTATGTTTAAATTTATAAGGTTACAAAAGTAGATGCATGCAAAGTGTTCATTTTTTTAATGAAATATTTTCATTTGGATAAATTTTCAATCCAAATTGATGCACCAACATTATACTATGATAGAAACATTGGATACTGTCATTAAAGGGAAAGGGGGGAAAGTTTAATATTATTAATATTGTAATTACAAATTTATTTAAACGCACATTCATTACATAAATAATATTCATTAAGGCTGTAGCCTCAATCACATGTGTATAATATGTGATAGTAGGGACCTAATACAGGTCTTAAACCACATGCTTACTCTTGGAAGAAAACAGGTCCCTACTATCACATTTTATATACATGTGATTGAGGCTACAGCCTTAATGAATATTATTATTAATATTATGATTTAAATATAAACAACTCATTATTGTTACTCATAAATTTTCATATATCTTTAAATAGTATGTAGATATTAGTAGTCCAGTAATAAATGATAATTTGTTTTATTAAAAGAGGCATTTATCTTTATTAAGAGTATTTGTTGTTTTATTAATTATAATCATTCATTATCATTGTTGAATATTAATGATTAAGTTTTAATTTAGATGTACTAAAGTTAGGCAAATAATTATGAATTTATAAAAGCTAAATCTTATGTTAGGTATTAGTTCTAAAGCTGTTACTGGAAGTACTGTTATCATCATCATCATCATGTTTTAAATCACTAATCTAGATAAATGTGTTTAATGGCCATAGATAAATAATGATTTTCACTGTATTTATTTATCATTAGTGAGTCATTATAAGATAATATCCATGATTCCAATCATCAAACATCATTCAAGGTGGAGTGAATTGCCACCATAAATCTATGGTGTTTGATATGAGCTAGCAAGACTTGTGAAAATGTTGAAATGCATTTATGATATTAAAAGTCTAAATAATAATTTCGTCTTATAAATCTTTTATGGACTACTAAAGCATAATTATGTTTTTGTTTTTCTTAACATTAGTGCAAATGTGATATGGTTCTAAAATCCAAATTCCTACATCCAGTTATAAATAAGGTATCAAATGGAGTTAAACCAGATACATCTATAAGAAGGTATAGAAAATAACTTTGTCTAGGCTTAGCTAACCTAATGTCACCCTGATAGACCATATTCACATAATATTCACTTAGCAAAACATATATAACTAGATAAAAGCAGGTTAATATTACCATTGAAGTTTATTATTTTTGAGATGTTTTTTATTAATTACGAATGGCTCTCACCCACTACTTGAAACTTTTTATTTATGTTACAATGGCTGTCCAACTAGGGCTCGAAATATGCCATATACCTGAGATGAGAAAAAATCAGAATGACCTCAGGTTTCATTGTATAATACTACTTTTTTAAAAGTTACAATACATATACAAAAAAAATCATCACATGACCTAATTTAATAAGCTATATAACATATAACATATGTATTGTGCCATTACAATTTGGTCACTAGCCAAATTTATAGTAATGTGCATGTAAGAAAGTGTAAAACAAAATCATCATCACATTTTTATATAACCATAAAGGAAGTTGTAGGGCATCCAAGTTCAAACCCTACAAGGTCCAGTTCTAAAAGCTTTAAACAGAGAGAGTGGGTCAACAATTATATGCTTTATTTGTTTGTGTGTTGATAGAAAGGTAATACACACATTTAAACTATTTAATATTTAGTTTTTCTGTTAAAAAGCAAAGTTATAATGGATACGTATAGGCAATGTATGTGTAAACTATTTAATTGTTTTATATTTCAAATATTCAACATTTTAACTTTCTTTAAAACTAACCTATGCTTGATCAATTTTAATATCTTATTCTATACTTCTATTTTCTTTTCTATAATTGTAATTGGGATTTAAAAGTTACAAATTTAATTAAATAATAGGTTATAATTACTAAGCTAGCAATTATATTATTTAATGTTAGTTTATGAATGATTTGAAATAATGAAGTATGTGTGTACAATTTACATTTATTAAATATTGAAAGAAAAGGAAGGATTAAATCTGTCAAATTATTTTTTTTTGTACAATTTTATGTTAAAAGGGGAAATTGTTTAATCAGATATCTATCTTTGTAGCAATTTTTGTTTTTGTAAATTATTGTTTGTCACTTTGGGAGCTTAATCTGGGTGGAACTCTAATTTTGAAATTGTCTTATCTTAAGAAGGAAACTCAAAGATTTGAAAAGTTACCTAGATGTAAAAAAAAAAAAAAAAAGAAAGAAAATAAGGATTAAGTCTATTTTTTTTTAAAACAAATGTGTCTGAAAAAAGGATTAAACTTTTCAGTTGAAAAATAATTTAGTTGAAAATAAATTAGAGATCTAATTAAAATGAATTTGTCCAAAAATAGCAAGTGAGGCTATCTCTGATTGGTTAAGTTAGCTAAAAATTGGATATAAAAAGCTGTCTGGAATTATTATTATTATTATTGTGATTATGATTCAGATTATTAAACTATTAAATTGAATGTTGAAAATATAAGAAATGGCTGGCTAGAAAAATTATATGTATGTCCCATTTTTTCCGGACCATCTGGGGAAGCTGCACATCACATAGGAAAGAAAAAATGTTGTGTCTAAAATAATATTCTACACCTTTCAACTGACCAGAGAAATAAGATGTTTTTAATAGAAGGAAGAAAGCATTCACCTGCATTCGATGAAAGATGAATTAATCTACCGATAAATATTAATCATCAAGTCCAATTAATTGTTCCAGCAACTGATTTTAAACTCAAGAAAATTTATAAATGTGAAAACCGCTGTATTTCATCCACTAAGAATCATGCTTGACAGGAAGAGAAGAAAAATTAATATAATGATTTCCAAATTGTCCACTAAAGCAAATAACCTCAATAGAGTCATCATCATCAAATAGTTATACACCTCAAGAAAGAGATTGTTCCCACGTAAAACGGAAATGGTAGCTGCAGAAATATAGACATTATACAAGACAAGTTTGAACCCTTGGAAATTCGCCACAAACAAAAGATCGGTAATATGACTTTTTATATCTATTTTCTTTATGATATCAGAGTCTTAATAAACATTTTAGCAATAATAAGTGGTATATTTTATTTAAAGAACTTTTAAAGACTATTCAGATCGATTAAAAACAAGAATGTCTTACTAATAATAACTTTGAGCTTCATAAATTATCTTGAATGTATCAAAATTATTTATTAATTTTAGTTATGAAATATGAATATGTAATATAATTTTTTTTGGTATTATGATTTTACTTTTAACTAATATATTATTATTATTTTGGTTTTAAATAATATTTTGTTATTATGGGATAAAACACGCACATACATAATAATATTTTTATATGTGTATAATTGCGAGTGAATATGAAGTAACAAGTAGTATTAGAATATTAGATTATTTTGTTTCAAGTTAAGTATAGCATTTCAGAGGTAGAAGAGAGGGGGGAGACAATAATTTAAAACTTGTTTCTAAAACTTGCTCTTTCAATTCTATTAACATTTTTTTTAACATTCTACTTGCATGTTAGATTTATAAAGTATGTGTGCTAATGAGCAGATAATTTTTTTTTTCTTGAAATACTTTTCTCATGGAGTGAAAATCATGGTCAATGTGACATCCCACTTAATACAATATACATTTGAAGGGAAAGGGGGAAGAACTTGAAATTAATCTGAGGATTGTTATATAATCAATTATTATCATTATTATTCATGTCAATTTTCATGTTTATCTAGAAATTTGTATGTATATGTTAGAAATTCAGCAATAAATATTAGTTGGTTTTATTAAACGAGGTGTATATATTTCATTAAGGGTAGTCTTTGTTAAGTGTGATTATTCATTATCATCAATGGTTGAATATTAGTTATTTAAGATATAAGTAAGTATGCTAAAATTAAGCAATAATTATGAATTTCTTTATAAAAATTAGTTTTATGTTTAGGCTTAGTCCTAAAGCTGTAGTTGAAACCCTTGTCATTATCGTTATTATTATTATCATCATGATCATCGTTTTAATTAATGAGCTGTTTAACTGTTTAAAGGCCATAAATAAATATTGATTTTATAATATTTAGTGATTTCTTAGTATTATTATAACCACCATCCCGTCATCTATTTCATGCAAGGATGAGTGAATTGCCATCCTAAATTAGTTATATATAATCTGAGCTAGTAAACTTATAAAAATATTGAAACACATTTGTTATGCTAAGATCTGAGAAATGATTTATGTCTAATATACTCCACTTTGGTTTATAGATGTTTTACTTTTACCTAAATATCAGTGCGTATAGTGATATGGCTCAAAAAGCAAAATCTCCCATTTTATTAGAAATAAAGTACCAAGAAGGGATTCAAACCCGGTACATGTGAAAAGGTTATTAGATATAACTGTGTCTAGATTCAAATAATCTAGTGGCGCCCTGCTAGACCATATTCACTTAGTATTTATTTAAACATGCACTTAACATCAAACCAAGAAATGAAAGTGGATAAAACCTACTGTCTGTATACCTGAGTTATATTTTATTGAATTACTAGTGTACTCACCTCACGTGATTTCATATACCTGAGTTATAATACTTGTTATTAATAATTTGCTTATAATTATTGTTAGTGTTTACTTGAGAAATCCAACGTTATTTTAAATATTATGATCTTATATATTATAGACAACTCAGATAAGGTAATAGTTATTTGAACTCACATTAATTATGTTACAATGAACTCCTTTACTTATTTCTTTTGAACCTTTACTTGGATCTTATTTGAACTCATTTGAGTAACTTTAATAGGTTACAGTATATACATGTAAATGCTAATAAAACATTGCTTTACCTGATTCAAGATGTTAAATATTTTCTATCTATTAAAAGTACTTAAAACTTTCAGTTCCACAAATTGCCATTTATGACTATTTCATGTTGCAGGCTAATGTGATATGTATATGATTGAAAAAATAAATTTTTTGTTTTCAATTTGATGCTTTAAATATCAGAATTATTTTTGGATATACTTGGGAAGCTGATTCCAAAAATGGTGTCAATTTGTCCCCTATTAGTTTTAGTTTTACAGATAAAGCATTAATTTCGTGATATTTTATGTTTTAGTCAGTATTGAACTATTTTGATTCTTTATGACATCATTTTGTTAATACTTTGGCTCTAATTTATCAATTATAAGAAAGATTAGGTTATTTATGATATCCTATAAATATTTCCATTATAATTAAATAAGATTCTATATATTATCATTTGTTGAGAAAAAATTTAAAAACTATCTTTCTCTTAATATTAAGTCAAATTTTATGTAAAGTAGATTTTGTGTAATTTATCATTGTTTTACAATTTATATGCTTAATGTGATTTTTTATTTTTTTTGAAATTGAATAGGTGAAGATGTTTCAATCATCATGAGTTTGTCTTTAAAAAAATAGAAAATATATTTCTGAGTTACTGAAGAAGGCATATCATGATTAATTTGGTCTCAAGATTAAAGCCATGCTAGATCATAGCCTCCCCATATTGCTGAAAAAGTTGCGCAGAATAATTATGCATTAAAAAAATAAAAAAAGGATTTATCTGTAATTTGGAATGCTAATAATTTGAAAGAATCTGAAAACCATTATGATGAATATTATTTTTGTCTTCATCATAGGCATCAATCAAAATAATCAAAGCAAGTGGATATATCAGGATTTGCTTCAGCAAGCCAATCTTTTCAGCAGTCACATGAGATATTTATTTCATCTTTCTATTATCTACCAGAACTTCTAGAAGGACTTTATATATCTGATGCTAATACAAATTAAAAGTGAAACCAGCAATGGTGTTTTATAGGAACTTCACAATTCTTCAACTCTGATTAAAATGAAATAAGTGACTTTATCAGGAATTTGAACCTTTCAAAAAAAATGCTAATGACACTCATTTGACTTCTCAAAAGAGATTTTTCCTGAAATAGTAAAGACTCTCAATAAGGGCATAAAAAAATTAAAAATCTTATTCTAAAGACTGGAGTCTTATGTCTAATCTAATACAGTATGCTCAATTTTTCATCTAAACCACAGAGAAACAGTTCGTAATTTGAAGACATTTTGAAATAATAGATTGAAACACAATTCTATCCCATACTATTTAAGAATAACTTTGAATTTAAATATAACTTCCTTGGAATAATTTGAAGCATTATCCTCATTTATCTAGGGTTAGATCAAAATTCATTTCTAGGAATAATCTCCTTGATAATGTGAATAGTGCTATTGGAAGTTATAATAAAAGTATTTTATAAACATCTTTATTAACATTCTTTTGGTGAATACTATGCTCTTATTTGAAAAAAAAATGTTCTCACTAAATTTCTGGATATTCAATTAAACACTACCTGGTAAATATTTCTGGTATTCTCAAGTTTACTCTTTTACATTAACTCCCTCTTTCTTCAGATATTCTATCATGAGATATCTAAAAATGAAGTTCCTTCAAAGAAAATGTATAAAAAGATGTCAAGTAGATCAGACTCTCCAATAACCTAAAATATAGTTACACCATTTCAAATTGGCCTCAATTCAAGATTTTCTTTTTGAAGGTTATAGGAGGTATCAAAAAGAAGTTATCATAAAAGAAAATGTATAAAAAGTTGAATAGATCAGACTTTCCCACAATCTAAGATTCATTTTCACCACATTAGACTTCTCAAATCAAGATGTTCTTTTTCAGATATCTTACCAAGAATCTACAAACAACAAATTACAGCATTAAAAAAAACTGAAGAGATTCCAAATAAATTTCTTTTTCCAGATCAAAAAATAAAGCCAGTGGATTTCATCTTCCTAGATGGATCTCATCAACAGATTCAGAAATATCCATAATCATTGCACACATTTGTTTACTAAGTAAAATTTAGCAATCATAGATCAATGTAGATATGGACAGAAACAAATCATGAATCACATAACTGATGACTATTGAATATTTGGCTACAAAGTTGAAGAATTTAATAAAGTCATTAATGAATCTATCTCCTGACTGGATTTTCTACAAATTCCTTCATGAATCTATCTCCTGATTGGATTCTCTACATGTTCCTTTACAATTTTTTGCTACTAGTTAAACTGTTTTTAAAAAAATTTCCATAAAGTAAATAATATCTTTTCATCAACAACATGGAATTTAAAATGTATTTTTACACAAAAGCAACAAATGCAGACTTCCAATTGATCAAATTCTACCAGTTTGAAAAAGGAATATAAGCAATGTTTCTAATCTTTAAAAAATAAAAATGAAATAAATTCCAGAAATACTAATTAATTATTTGTGTAAATTCACAAATGATAAAAGTTTCTTTGTGATCAATGATATATCCCTTCAAAATATCTTTGTTTTGGGAGAGCAGAGCTGATCATGACCACTTCTTAAAAAATTACTAGTCTTTAAATAAAATATCATGGCTGAGAAAACAAAATGTAATCAATTTATACTGGATAGTCTGATAAAACAATTTGTGGAGACTTGAATTAAAACATGTTTTGTGATTTGACTACAAATCATGTGCAAATCATGTGAATTGACTGAATAAAGTACAGAAAAACTAGATATAGAAATTTTAGATGGTCCTCAAATAAGTCACAGTTCATGAATGATACACATTTCATAAATTTGATGGATGAGGTTGAAACCAGTGCAACAGTCTTCATTTATTCTAGCTGTTAAACACTTTTTTTTTTTGGCAAAATAAGACAAACAACTAAAAAATCTCTAGTTTAATAAATGATTAATAATAATCATTATGTGTTTATCAAAAAGTTGATAATGTAAAATTGGGAGTTGAGTAAATTGACGCTCGAAAATAAAAATGAGACAATTTATTCTACATAAATGATCTTCATGTAATAAAGATATATATGAGAGATGATGATCTGGCCCAACTGATGAGTGTTTGTTCAGCATGAAATGCATCTTGAGAGTTATTTGCCTTTTATTGTATCTTTATTTATATTAAATTATTTGTGAAAATAAAAAAGAATGGAGAAATATGGAAGTTGTCTATCTATAAAAAATAAACAACTAAACTGAATAATTAGAATATATGCCATCTAACTTTAATAAATATAACATGAGCATCAACATTCATTATCTACACAGATACTAAGACTACTTGGTGATCGAGTAAAAAGCAAAGAGTATGATTTTACCAATAATAATAAAAAACTATGGAATAGAGATACCAAGGAAGATGGGATATTTGAAAAGTGACAGATAATTGTAGGAATATAACTCTTAAAAAATTATTTAAAATAAGTTTCTTATATATTGAATATATTTATATTGAATATATATATATTAAGATATAAAATTATACTCTTGGGTTAAAATAAAATGAATTGTCTTTGCTATAACAGAATATTGATGTAATTAAAAAATTAACAGCATCAATATTTTTTGAAATATTATTATTAAAAATCTAAAATTTTGATAGCTAACCAATGAAGCAACATATAATGTGATCATGGCTAAGTTAGTATAATTTTTAGAATCATTCCCCAATGTGGCATTTAATGTATGTATAACATCTTTCACTGTAAAGCTCTAGCATTTGATTTCTTTATTTAAGGTGAAATAATAAGTAACCCATTCCCTTTAAGAAAATGTAATTTACACTGGAAATTTGATAGTAACAATCACTTTACTTCTGCAGTCATCTCTGCAACATGAATAAGCAATGGATACTAAATGCTAAAGTCAAAACACTAACTTTTTAATATTGCCTTTCTTCAGTGGAAAGCATTATTATTTTCAAATAGCCATCCAATAGACACATTTCATTCATATCATTTTTATAGTATAATTCAAGCTAATACTTAACATTTTTCAAATGCTTTAAGGGTTTGAATAAATACAAGTCAACATAAGCCTGATGTTCAGTAATTATATTTAGTGACTACAATTATATGCTAATAGCAAAAAAAAATGACATTTTGGCAAATATATATATATATACTTAAAACCCAGCATTATTTGATTTCATTTTTCTATTTTCATTTAATACAGAAAGTATAAGTAATCAACGAAAACGGTATGATAATATCAAAAAAGTTTTTAACTTCACCCTTTCATTACTCATGCTTATAGAGATAACTAGAATCAAAAAAAAAGACTGTTTTCAGATGCTGATTAATTATACCTCAAATAACTTCCATCATACTTTGTTTTTAGTATATATTCAAAGTTTAGACTTTCATGATAAAAATTTTAACATAATAACTATTTTTATTTAAACATAGCATTTAAAATCAAATGCTAGAACTCAGTAGGATACAACTCCCATTGAAAATAGTGCATAATTTACATGTGGAATCAAATTGTTGCTGGTTAATAAAATATCATTACGTGAATGTACCCTATAATATATTAAGACTATGTATATTACATACACATTTTTTAAGAGTAAATAACAATATATTTATATCTTGTAGCTTAGGAATAAGTTAATTAAGTTAAGGTAATACCAAGTTATATTTATGGTATTGGATGAGGCAACTTTTTATTGAAAAAATTGAATATGTGGAAACATGAAAGTTAGCCGAGTCTTTCAGTTTAGAAAGTACATATACAGATGTGGGAAATACATTCAGAAAATAATAATATTAAGAGAAGTATATTCTTTATTATCACGTGAAAAAATATATAATTAAAATAATATGAAGAAGAATGAAAAAACAAACTTTTAACATTCTGAATTATAGAGCAAAAATACTCTCATCCTAGTATTAACAATTTTTATGCTTAGCACAATTCTTCTCTTTTATACTAATTTTTAATATTTGGAATGTTATTCTACTTCTCCAAGAATTTCAAATAAGAACTTAAAGCAAGTGTCTAACTTAGCTCTAAATTCACTTGATATTTTCTAGCTATCAAATTACAAAAAATCCAGTCACCATAATAAGTCATTCAAAATGCCAAATATGATAGTAAAGTTATATTATGAAATTAACAGAGTAATAATAAAAATTCCTTAACTATACATTTAATGTTTCTCTAAGATCTAATATATAAGAGAAAACAAAGAATAAAAACCTGGAAGTCTATCTATAAGTAAGGAAAAAGTTTAAAAAATATTTATTTTTTTAAAACTCTCTTGTCATTCTAATGATTTGGACAGCATGGAAATATTTCTATGATACATTAATTAATTACTCTATTAAAAAGGTCACATTTGAACAAAAAATAAATATAATTTATAGTACTTACGGTACCAACAATACCAACACATTTTTCTATGCACTTAATACATTGCAAATAAAGTATTTTATTTTACCCAAATTTCTAAACATAGCCAACAATTTCAACTATTTGAATAGTGATTCTTAAAAGTTCTTTCCACTATTGAAAACAAAAATTATAATAATTTTATCTAAGGCAAAGTTAAATAAATATCAATAGAAAATATTTTTAAACAATTAATTCATAATATTTTCTTTTTATCAATTTCTCATTAATAAATTATGAAGTATCTTTAATGCTGCAAAATTTATAATAGTCTCTCCATCTGTAAATATACAAATGCTCTCAAGAAGAAAAGGTTAATTAATTTAAACATTTTCATATTTTCCCTTCATCTTAATATCTTTTTCTTTGAAGATAATAATTAATATTAATTCTATAAAGCACCATTAAAACTGTAATCATATGTGGTTTATACCAAAACATTAAAGAATGTGCTTCCATCATAAAGAAATTGTTCACTTTCTTTCTCTATAAACTGTTATTTAGTCTGATAGATATTAAAGGAAAAAAAAACTTTAGATGACTCCAGAGTCAAAAAGTGTTCGAGTTTAAAGTTATGAGAGAAAAATATATCTTTTCATTTTCACTTTTTCCATAACTTAATTAAACTATGTTATTTGTACAATATTTTTTGTATCCAAATCTAAACAGTTCAAAATTAGTTGTAGCTCATAATTCTAGCTCTTATCTATCAAACCTTAATATACAATTCTCTATTCAGCATTAACAATAGTAAAATTATAAATAATATTCAAGTTAAATGCTTTGAAAGTGAGAATTACTGCTATGATTATGATATTGTTATAGAGATATTTAAAGCATGCTCAGCTTACTATAAGAATTCAATTTTACTACTCGATTATAAGAATTCCATTTCAAGCTTTTCTATTTCTCCCGTTGAAAGCATTTAGCTTGAATTACAACTGCATAAGAATATTAATTTATAAACAATATTGTATAAAAAACTATACTCTCATTTTTTTTTATTTTAACTATCTCATTATTTGATCTAGTTTTTTCATATAACAATGGAATAATATATATATATATTTTTTAAAAAAACAAAATAACATTATATTTAAGATTTTCAGGAAGTTATTAATAAATATATTGGTTTTTCATTATGCCATCTAAAGTAATGCACATTTTCTCTTACTTAAAAAAAGTTACTATAGTAAAATTAAAGCAACAAAATAGTTCAATACCAATGGTTGATATTCATTATCATTTTCAATTATTATCAACCCACTTCAGAATGAAAGTATCTGAATTTAATCCAATTTATTTCACAAACACTTTTTATTTTCTACATTACTCCAGCAATCTTCCTTATCTCATCTGTTTCGTATGTGGAATCCAATTTAAAACTTCAATTGCCCATATACAGTATTTCCATCTCTTCTAGTAACATATTCAACCCAACTTCACTTTAATATTTTATTTTCTTTCAATGATATGAGATCTGTTTGTTTTCTCATCCATATAAATTGACTTTTAATCCTTTCTTATTAATTCCAATATACAATTCTCTGGATATTGCTAATATTGGACTCAATATTTAAAGCAGCTAAGTATTGAAAATATAGCATAAACTGACCATAGTAAAATTAACAAAAACAAAACCCTGCTAATTTACTGAAATAAATTAATAACTTTAAAAAAACCCAAAGCATAGTTTTCATATATATCTACTATGCTGGCATCTTGCTTTACAAAACCATACATTTTTTTCAGACCCAAGTAGGATTCTTTTTTTTTTTTCATTTCATCAGCTCACAGTCAATCAAGATAACCTTCCAATATTGGTCAGTAAAGTGTATCTAGCCATTTAGTATTGGTGCCTGACTGTAAAAAGGCAAAAATGCAACAGTAGGCATGATTTTCACTGTTGTACCGAAAAGAAAAAAAAAATCAACGACATGTTTTATCTATTTATTATAATTAAAAAAGCAAAAAGCAGTAAGCAATTACTAAAGCTATCATCAAAACAAATTCATCTTGTCATTCAACTCAAACACTTATATATTAATTTTGTGAAAATATTTCATTATTATCAAGAATCATGAAATGTTATTGTATTTTAAAAAATTATTCATACAAATGCAGATATATGTATTCTTTTTATATAAAGATGTCAAATTATCTACCAAAAATAAAAAAAAACATCCTATACATAATATTTATTTATTCTCTGGTCTCAACAATAATGCCATTTGTTTAACTTAAGCCATAATATTGTAGTTATTTTGATAAGATTCTATAAAATGTATATTAAAAAAAAAAAAAGAATTTTTAAACTTAAAATTGATAAATTAAAGAGTTTTTTTATTCAAATCTAAGAAAAAATCAAAAAGTTTAGATAAAACTAAAGAAGCCAACACTAAATAAATCCAATAACATAGCTCTATCATATATAGACATGTATAAACTTAATCTGATAACTTTCTTATGAATAAAATTATTAAATTTAATTTATTAACATATTTCCAACTATTATTAAAACAGGCAAAACTCTCTATACATATTGCCACTCAGTGCAAGCCAGAGTAATCAATGGATGCCAGAATGCTTGTGCATAAAATCCCCATTTAATAACAGTTATAAGCAAGCATAGGAAAAGGTGATCATGTGATATTTCCAACTAGGACTTTAAATAATTGCTATAGAATAGTATAGCAACAATAAGCATTCATTATTTCTAATATTGTTATAATACAATACACTAATTTAGTGAAAATTCATTTATTTATAACATTTTTCATAATAAGAATAATATTCTGGAAAAAACAATTTTTTTAGACCAGAAAACATTTATATATATTATTTATAATTTATTTGTCTTTGTACTTTTAGAAATGCATTCTCAAGATTGGACCAATTTTATACAATGATAAGAAATTTCCTTGGACAAATAAATAGATCAACAATTCATTAATTGTAATTCTGACATCAATGATGATTAGATTTAACAGTATCACACTCAATTTATAATAACTACTAATATAGAGGTCTAAGAATTCACAAGTGTATATTGAAAAAAAACAAATAATCCATCGAAGCTCAATGTGTTTTATAAAATTTCACACCAAAATATTTATGTAATTTGTTTCCCAACTGTAACTAGGATATGCTTTTAAATATATTAGAAAAATAGGTGATGCTAAGTTAATGGATAATTAGGCTGACATTACTTTCTGACAGAATGAAGGGGTACTATCACAAAGCACATTAATAATTAATTATTAATTATTTAACATAATTGCATAAAACAAAAGGCATTATCATTCATCAAATACTTTAGTGATTGTGAAGCTACATCTAGGATTCCACATAGTTTAGCTGCAGTCAACATTGCCAAAATTGTTAGTACAGTATAACAATTTGCTACTTTCTATTCTATTTATAAATTTATTATTACCTTAATGTAATTTCTTTCTTTTCATAATGATCACTTTTATAAATATATAAAAATTGATATAAAATCATAACAACAATGGAAAAATACAAAAATTTTAAGATTTCAGAATATTAATAAATTTTTTTGTGTGATTTTTTTTGTGTATGGCAGAAATGAATGCTTGCTCTATATAGTTGTCAATTTGCCACATATCTGACTAGCTTCACTATAATCATAATATATAATTGGCAAAAAAAATTTATAAGTTGACCATAGTAAATTGTCTTACAATCATGTGATATTGTGATGATTTTTTTTCTATGATGAGTGTTTATTTTCAATAACCTGATCTCCCTTAAAGATGCTGGGGAATATAAAAATATATAAAAATAGCAACTATTAATGAGGATGTTTTTTTATAAAAGTCTAAAAGTGAGCAAGAGCCTAAACCTGCCTATAGTCTAGTTAAGATATGTCGGACAAGCTCGACAATATATAAACAAAAAACTTTGCCTATAGCTAAGACAATTGTGACCAGTCATATTCAATCCACTTTGTGGAGTGTTTCGTACATTTTCTAAGTTTAATTATTTAATAGAGTTGAAATAAATACTAATATTTAAAATAAAAAAATAAAAAAATATAGCTAGACAAAGAATTAAAAGATGATAATGAATCACTTCAAAAAAGTTGAATGACCCTAAAATATATAATCAATGTAAATTTCTTACTAAATGCTTAATTGCTTCAACCCTTTTTCATGTATTTCTCAAAGTAGAATAAAATGAAAATAAAGCTTCAAAATTCAAAAAAAATAAAAAAATAAAAGCAATAATACAATTATCTGAAGTCGTCTGCTTTATCATCCCATTTATGACAGGTTGCTAATTCACAGTTAGAAATGTTATTGCAGAATATAATTTCTTGGTTCTGTGGTGGATTATTTACCTACATTGATTTTGAATATATATAGAATCTAAGATTGCAATATATCTCAAATGTGCAAGAACTAAAGTCAGAGCTATTATTCAAAATGTTGTTGGTGATATCTACTTAAATTATCTCCATTATCCTAGTAACTGAAAAGATATTCTTTGATTTCTCTTTTGAGATCTTGAAGAAACCAAGAAAGGAAATTCCTAACATTCAGTTCATGAATATTCATATAATAAATGAACATGGACGGGCAAACCACCAACAAGCATCAGCCAGTATGGTAAGTTTACTTATTTTTATTTCTAAATTTATGATCAAAAAACACCAGTTTTCTTTCTCAGTTGTCAGATACTCCTTAACTAAAATATCAATTGAATTTTCTTGAAGAAAGAATGAATGTGGGTGTAAATGATCTTTTTTAAAATAGATATATACAATCATGACTGAAACAACTAAATTATGGTTTTTAATATCAGGAGGCTATAAAGGGCTACCAATCAAAACCGCCATTCAATGACAATATTTCTTGAGGTACTTAAAACTGCAGATCACTTACATGTTAAAAAAGATTGCACAAACCGGAACAATTGTGTGATATTAAATGGGACATTGTTCACGTTTGTGAAATTAAAAGATGAAGAGAAGATTTTAAAAGAAAATATATATTTTACTACACAAAGATACAAATACTGGAAGCATAAGTGGAGTGAGATTAATAATAAATAAAGTGTGGAAAACAACATTATGGATATTTATAATATTTCAGATAGAATGGTTAGATTAATTATTCAAATTAACAGAAGATAGAAAATATAGCTAATTCATGCTTATGCCCTAACAGGTCCTAATGTGATGAAAAACAAAAGGATTTTTACAAGAATGTATAAAATGCTTTTAATACGACCACTCATTTTAAAATTATCATAAAAAATATTAATGCTAATATTAGTATATATATATATATAGAGAGAGAGAGAGAAGAAGAAATAGCAGATTTTTAATAAAGTTTAGTTTTAATTTATTTCAAATACTATGATTTTTTTTTACATTTTGTTCTACTTTTTGATTCTCTGATTATTATTTTTTTTACTTTTGATAAAAAGCTGTTGGCAATGCTGAATGTAATTGTCATTGGGGATATGCTCAGAAATTTAAAAAGAAAATATGAATCACTGCATCAGCACATAAAATGTTTTTTCATGATAATATGCACAATATATTTACAATATTCTGAGTAACTATCTAAATATTTTATAGTAATCTTAAAAGTATGTTATCACATTTGTAAGTGAATCAATTGATAATAAACATTTAGTGAATATGGTAAAAATATTCACAATATATGTGTTTAAGAAAAGGTATGCCACAAATGTACTTATGCTATTATCCAAATCTCTCCAGCAGTTTAAAACATATAAATCTAATTGAGGTTGATATTTCCTCTTAAAGCAGGTATGTATACGTCATTTCAAAACACATTCTTGTTGACTTACTTAATAGCCAACTGTTAAGCATTTTCCAAGGAATTATTCACTACTAATCTATAATCATCAATCACTTTCAATCCAAATTTGTAGATATGATTCATATAAGCTCCTAAGCTTGATAAGATAAAAGCAAGATATTTATCTTCAAGAATTAGCTTACACCAAATCATCTTCAATAAATTCTGAAAGAAACAAGGATTTAATTTTTAACACTCAATGAATATGCTTGCCAATATTATTTTAATCATTTTAATTATTTAAATATTGTTCAGATCAACATAAACAATAGTAGTCACTTCCAAATGAGTATGACTTATCCAACAGAAAAAAAACATAAAGAAAGAAAGAAGATAAAAAAACCATTGGAGGTCAGTTTTGTGATCTGTGAATCATAAATACTTTTTCATAAAAAATACAAGCATTATTCTATTTATATATTTTATAATACTTATCTTTTAACTTCTTTTGCAGCAAATTTTCTTTCTGCAATATTTGAACATTACATTTAGTTGTAGTTCTACAATATATTCTATCCTCTTCTATATCTTTCCAATAAAATCAATCAATATTACATTTCTTTAGAATGTTTTTGTGATAATTTGTATAATGCAATGGGATTTGCCTCTCCCTGAAAATCATGGTCAAATTCATCATAAAACATCCCTTTAGCTAGTCTTATATTCAATTCAACAAAAATGTAATTTCATAATAATTATTCCATAGTATAAACAACCTGCAAATTGACAAACATTCTGATTGTCGTTGTATTTTTAAATTCTATATGATTATCCTTAAATGAAATATTTCAAATTTCTTTACATTATATGGATAAAGTCCAAACCTCAACTAGGTAACATATCAGCTGGATACAAAAATAATATTCAAATCATCCTTTTCTTTATCATCTTCATTCATTTAATTTCAAAGATATAAACAACATAAATATTAATACATATTTATCAGCATCATTATTATTATTATGTAACTGAAATTTTTAAAATAAAAAAATGATGTAATACAACATATATATATAAAAACTTTAATTTTTAAAAAAATGCAAAACATGAAAATTTCAAAAATTTAAACAAATATAACATTTTTTCTTCTTATTAGATTGTTTATATTTTCAAAAAGATTTACAACTAGATTCATATTTTCTTTTTGATTGAATAGCCTGCAAATAACCATGACTATTAAATAAGTAATAATGAGAATAAAAATTTATTCATGAATCAACTTAGTCCGAATACATTATTATAATTCAGAAATCAGATTTCTAATGAATCAATTTTTAATAAATTTACAAATAATGCCCATTTTCTCATATTAATGCTAATTTATTGGTCAGATAAAAACTGGTCACTTGTATGTAACTCTTAAATGGTAAATAAACTAAACATTAATACTTTGAAAGAGTGTCTTTTTATACTAGCAGACATTTTTATAATAAAGCCAGCTTATAGTTTCAAATAACAAACCAAATAAAATTTCAAATAATTTTTAATAATACTATAATCATAAGGGAATCATCCCAACCCATGCACTATATAAATTGATAAAGTTGAAGAATACTCTCATTCTAAACACAAGATAGAGTCTGAAAAGATAAGAAATCCATCTTATCTTTTTTACCTAAATTCATATATATATATGTCAATCTAAAGCATTTAGAAATAAGAGTCTGAAGGTCTTAATCAATCACTTTTGATTCCTTTCACTATATATTAATAAATGGCATTTGTGAATTTTTTAAATTTACTGCAAATCAGTATTACATATAATATAAAATATATATAAATATTTATTTACCTAGCGCCATGTTTTTTATTTGTAATAGTCATAAGAAATCACCTCCATATGTATTATACAAATTTATAAAGCTGAAAAGTGTTAAACACAAGCTAGAGTTTTTGAATGAATCCACCTTATCTCTTTTACCTAAATTCATATATATATAGATCAATCTAAAACATTTAAAAATGAGAGCATGAAGGTCTTAATCAATCACCTTTAATTCCATTCACTATATATTAATAAATGACATTTGCAAAATTTTTACAATTTACTGTGTCAGTATTAGATGTAATATTGAATATATATATATATATGATAAACAAAACAAGTTATAAATTTCATAACTTGCTTTTAGCTTGCATTTTATGATCACTAGATGAAGCTTTACCAATAGCTCCTAACAAGCTTTGTGTACATAAATGCCGAGAGAGATAGAATTCAATATCTCTTTTATTGTCTCCACCTCCAGACCAGCTGGTTTCGAGCTAGTTGGCTCACGTCAGTGATGGGTTGGAAGACTAGAAACTAGATCTAAATACTAACTCTAAAATGACATTTATCAAACACATTTCTATCAGTTTGAAAGCATGAAATTTATCAGACACATAATGTCTTCAAATCCAGCTTAACAAACTAGATAGCTATATGGGTCTGAAATCAGTTCAGTTTCACCATATAGTAAAAGCCTCTGCAATATATATCATTGCAAAAACCTGGTACTTGAAGGTTTTTGCAATGATATATATTGCAGAGGTTTTTACTATTTAGTGAAACTGAACTGATTTCAGACCCATATAGCTATCTAGTTTGTTAAGCTGGATTTGAAGACATTATGTGTCTGATAAATTTCATGCTTTCAAACTGATAGAAACGTGTTTGATAAATGTCATTTTAGAGTTAGTATTTAGATCTAGTTTCTAGTCTTCCAACCCATCACTGACGTGAGCCAACTAGCTCGAAACCAGCTGGTCTGGAGGTGGAGACAATAAAAGAGATATTGAATTCTATCTCTCTCGGCATTTATGTAAACAAAACTTGTTAGGAGCTATTGGTAAAGCTCCATCTAGTGATCATAAAATGCAAACTAAAAGCTACCAGGTTTTTGCAATGATATATAATGCAGAGGTTTTTACTATATGGTGAAACTGAACTGATTTCAGATCCATATAGCTATCTAGTTTGTTAAGCTGGATTTGAAGACATTATGTGTCTGATAAATTTCATGCTTTCAAACTGATAGAAATGTGTTTGATAAATGTGATTTTAGAGTTAGTATTTAGATCTAGTTTCTAGTCTTCCAACCCTTCACTGACGTGAGCCAACTAGCTCGAAACTAGCTGAGCTGGAGGTGGAGACAATGAAAGAGATATTGAATTCTATCTCTCTCAGCATTTATGTAAACAAAGCTTGTTAGGAGCTATTGGTAAAGCTTCATCTAATGATCATAAAATGCAAGCTAAAAGCAAATTACAAAATTTATAACTTGTTTTGTTTATCATAAATGTACCCTTGAGGGTTTTGCAATGATATATATTGCAGAGGCTTTTACTATATGGTGAAACTGATTTCAGACCCATACAGCTATCTAGTTTGTTAAGCTGGATTTGAAGACATTATATGTCTGATAAATTTCATGCTTTCAAACTGATAAACGTGTTTGATAAATGCTGACTTTAGAGTTAGTGTTTAAATCTAGTTTCTAGTCTTTCAACCCTTCACTGACGTGAGCCAACTAGCTCGAAACTAGTTGGTCTGGAGGTGGAGACAATGAAAGAGATATTGAATTCTATCTCTCTCAGCATTTACGTAAACAAAGCTTGTTAGGAGCTATTGCTAAAGCTCCATCTAGTGATCATATATATATAATTATTTATTTATCTAGTGCTATATTTTTTATTTGTAATAGTCATAAGAGAATCATCTTGACACATGCACTCATTTCTAAATTCTTTAGACTGGCCTATATATATGTGAATTTAAATAAAAAAGATAAGTAATATTTACTGAGGCTATAACCTCGATAATATGCGTATAAAATGCGATAGCAGGGACCTCTACAGGTGTTTTAACCACAAGCTTATGATATGGAAGAAGCGTAAGCTTGTAGTTAAAACACCTGTAGAGGTCCCTGCTATCGCATTTTATACGCATATTATCGAGGTTATAGCCTCAGTAAATATTACTTATGTAATCAATGTGCATTTAATAAATTTATAATAAAAAAGATAAGATGGATTCATTCTTATCTTTTCAAAGACTCTATTTTGTGTTTAGAGTTAGAATATTCCTAAGCTTTATCAATTTATACAGCACGAGTTGGCATGGTGCTAGATAGTAAATAATTCATTATATATATTTAATATTATCATAAATAAATCACAGCTGTTAAATAGGTAATGCTGAGACGATAAACACATTCATAGACCAACTAAATCCAAATATGTTATCAACATTTACAGGTTATATTCACAAATATTACCAATTTGCAAACAACTACTTTTCCATATTAATGTTTATAATAACATAAGCCTGCTAATAACTCTACATGTTTTTCAAATTTTTCAAAAAACATAAAAATACCTAAAATATTTTGAGAACCAAAAAAACTGATGTATTAATATTTAGAATTTTATTCTTATCACTATATAATTTATTTATAAAAAGAAAGTGAAATGAAAATTATTATTGATATGAATTAAGATCAAATACACTACATTTTTAAGAAAAGCTTTACTAAAATTTATGGAGAATTCCTTTTTGTTTTCAATATTAGCATAGAGCAATAAAAGTATTATCAATGCCTCTTTACAATGTTTTAATATTTTTGATTGATTTAACAATCTTCAGAATTTCCATCTCAAATAAAAATGATGAAAAGGAATTGGAATGTGGTGATTTCATTGTTTTATTTAAGTAATATGTATGTGAAAAACAAAAATGGCGGAAATATATTTATTATTTAATTTTATTTAAATTCTGTAAATATTTTTGATGACTTTCACTGTGTGTCATTCTGTAATTTTAAATTAAAAATTGTTTATTTCTTTAGAAGATTATGGTTGTGTTTTGTTAATTTTTTAAATTATTTACTATTGGTAAAAACATGTTAGATATATTTTATTAACTTGAACATATGAAAACATGTTACAATATTATAGAGAAGTACTCTGAATTTTTTGGTTTAAAATGTTATGGAAACTAGTTAGCAATGTGGTGGTTCATTAACTTACTATATCACAAACTAATGAAGTCTTTAAGACATTTACTTTGGCACCAATACCTAAAAAAAATTTACTCAATGTGAAAAGGCACAAATTCTTTCCAACTTGTGTTTCTATAAAGATCATGTGGTATTAATGAAAATATTGCTTTTCTGCATTTTGATAAAAGTCTTACTTTATTAGCTTGGGTATTATTAACACTAGACCATCATCCATTTGAGAAATTACTTATAGCATTTACATTCTTATATGTTATCTTTAATAAGAATCATTACTTAAAATTAGAAAAGTTTATATCATTGTTATTTTATTATAATGAGATATAAAAATTTTATAAATTAATAAATGTTGATTTGGAAAAAAGGGCAAATAATGGCAATGAATATAAAAGCTACATATTAATTTTTATACTGGAAAGCATTATTTGTAATTACTGTGAATAAACTAGTTTTTAAAAACTTGCATTCTGAATGTGTAATGTTTCATTAAAGGTTATGTAATAAATGAGATACCAGAATAAATTATGATAAAAACTACTCTCAATAATAATAAAATATTATCACATGCTAGTACTAATCCAATGGTCTATTTATTTACTATTCATGCCACAAGAGAATTAATATCTCCATATTTAATATTTTCTCTGATCCATAGTTTCCCTTCTCCCCATAAACTCCAGCAAACTTCTTTACCTCATCATTTTATCTCAAAAGTGGACTTTCCTAGGTCTTTTGTAATCTCTTGGGATTCAATTTAAGATTTCAGTTGTTCATCTATTGTTATTTCTTCTAACAACATGTTCATCCTAACTTCATTTCAACCTTTTATTTTTTTTTAATCCTCATCACTTTCAAACATACATCTCCATATTTTATTTGAATCCTGCACTCTTCTCTTAAACTGGCCAAATACGTAGCCATATTTTCTTTTAATATTGTTGCTTCTAACAATAGCTTTTCACCCAAATTTAATTCTATGATTTATTTCATCCATTATGTGCCTATTTAAGTTAATATTTATACCAGATTAATTTATAGCTAATATTTTTTTGTAATTGCACTTTATCACATTTTGCTATTTATTTGAGCATTATTTTAGACCTTTCAACATTTAAGTTTAGTTTAATTTTCTTGCTTTCATCTGATAGTTCTTATAATATATTCTCAAACTCTGAAACATTATATATGAAAATATATCCTCTGTAAAATCAAAATGATATTCATAATCTCTATTTTTCATGTGTTAGCTTTTCATTATAATACACAAAATACTTCTCTTAAAACTGCTGAAAAAATTTAGAAAAAATGGACTCATTTTACCTAACCCTTATATCAGTGTTAATCTTCTTAATCTCACTAAATAGTCTAATAGCTGCTGTTACATTCAGATTATCAGGTGCTGGATTCAGACCACTGATGGGTTCCACAGGTGAGGATAGAGAATTTGTCTGCAGATATAAATGCAACTGTGAATATCAAATAAACAATACCCAATCAAGAGCTCCTGCTACCTTGGTTCATTAAAGGCTAGGCATTGCTTGTGATACAACAGATTTTTCAGTCTCACATTTTTCCTTCTTCAATCATTTAACTATTTGTAAAGCCCAGTACTATGAGCTGTCATGTTATCAGATATCTTATAATAACTGTGACAATGTGATTGTGTGTTAGTGCAACAATATTCCTATCTTTTAATTATATGCACATTTCTGACTCCCAATGCTTCTTTCACCCTTTTTTTCTTAGCTCAAGCCCTCAAGATCTAAGAAAGCAATGATGGAGACCGGCTTAGTAGACTGGCAATCCTTAGTTGTGACCTTTTCTCAATGTAGCACAACCACTAGTGAGTTGGTTTGGAAATGGATTTAAATAAAAACCGGGGCTTCAATTGGCATAGATTGAATGTTTTTGCAGTGTGATTTAAGATCCCATGCATACCATAGAAGGAGTAGAGCCTAGAAAATGTGATCTAAAAATAGCCTGTCTCACACAGACTGGCTAAGTTGTCATGCCTAATGGATTACTTATTTTAGTGGTAAAAATAATAAAAATAGTAATAATAATATCAGTAGTAATAGTGAAGCAAGAGACAGAGATAGTTTTAAAGATAATTGCCATAAATCTATTTTTTACTAAGTATAGATATATGGAATGTGTGAAATTTACTTGATACAAATTCTTCAAGAGCAGAAGGACTCCACTTTTGAATAACAAAGGAACATGGATCCATCCATGTTCTAAACAATGATATTTAATAGATTACATTATTGTTAGGAATCAGAATACAAGAAAAGTTCACATTACACAAGCATGTACAAAGTTCAGATTTTTGGATGAATTATAGATATGCTCCAAGATTAAAATGATAGTCGTATTAATAAATAGATATTATTCCAATCATATTCCCAAGAAAGCTGACATTTTTCTTTAGAAAAATCTGCTATAAGTACTAAATTTCAACTGCTATTAAACACCAAATTAGAGAATTTAGATCTTCAGAACTGTCATTTTATTGAAGTATGGAATTATCTTAAGTGTGTTATGGATCCAATTAAATCTACTTTGTGTTCACTAAAAAAAAAGAACCAAGCCTGGTGTTCTGAGAATAGTCATACTATTAGTGATTTAATTAAAAAGAAACATGGCATTCTCTATTTGATAAAATAATAGATTAAATGTAGAACTTCATAATAAATAAAAAAAATCTGAAGGCAGAAGTTCTATAAATGACAAGAAGGCTTAAAAATGATTGGTGGATTAAAACTGCAAAGAGTTACAGATAATCACTAATCATAGACTTTATAGATTTTTTTAATGCACCAAAAGCCAGAATGTTGTTAAATCCAGCAATGACATTCTCTTGTATGATGACAATATTTTGAACAGGTGGAAAGAGTATTTTGATCATCTTTTTAATACTGATATAAGAATTGATACGATGACTTTTAATGATATATCCATTCTATCTATTAATTTACATTTAGATAAAGATATCTAGCTTAATGAAGTCAAAACAGCTCTTTGTAATCTTAAAAGTGAAAAAGCTGAAGATTCATGAAATACTGGAGAAGCTTTAAAATATGATAATGTTATGTTAACTTCAAAAATATTAATTTTTTTTAGGAATATCTGGACCCTTGATGTTGTGCCATCTGATCACAAGGATTGTTCCAATTGTTAAAAACAAGGCGAACAGACAAGACTGTGATAATTATAGTAGAATACCATTATTATCCACTACAACAAAAATACTTCCAAAAAATTTATTGAATAGATTGTTTTCACTTATAGATGAATAGTTACCATTAGTAACTCAATGTAGATTTAGAGAATCAAGAAGCACTAGAGATATGATTTTTCTTGCCAAACAAATGCAAGAAAAGTGTGGAGAACAAAGAAATAATTTATATATTATATATTGCTTCTATTGATTTGCTCAAGGCATTTGATTCAGTTAAAAAGACATGTCTATGGTGTTGTTTGAAATTAGTTGGTTATCAATGAAAATGTATTCATATTAAACAGTTCTACATGATGGAATAAGAGAAAGTGCCATTACTATAAGTGGAAAATCTGAGTGTTAAACAAGGATATGTATTTGTTCCAAAATTGTTTTCAATTTTTACGACAGTGGTCATTGGAATTTTTTATAGGCAGCAATCAAGATATGATACAGATTTGATGGTCGAATTTTTAATTTGATTTGCTTAAAATCAAAAGCAAGAACTTCATCTTCTTGGATTCTGGATTTATAATATGCTGTTGACTGTGCTATTTTTGTCAGTTCAAACATGATTTACAGAATGTTATTAATGTTTTGAATGCAACTTATAAACATCTCGATTTATTAATTAATGTTTAAAAAGTGCAAGTTGTTTGTCAGCCAGTAACAGAAAAAAAATCCTCAGAAACATTCATCTTGGATAGTTATTAACTTGAGAATTTAAATGAGTTTAAATACCATAGTAGTTTTATAAGTAGAAAGATAGACTTAGATGTTAAGATCTAACACAGATTCCAATGTGCTGCTGCTGCTTTTATCAAGTTTAAAAAAAAAAGTATTTCATTATAGACAATTATCTACTACAACTAAGCTGTATATAAACCTGCTATTTTATTTAATTTACTGAAATGATAAAAAATCAAGTCAGATGTCACATGATTTAATTTTAATAAAGCTCGTATTTACAAATGTTATAATAAAGCTCACAAAACAAAGATTGTTAAGTGCTTGTTTTGCGAGCACTATATATAATATCTAATTTACTGTATAGATGTGAAATTGAATATCTTATCAGTGCAATATAAAGGCAGTAGAAAAGTTTCATTTAAGGAAGTTCTGTAAAATGTTTTAAAAATATAATGGCAAGATTATAAAACCATAATGTTCTTTAAGCTCACTGGTAGTGATACTAGAGTTCGAAACCAAAGAAAGACTTCCTAAAAGAATGTTTTATTGTAAACTTGAACATGGGTTTTGTAGAAGAGGTAGACTCTGCCTACATTATAAGGATTATCTAAAAGATTTTTTAAAAAAATACAATATCGTTTGCTTTGGGAAAATATAGCAGAAGAATAAAATACCTTGAAGAGCTACAGTTAGACATAATGGTAAAACCTTTCAAAAAGAAAAGTTTTCTGCTGAGAAAACTAAAAGACAAGATCATAATATATGTGGACATATTCGTGGTTCACTGATTGGTTTGTATAGTCACCATAAAACTCATTTAGAGTAATTTCTGTCTTTTTTTTTTTTTTTTTTTGGAGTTAGAGTGACCACACATTTTTGAATGGCTATTTATTATTATTATTTTGATGACTATGACAATATCCTACCTCTATGTTTTGATAATCCAGAACTAGAAACTATAATTGAAAGCAATCTGGCAACTCATACTTTTTTTCTAAAACTTTTCTTAATAACTTGTATGTCATCTCACTTTTAACTTTCTTAAACTTTCCAAAAACTTATCTATTCCTTCACTTGCTTCTTTTAAAATATTCCTGGACCTTTTCTATTCTTCATAGACTTACTGCAAGTCTCTCTTCTTCACTTGGAAAGATATCATGATACAGAGTCTACTTTTTTATGTTCTTTACTACTATATAATTCTTTATAGAATTCTTTATTAATACTTTGTAGAATTCTTTCATTTCATGATGTTATCTGTCCTCTTGATATTAAGATATTGTTTTATATTTTTGAGATTTTGTCTCAGAAGCCCATGGATTTTCTGGCCATTTCACATATATATTTGCTGATGTCATCATAACCATTCTTCATACTAATTTACAGAAATCTAGATATTAAATTATTCTACATGAGACATTTTTAAATGTTATATTTCTTCTTTTTCTTCATACATTATTTGTCTTAGTTGAAAATTTATATGTGGATTATTGTTTTTTTGTAATTGCTATCTATGTAAATAATTCTTAATTTTACTGATTTCATTTAAATATGATTCAACCTTTAAAATTTTACTTTAAATCCATTGCAATATTTCTAAGATTAGATATAGCAACTGTTGATGTTGTCATTCATAATAAATTTAATGCCTAGCTTTGCATTATATATATGTGTGTATTCAAATATTTTTTGTAATAAAAAATATTTGTTAATTATGAAGAAAATATGTTGCAATCCACTGAAATGTCAGATATATTTTTATTTAAAGTATATATTTTAACAAAAACTCATAAAATTAAAGCCATATATGTATATAGAAAAGTTTCTGATCAGTTTCAAATTGATTTACATCGTTAGTACTACTTAATCAAATTTATTCTTAGTGCATGCATGGAGTTTCCTATTAACAAATTATAAGCAATTACACATAAATACACCATATTTTCATGTACTTTTTTTTTAAATTTGCATATTCAAATTTAGAAGAAAATATTTTGTTTGTTATGATCAAGGTTATTATGGAAAATTTAGGATTTTCTGTTATCTTATGTATTCTGTAGTAGTTCAAAATGTTGTGCCAAATACAAATTATGTTGTATAAGAGCATAAAATACTTTTTAATAAAAACTGATTGATAACCATTTCTAATAATTATAATTTTGTATAATTTGTTTCATGTGTCACTACTTTGTGATAAATAGTGATTGATGAATTAGAATCTATTCATTTGCTGAATCTCTATATTTTACTAAATACCATATGAAAAAAATCATAATCTTTCTTCCCAATGAAATGAATCTGCTGGTCAGGGATCTGATAATATGGCTGATGCTACAATGCTGGATAATAATAATTTCCATTTTTAGATATGGTGTTAATTGCATATTTCAAGCAAATGCCATAGAATTGGCTGATTGTATATAGAGAACAATATCAGAACCTTTTTTATTAATTAGTGACATTTTCCTATGAGAATGCATCAAGGATCACATATGTTCTATCCTTCCAATGTAATATACCTAATAAGAATAGGAATTAAAAAGTTTTCATACATTTACAAGCAGGTGTTATCGCAAATATTTCTTACATGTTTACAATATATATATATTATGTCCATGATGTAATTTACCAAATATAATAAAATCAAACACACCTTTTTTGTGTATGACTTATCTTAAATTTTTTTTTTCGCATTTAGATATTCAAATAGTTTTATGAACTTTATGACTTGTTAAATAAATTCATGAAATTGGAAACACTTCTAGATTCATTTGCATAATAAGTGATGCTCTTTTTATTAAAGACATTTATATAGAGGTTTTGACATTTCTATATTTGTTTTTTCAAACATACAATATTTTCAAAGTACATTTACAGTCGAAACTGTAATATTAATAAATATTTTGCTTTAAAGTGTAAAAAGATTGGAATGTAGTTATTATATGTTAATTTCAAATAAATGGATCCTCAACAACAATTACGATATTCAATTGTAGAATTTAAAAAATAAAATTAACTTTGTCTATAAAATCTTAAGACACAATAATTTTTCATACTGATTACATGAAACATACTATATGAATATATACATTTTAAGTGATCTATTGAAAAATAGAAATCATAATTGCACAGAATGTGAATTCTCCCCCCTCAAATATAAGGATAAATTACTAGTTGTATTTTGTCATTGTTTGTCAATATCTTAATCGTATTCATTCTAGCTTATTGTTTGGAGGTTTTTAAATATTTAGCTTAATTGAGCCATTTACATTAATGAATTTTACACATATAATGAAATAGCAGAAACTCTCTTCACATAATACAGCCATATAATACAAGCTATAGTAATCAACAGATGCCAGAAGGTTTGTGCATTTAAATCCCTATCTAGTGACTACTTATTCAATATCCCTAGACTAGTCTCTAGCTAATGGCTGTCAGATAGCTCCATTGTAAGAAGAGAGTTGCTACTATTTTATATAGCTTGTACAAGAAAAATAAATGCTAGTCATATGATGTTTTAATCATCTAATACCAATTCTAGCCAAAGGATGTTATTGATTATAATTATTAAAAAAACCAAATATACAAAATATAGAGATACTGGACTCGATTCAGATCTGTATGACTATACAGGCAAATTAGCTTGGAATGACAATATTATTGTGTTTTAATTTGGGTAATTGCTTTATAGTTGACTAAAGAGGTAAATGATAGTTTCTCTAGAGATACATTAGATCCAAAGATCTACATGCATTGCCTCATCCAAGGCTCTTCACTGATGACAGTCATAAGTTAGAAATTAATCTGCCGATATTGGATGAATAATCATTACTAGATAAGTATTTATATACACAAATCTTCTGACATCTATTGATTATTATAGTTTGCACAAGATGACTCTATTTTAGTGTAAAGAAGGTTGTCTTGACAACAGATTGAGATTATTGATTGTTGGTGATATTGGTATTGTTTAGGTGCGGACTGCTTCAGGTATTTACATTTGTAAATGTATCTATTCTTGAGAATTATTAGCTTTATTATCTAAGTAATACATAGGTTCAGTGGAACTTGAAGTTATAACTATTTGTTAATATGCATTCCAAATAAATTATAATTACCTATCTAATGAGATTTATTTAAACTTCTATGAATTGATCTCTCTCTCTCTTTCTTTAGTAAAATTGCAATCTTTAGTGCCTAAATAAGCATATTATACCATAGATAAAAATGGTATCCATGTTTATTGTAAAAGGTTTCCTTGATAATAGATTGAAATTGTTGATTGTTAGTGATATTGGTACTGTTTAGGTAAGGGCTGCTTTCATATATGTATAAATATGTATATATAAAGGTGTGTAACTTGTATGCAGTGTTTTTAGTAAAAATAATATTAAATCGAAATATACCTAAGTGTTTAAAAAAAAATTTTAAATACGTTTTACTAAAGACTTAGAGACTTAACAGAAGAGCGATTTAAAAACTTCAATGACTCAATAAGATATGGAAAGATATATGTTAAGAACAACAAAAGAAAGTCAAAAGTGTAATGCACTGATGAGAAAAGGAATAGGCATCTCTGACATTATTAAAAAAAATGAGCAACTGAAATGGAGCCGAGTTAGACATTTTTAGAAGAGGTGATAAAAGATGAATAGCTGAAGTCTTGAACTGATCCTACAAGATTGTGAAAAATCTAGAAAGAAACCACATGTGAGATGAATATATGAAATAAGGAAGTTTTGGTGATATGTTGTGGAGAAGTTAGAGATTGAAGAAATTGAATTAAACTTGGAAAGCTCTTCAACATGCTGGGGATCAATAATAGTTAAAAATGATAATGATGTGAATGTATAAATGATCCTATGCATTTCGTTTATATGTCTTATAGGTTCTATATCTGAAACATTCCTTGTGAATTCTATTTCAAGTTGATAACTTTTGAATAAAAAGTTTAAAATATGGGATTTGTTAAAAACTGAATATAAAAATTATAAAATGCTTAAAAAAAACAAACAATTAAGTTATGAGTATTACTTATTAAAAAATTTGAGAAAAAAAAAATTAAAAAATATTACGCCAAAATTAAAACTTACACAAATAAAGAAATCTGCAGATAATATTAAGAAATTAAATAAGTAAGTCATTTGAAGAATAAAAACTTGGGGGTAGAGATGTATACATATGGAAGTAGTGTATGGAACTTAAAATAATTGACAATGACACATTATTAAAAAAATATATTGACTATAAAACTAAGTTCCTTCCTGCGCTACATAAAATCATAATTTGTTTCGAGGCAAAAAATAATAATATATAGATTTATCAGTAGAAGTATATCAATTAAAATTTTGAGAATAAAATAGTGAAATTTCATTAAAATATCACCATTTAACCATTATTTTTTATAATGCATATATATTTCCAAAAATATTTCTAAAAAAAATTATGCTTCTGCTAATTAACTGAAATTTTGACGCTAATTTACTTAACTCAGTATTAAACTTAAGTGAGCCTCGCATACAACATTGATCGATTAATACAAGTAACGTTTATTTACATTTTTTTAAAAGCCAAGTCTTCAATGAAATTTTGTTCTGTTTATTTAAATAAGATAATCTAAGCAAAGAACATAAATAAATGGAAAGGGTATAGAAGTATTAAAGCAAACCTGGTCAGGGTCGTCGTAATAAACACCTATGCATCGCTCCGACGGAGCTAAGTTGATCACTTCGGTGAAGAGTTGCCCAGCATTGCGGTAAGCTCCTTTGGCTACTTTATAAGCAATAGTTAAATCACCAAAGGGAGATTTTCCAGCACTAATGTTTATTTCATGCAATAATCCTGAATAAACTAAAAAGCCGAACACACTTAAAGCAAAAATTACAAGGAGGACCAAAATGCAAATAATATACATCATTTCTATCTCCATCTTGTTTAAAGAGATGTTTTTAAAGGCAATTCGTCACTTCCGCTACTCAGAAATTTACTTTGTTTTTTGTTCATAAAATTTATTTTGTTACTGACGTTTTTATTTTTTTTTATTTTTAAAATAACAATAGAAAAAAATTTATTTGTTGATTTTGTAAAGTGACAATTGAATATTTATTTACATAAATTTTATTCGCGCTGAATTATATTTATCTGAACAGAAATATCAATTACCTTCATTATTCAGAATTTTGAACTAGTTGCTCAATATAATCTAAAGCACCCAAATATATTAAGACAAGTTCTATAGTCGCTCCAGATAAATTTTCCAAGCCCTAATCAGGAAGTAAAAAAAAATGAAGTTAAATTGTTTGAATAGACTGTCGCTAAATTAATAGAAATTATATGGGAACATATTAAATATAGAACTTCTACATATTAGCAGCAATAACATTGTGGCATTATGATCTGAAGTGCGTAGAATAGTGGTCTTAATTAACGGACAGTACGAGCCACGGGAATTGGACAACTGCATACTTCATATGGGAAGGGATATTTTTACAATAGACGTATACATATTTAACCTTTGGTTTAAAAAATAAAAATACTAATTTAATATAAAATTGTCCTAAGGCTTATAAAAATAATACAAACTCTATATGACTGCATCTCGCCTAGTTATGCAAATTACGTACGGGACAGTCTAACCTATGATTCCAAAACAACCCTGTCTGTTTTCTTTGGTTTTTTTTAATAACTTACCTACACTTCCACTCTTGACCTCTGGAGATAAAATGATCTTAATTTACTAACTGTGCTAGATAATATAATCGGTTTATGTTTTGCATCAAAACCGAATAGTTTTATTTATAATTTATTTTTTATTATATAAACCTTTCTTGTGTTCTTTTTAGGTCTAAAGAGTTGTGTTTCCATAGTAATTAGTTATAATTTATATCTTAATATTGACTTCAGCTTTTCTGCTTATCTGTAGTTTTATCAAGATTTTATCAGTAGATGTTAGTGGTTAGTGCAAATGATAGTGAGTGCAACACTGCATGGAGAATTGAGTAAATCATTTACATCACTCCCATTAACTGCTTTGCTGCCTACTTTGTGATTCTTTTAGATTCCAGATGGTATGGAGAGTCTATAATATGTTGAATACCTCATTTTCCCAGCCTTTTTCCCATTTTCTTTGACATAAAAACAGAAACCAAAACTTTAAGAATCCTATAATATATAAAATTCTCATAAAGCCCTTTTATAGTTTCATCTGCACATGTATAATTATCCAGTCTGAATGCTATCTATCTTGAACATGCAACCATTGTGACAAAAAAAATATTCCGAGTCTGCCAGATTGTAATGGCCTCAGACAAGGTAATAAACACTTTTGGTTTCATGCTAATTTTTCTTTTACATACCTCACATTTTTTTAACATAGCTCTCCAAATCTGAGTTTAATCGTGTCAATCAGATGGTTAGTACTTTTGTCTTGACTGTTTCAAACTTTCCGTTATCAACCAATTTCATGTCTCCCTTACAGACACTGGAGTCAAAACTTTGTTCTCATTTATAAAACATTTATGACTCATATTTTTAAATATAGTTTTTCAAATTTGATCTAATTCTGGCCACCAGACATGATCATGGAACATGGGATAGTTCTTTTGCCTTGACAATTGCAAACTTTCCACTGTCAATCAATTCCATGACCATTTTTTCCCCATTACTGGAATGAGAATCTTATCTCCTTTTATAATGCATTCATTAATGATTAACAGTTGTTTGCATACCTTTAGCCACAATAATTGTATTAATTGTTTTGGATATTAGTTCCATTAGCCTACTAACACCCATTTTGTAATTGTCATATCAATTATCTTTTCATCTAGCCTATACAATCTTACTGTTTAGAGTTCTGGATCCTATTATGGCTATATAATTTACATCAATAAAATCTTTTCTAATGACCATTTTTACTAAGTAGTGATGATAATACATCTGCTTATGATATCTGGTTCCCCTTTTTGTAATTTAACTCATATTCATATATTGAAAGAATGGTGTACCACTTTATTATCATCATCATCATCATCAACCATTATCAATCCACTGCAGGATGAAGGTCTCTCCAAGTTTAATCCATCTTCTCCGATCTTTAGCTTCTCTTCTCCACAACACCCCTGCACATTTTCTTATTATAAGTAGACCTAAATGATTTGGTAGAGTCCCTTCTCCCACTATACCCAAAAGTTATTTACAGTCCATTATTAATTTAAATACTTTCCATTGAAATATTTGAGAATACCTCAATAATTACCATGAAGACATCTTTATCATGTTGGTCATAATTATGCTTCATAATCCTTCATCATTATTAACATTGTTTCTACCCATACTTGGATACATCTGTTGTTAATATAGTTGTTGCTTTATTATTCAGAAATGCCTCACTCTGAGTTCTATCTCATTACCATTTATGGTTTTTCCTCAGGAAGTCATAGAAGGATCTTTCTACACTAGCATTTAATAGCCATAAGAATTCTTAGAATTATTTTGCTGTCTTCAATAATTATGGCTTCTCTTATTATGTTGACTTTATCAAGAGATAATCATCTCCCTTTCTCATTTGTCATATGCCCTCAAAATTTGATTTTCAGATCCTCCATGTATACTTTTCTAATTTTGTATTACAACTATATGATCTATCATGGATTTTCCAATATATATTAATCCAATTCCCCAGATTGGTTATGATTAAAATTTCATACAAATATGGAATGATACCTGTTAATTGTTTTAAAAGTTCATTTATTTTTGCTTGAAAAAGATTCATTATGATTCAATTCCAACAACCTATTAAATTTAAACAGGCCTATTGGGATCATTATTATATGGTAACTGATTACTCTGTCATCAGTATTTGATAAAAGCTAATCTGAGATCTAGTTTGATATAATACTGAATCAAACTTCTTTAATGTATGGAACTAGGTATGCATCTTCTTTAACACTTTATTTACTGGCTTATTATAAACTTTGTATATGTGTAATTTTTCCTATTTAGTTTTGGTACTAATACAATCATGGTTGTCCACACTAAACTTTTAGTGAGAGTCAATATTTGTCACTCACCAGTATCTACAATTTTTCTTTTACCTCCCTGCCTATGATATGTTTTTCAGTTTGCGAGCTATTGGATAGAATGCCTCCTTCAACCGTATTACATTATTTTTACTAAACAATTTTAGAAATTTGATTCTTAATTCATTGATAAAGATAATTATTATTCCTAGGGTTTGAACCAATCACTATCTAATAACATCTATAATATGATTTTTTTAAGTATCTTTATATCTTTTTTATTCCTTAGGTCTGCTATAATTTTGATGATCTTTAAAATTTCTTTATTCAAACTTTTTAAATAAGTTTAACAGTTTTAACTGTTACATTACTCCAGTTCTTTTTGAAATAATTAATCTGCCTGAACTGATGTCAATTTCAGCTCACATTTTAAATCTATTTATTTGGGTTGGTATTGTTAATAGTCTTCTGCTGTGTAGCTTTATCCTTCCATGTTATAATTTTGTTTTGTCTTCTCTACCCTCATTCATTGCAAACTTTCTCTAGATGATTCTTAAATTTCCTTTTTGCATTTACATTTAATAACTTGCAATATTATTTAATCTAATACAGCAAAAATATTTCCTTTTATTTATTAGTCTATCACTAATCTTCAAATCACTTGTAATTTTTCAAATTGTCAGGTAGCTCTATTTTTTTATTCTAAAAAAACTTTGAATTGCTTCTATATAAGCAAATTTTTCATAATCAGGAGTTGTTTTAATTCCTTATCATACAACACTTTTCATAGGAGTTGCTCTAATATCACCTTAAAAATCTTTCATATGTACATGCTTTTGCCACTTCATGAAGAGCTGAATCATAATCAGTTATACTTTCATTTCCTTTTTGTTGATGATTTCTAAAAATGCAACCCAGATAAATACTCAGATCCGAACTAATTAAAATATTTTCAAGCATTGATAACAACTCTCACATTTAAGAACTTTAATCAGGTTCTATAATTTATTTGACAATTCAAATTTTTTTTTCATATATCAAATGTGTTAGCTGGGAAGTGAACCTGGGTCAGCTGCTTAGAAGGTAGCTATGCTAACCATTAAGCCACCCACACTTGACAATTCAAATTTTTCTATCTATATAAAACACAGAAGTGCATTTTTGTGTTTTTCTCTACTATCATATTTAGAAGTAAAACTTTTTCCATGTGTGGTTTGTAAACTGTAGTCAATATAATTCTCAGTGAAGAACTCACTGATGTTTTTTGACCTCATTTTATATGTTCCACTGACATGTTTTTTTTCTCTCTACACAAATAGTTGCACATTTTCTTAGATTTCTTAGTTCCCTTCTTTTTTTTTTTTTTTTTTTTGAGATTGTAAAAATTATTTTTTTTCCACATATCAACAAAAATAAGTGTAACTTTGTGATATTATATAAACAGAATAATGACTTTAAATAAATTACAGTACAAAACACTGAAGGTCTAAATTATTTTATCAACCATACACCAGATCAGGAGTTATTTTACAAAAGACATGTACATATATGATTGAAACTTGGATGTCTGTTTATGCAGTTACTATTTATTAAATATAAATAAAATATAAAGTGGCTCTAAAACTTACAAAAATAATATAAAATCTATATGATCTGCACAGTTCACTTAGGTCTGCAGATTGTTACACAGATCAGAATAACACATATTTCATCATATAATATTTTAGGCCTTGTCTATTGGCCTCACTTCTATCTATAACCTACTCTCACTTCTGGTCTTGATTTTTGAAAATAATGTGATTTTAATTTACTAAGTGTAAGATGGAGAGTATGATAAATTATTTTTATCTCATTGCAATCATAACTGAGCAATTTTATTTCTCTTATGTTGATTTTTGATTACATAAATTAAACCTTTTTTATTTTTTAAAGACTAAACTTTCAGAATAGTATCTCCAGAATAATTTGTTGTAATTATTTGCCTTAACTCTTGACTGTTTTACCATTTTAAAAATCCAAATAATTAATATTTTAATATCAATATCATGATGTACAATTCTCTGCAAACAATTTTCTTTGCTTTATTCCGTCTTTCCAAAGTAGAATAATGTATCTTATTATACAATATTAGTTTTGAAATATTTCTCTGTTGCTGTTGTTGTTGTTGTTGTTTTGTTTTTTGAGTTATTTCTCTGTTTTTTGTTTGTTTATTTATTGTTGTTATTATTTTTTGATTTGTTTACATGTGTCAAGATATATTTTTTTCTAGTGACATCTGGACTGATTTTAAAAAGAATATTGTATTAATAATTCAATCAAGATAATTTCTGTGCTAGTAAGTACATGTTCTGTATCTTAATGTGACCCAAGAGTGTACACTTTGGATGTAAGACTGTTTGAAATTTGGCAGTGATCTTATTAATTGCTAGCACTCTTGTTTGGAATCGCATGTTTGTAATAGTTAGCTTTTCTAAATACCTGCAATATTATATTTTAGAATGAGTGAAGCTTAACGATAATATTTAGATATTAATAGATTTCCAAGTAATATTTTGCTTCATTATCAAGCTCATTTGTTATTTCTTTTTTTTTCTTTTTAACTGTAGATAGCAGCTTTTTTTTTTTTTTCAATTTTATAGGTGTTTGTTATTATAATAAATTGTAATATTGAATGCCTAATTCAGAGTCACTTTTTATTATGGTTTTGTTGGCTAGAAATTATACTAATAAATGACTGATTAAACATGCATGTCTCACTGTCTTTTAGCCAAACATGCAAAACTGAAGCAAAACTCTCCATAAAATAGCATGATCATGTGAGGTTTACTGGTTTGGCCAAAGATTCTGATATTAAATAGCCATTTTTATTATATCAAATTATATGACCAATTACCTTGAAGTATTAGATATTTCTGTCACTAGTATCTTTTATAAACTAGTTGTAGAATTTATTTTTAAAACGATGTAGTGTTAAAGAGGAAAGTTGGTAAGATGGGGTGGAGTGGAATGGATAGAAAACAATTGCGATTCTATATAATCAGTTTATTTTATAATGTCAGTTAAATAAAATTTTGATATGAATTACTATAATCAATAAATTAGATGATTTTGTTATATTATTAATGTCATTGATAAAACACATATAAAACACAGCACTGTTTTAAATAGGTCAATTACTCCTCTACCAATGAAATTTCTTTTTTTTAAATTTCTTTAATAAACATTATTTTAAAATTTACTTTAAATTTTAAAATAACTTATATCTCTTTCAATCCCAGAAATTATAATGAAAACAATAAATAAAATCAATAATTATTATCAATGCTGCCAAATTTCTATGATCAGTGTCTGGCTAAATTGCCTTCTTCTGATAAGGAAACTGGATTTGCATTGTTTTCTGCATAGTGTCACATTTTGTATATATTTTACTATTCAATGTAATTGATTGAAAATTCTGACATTCCAAGGTTTTAAATCCCTAGAAAGTATTGTGTATATATTGATTATTGTATTTTTAGATTATTTAAAGATATAAAGATGTGGAATGGGAAGGAGGACAGAGGGCAATAATGATAAAGGAAAAATTAAGGAAGAGTGATATAATAATAAAATTAAATAAAGAAAAGAGGGATAGATTTTAAGAATCATATTGATATAAAAATTACATATGATAACAAAGAGAAAATTAAATAGTGTAATGACTTAAAACTTTATAATATATTAACTATTAATTAAAATGACACTATAAGGATAGAGAAATTCATAATTTTAATATTTTAGAAATAAAACTACAAAATCATGCTAAAACAACTAAAACTCTATCAACATATTTCATAAATTAACATTTACATGAGAGGTATCTGTTGGTTGAATATATGCACATATGTGTATGTACTTGCATATTAAATTAGTTATAAGACAAATTATATATGTGAGACAACTGTGAGTAATGCACAATTTAAATAATGTATTTGCTACTATACGCTTGTTTGTATTTACATTGTATTTTAAATAAATCATTTGAAAATTCAGGTGTTGAGAAACAAATGAAAAATCAGAATATATAAAATAGAGATTGTGTTATATTCCAAAGCGTTACTTGCGAAATTAATCCTGGTAATAACAAATTGTTTTCAATGTGTTTAAAATTTTTGGTAATAAAATGTAAAAGGTTTATATCAAAATGAAATTATGTTCGATTATCACTACAACTGCTAATTTATTTCTGATAAATCAGAGAGTATATAACAAGAATATATATGTATATATGAGTTGTCAATTAATTTAAAAATTCAAATTCTTGATTAGAAAAGGAAATTGGTTCTTAATTATTTTAAAACAGATTGTACTTGAAAATAGAAATATGAATAGAAAGTAAAAATATCAACTTGACGAATGTCTGTATCATTTTTGGCCGGTGTGTAAAGTTCATGTCTAATTAATTGCTAATAAAGAATAAAAAATTGTATCAGTCAGAAATAAATAAATGGTTTTCATTATAGTAGAAGTTGTTTCAATCAACTTCAAATTTTAGATATGTAATCACTTCAGCAAAATGAAAGTATATTTTAAACAGAAGAAAAAGGTATCAAAATATTTCAACCCTCTAAGCAACAAAAGAGCAGAAAACTTTTGTTTCCAACCTAACTTTTAAACAATTATTAATATTAGCATTTAACCTTAATATAAATATGCAAAATTATAAGTTTTATTATCTTCAGCTCCGTGCAAATCCAGAATATAAAATCAGGCAAAACTCTCTATACAGTAGTGACACTCAGTGCAAGCCAGAATAATCAATGGATGCCAGAAGGCTTGTGCATAAAATCCCTATCTAATGCCTACTCATCCAATATCCCCAAACTGGTTTCTGGCTTTTGGCCTTCATCAGTGAAGAGCCTTGGATCTGAAAGCACTGCACCTAGATCTTAGAATCTAATGCAATCCTCCAACAGCCACCTTTTATCTCTACTTAACTACAAGACTATGAGAATCAATTTGAAAACAATATTTTCAATCTCTGGGGATATTGGATAAGTAGGCACTAGAAAGGGATTTTATGCACAAGTCTTCTGGCATCCATTGATTACTCTGGCTCGCACTGAGTGACACTACTATATGAAGAGTTTTTCCTGTTTAATAACAGTTATGAACAAGCATAAGAAATGGAGATCATGTGATGTTCAGTGGTTTAATATAAAATCAGCTAAAAAAAAGAAAAATGTCTCAAAATTTAACTGTAGAATATCTTTAAATTTAATTGAATAAGACACTATATTCTAGTGCTTACATTTATAAAATAAGAATATATGATTTTGTTTTATTTGTATGTTTTAGTGAATCTTCGACCTATTTTAATATATTCAAAATTTTAATCAAAGATAAATACTGTTTTTAACAGAAAATCAAAATGCAGTATTAAATGTTTAATGATAGATTTACTTAATATTAATTTAGTATATTAATTCTAGAAATTATTAAAATTTCCTAGTCTCACATTAGATCTATTAAACAGGTAATCATTAAAACATTGGAGTAGTGATTATCAAGTATTGTCACATATAAAATTACCAATGTGTATTACATTAAAGTTAATTTAATAAAGGATTTATTTACCAAGCATATAATATGTATGTGCTGAAAATCAAATATTTAATATGATTTAAAATAACTATGTAAAGATAAAATTGTCATATGTCAATTATGATTGAAATAACCTTTGAAAGTGTATTTAGGTGTAGACATATAGATATAGACTGAGCATTGTGACTTGTAATAATGAATTTGAGATAAAGCATGGAAAATAATTGTTTTATATATCTATTGTAGTTATATCTATATCAGTAATTTTGTGGGAACATGAAAGTTCAAATGATTAATTGGAATAATGTTAAACTTATTTAAAAATTGTAATATATGTGTATATATGACTATACCATTAGTTTTAGATGGTGATTTGGTCTGTTGGTATATTCAGATATGCTTAGGGGTAATTCACTTAAACAATTCAGATGATGAAGACATTGATGTTGATATAGCCTTCATTATAATATAAAATGTTTAAATGTATGAAGCAAAACATATTATGTAAATAATAACATAGGTAATAGAGCATTAGTCATTGACATAATCTCACTTATAATAATGTGTATTTTTCTCTCTCATTTGTTACCATAATAGGATACTAAAGATTGTCTAATTTTACTGTATGCCAACTCTAATGAGAAGAAGCTATTTATTCCAATATTTATTTTTGAGCCAAGTGAGTTTTTTTATCCAATATTTGTCTTTTGAATGTAACCATAAGCAACCTTCAGATGATATATTGATTAAGATGAAGGGAAAGAATGCAAATTGAGAACATTTATTTTAAGCATGTATAAAATATCTATATTTCTATCCATTACTCAAACCAATATGCTATAAGATTAGAGAAAGGGAAAACAATTCAATGTTTTACTGTGAATCAAAATACAAACTGAAACAAATGTTTTAAATGAAAGCATCACTTTCAGATAATTTAGTGATGTTTCTAATTAGCTTTAATCAAATTAATTAAATCAACTGAATTTTACTAGTTTCTTTTTTATTTAAAAAAAGGATAAAATATGTTACTTTTCAACCTGTTATCTAAGATATTGTATTATAATAGCTAGTATTGAAATGCTAAATACAGGTTTTAATTTTTATATTTAAATGTATCACAATTTATCTTTATTATTATTTCTTTATTGATATAACTGCAAACTATGTTATAGCTAACTACACAAAGAAAGATGTAAATAAACAAATCAAAAAAACATTAAAATTTTCAAATTTTATGATATTCAAGCAGACATGTTTCTTACTTTGAATGTTATATATGATTATATATATTTATAAAATTTATTTTGTTTATGTTGAAAGCACATTTTATTCTTTTTTTATTATCCTTTCCAAATTTGTTATGCCATATTTTGTGTAATAAAATATTGTCTGAGCAAAATTTTTCAAAATTTTAGAACATGCTAAAAGTTGAAAAGTTATAAAAAAATAATAATATTGTCCTAAGTTTATTTATTAGCAATGGAAGTCAGCCATTTTGCTATTTACTTTATTTAAAAAAAAAAAAAAATGTGGTTAGTTTTTTTTATATTATTCTTATTGTTCCAGTGAATGCATAATGAATACACACTCAATACAATCCCTTCAATTTATTATTTTTTTAAATGTTATTTATACTATAATAATAATTTATGTAAGTATACTATACAGTGTGTGTTGAAAAGTACTGTATGCTTGAAGTTCAATATCAATATGTAATCTATTATAATTAATGATTATCAACAAAACATGAGTTTTTATATGCTATATATCAATGGTGGGTAAATGTGGCTCTCAGAGCCACATGCGGCTCTTAGTCAAGTTAAGTGCGGCTCCCATTGAAATCTGATTTTACTTTTATTATTTCAGTTTTTTATTTTAATTGCACAAAAATTTGTAAAATGATAAAAAAAATTATCAAACATTTTTATAATATTTTATTACAAATTACATCGTGCATGGATGTATATATTATTTTCAAATATATTGGCAAACTATACGTTATCAACATCCTCTGAATCTTATAAAAATTACTGCATGTGTGTATGGAATGTTCATGTGTATATTTAAGATTTGTGCAATTTTGTGGTTGTGTATTTTAGCGATAGTTTTCCTATCAGCTAAATGTCCTATTTCATATTTTTTCCAAATAGACTGTTTTATTAATCAATTAAAACTTATTTATGATATATAATTTTTCCAAGGCACAAGACTTCTAAAGACATGTGCTCAGGTTAAGAAAATATTTTCATTGTTTATAATTAGTGCACTTAGATTTTTAAGTTTTTTTTAAAAACAATTATGTAAAAAAAACTTTTGAAAATAAACTGGAAAGCATTGTCTTGATTTTGCTTATTTTGTTTCTATTTTTAATGGTAAATAATAATAAAACAGTCGTTTAAGAATTATCAGGAAAATATCAGCCAAAAATAAATATAGTCCAAAATTGCTTTTAATTATTCTAAATTGTTTTTATTTTTATTTTATTTTAAGAAGCCCTGTTTCTTCGACATTTTGTTGCACCATTTATGAATATTTTAAAACAAAAATTAATATTTATTCTTATTTTAATTAAGTACTTATTTATATATTTTGTTTGAATTTCAGACTTTGGAAATAAATTTACTTAATTTTTTTGTTAACATAACTTCAGAAAATATCAATAAATGAAAATACAAACAAAAAAAATAGAAGTTTTCAGAAAGAATGGATAGAAAATTTTTTTTATTGACAATAGTGGAAAGTCATTATGCTTTATTTTTTTATCAAGAAATTTATTTAATACAAAATATACATAGTATTAGGATAGACAGGATAACAGGTTAAGCTTGGTTAAAAGGTCAAAAGTTCTCATGCATGTATTATTATGTGGATATTGGTTTATCTTGTACAACTTTGTATTGTTAGTGGTTGCAGTATTTCCATTGAACGACATTGTGTTCCTGCAACAGGTTGATACGTAGAGTGACCATAGAGTATTTATAGGGATATTAAATATATTGCTCTTTGATGGTGGATTTGATGTGAGTTTGTTGCGGTGTTTGTATTATTGTTGTATCGGGACTTCAAACATTCTCCATGTCTCAAAGAAGGTTGTAGAGGTAGAGAGGATTTCATCCCTTTTTTTTGATGTTGATGATGATGTTAATGAAGAGTTGGAGAGGATTTAAATGAGCTCCTTCAAAGGCTAGCTTGCAGCGGATGGACCAAATGGAAAAGGTGAGGAATGTGGATAGTCTTATCCACGCAAATGTTTTCGTGCCAAGGCAGCATTGGATTGAGGTGATCATTTGAAAGTTGATCTTTGAGTTTGTGTGGATTAATTGTCTGATACTGTTGAGATTGGGGCAGATGTTCAAAATGTGCTCAAATGTCTCTGATTCCTGGCCACAGAGTTAGCATAGTGGCTCAATGTTATTGAATCCTCTTCTATTTACTAAAAACCATTTAGTGGGTAGGACATCAAGATTTATTTTTATTATGAAGTCCAGGAATTTTGCTTCGAGGCTCCAAAATTTAAACTGTGATATGATTTTCTTGTTGGATATGTTAAGGCTGGAAATAGGAGAATATGTTTGAGGATGCTGTAGATTATATGCATCCCAGTATTTCATTTTGGAGGAGTAGGTGATTGTAGGACAGTTGTAAAAGCATTGAGAAGCAGAGGTTAAGGAAAATATCCAATCCTGTTTGAGAGAGGTGGTCAGTCGGTGGGGTCAACTGGCATAAAGTCTTGGTAGTTGTCAAAAATAAGGGTTAATTTGTGAATAAGATTGTGGCTTTTTTGGAGGAAAAATGTATAGGTGGAATGGAGTGAAAGACCATTCAGCTAGCAGGGATGGTGCATGCCTTCTAGACTGATGACAACTGTTTTCCCACCCCAGAACAACTTAAAGCAAAGTGAGTTAATTTTACTGACAAAGATTTTGGTAGGTTTAATAATTGGGAGGTAATAATTAATTTTGGAGAAAAGGACCATGTTAAGTAAGTCATTATGCTTTATTTGTAAAGTTACAATTGCAAACTACAAAATAAGAAATTTATGGCAACATTATGAAGTAAGTCATCTCCACTTTTCAACTCAATATTCACACAATTCAAAATTGTGAACAGAGAAAGTAAAGTTACTGCAATAAGGTTTTCATAAGCCACAAGGATTATTGTCTTCTTTTAGTCACAAAGATAACAGAACCAATGAAGCTAGTTTTTTAGTAGCTTGGAATATGGAGGAGAATTTATTAAAAGAGACTTGGCAAGAAAGAGGTTAAAGTTTTGGATCCATATAATACAAAACTGCATAAATTGATTGCACAAGTTCCTACATCACTCTGTACAATTGAGCACTGTATTAGTGAAATAAGTAAAAATATTAAAAATAGTTTGATGTGTGTTTTGAAAAATTGTACAGCATTAAGTTTAACTCTCAATGAATTTACAGATATTCAGAATGTTTCACAATTGGCCATTTTTGTCTGCTATGTATCTGCAGCTGTAAATGTGAAGAAATAAATGTTAAACCTAGTAGCTCTTACCAAAACAACTCACAGTATCGATATCAAAAATGCACTTGATGAGGTAATGAACAAGTTTGAACTACTTTTGTGATAAACTTGTAAGTGTTGTGACTGACAGAGCTCCTGCAATGATAGGAAAAAATCTAGGTCTAGTTGGTCTTTTAAACAACAATCCTAAAATTTGCCATTTTGTACTTCTTCACTGCTTAATTCATAATGAGCACCTGATAAAAAAGTACTTAAAATATGAAAATGTGGGGGAAATGTTTTTGCAGATTATGAATTTAATTAGAACAAATGCCAAAACACACCATCAATTTAAGACTGTTTTAGATTTAAATGATCAAAGAGATTATGGTCTGATATATGATGGTTGTCAATTTACAATGTTTTGAACTATTTTTGTGGAACTCCTAAATTCCTATCATAACATTTTTTTTAAAAAAAAGGGAAAAAAAATCCTGAATTAGAAAATGAAACTTCACTTTCTGACTTAATATTCTTTACAGATATTATAGAACATGTGCCAACACTTAATTTGGCTTTACAAGAAAAGGGGGTAATAATTAATGATTTGTCACATACTGTATTTAATTTAGAAGCTAAACTCTGGCTTTTCATAAACAATCTTAAGTCCAAAATATTTAATTCATTTTCCATGAGGAAAAGCAAATATAATTAATATCAAAGAAGAAAAATTAGACAAATATAAAGAAAAATTGGGAAGATTGCAAATGGATTTCAAATGTAGATTTGAAGATTTGAAAAGTTTTAAATTTTCATTTGCATATTTTGTTGAACTCACTTATTTGTGATATTATTGAAGATGAATTTCCAATTTCTAAAATAATACTTGTTGAAAAAGTGGCTGGGAAATTGGAGTTATTAGAGATAAAAAAGTATTAGGCATTGTAAATGCATCACAAATATAGTTTTCTAATTGAATTTTGGAAATGTCCCACAATTAAAATATCTACACTTAAAGAAAGCTACTTGCCATCTAATTTCAATTTTTATTATAACATATTGCTGTGAGTTGTAATCAACAATGAAATATGTGAATTCAAAATATCATTTGACCAATCAGCATTTTACAGAATTGCTATGAACAGGTTTAACAAATTATACACCAAATTTCAAAGATTTAATCAAAGGTCCTTGTTAAATGTTTTATTTTTTATTAATAAATTTTTATTACTATGTTTTAATTTTATTATTAAAATTTTGAAATAATTATTTTCTATTTTATATCTTTCTCTTAATTATATTTCTTATATACTTTCTACAACACTTAAATCTGTGTAGAATATGTCATCATATTAATTTAAATAAAATTTAACTATATGTATTTATCTTTGTATATTTAAATAATACAGTGTGACTCTTTGCAATACATAAAAAGCCAGCATGTGCTCCTCATTGACCACATGTATACCTACTCCTGCTATGTACATTTATACATTAGAAAGGTTTAAGACAAAATATAACATAATTCATGGCTCCAGCAAAGAGCAGAATATAAAAGTATTTAAGTATACTTCATTGCATACAATTAAATTATTCATATCCGGAGGAAAATGTTGTATAAGCTATACAAATACCTTTGATGTACTTTTGCCCTACCACAAGCACTTTGTACTGTTTGTTCTGTGAAGTTTCTTTCAAAAGTATAAAATAAACCATAAGTTATATTAATATTTCTGAATTACTGTCATAGCACAGTAGTAAACAATGGCAAAACTTGTTAACACTTTATCAATTCAATTTAGATTTTGCTTTCATAAGACAAAAGAAAAAGAGAGTAAAAAATTGCTATCAGGGGAAAGCATTTTAAAAACAGTAGTTATGTAACATTCAGCAGTCAGAATAAATAAATATTTGATTTTCCCATTTTAGTAAAAAAAAGAAAATAATGAATATATAAACACCAAATTGACTTCTTCTTTTATTTTGCTAGAATGCTTTATATAAATGCAATTTATTCACTGTTCTTTAAACACTTTTTAGAGAAAACCTTTTATTGTACATATATGCATACACAATCTTATGTTTTAACTGTCCTGCAATGGCTCTGAAGAAGACTGCAGGACAGTCAAAATGTAATATTATGTATGCATATATGTACAATAAAAGGTTTTTGATAAAAACTGTTTAAAGTACAATGAATAAATTGCAATATGTAAACACTTTGCCATTTTTTTATTTTAAAAAAGTTGAGAAAACTTATAAATATTATATAAGGAAATATAATCATTAAATGATAACAATGATTTCCTTTACTTACTTGTCACTATTATCTGTAATATTATTAGGCATAAATAAAATGGGCTTATAATAAGCAATGAACATATATTGAGGTGTTGTTTCATTAAAATTACATTGCATATTGGTAAGTTTTTATGAATAGTAATATAGTGAAAATATTAATTGTTCAATTTTGTCATTAATAAATTTATTTAAACCTTTAAACATCACATGATCACTATCTCCCATGCTTCCGCATAACTGTCCACACAGTAAGAGAGAGTAATCAATGGATTCCAGGAGGCTTGTGCATAAAATCCCTATGTGCAGTGCTCTTAGATCCATGGCTCCTCACCGACAAAGCTATAAGCCAGAAACTAGTTTGGGGATATTAGATGAGTATGCACTAGATAGGGATTTTATGCACAAGCCTTCTGTCATTCATTGATTACTCTGTCTTGTTTTGAGTGGCACTACTGAATAGAGAGAGTTTCGCCTATTTTAATAAATTTCTTTATTTGATATTAAGAAATAATATGTCTTCTTTAGATATATAAATGTAGTTTGTTTTTAATTATTATGACTAATTATTATAAAGAGCTCACATCTGATGTACATTAGTGCTCTAACTGAAAATGGAGTTGTTTCAAAGGGAGGGAGAGCTATATTGTTAAACAAAGTTCATTGCATGAGAAATTTAAAATCATTGGAAAAATTACACACGTTTATTGATTAGTATATTTAAAATGCAAATATATCTTTATATTTTGATAATATAATTCCATGAATATTCAATATCCTTGTGGGGAACTCCTTCATTTCTTCACTCTCATAACACTAGTACAAATCTGTACACAACATGGTAGCAGAGATAGACTGTATAAACAAATAAAGGATTTATGTAGCAAGTGTACGTCTATATATTTATAATTAATAAAAGATAGATTTCCAGCATCAGACACACCAAGTACATACATACAAATTGTGGCTAGCTATTACTTACAAGTATGATAGTTTATCAGTCATTTCATACTAAGATGTATTCAAATTCAAGATGAATGCAGTAATTTTTAACTTTTGAGGGGAAAAAAGATAAAATAATAGTATATCTGATGTCCCTTTCTTTTTTCTTCAGTTTGACACATTATAATGTAAAAAAATTAGAAAAATTAATGTATATACACTGTCTAGATATTTTACTAATTATTTGTTATGGTTTCCGAATTAAATGATTGACATAATCACAAATTTTTTTCTACAGAAAATCATCTCTAGAATGCTTTGTAAATTTGTATACATAGTAGAAATCAAAAGATAAACAGAGTGAGATGTTTAGCTCATAAATTCCCCTAACATGTACAAAGAGAGGTAGTTCTTATTAGCTAGATTTATAATGGTATAAATTAAAAGTAACCATATTAGAAGTACCCATAATTTTCCAGAAACATAAATTTTACAGAGACATCAAAGATTGGTTAAATTCTAGAACAGTGGATTGATTTAGAATCATGTAAAGTCATATGCTGTAAATTTGCTCCAAGGTCATGATTAAAATTGTTAACAGTCGTTTATAAGTGATAAGAAGTAAGAGCTATAAGAAAAATATCAAAAGTTTCATAGAAAAAGATTCCATTGTAAAATAGCCAATTCATGTAAATGAACTCCCATAAATATCTATGTGTGAGGAGCTACAAAAAAAAATTCTGAGATCAGATAGATATACAAAATGTAATAATCAGGTATTTTACGGTAATATCTCCACACTAAAAATCCAATTTATTTATTTCTATACTTAGCGCTTTCAAAGGAACAATGCCTTCATTTTCAAAGCTATAGATAGATATACACTGAAACAGATCAAGTTCATTTCACAAGTAGTAATACTGTATACCATTCAAGTTTTCAGTTTACAACTATTTTCGATCACCCAGCATAAAACTAGATAAAATTTGTGGCAACATATATAGAAAAGATTACTTTTATGGCAGGTATGAGTCTCATATTGTATTATATATTACAAAATGATTACTCCTACTGCTGCTGCTATAAAAAAAGCACTAACTTCTAAGATAACAGTTGTAAGTAAAAGATAATTAATTCTTGTCTTTGGATATTAATTTCAGATATGTTATTCTAACATCCTTAACAATGCTTAACATTATTTGCTATGTCATACTAATACATAAGTCAACTAGTTTCCAAGGTAAAATCCTAATGAGATAATACAATTTGAATATTGGTGGAAAAATTGTTATAGGGTAAAATCAAGATTAGAGTTGGGCTAATTAAAGGTTGAAGATATCTCTATAGATGATCAATATTTGCCCTTCTACAATGTATTCAAATTGAATAGAAACTAAACCCTACTTTATAAGAGAGTAGTATAATAAAAAAGATCAAAGGGTCAACATGGGCATGAAGATAAGATGTCTGATACCTCAATTCACCTGACTAATGAAAATTGTTCATGAAATGCATGTATAATGAAAAAGGGTAGTCTGAATTTTTGTGTTAATAGATAGTTGTGATATGGAGGAATTTTAATATGAAGGATAAAAAAATTTGAAAATTATCAAATACAGTTTAATTGCTGTCACTACTTTTTTTAATTTTTACTCATATTTTTCCATCATCATTTAACTAAAGTCATAGATGTTTTTAAAAAGTAATCTTTTATTTCCAAAACTAAATTTGAGATAAAATCATGAATAACTATGATAAACAAAAAAAGCTACTTCTTTATCTGGAATATAACTTTCCATTTATGACAAGGTCACACTTCTAAATATGATGGTGTTGACCAAGATAAATTACTATCTTCCAGTGATTAAGCCTACCAAATGCTTCATATTGAGAATTGCCTCCCTATGCTGTGGGTTGTCTGGAGGAAGAAAAGGTAGCAATAAGCCACAGATGGATGCAACAGCCCAGATCCATTAATGAAATGTGTCCTCATGACATATCTACTTTATCATTCCAAAAGTCTTATAATTTTTTCCATAAATTAAAAATTAATCAAGAGAATGAAGAAATCCCTAAACTCATTATTCCAATGGACTGGCCTCCACCAACATGAAGAAGAAATTGGCTGGATCTTCAATTAAATGACCTCATGAAATGGATAATAATTGATAAAGACACATTCCAAAACAAGTTAACATATTGGCAGGCCTTTGGTATAAAGTTCACTGAATTAAAAGGTCATCTCTTGAGTATAGGCCTCTCAAATGATAAATTAATAAAAAAATTCAAAAGATGGAGCTTGGAATCCAATATCTGGATTATCTAATAAAAATCAATGTCAATGCATTATCTACCAATGAGTTTTTGTTTAATAAAAGAGGGTACTCATGAATTGAATCAATCTGCACAATTTGTAAAAGAGAAGATGAAACCATAAACCATTTCAGGTTAGGATGTATTCAGCAAATGCATCTCCAAAAAACATCAATGAGTTGGATCAAGGTAGATAAAGCTAAATTATCTAATATGAAAGACAGTATCAGAAAGGGATCATACCCAGAAATTAGACTGATGCTAATTCTAGATCATTTGATATGGCTTACTAGATGTAAGCTAGTGTTTAATCCTGATAAATTTGATCATACTGCTTTCATGCAGAAAAAATTAAAACATGCAAAAACAAGACATGAACTAATAACCCCTGAGATTATTTTTTATATGACAGGGGACATGTTGGATTTAGACTTACCATGTTCCCAACCAATGGTAGGACATTCCTAAAAGGGAAAAGATAAGACTAAAAGGCTAAAGTCCAGCAATTCCAAATGAAAGAAAATGAAACCACATCAAATAAAATATATCCCAAAGATCTACACATCAACTGCACCAATGGTGAAGAGGTAAAGAGACTAATGATTAAAAGATAACATGATCAGCCTGGACAATTAAATTTAAAACTATATGTTAGAATATCATAACTGCTAATGTAATAACGTAATTATAATAAATTATTTGAAAAAAAAAAAAAAAGAATACACTTCTATTTGGAAAATAAATAGAATTGCTTGTCACAATGGCTATCTCTGAATATTTATTGCAGGTCTTCAGATTTTCATGTCTCTTTGTGCAGTACTTTAAAATAATACCAAAAAGAAATATTTGTTATTTTTTTATTATAGCATATTTACATAATGTACCCCTAAGTACATCTAACACATCAAAGTTTTACATCTATATTGTAAATAGGAGACCATATTTAGATTAAAAAGAAATATATATATATAAGCAAAACAAAACCCTCATTATTACTATTTAATAGCCAAAGTATGATTAATAAAAGATTATGATTTGCACTGACTACAGATAATCAATCTGGTAAGTACATGTTGTGTGTGCATGTACAATAATGAATAAATGAATAATTAAATAAAATGTACATACATCAATATTTAAATTTATAAAAAAAATATTGTTATTAGTTATTGATTAGAATAAATAAAATAGAGTAGTATATTGTTTTTGATTGTAAATATTTTTTGTTATAGTCTATAAATTATTAGTCTTTATATATATATATATTAAAAGAATGCTAGATAGAATGTGGGAAAATCAATAAAAGTTTCTTAAAATGATTGCCTAGTTTGCAAAAAGAAATTCAGTTTTTTAATAAAGACTTGAGGAATCAGACATTGAACTGAGAGACACAACCTGTTAGATGCACTTCCATGATTTAAAAAATTAACTGTAGATTAATTATATATTTTAATAACTCAGAAATCAAAAACATGGATTGCTAAGATAATAAGTATGAAAGAAGAGTTCTATCTTTTATTTGTATTATATTTTTCTGAGGAATTGAATGGAAAGCTTAATGAGTTGAATAAGTAAATGGTATTAATGAATATTTCTCTTTAAAAATTAAGAACTATCTTATTTATTAGTCAACTGCAAAGTAAAAAAAAAAAACATACAAAAAATATTAAAAAACAAATCAAATACTGAAAGCTAATAGCTAATCACATCACAAGGTTTTATATGGATTATTAATCACCCCAAAGAGACATGAAATATTAAGACTTGGACAATTGATTCAGTTATTATTCAATATCAGATTATTCATATTAAATTTTAAAAATGCTAATATTACTTTATTTTTACTTTATAAATAAATATAGTTTCCCAAAGCATTCTATATAAAAATATAATAGTAATAGCACTTTTTATTTAATTAATTTAAAAAAATGAGAATTAATGATTAATATGTACATATATAAACCTATTGTAAAGTTGAGGGATATATATTACTTTAGTTAAATCTTTATTCTTATTTATATAACAGACATAAAATATTTCATAAATAAATATGATTGTAAATATTAACTTTTGATATGTATTAAATATGTTTCACTTAAAGCAGATGTATATTTTTTTAAATCTCTACAAGTGGGGAGATTTAAGTATTGTTAATATTTTATAGATATACTTCTGCTTTGTTTCGTGATATTAATATCTACATATAAAATAATTCAAATCATAAAACGGTGAAATATGCATGATTATTGTAATTGTTGTATAATGATAAATTATAATGTAAATTGTTTAAAATAATATAATATTACATAAGTTTATATTTTAATATAAGTGAAATTTTTTTATGGTTGTAAAATTTCATTATTAAAAATAAAAAAATATTGTATAAGTATTTTTTATCATCATCATCAGCGTCATCATCATCATCATCATTATTATATAACAAAGATATTCAATTGCCATGGTGTCCTTGATCTCATAATTTTATTTGTCGCTACTTTACTTTGAAGTTAATGCACTATCTGTCAGTGATGGATGTTGCATTGGGTTTGTTGCATCTATTCATTATGTTAGTCTTATTTAAGAATATAATATAAAACTTAAAACGTTTATGTCCAAAATTGCACATTTACTAAAGATTGTAAAGTCATTATAATAGGTCACAGGTCAAAGAAGTGGTATGCATAAATAAATTAGCTTACATAGAATTCATCATTATTAAATCAGAAATTTTTGCAGTTTAAAATGTACTTCCAATGCCACATTCATTTCATTTATTCATACCATTTCAATATTTATATGTAAACATAATATTGTGCAGTATACAAAAAGCTTTAAGAAAATGGTGCATCAGTAGTCAATCACAAAGTAATATGTTTTAAAATTGAAAATAAACACTATACATGTATATAAATGTGAAACTCACTTTTATCAATAGTTTGCACATTAAACTTTACACAATTATATGAAATAAAAATAATTATTCAACAATTTACAAAATATTTATATAAAAAGTAAAATTATTATTTCAGGCACTTACTGTCTATAAGGATTTTAATCAGAATTTCAAGTTTTTATACTTTCTTTCATTTGTTGATGTTTACCTTCTTTTTTTAATTCAATGATTATTAGTAATAATGCAATTTAAGTTGGTACACTTATAATGACAGCAATTAGTAACATGCATAGTCTTGTAATGAAGGTCTTAGTAAAAAAGTCGATGAATTGTTATATTAATCATAGGGGGAAAAGTTGATAGAGTTGAAATAATAATAAATAATATAATGGGGTGAATGATAAGATCTTATCATATCTGTTGTACAGGACACAGGCTATTTGAACCTGGAAAATTTATATAGTAGGCAGATATGTAAGTTATGATCTAATTTTTACATATATATTTTATTCTGACCGTCAGCCCATGCCACTAGCTCAGGGAGACGCAGAGATTTATAAAATATAAATTCTTATTAAAATATATTTTCAATATTAAAAAAAATAAAAGAAGCCACTGCCAGTAATAACACACACGATCATTTATTAAACATATAAATTTAGAATTATTATTTTTGTCTAACTTTTACTTTATTTTTAGCATTTAATTTATATTCTTAACTTTTTATTTTTGAAGTTCACACAGATGAATTTAATATTTTATTAGTGTCAAGTATGGATAGAATACATAGATTGCATTTGAAAAGAAAATATTCTATCCCTTATTTAACCTTAGACCAAAAGTTCGCAGTTAAACTAACATCAATCTATCTGATATATTGATGTATTCAATGCAGCATGAATATGACAGCAAAATACCATACTGTCAGGAATGCACATCTGAACAGCATGGTTATAGAGAAGAAATTGTCTCTTGCCCAGTATAGGTATGTTACATTTGTCTGGTGAGAAGAACAATATAAAAAAAACTCCATAGGAAGGGATTGCGGGCTTTTTTGCTGACTTATGATCCCATTCCATAGGCAAAGGGGGTGATTCATAGAGCAGGGAATACTGTCTGTCTCTGATGGTCAATAAGAAATAGGCTTATTTTGCCCAAATGCAGTGTATAATGTGATCCTGCATGTAGCGGATCTCATACTACATTTACTAATTACCCCAATATATCCAATCCATTAACCCAATTTATCTATGAAACAAATAACCTAAGATTTGCCCTCCCTTAGTTAAAATAAGTTTACAAATCTATGCAGCCATTAACGCCCAACTTAAATTTAACATTTATTAAGTTTAGTTTAACAGAAAAAAAATCATAATAAAAACTTAAAAGAACGAAAAAAAATAACTTAATGGAAATGATTTAAAAAAAAATACATCAAATAAAATTAATTATTAATAATAATTTACGAAGGTCAGATAGGATTCTATTTCTATTAAATACTGAAAAGGTTTTTGAATTAAAGTTCTTACTGTTTTGAAAATTTCATAGAGTTTCAATGATGGTTGTAGGAAGAAAACTTGGTAAAGATGTGATAACAATTGTAGAAAATAAAGTTAATAAATTTGTGGTGAAAGATATAATAACTAAAACTGCTGGGATTGTAATGAAATAATAGTGGTAGAATTTTAATAATGACCATACTAAATAAAATTGGTGGATATTTAAATAGTAAATTTGGAAACGCTGTAATGATAACAGCAAAAAATTTCTAGAATTATAATTGTTCTAAGTTGGTTAGATTATGATGATGACATGGTAAAGTTAGTATTGTAATTATAGAAGAAAAAAGTTAATGAATTTTTAATGACAATATCTATAAAAAAAATTAATGATAGAAGGTAATGATGATTTTAGTAAATAAATATAATAGAATTTTAATGATGATGGTAGTAAATAAAGTTTGTAGAATTAGAATGATGATACTGTGTATCTGGCAATACAATTATAATAATGACAATAGTAAATGAAGATGATAGAGATGTAATAATGATAGCAATAAGTAAAGATGAAAGAGTTGTAAAAATGGTAGTAATTAATAACCACAATTGGTAGTGTTGTAATAATAATAGTTGTAATTAAAGTTGATAAATTTTTTATGATGTTTTAAGTTTGTAAAATTGATAAAGTTTATACCAATAAGATTGGTAATTAAAGTCTGTAGACTTTTAATGATAGTAAATAACATAATTATCTTTGGCCTGTTTAAAATGTATGTCACAGATTATCTTCTTCTGATTAACTACACAAAAGAATAAATTAGGTCTTACTATGGATTATTATTAAATGAAGTATTTTAACTTCCCATTTATTACTTCTTCATACAAAATCCTAGATTCATCTATTTATTTTTAATTCATTATGATGAGGTCTGTAATTCAAGATAATCTTAATTCTTTAGACAATATTTATGAATCGTTCACCAAAAGACTACTTATCTTTTTAACAACCCCTTCTTTTCGTCAACATATTAAATACCCATCATTAAATTCACAAAATCAGTAATAGTAATATAAGAAATTAACAGATGGGTAATGATGTTAGTAATAAATTAAGTTGACAGAATTGTAGTAATTATAACAGTATATAACATTGTTATTGCTGTAATCACAATTGTAATAAATGAAATAGGTAGAGTTGTTATGATTATAGTGTTAAGTAGTTTGTAAAGTGATTAAAGTAGTAAGTCAAAATAGTAGAGTTATAATAATGATAACAGTAAATAAAACTACTAGTATTTTAATGATAGTCAATGCTTTTAAATACTGTTACAGTATTGAAATCACGCTAAATGAGACAAAATTTGTAAAGTTATATTACTAAAGATAAGCTATTATCCTTATAACTTCTCCTTTACTTTTTTTGCATTCATATATATATATAGATAGATATAGATATATATATAATATTACAAATCGATGTCTGTATTTCTTCAAAATAATATATGTAAATTTATAAATAAATATTTGAAAATACAGTACTCAAAAGTTTATAAAAAATAAATGTATAACCATCACTTAGAAGAGCTTTCAACTAGCTTGTAGCTTTGTCAACTATCACTTTTAAAATGTCAGCTTTCCCATAATTCAATGATGTCAACTTTCCCATAATTCTGTGATCTTAACAGATGAAAATTCAATGAGTGTTCAATTTTTAGATCTCAAGATAACTAGAAACAAGGATAAACTGGTTACTATATGATTCTTAAACCAATAGCAGAAAGAGGATATATTCCATATGAATCAAAGGTACCAATGTCACATAAAATGGCAGATTTGAAGTCCTTTTTATTTAGAAATGATAACCTTTGTAAATATGCATCAGATAAAACTAAAAATATTGAAATTTATTATAAGGAATTGTTAAACATTGGATACAATTATCATTGTGTTTATTATACTATTAAAAATTTTACTTCTAAATATAAAAATATTAATAATAATGTTAATTCTTCTGATAAAAAACTGTGGATATCAATACCATATATTTCGAATCAACAGGCAAGTTTCATTAAGAAAATTTATAAAGGAATATGTGATATTGCATTGTATGCACCATCTACATTAAATAAATTAATAAAAAATTCAAAAGATAAAACTTTATTGATAAATAAAAATTGTATCATTTACAAATGGACATGTAGGTGTGGCAGTGTATATATAGGTGAATCAAGGTGGACATTGGAAAAATGAACACTTATTATTATTTAAAAGGATTCAAAACACAAAACAAAATTTTAAAAATAATGATACTTTATCAGCTTCTGTCTTTTATGACCATAATAAATCATGTATATATGGTTTCAATTTTAATTATAACAATGTAAAAATATTGGAAACTGAAAGAAATAATAATAAAAGGAAAATTAAAGAGGTGATGTTAATATATAAATATAAGCAAGATTTAATTAATAGGCAAGCAGCAAATGTTAAGATCACAGAATTATGGAAAATTTGACATCATTGAATTATGGGAAAGCTGACATTTTAAAAGTGATAGTTGACAAACCTACAAGTTAGTTGAAAGTGCTTCTAAGTGATGGTTATACATATATTTTTTATAAACTTTTGAGTACTGTATTTTCAAATATTTATTTATAAATTTATATATATATATATATATATATATTACTTTTATAAATCTCCACATATACACTAATGTAAATGTTTTTTATATAATTCCTTTAATTTTCTAACAGTTTCACTTCATCAGAGCTTTTGCATAAATTTAAAAAAAAAGAGGAAAGTTATGCAAAAGCTCTGATGAAGTATGGTAAGACAGTTGAAACTGTTAGAAAATTAAAGTAATTATATAAAAAAAAATTGCATTAGAGTGTATATGTGGAGATTTATAAAAATTAATATACAGATAAGATACTCATCATCAACTACCTAGAAAGTTGAACTATCTTTCCCAGATTATATCTATCCTGAATAATTACATGAAAAAAATAGTTGTAATTATATATTGGATTGTTTCTATCACCTAATATTAATTATTAAATTTCTTTAGAAAAATTTAAGTTTTATTTAATATTTTTAAATATAGTACTGCATGCTATTATTAACATTGATCATATTTAAAAAGTTTTAAAAAATTTGAATTTTCTAAAGACTTTTAACAATTAATATTAAGCTATGAAAGTGATGGAATTACAACTGAAATACCATCAACATAAGCATTCAGGCAAATATATAAAAAATCCTCTCTCTTGATTTAATAAAAAATACTTATAAAAAATATTAAAGAAAGCATTTAAAATGTCCAAATATTTCATAAGAAATATAAGCACTGAAAGTACCAATTCTGGAATGATACATAAATCGTAAGCATTATAGTCTACCATTTTACCATGTTTCAAACCATGCAAGCAAATATATAGACCTACAGTAGTAAGATTACCAGAGAGTCACTTATTCAATAGTAACCGGGGCTAACATTATTTAACATTAGTGATCAAACAAGAATTGATGTGTTATTGTAGAATAAGCATAGATAAGAAAGTACTATAACCTCTCCTCCTCACAAATTTCTGAATTTCCTCTCGCTTCATTCAATGCTATTTTGAAATTCAAAATAGTCTTACAAATTCTCTAGAAATCATCATCAAATCCTGATGAAAAGTCTGATTTGCTATTCATGCTAATGATTCTTTTATTAATATTCTTATTCTCAAAATCACATTCTATGCACTCACCACAGTTTACAATCTCAGTTATCAGAAAGTTAAACTCACAAAAAGAAGAAGCATTAGGAATTATGCCAATATTGATAAATAAAAAGTTTACTGGACTTTCTTTACATGATTCTCAATATTGTTCTTACAAAAAAAATTGATAAATATATGAGATTTCTAACTGCCTACCCTGACACACACAATTTCATTGCTGTTTATCTTCAAATACACTTTCACTACTAATAATCAAATTTAGTAAGATTTACTTACCAGCATTGCCATTAGTATTCCTCCAGTTTTTATTTATTTCTGATAAATTAGAGATTGGGAGGCTTTTAAATGGAAAACAATATCAAGCTCATATTCACACCACATTTCATTCTCATTTTCATAAATATATTTAAAATTTTTAATAGTTTGTAATGTTTGTATTTCAGCAGTAACTCCATTTAAAATTATTTTTATAATTTTATGTTACTTATTAAGTATCTTTTAAAAATTTAAACTTTATTTAAAACTTTACAAATAAGTTCAACTCTTAATAATGCACACATTTTTTTCTGATCTGACCAGCATGGTAATTGAACCTGGATACTGTAACCAACTAGGTTATTCTGTCAAATGCCTCAGTAAGTAGAAACTTTATAAATTCTCTATGAGAGCCTTTTTGATATTTCCACTTTTTTTAAAAAACAAGTTTAATGAATTGTTTCCAAATATTGTGAAATATGATACTACATTAAATTTTGAGATTGTTTCCAATTACCATGTGATCAGCTTCTTTGTATTTTTTGCTATCTATCCAATATTTTTATTTTTTTGCTAATTGAACACATGTTTATTGATATATATTAGGTCTTATATATGTATATTGCTATATATAAGATGTTACTGATATCATTGCAAAAATTAAGAGATTGAAGTGGAGTTAGGCTGGACATATTGATAGAAGGGTAGTTGTAACTTACACACTATGTGGCCACAAGAGGCACTATTTCTGTGTCAACCACAGACATGTTCAGACTAGGGGGCCAAAAGCAGTGATGCAAGTTCCAACAACATGGGGCATAAGTTACAACTACCATATTTGTATTAATTAAAATATAATTTAAAAGCTTAATCATGTATTATTATAGAACAAGTTAAATATGTTCAGAAATTTCATGCGTATACATGTACGTGTGCATATATCTGTCAGTTGTATTGTAAATACCAATACTTGTCAAGTATAACACATATGTAAAATTTAATCATTTTTATCATTAAATATCAATTGGAAAATATTAATTTTATATTAGAAATCGTTTTTGTCTGTGTGCACATATATGTAAATCAATGTAACAATTTATATTTTGAATAGTAATTATGTAAATCATAATGTGATCATTTGAAATTTTGTATATAGTAATCAAAATCAGAAAGTTTATATGTGTGTAATCTTATTTTTATAGACTTAATTTCAATTTATTTTTATTATTAATAAACTTGTATTCAACTGTTAAAAATTGTATTGCATCATCTCTTGGTCATATACAATAATAGAGATTGTGTTCTCTGAGCTAGATTTGAGCAAGGGATGAATATGTAAATGGGGATGTGTATTTAGTGCTTTTGGGCATCCAGGGATGATCAATCATCATCCTGGTTGGTGCAAAAGAGAATACTCTTTAAAGTCCATGCACTATCTTTTATTTTGCTTAGTCTTATTAGGAGTTAAGTTTATAGTTGGCCAGAGCATTGATGATAATAAGCATGTTTTAATATCCCAGCATTATTGCTTAGATTTTTTCTGTATGTGTATTTAATGGATGGACACTTAGTTGGTGTATCCAAGTTATGTTTAAATAATTGCCCAAGACAGCAAAGGCTCAATAATTAGCCTTGTCTACAAAAGACCCATTTACAATCCAGTCACAAGATGGACTGTTGATTTTATTCTGGTGTAGTTGGATTTTGATCATTAATGATGATGAATGGTTTATTTCGAGTATTATTATACTTTTTGATAATGCTGGGTCATATATAGTGGATAATTATGCTTATAGTTGCTCTTCTGATCTCTCACTGACCTCTTGGAGATTCTGTTAATCTCTTGCACTTTAAATACATAACATTGCTTATACATTTTTTGATATTAAACATTAATAGCTTTACTTCAACATTATTTGAAATATTTTGCATTTTTTTACTTGAGATGGATGATGTTTTGCTATCACCCCAGATATGACTATGATCAACCTCCCTTTTTGCAATCTTCATTCCTACCACCCATCTCATTACAATATATAAAGTCAATCATGCAAATATTGTTAGTTTTTAAAATTATATTTTTTAGGAATATTTCTTTTTATGTGCACAAATGCAGATATTTATGTATTTAGTTTTATATTTTATGTAATCATTTATTTTACTTTTATTTGCATTATTTATATTTGAAGACCTGTCTAATATTAAACAAGACATTATTAGATATTGTGAAGTTAGAAAAATAGGTGAAGAAACAATTGATTTAAAAAGTGGGCATGAGCTGTACTACAAAGGCACAAAAATTGGAAGCACAAGTGGAATTGGATGTATTATAAATAAAAAGTAGAAAAACAGCATTGTGGCGGTTGATTGAGTATTGGACAGAGTAGCAATATTAGTTATTCAACATAATAGAATATATCAAAAGCAGATAATTCAGATATATGAACCAACAAGTTTTCATTGTGATGACGAAGTAGAGGATTTTTTATATAAATGTACAAAAGTCTTTGGATCAGATCAAACAATTTTTTAAAATTATCATAGAAGACTTTAATGCAAGAATTGGTAAACAATTGAATGGTGAAAGTGCTGTAAATAAATTTGGTTATGGTGATAAAAATGATAGAGGACATACACATGGGAGTTTTTAGAAAAAGAAAAACTTTATATTATAATTTTAAAAAAAAAAAAAATGTTAAATGGAAATGGACATGGAAGCAACCAAATGAAAGTACATCAGAATTGGATTATATTTTGACTACTAGAAAATATATATTTTTTGATTGTAAATGTTCTTAATAACTTCAACACAGGAAGTGATTGTCAATTAGTTAGATATAAGATGCATGTTGATGCAAAATCAGAGAGAGAGACTGAAATTATTCAAAAGAACAACATGCACAGTTGATATTCCTAATCTTCAAAATAATTTCAATGAATTTAAATTAGAACTTGCAAATTGATTTAAAATATTCACAGATTTTGAACATGATTCAGATTTGAATAAAGTCAATAGGAAGATAATTGATGCATTTTTAAAAACTACAACCAAAAATAGCTGGTACAAAAAGCAGCAATTGACTAGCAGAATTTGTATTGAGATGAAACAATTTATGAAGAACAAAAGGAATATGAAAAAATATAAAAATGATAAAGATTAAATATATTAGATTTTGTAAAAAGGTATAAAAAAGAATTAATAATTAATAATAATATAAGAAAGTATTATTGTGAACTAGCAAGGAAAGCTACAGAAGAGAATAAAAGTCCCAAGTATGTAAAACAATATTTTGGCATTGGCAGAAAACTTATTTCTGCCATAAGAAAAAAAGATGGAACTATTACTTTAAAGAGAGATGATGTCATAAAATATTTAGAAGAGTTCTATCCTGAATCATATAGCAATAAAAAAAATAAAAAGTACATCCTATCATTACTATTTCTTCTGAGTTGCCCAGGATTTTAAATGAAGAAATGAGACATGCAATTAAATTTATGAAAAAGGGAAAAATTTAAGGTAATGAAGGAATTATAATTGATATCTTATAAAAAGCAGGTGATGAAATAGAACAAAGTTTTGGCAAAGTTGTATAACAAATGTCTAAATAATAAACATGTCCCAATGCAGTATTACTATTAATATTTTATAAGATGATAAAGAAGATATTAGAAATTATCAGTTCTTTACAAAATGTTTATGAACTTTGGATTTTAATCAACCAAAAAACAAGTTTGATTTAAAAATGGTTTTAGACAGTGGATCATATCAAAGTATTGAGAGAAATTATAGAAAAAAACCAATGAATATTAATTTCCATTATGATTTGGATTTGTAGATTATGAAAAGGCATTCGATTCTATAAGAATTTCTTTAATGATTAAACATTGGATCATCAAATTGTAGACCCACAATATTACATATTTTTAAGAATTTATAAAAAGCAATAGCAACAAATAGATTACATAATGAAAGTAAAATGATTAACATTGAGGAAGGTATATGACAGGTTCATTCCATGTTTCCAAAACTGTTAATAGCAGTTTTGCAAGAAGTATTTTGCGGATTAAAATGGAAAGCTAAGAGAGTAAAAGTAAGTAGAGATTATTTAAATCATCTAGATTTTGCAGATGATATAGTTAATTTTGAAAATAATGCTTCAGAGCTTCAGAAAATGTTGCAAAAGTCATCAGATGAAAGTAAGAAAGTAGGATTAAAGGTAAATTCTAAAAAGACTAAAGTAATGTTTAATAGATTTTCTCAAAAGAAATAAATAAAGATTGATAATGATGGGTTAGAAATTAACAACTATAAATACTTTGACAAATTATTCCTACAGATGGATACATAATGGATAAAATTAATCATAGAATTAAACTTGGTTTGGGTGCTTTTGATAGAAATAACTTAATATTAAAAGGAAATATGCCTAAGTGTTTGAAAAGGTTTTTAATAAATGTGTTTTACTAATTGTTCCTCATGAATCTGAAATTTGGACACTTAACAGAAGAACAATGCAAAAACTTCAGACCACTCAAAGAAGTATGGAGAGATGCATGTTAGGAGTAACAAGAAGAGATTGAAAAACAAAATGCATGGGTTAGAGAAGAAGCGGGTGTTACCGACATCATTAAAAGAATAAGAGACTTAAATAGAATTGAACTGGACATATTTCTAGAAGAGAAGTGATAATAGATAGTTGAAATTTTAAGCTGAATTCCAAAACATAGTAAAAGATCTAGAAAGAGACCACATGTGAGATGGGTGAATTGTTCTGGGGTGATACGAAAAAGAGAGGCTGGAGATCGGAGAAGACTTAAAGAGATCTTCATCCTGAAATGCTCGATACTGATCGAAAATGTTGATGATGATATATATATAGTTTTAGAAAAGAAAAAAAATGGTCAAAAAAACTTTAGTTAGAATAAAGTAGTTTTGTTCCATTTTTCTCTCGACTCCACTATAAGTGATTTTTTTAAAAAAATAATTAATGTTAAGTAAAACTTACCTTCCTTACTATCTTTTAAAGTTAATAGTTAAAATGCTTTTTCTTTCAATGTCAAAAAAAAAAGTGATTTAATGTTTTAAAAAAAAAAAATTATTAGGTGTAAAGTTAAAGATTCTGACAACAAATTGACTAGATATGTGTGATTCATTCTATGCAGACTTAGTTAAAGAAAGAAAGTTTTTTTTATTGTGAAATTTAAATAAGCTTAATCTTACATATATCATGAGCAAATTAAAATGTTTGTGTTAAAAACATAGGAGGTTGTTTAATATTTAATGAGCGATTGTTTATTTTATATTTATACGTGAAAATAATATTGATTTTTATACATTTGTGTTCAAGCGTACATTTACCTCTGTGGCAGAGATCAAAATAAAATATATTACTATGAGATATATCCAAAAAGAAAATGATATTGTATTCAGAAATATCGAGATTTCATATTAAATAATTAATAAAATATTTATTTGTATTGATGCTTACATTCCTTAGTTAGGGAAGAAATTTTGAGTTAATTAATAAGGGTAACATAATTATGTGGAATCAGTGACGGGTTTTTTTTTAAATATAAAGCTTTGTTAATATATATATATGCGAAATAGAAAGAAGGAAGCTATGTTAAATACAATACATATTTTTTGATGTTAGTAATGAAGATTCAGCAATAGTTTTAAGATAAATATTTCTGGATCGATCTTATCTCTGAGATGAACTATTCATTTGAACATGAGTGTTTTTGATATAAAAATATAAAGTATTCACATATTTAATAATAAATATTAATTTCAATATCTCAGATGTAGATGAAATTTATGCAGAAGTTACTGAAAATTCTCAAAAAGTTATATATAAAGTAATACATTTCCGTCAATAAATGAAACAGTACAGAAAGTTTCCACCCATATGTTAGCTTGGATCAAATGCAAGCATTCAATTTATTGACATGTTACTATAAAGAGTACTATGAAGAGTGTGAATTCTATATATTAATATAATTTCAGGACTACTTGGGCTAGTCTGAAATCACTATGAACAATCCGAGACAAAAACTGAGTATTTCCTCTGACTGTTTATAATGATTTCAGAATAGCTTATGGGTGTCTAAAATTACATTAATATATATATATAGAATTCATATTTTGTGAAATAATATATCTTTAAATTGAATGATTTATATATAATCCAAGTTAAAATACACATGGACTCATTCTGTACTTTTTTATTTATTGATAGAGTTGTATTAGCTTACATATAACTTGCTGAAAATTTTCAGTAACTTTTGCATAAATTGTATTTAATAGTAACTAATTATTGAAATTAGTTTTATCATTGCAATTCAATTACTGGCAGATTCTGATCATCTTAGTATATTATTTGCTGTCTAATCCATTATTATTGTCTATAAAAATTATAAAAGTTTCCATATTTGCCTAGGATAAAATGTCTTAATGTTTGAAAATGTTTGAAATAGTTAATAAGATAGTTTTAATATTTTTTGGCAAAGGATGGTTAAAATGAATAAATGTTGAAATATGTTCTGTCAGCACATATACATTTTGTGAAATAATGGTAAGATCTAAATTGGAATAAAAGCTAATATAATAGAGATAATGAAGAGAGTTAAAATTATTGAAGTTGAAAATTAAGCTATATTTAAAATGGTAAAATCTTATTCAACTGAGAATTACATATGGCTAGTTATAATTAAATGTATCTGTTCAGTACTAACTTAATAAGAAATTATAGATTCATATTTAATCTATTTTATAAATGAAGTTTATTATTTTAGAAGAAAATCTGAGACAAAGATCAATGAATCTTTAGGACAATCAAGTAAACAATACCAGGCTAAAATACAAAGTATGATATATTAAGTGGACTGTTATCTGATGAGGTAGAAGATGCATAGATAGATCATGTTAAGGTATATAGCCTTTAAAATCCACATGTGTGTTCCAATTACATATTTCAAAATAATAATGGTAGATAATTCTATATTGCATTAAGAATGCTTTTTATTATTAATCACACACAAATATATTTAATCCATTTTGTATGTAATCTCCAGACCATTACACTTTTTGCCTGATATTGACTTGAATGAACCAAGCCTCACACTCAGACCATATATATATATATATATATATATATATATATATATATATATATATATATATATATATATATATATATATATATATGTATAGTACCCTTTTGTTTAGGTAAGGATGGATTATTTAGATCAATTTACTGGAAAATTTTAAATTTCATAGTTAAGTAAGGGAATGATGTATGTTATGTGTGGATGATCTTTTAATAATTTAGTTAGGACAAGTAAAATAATTGTTGTATAATATTGTGCTACTATTTGAAAGAAAACTGTTAACTAAACATCATTATAAGATTGTATGGTTGGGAAAGCTAGCCATAGTAAATACTGATTTAATAAGTCATAAATAAGTGATCAAAGTAAATTTTAAAAGTAGTAGTTTAAAGTTAAATGAATAGACTATTTAATAATAATAATTATATTTAATAGTTATATTTAAAAAATCATTTAATTAAAAGTAATAATGTGGGAGAAAAGTGCATAACTGATTTTATAATATTGGAATAATTATTTAAAATTTTGCTATAATATTATTTCTATGTAATATTTTATAAATTAAATATTTATTTCATTTTCAATTAAATTATTAGAGTCTTATGTATTTTTGTAAACCATGTGATGTGTAAATGTTTACATGTGTGCTTGCAAAGTTTTTTTTAATAAAGTAAAACTATTTTAAAATTCTAATATAAGTTTTAAAAAATATTAGATTTCTCTATCCCAGAATAAAATAATATTATCTGTTAAAGTGAATATAATAAATAAAATCAGATTTGTATTTTATTTTGAAAATAAATATGTTTTGTTTAAAAGAAGGATAGAAATAGTAATAAATAGTATAATGTAATTTTTAAAAGTTATTTTAAAGCATTTATTAAGTGTAAATAAAATATGAAAATTAATTAAGAATTGAATATAATAAAAAATAAATATTTAATAAATTATTATTTGTTTTAACTTTAACCAGTTTTGTTTTCCCAGGGTCATTGGAAGTAAGTATTGTTTAATTGTCCAATCAAATGTGGAGTAGACTTGAGTATATAAGAGCTGCACAGATTTTGCAGATTGCTATTATTTTAATTCTTACTATCATTATTACTGTTACTGCAACTTTAGTTAATTACGTATATTAGTAATAGTCAATTTTATTATTTAAAATTATAAAAAGAAGGGATATTTATTCATTATCATAAGATCATGATATGGAAATGTGTGGCTAAAAATTAAGTAATTCCTTACTTGCTAATCTATTTCATCTAATTTAATATCAACTTAAACATGGAGAAGTCATCATTGAACTTAAATTTATGGAGGAAAATATTGAATTATTATTTTCCTACTAGGCACATAATGTTTCCTATGTTAAGCATTCATGCTAACATAATAGTAAATTTAATAGACAGAACTTGATGGAGAAGATTCAGAAAAGCTCGTCAGAGATGGAAAGAAAAAAATATGAAATTTTTATTCTGAAAGCTATTTTAGAAGTAGAATAGTTTTTTTTTTAAAAAACTGTTAATGTAAAATAACAATTATTTTAGACGCTGAAATATTTCTTTATGAAGAAATATTGAAATTGATTTTTGAAAAATATAATTTTTTAAAAAAAATAAAAAATGAAGATTATTAGTAAAATAATTTATATTACATTGGAAAAATCTTCAAAATAAGGTAGTTATATGCTGGACATACAGAATATATTCAGAAAAGTATTTATAAAGATATTTAAAACTATAATAATACATACTATTGGACGCTGTGTTGTATGCAGGAACATTGACCAGTGGGAAATTTAACTGACAGCAGTAAAGTTTTAGAAGATATCTGTCATAATAGAGGATTAAAAATGCATTTAACAATTACTGTTGGAAATAAAAGCAGAACCCTGAACTATTTGTATTGCAATAGGAATATTTTACAAGTCGATTTAGTTTTTTGTTTTCTTTATTCTTAAAAAGAATCGTCGGACATGACGTGAAAGTGGAACTATTGGAGCATGCATAGTTTTTTTTTTTGCATTGAAGGAAGATGTTTTTGGCAACAAATGCTGTGCAGGAGGAGAAGGACATTTTCCATAATGAACTTTGTCAAGTTTCTTTTCGTAATATAATTTTAAATCTTATTTTTACTAACTTTTATCATAATGCTTAAAAAATAGAAAAGGGTAGGGACATAAAACATTAAATTATTTATTAACCTAGTGATTAACTATTATAAAAAAGTCTTTAATAATTTTAAAAAAGATGTTTAATATTTTAAAGTATGATGATGTGGAATGAATGATATTTAAAAAATGTTTTTATTTAATTTATGATCCAGAAATATTAATGGAATAATCTACAAGGAAGACATATTGTTGATGGTAACAATTATAAAAGTATTGATCATTTTCTTATGTATTTTATTATTGTATATTTTAGTGTGGGTGTATAAAATGAGTATGAAAAACACAATACATACACATAGTTTATAATTTGTTTATTCATGTTAAAGAATATGCATATTTTTAATAATATTTTAAGTACATTTTAATATAAGGAAAATATAAGTATATGATTCTATTATAAATGAATTTAAAGTTTATTTTAAGTCACAATAATAAACTGGGACATTGACACTGATTGTTTGTATTTATGTTTAAAGTTACTAAGGGATAAAATAATCTTTTCTTATTGATTGGTTAGATGTTTATTTTAGACATGAATTTATTTATTGTTATAAAAATGTAGGAATAGATTTAGCAATGTAAGCTTGGTATTAAGGTAAATGGGACCAAGATAATATTTTAGGTAGGATTTGTTTATATGGGAATAAGTATAGACAATAATGGTATTGTTCAAGTACAGATAACTTAGCCCTATAACTTGTATATGTTCATGGTAGTGTTATTTTCTGTATGTTGAAGTTGTAATGTTCCATAGAACTGAATAAATAGCTTGGAAATTATGTTTATTAGCAGAGGTGATGAACTAAAATAGTCATACCTTATTTATGATACACTGTAACCATGATGGTTATTTAATAGAAGTGCTACTAAATTAAAATCTAATCTATTCCATATACCTACTTGTGTATTCACTATTGATATTGTTTGGATTGCATCATAAAGGATGGTATTTCAAAATATGAAATGATGAATAAGTTTAAAATGCAGAATTATTATTAAAGGGGATAAGATGGGTATATTGTTTTAAAGTAAGGATATAAGTAAGTGTAAAGAGTACAAGATTATAACTTGTTAATAAGGAATCATAAACTTTTTTATATTTGGGATTCATTTATTTATTTATTACAAATAAATAAATGATGAATGAAATGTGTTTTTTCTAAAGATATTATTTAGTCATTAAGTTTTAAAAGATTCAATTTTAATGCATATTTTTTACAAGTAAAAGAGATATAACTAAATCACATTTGAAGAATCTAAGTGATCATAATTTTATAGAAAATTATTTTATAATAATAACACATCAATACTTACATTTATTTGACATTACATTGATGAGTAATAAGCAGTTTAGATTAATGAATATGTTATTAGTTAAGATTTTTTCCATTATGAATAGGTTAGGAATAATTATATGAGGTAATAAAAGTATTTTAAAAACTAAATAATAAATAATAAAGGTATATTGAATTAATAATTTAAATAATACTTTTGCAATGTAATAATTTAAAGAAACTTAATGGAGGCCATAAAGATATTCTGGTAATATTTAAATAATAAGAATTTTATAAAGCAATATTTTTTTTGTATCTGATATTTTTTATTTAATTTCCTTTTTGTGAGATTACCTAAATGGGAGTAAAACAAAGTTCATTCATATTGTATATGCTGTATATAATTTATTGTTCAAGCTTATTAATAAATTTGTTAAGTTTTGTTTATAAATCTTGGTGTCGACTCAATTTCTTCACATCACAATTACATAATGACAGATTAGAATTAAGACATAATATTTGCACAACATAAATAAAGTTATAATTTAAGAGTTATAATGTCTTATTGATATGATTTTATTAAAGAAATTTCATTTATTATATCATTAAGATGGTCATAAAATAACCATAAAAGATTTATACAGAATTATATTATTAGTGATTGCCACATATTCTCAGATTATAAGATCATACCATATATGTTTGTTTAAGATGTCATCTGGATAATAGAAGATTACATTATATTATTATTATGTGATATACATAAGTAATATTACAAGTAGAAAAGATATGAAATTAAATTATAGATTGAAGATTAATATTATTATTTTATTAGTATTGGTATTAGTTAGATGTAGTTAGAAATGATATTAAATCCCTTATCATACTTAATTACAAAAGTTATAATTATTTTAGAATTATTTTAAAAGAACCTCAGATAATTTGAGTTAAATCAATTTTAATAAAGATATTCAATTAATTTATTAAGACTCATTGACTTAATTAATTTTGATCAAAGACGTAGGAGTACTATAGATTTATTGTTTAAATAAGAAGAGTAAGGATAGTATTCTTATGCCACTGAGGTGATATCCTGTGGATATTAGCTTAATGTATTCGTTTTATCACTTGTAAACTCACTTCATAGTCTCATGATTTTATTAGATATTTATTTATTTAATTTAAGAAACAAAACCATATTCTTATTTGTTAATTCAAACTAATTAATAATAAATAGTATTAAAAAATATAGTTATTATTTATTATTATACATTTTAGATGAACATAACTATTTATCTGAGCTACATTAATTGATTGTTATTATATATTTCCTGGAAGTGAGGGTACTATATATATATATATAAGTATAATCAAACAATTCACTAGAATAAAACTACAAAAATTTAAAAAAAATTCCTAGATAAAATTTTAATCTTTAATTTTATATGGGCATTTTTTTAAAAATTTTGTAGTTTTATTCTACTGAATTGATATATATATATAATAAATAAAATATCCATTAATTAAAAACAAAATTGTAATTATAATTGAAATAATAAATTTAATGGTTTACAAACTATTACAAACAATCCTTAAATAATTACAAACAATCCTTAAATCTGCGGATTTAAGGATTGTTTGTAATTGTTTGTAAATCATTAAATTTATTATTTCAATTATATATATATATTGTAACCAGTTGGCTTACATAGCAGTGGTGCCCAACCTTTAACTTGACGCGAGCCAGTTGAGAATTTAAAAAAATTTGGGGAGCCACAATTATATATTACATTTTTCATATTATATTTATAAACATGGTACTTGGGTACTAAACCTGCAATGTAGGGAGATAGGTGGGGGGGATGGCCTATTCACATTGGTATCAATCCGCCGTTTCTAATGTGGCCAAAATAACGTGTACACGTATCTTTCTCGATGAAAACATCAATATATACAGCAAAATATATATGTGTACACGAATCTATCTTGATAAAAACAACTATTTACAGCACTAAACATCAATATATATATACAGCAAAATATATACGTATACACGGATAAAAACAACTGTTTACAGCACTAAACATCGATATATACAGCAAAATATATATGTGTACATGGATCTATCTCGATAAAAACTATTTCCAGCACTAAACACAATATATATACAGCACCAAACCAAACATCTACAAGGATCTTTATCGATAAAAACAACAATATATACAAGAGCACTAAACACAATATATATATAGCACCAAACCAAACGTGTACAGCAAAAAAAAATAATGGTGTAATATGTTAAAAAGAAAAAAAAATGTAAATACATTTTATTTATTAAAAATTTGGTAACATACATATAAATTACAATTACAGGAAAAATATATTTTATTTAATGTGAAACCTGACACTGCATATCGTTATTGTTTGTATTGTAAAAATGTTTACTTTTTTGAAGAGTGCAATTCGAGCCACATTAAACAGTTATGCGAGCCACATGTGACTCACGAGCTATGGGTTGGGCATCCCTGGCATACACTAATATAGTGTATGTACATAAATAAATACGTAAAATAAAGAAAAAGTAGAAATAAACACAGAATAAATTTTTGTAGATTTTTTTTATATTTCCAAAAATAATAATAAGTAAAGGGTTAAATAACTCTGGACTTAAAGTAAAATTTCATTATGAAATTAATATTTTAAAAAGGTCTGAATAAATATAAATAATGCATTATTGTTATTATTACTCTGACTTTGAAATTTAAAGACCTCCTATTGTATTTTTGAAATTTTAATTAATTAAACAAAATTTTTATCTATTAGAAATCCCCTAAGTAAAAACATGTATATGTTTTCAAAGGGATTAGTGAGATAAAAATAAAAACTCTAATTTTAATCAAGCTGCTGTTATCACCTTTAGATGATTTTATAAAAGAGCTGATAACAAATTAGCTCACCTGGATAGTGATTTTGAAGAGAACAGTTCTTCTTGCAGTTTTGTAAGTTAGCAGAAGAGCTAGCTGTAAAGTTAGCTCAAGTATTTTGTGAAGAGTTGGTAACTGTAGCAGAAAATGGCCATAGTAAAACTAGCTGCAAAGATGGCTAGTATAATTATCAAGAGAACTGCCATGAGGATGTAAGAATGCAAGGAAATGGCTGCTATACATTTCACTGGTACAATTTGAATAGAGGAAAATGGGTCAAGATTCTTTGTAATTCATAGCCTTAAAAGTGTTCTGGAAAACAGCTTGCTGACCTGAAGCTTACAAAATCCAAGTATAAGTGGAACTGACTATGAAAGAAAAAAAAGCCAACCATACCTGAATTATGTACTTTTACCTGACAATAACAACAAACCTGGATTACATTTTCTGATGGACCAAAAACCAGGCTTACCGGGAGAAAGCTCGAAGAAATTGGCATACTTATGCTGCTGTTTATCTATACATGCAGGAAACCACATATAAACATGTCTCATGTATATACAGTGAGTTATTTCATTTTAATATTCCTTAAAATGACTTTTAAAATTATAAATTAATAACTTAAAACAAAACACGTAAATAATTTGCCTAAGTCAAATGTCTAAAAGAAAGATGATTTGATGTATATTTTTGAAGAAATTGTTTTGGTAATTCCTTTAAAAAAATGACATTAAAAAAGAATATACAAATGCAAGCATAATTTTGTTTGAATTAAAATCGTAAAAGCAAATCTTTTAAATTGGTCTAAGAATGCTGATAATTAATCTACAAGTACCTCTCAAACAAAAGTTGACTTTATTTAGTATGATAAAAAAAAGGAACTTATAAACTGAAATTAAATTTTAAATTATATATTTTGTATATTATACACACATATAGGTAGAAAATTTATGCATATTTCCCAAATGAATTATGAAAAAAAAAATTATTGTAACAAGTTTAAATAGGTAAAAGTAAGTGTGTGTATATACATACACACTCATATATGTAAAATTTTAATATTTTCTTTGTATTAAATGTCAATTCATTTATTGAATATTCATTATATATTATAAATCACACATCTGTGCACATATATATGTAAATTAATGTAACAATTCAAATTTTGAATAGCAATTATGTAAATTACAAATGTAATAATTATTTTATGTTTAATTGAAATGTCATCATGTATTATAAAACGCACATCTGTGTATGGATATATATATGCATTTATAGAAACTAATTGAGAAATATTGTAAAACAATGTAATAACTTTAGTTGTGTATATAATTTTGTATACTTTTCAAAATCAGAACCTTATCCTATAAGATCTTAAATATCATTTACTTTTTTGTTATTAATAAACTTGTATTTAATTGTTAAAAATTGTTTTCATCATCTCTTGGTCACATACAGTAATAGATCTTGTGTTCTCTGAACTAAATTCGAGCACAGGATGAATATATAAATGAGGATATGTATTTAGTGCTTTGGGGCATCCAGAGATGATCAATCATCATCCTGGTTGATGCAAAAGAGGATACTCTTTAAAGCCCACACACTATATTTTATTTTAGTTTAGTCTTGTTAAAAAAATTTAGGTTTATAGTTGGCCAGTACAAGTGGCCAGAGCATTGATGATGATCAGCATGTTTTAAGTGTCCCAGCATTATTGTTTTGATTTCTGATTCTTATGTATTTTAATGGATAGGCACTAAGCTGGTGCATCCATGTTATGTTTAAATAATTGCCCAAGCTGGCAAAGGTTCAATAGTTAGCCTGATCTAAAGAAGACCCATTTTCAATCCAGCCACAAGATGGTCTGTTGATTTTATTCTGATTTATTGTACTAATTTGTTTATTCCCATCAATGATGATGGTGAATGGTTATTTCTCTAGTGTTTACTTATAATTACTTATTGATAATGCTGGTTGATGATTAATTATGCTTTTAGTTGCTCTTCTGAGTTAGCTGGCTGATCTCACAATGTTCTCAGAGATTCTCTAATCTCAGTTTTATTATTAAATATTTTTATACTTATATATCCTTCTGTAAACTATTGTAAATATATGATATTTCATTTATTAAATTGACTGGGAATTAATGATGATTTGCCATCACCCAGTTCAATTCCTTGTTCCTACCATCTGACCCTACTAGCCCATCCCATTACAATATATATATATACCCCAGGTTGTATTTTTATATTGGACTATTTCCATAATCTAATATGTGTATTGAATATCTTTAGAAAAATTTAACATTATTTAAATATTCAAAATACATTCAACTATTAGTAATAGCACATCAAACAGGTTAGTATATGCATAATATTTCAAGAGGTATTTTTCTCCCTTCTTCTTCAGGTGTTACTGGCCTGAACAGTGACAGTACTAACATTTAATTCGAACCAGGATCCTTAGATTCTTGATTATTGAATTTTAAGTTAATGTTCTAACCAACTGAGCCATCCTGCCAAAGGCAACAGTCAATAGAAATTTCATATACTTATGTATGAGGTTCCTCCAGATTTCTCCATTTTTTCTAAGAGCAGAGATGATTAGTGGTTTCCATACATTATGTATAATAATACTAGGTTGGTTTATGAGATTTTTTGCCATTATCATGTGAGCAGCTTCTTTAAAAAAATTTCTTTGAAACTTTTCTTTTCTGTCCAATATTTTTCTATTTTATCAATTGAACATATGTTCATTGGTACATACATGTTCTGCTACCTTAGACATATCTATTTTTTCTCTTCTAATCATCAGTTTCTGTTCTTGCAAGTGCTTTTCAATGGGACAATTGATCTCGCAAATATATGTTCTTCCACATTCGCATGGTATTTCATAGATGCAGTTTTTTCTTTTCTGCATTTCTAGTTTAGGCTTTGTAGATGTCAGAATTCCTTGCAGTGTGGTTATGGCTCAGGAAAGCTGTTTTGATGTTATACTGATTGCAGGTTTTCCTTAATTTGTCTGCTATTTTTGGAATGTATGAGTACACTATAGTACCAATAATTGTTTTTGGTGGTTCTTTTTGTTGTCTATTTAAGATTTTCTTAATAATAGCTGATGGATAACTATTTTTCATAAGAGTTTGTTCTATATAAATATTTTCTTTTGCCAAATTGCTGGTTTCTGAACAAATTTCTTTTGCTCTGATCCATAGTAATAGTATAACTCCACATTTTGTGTTTCTGGTGTGATTGGATATATAGGTTAGATATTTTCCTGTATGTGTAGGTTTTTAGTAAACACAGAATTCTTCCAAAAAAATCAATGAATGACAATGGGCTTACTACTGTCTTCCCTGATTAGCAATATTTACATGGAAGAACTTGAAACCACAGCCATAAAAACTACTCAATATTCACTTAAAGTTCAGCTTCACTATGTGGATGATATATTTGCTGTATGGCCACATGGTGAAGTATTGCTACAAACTTTCTGGAAACCCATCAACAACATATCCTTCTCAATTAAATTCATAATAGAATCAGAACAAGAACAAAAATTGGCATTCTTAGATGTTCTTGTGACAAGACTCCCTCATGGCAAAATCAAAACTACAGTTTACTGAAAGCCTACACATGTAGAAAAATACCTCGCTTATACATCCAATCACACCAGAAACACAAAACATGACATTTAAACCACCACTATGGAACAGAGCAAAAGAAGTTTATTCAGAAACCAGTGATTTGGAAAAAGAAAATATCTATATAGAAAAAGCTCTTATGAAAAATAGTTATGCATTAAACATTAAATAGACAACAAAAAGAACCAACTAGAAAAAAGACAATTATTGGTATTGTAGTGTACCTATACATTCCAAAAATAGCAGACAAATTAAGGAAAACCTGCAATCAGTATAACCACAGAACAGCTTTTCAGAGCCATATAACACAATGAGGAATTCTAACATCTACAAAACCTAAATTGGAAATGCTGAAAAGAAAACACTGCATCTATGAAATACCATGTGAATATGGATGAACATATATTTGTGAGACCAGTTGTCCCATTGAAAAGCACTTGCAAGAACAGAAACTGATGATGAAGAGAGAAAACAGATATGTCTAAGGTAACAGACCATGTATGTTACCAATGAACATATGTTTAATTGGGAAAATAGAAATTAATGGATAGAGAAAAAAATGTTCAAAGAAAAAAATTGAAAGAAGTTGCTCACATGATAAAGGCAAAAAATCCCATAAGTCAACCTAATATGACTATACAGAATGTATGGAAACCACTAATCAACTTTGCTCCTAGGAAAAAGTAGAGAAATCCGGAGGAATCTCATACATGAGTATATGAAATTTCTATTGATTGTTGACTTTGGCAGGATGGCTCTGTTGGTTAGAGCATTACCTTAAAATTCAACAATCAAGAATTTAAGGATCCAGGTTTGAATCCCATGCTAGTAGTGTCACTGGTCAGGCCAGCAACCCATGAAGAAGAGGGGAGAATAATACCTCTTGAAATGTTGTGCATATACTAACCTGTTTGATGTGCTATTACTAATAATTGAATGTATTTGTAATATTTAAATAAAGTTAATTTTTTCTAAAGACATTCAATACATATATTAGATGATGGAAATTGTCCAATATAAAAATACAACTCGAACACCATCAAGACAAACCTTCATGAAAACAATATACCCCCATAATTAAAAAAGGTGTTGCATTTACCCATAAATTCCTGAAATAAATAACCATTAACACCTTTGATCCACCATAAATAAATTGATTCTAAAAAAAATTTCCACTTAAAATAAATAATACTGCTAGATAAAAAAAAAAGATAACAATATATATTACAAATATATATTACAAGTAAGCTTATACATTCAGATACTTATTCTAAAGTATACGCTTTATATCTGTGTAGAAATCTCTTAATATCTTTGACTTATCTCCTTTGGCTTCTTTTCACTCACAATCATAATTGACCTCAAATTCTGGGGTTAAATTAAATTGAATACATTAAAATTATACTTAATTCTATAACATTCATCAAGGGATAATTAACAGCAATTTCTTTTTGTAATCTTTAATTGTTTTAAAATTTATTTATGGGTTTTTTTTTAACATCATAATTTTATCTTCACACCTCTATAACACCTATTATAAGCTCTAGTAATTAATAGATCCTTATCCAGCTATATCCTATCCAATATTCCCAAATTAGTTTCAAGCTTATGGCTTTCATCAATGAAGAGTTTTGGATCCGGAAACAGTATAATTGGATTTTTAGGATCTAATGCGTGCACCTTGTAGCAGCTATCATTTCCTTTTCCTTTTAATCATCAAGCTATTAATCCTAACTGAAAAACAAATAAATGTTTTCAATATACAACTTGTTTGTATAATCACGTAAGACTGATATCAGTACAATATCTATATATTATGGTGTTTTTAGTTTTTTAACAAACTCTAGTCACCTTTATCTCCAATAAAAATATTACATGATTTCTTTTTATATTTCACATATTTATACTTCCTTTATGCACACTTGAAGTCATATATATCTATATATTTAATTTTTAACTAAATATATAATAAAAAAAAAGTCTGCCTATGACCTTTTGCATTTTATGATTGTATGTGTTTAGTTTAATAGAAATTTTCCTTTAAATACATTTTATTACCTCCACCTTTAATCTAAACCTCATTACTGCGCACCATTATAAATATATTTCTTCCCTTATTTTTATACTTAAAAGAGTTTAACACATTCTAATTTAATCAAACGACTAGACATTCGCATACACATGCCTGCATTGTTTTATAATTACTCCAATTTAGATTAGTCTCTTTTGCCCGTGCATTCATGTGTAAAGATTATAAATCAAACCATTAGGTTAAATTTTATTTAATTTTACATTTTGCATTTATAGTAATTTATTTTTAGTTGCAATATTTAATTCCTCTTGACATAATGTCTAGACTTACCTTTGTGATTTATAATGAATCCATTACGAGATGAATTCATATGATCATTATATATATATATTAAAACGGGTATTTAGTATGAAGATTTTAACAATATCTTATATTTATATGTAGATATACTTAACAATCTCCACACATTCTTGAAACACGAATAACTTAATTTTTAAAAGATGAATACCCCCCACCCCCCAAGATGCATTTCATGCTGAACCAGAACTCATCAGTTGGCCAACATTCACTTGATGATTTCAGTGAAAAGAAATTCTATAACAAAAATAAGTTTCCAAAATATAGTAAGTATAGGAGAAAAGCAGTTGTATAATATTTATGGTAAAGGTCACAAACAAAAATCATTAGCTATATGAATGAACACAAGCAAAATATGGAAATGAAAGAAAAAAGTTCATGAAATAAACTAATAGAATTGCTATATATTTTTTATATATGTTAAAAATGCATAACCATACATAATATAATGATTATATAAAACTAATATTAATTACATACTTATATTGTTATAAGTAAAGAGCTCTGATAACACTATCTTTTTGGAAAAGTCATGATTTTTGTTTTTTAATTGAGAAAGCATGAAGATATGTATATAGCAAGTAAAAATTATACTTTTTTTTTGTTTGCAAATAAAATTTTACAGATATCAAGTTCTAAATTATTAATAAATAAATATGGAAAAAGTGTTTGTCAATTAATACGCAACCAATGATTGATTATGCTTAACCCTTATCACGGAGCTGAATGTACAAATGTGGTAAGTAATTTGTAAAAGTGATTATTAAAATTAGAACTGGAATGCCAGTAGAACAAATATCACCAGGTTCATTCCCATTGCTGCATAAAGTTTATAATTATATGTATGAAATTTAATCAGTATAAAAAAAGCTCTACAATAAATTAGATATTCAACCAACATGATATAAATGAGATATCATGGAAATTCCTCATTTCACCACATCAGAAGATTAATTATTTATTCTATGTCTGATTCATAGATAATCTGCAAAACAGAGTGTGTGGACTTTCAATTTTTATTTAACTCATCAAACAAACATTAACCATTAAAAATAATAATAAATAAAAAAAGGTATTCAAATAAACTAGGTTCATATTAAAACAATGCAATCAACAAAGAATAAGCTTTAGGCATAACATATAAATATATTTATTTGCAATATTATTTAAAATTTTGTTATTGTTATTACCGATATTAATGTTATTCTTCATGTTAATTGCCTTTATGAGAGTATGTTTTGTCAGTAAGACATAAATCTTGAAATCGACTTCAAGACCATTTAAAAATTTATTAAAATAAAACAAAGAAAAATTTTCTTTTTTTTTTATTAGAAAGAGGCCGCATTTATTAAACTTATTTTTAAATTGTTATATAATTTGATTTAGTGATATACCAAGATTGTGAATATTTTATATTAATTAGATATGGCCTTTGGATACAAATTCAGCCATCCATATTATTTTGAATACATGTTATGGATCACTTAATTGTCATAATTATTTAAGTAATATTTATATAGCCCAATTAACATTTTGTATTTTTTGAAGTAAACACATTTAATTAGCATATTAATATAGATCACACAGCAGTTTAAATGTGATTGTCTATTTAATATGAGGAATTATTATTTGCTTCAGAGCTAGTTGATATTACACCATTACAATTAAATGTTGAGCAAATTGAAGTGTTATTTATAACATTTATAATGAGTCTTAATCAAGGTCGATTTAGCCATGATGTTGGGAAGAGTGTTGCATACATTTCCTTTAGTCAAATATTGTGAGGGTAATGTTGGAAGAAGTATATTTAGGTGCAAATGTATTTATCTCACTGTTACAATGAATCAATCCCATATAGTTGTATAAATCAAAACCTACTTGGGAATTTTATCTTCTATTTGTAGTTGTGTATAATGTAATTATTATTTTGGAAATTAATAGGATGCATTTACGATTATTTGATTAAAGTACATTATTCTGAAGATAATTATTTAAAACATTAAACATCACACGATCACCATTCTTTATGCTTACACAAGTTGTTTAAAACAGAGGCAAAACTCTCCACACAGTAGACACTAGACATAGATTTTATGCACAAACCTTCCTGCAGCCATTAATTACTCTGGCTTGCACTGAATGGCACTACTGTATGGAGAGTTTTGCCTCTGGGCTAAGATAATTATTTCATAGTACTACTGCATATGTTCTTATAATATGATACAAAAAATGTAATTTCACTAATATTAATATTATGGTGAAAAAAATTAATTAAAATAATTGAGAAATATTTAAACCCACATTTTACAGAGAATGATTACATGAAACAGTTAGTGAAAATATATTATTATTTATTAGATTATTGGCATAAATCTGTAATTAAAAAAATATTAATTGGAGATCAATATTTATTTATTTTATAATAAGTAGTCTATTTTGGTTTGAAAGTAAATGTGATATATGCTAATATAACCAAAACAATATATTCACAGGTATTTTATTTGTTTTGTTTTTGTATAATAGATATCCTATATTCATGGTGCCATGATCAACCTAGTATTTGGTATCAGTTTGAATTCAGATTTATTATCATTTTATATATTGAATATATATTTAATTTTTATATGTAAACTGAATAATTATTAAAAATTAAATATAAGGGAGACATAAAGAAGTTGATTAGCTGTTCTAAACAAAAACTATGACTACTAAAAATTAAGAAAGTTGGCTTCCTGTGAGAAAAGTACTTGTATTGATGATAAGCCTAATTTACATTTAGAGTTTGCTAAAGTTTTCAGGTATACATCAAAATATTCCCTTTCAGCCATGTAGTGACTAGAAGAATGACTTACCTAACTCTCAATATGAAGCCTGAAATACTGACCATTAATTGCATTGCCAAGGAATGTGTTAATCTGACTTGGAAATAATTCTCTTCATTGAGAAAATGTTTATATGTAATAACCTAGACCAATAATAAGCAAGAAAGCCTAAAAAGCAACCTTTAACTCAATCAATATATAAATCATGCATAAAATTAAAAATAAATTTATTATGAAAAACAAATTAAAAATCAATAATGAATTTTTAAAGTGAAGAAAAAAACTGTCAGGCCAAAGCATGATGAAACAACTTCAAACTCAACCTAAAGTATACTCAAGGACTTTGATAATATCAGCATTAAACATTTCGATACCAGTAAGAAATTTAAGTACTTCAGTTTTAAAAGTACTCATTATGAAGTATTGATTATTTATCAATTTTTAACATTATTTTAGAGCAGGGATGCCCAACCTGGCTCGAATTGCACTCTTCAAAAAAATTGATAAAATATTTTATGTTCCTTGATGGCTCATGCACACACTAAAAAATAAACATTTTTACAATACAAACAATAACGATATGCAGTATCAGGTTTCACATTAAATAAAATATATTTTTCCTGTAATTGTAATTTATATGTATGTTACCAAATTTTTAATAAATAAAATGTATTTACATTTTTTTTTCTTTTTAACATATTACACCATTTTTTTTTTTTTTTTGCTGTACACGTTTGGTTTGGTGCTATATATATATATATATTGTGTTTAGTGCTCTTGTATATATTGTTGTTTTTATCGAGAAAGATCCTTGTAGACGTTTGGTTTGGTGCTGTATATATATTGTGTTTAGTGCTGGAAATAGTTTTTATCGAGATAAATCCATGTACAAGTATATATTTTGCTGTATATATCGATGTTTAGTGCTGTAAACAGTTGTTTTTATCCGTGTACACGTATATATTTTGCTGTATATATATATTGATGTTTAGTGCTGTAAATAGTTGTTTTTATCGAGATAGATTCGTGTACACATATATATTTTGCTGTATATATTGATGTTTTCATCGAGAAAGATCCGTGTACACGTTATTTTGGCCACATTAGAAACGGCGGATTGATACCAATGTGAATAGGCCGTCCGTCCCCCCCACCACCTATCTCCCTACATTGCAGGTTTAGTACCCAAGTACCATGTTTATAAATGTAATATGAAAAATGTAATATATAATTGTGGCTCCCCAAATTTTTTTAAATTCTCAACTGGCTCGCGTCAAGTTAAAGGTTGGGCACCACTGTTTTAGAGTGTTAGATATATATTTTATTATTTTTTTCTTTAAGTTGAAATTGTGAAAGGCCTAGTCTCATTTTTTTAGAGAAATAAATTGCAAAATTGTATGGAAAGACAAAATATTAATATTTATATTGAAATTTAAGATGTAATGTAAGCAAATTTGACTCCTATAAGATATTGTTATGACTATAATCTAATAGATAGTGATGCCACAGATATTGGTGGTCACTAAGGATATTAATTGAGAATGAACTAGTATTTAATGATATGCCAATTTCTACTTGAGAGATATTTGTCTTCAGCTTGGAAGCTTTCTTAGTATCATTATCTTATTAGTGAGATAAAGAAGTAACACTCTTCTAATACACATAATGCCATGAAAGGATTTATTATTTAACATTCCTTCAAAAAAAGTTTGAGTATATTTGCTTCTTTGGAAATTAAACTGCTTCTCTTGTCAAATCTGTAATTTCAGAATTAATCTTTTTTGATTGTTAGTAATACAGGTTTTAGTCTAATTTGTCTAATAATACTCAACATTCCATCAATATTTTTTTTTACAAACATCTTTCAAAAACAGACATTTTTTGATGGTGAAAATGAAAAAATAAAAATAAGGTGTCATAAGAGTTTTGTAATAATTGATAGTATGTTATTATGGGTTGATAGAAAATTTTGAGATGCCATTTTTACCAGCATAATTTAATTTTAAAAAAAATAACAATTAGACCAATCAAAACATTTTCATATGCTGCACTCTTTATTGTTAATCCTTCAATAATTACCTAGTGTTAGACTTTTAAATTATTAATTAATCTGTATGTAATTTCAAGACTGATTATTACTTTGAGTTTTTTCATCACTAACATTCACATCTCCTGCCTTCTTTAACATATCAAGTTTTCACCTATATCATTTATTATCAGCTCTAAATACAAGCTAACGATGTCCATCTATCTTAATTTTCACTTTTCTATTCGAATCTAGGCTGTGTCTTATTACAGAAGAATTTAATAAAATGTTTGCCAATTTCCCAGAAAGTTTTTACAAAATCAATAATATGTGAACCATTTTTCAACTCTATCCTGGAGACAATTTTCCTTTATAAACACCTTTTTATCATCACTTATTGATTTTAATTTATATTTTTTGAATAGATCTCAGTCAATTGTACTCTCAATCCTTTCACTTTTTAGACTACAACATGCTTAAGTGTTCAACAATGAACAAATATCTTTCATATGTTTAAAAGATCTTCATAGGCCTGCAATTAATAAATAATATATTCAGATTGCTATTATTGAAAATAGGAATCAATAATCACATAGCCTACATTCATGTGAAAACTGTATCACCTACGAAAACAATCAAACTATCTTTGAAAGAATTTCAAATAAATCTCTATCGTATTCACTAAGTAATTTGTTAATTATATTAATATTTATCAATCTATTAAACACTAATGTGACAAATTACTTTATAATTAAAAAAATCTTATAGCACCAAACTGAGTAATTTATTTTAACGCATCAATTTTAGAATTAACAAAATTAATCCATTCGGAATAATTTCTTTATCATTCTTCCAAATATTTTTTTTAGATATTCTTTTTTTAAAAATTATTATTAATTTGTTTTTATTGATAACAGCTTATATATAAATATTAACATAATTACAATAGAATAAATTTAAGTTATATAGATGGTATTGGTAATACAAGAAGTTAATTCCAATGAAGAATAATCCACATTTGATGAGCGTAGTATTTTTTATGGGTATATTTGATTTATTTATACATTTTGTTTCTAAAGCTAAGCTTCCAGGGAATATTCAAAATTATTTCTTTATCATTATTTATTATGTCTGATCACACTTGTCTAGTTATATTAGTTTTATATATAGTCCATTGTTAAGATTTTTATTCCCAGACACTTTTACTTGTATTACTATTTACATTCTTTTCCGTTTTTTTTTTAAAATGAGAAACTAATAATAATAATTAATAAATATCACATTGTTTAAAAATATCACATTGTTAATAATTAGCAAGGTTTTTTTGCCTTATTATCTTTTTCTTTTCAATCCAAGAGCATTTTTAAAATATTCTTTAAATAATTACAATCTTTGATTTGAATTATATAAGATTTTATTGATATTCATTATGCAGTAGTCCATTTTAATCCAACATTATATGAATAACAACAATAACATTGATCCATATATGCTACATGAGGATTTAATTTCAAATGTACCATTCTTGATATAGCATAAAATACCACAGAGTGTCAAATCTAGTCAATAGAGAGCTCATTGATTATATATCTTCTGCATATACTGGATATACCATATTCAGCACATTTTAGACATAGTTGATGCAAAGATGTAAGAATTTTAATAATTTTCTTAGCATATTTCTTATGCAGTTTATCTAAAATAATTATGAAATTGTCTTTAAACATTTTTAATATTTTTTTTTTGGATATACATAAGTTATAAAGGACCTTACAGGAACTGAGTTATTGCATTTGATATGCCATCACCTGCAATAACCTGGGGTTCAAATATAGATTGTATGGATTTGTCACTTAAATTATTTGTCTTGAAAACTTCAGCAATTCTTCAAATAATTCAGAGCTAGTACTTTGTAATCTTAACATTTTTGTGCAGTTGAAAAAAAAAAAAAACTAGATAAGTAATGATTTCCTGAGACATAGTTTAAAAGTAAAAACAATAATAAAAAGAGTGGTTAAATAGTCTGTTAATGTCTATGTCAAAGGCATATAAAACTTATTGCTATGCTTCAACAAGTGTTTTAATGTTGATAGTTTTTACAATATTCCTATTTAAACAGAAAGGTGCTAGGAAATTAGATGCTAATATTTATCTTCCTACAACTATAGATTATTTTTAAGAGAAGAAGAACAAATAAAGAGGAAAACATATCTAATATTAAATAGATTTGTTGATATTGAATAATATATATCAATTGTTTCTAAGATACATTTCACTCAATCATTTGAATATTTATTGAAAAAATATTGTTGTGAACAAATGTTTGCTAATGCTTTTGAAGAGTTTAATTAGTTTTTAGTAATCAAATTTAATTCCTGTTTTTACAAAGTATATCAAAGCCAATCACTATTTATTACAACTTTATTTGGAGTTTTAATTTTTTTTATATTAATAGAAGTACAGGTTTTTTCATTATTTTCAGTTCTTTTTACAATACAAATAAATGTTCTATTTCTGTAGTTTCTTTTTTTAACTCAGCCATATCCTTTCTTGTGTTCACTGTTGATATCATCATAAATATAGGAGGAAAAACAAATTTTTAACTAATTGAGGAAATTTTATGCAACTTATATGTTATTTCCCACAATAAATCAGCCATTCAAAAGCTTTCATTTGGAAAATTCCACACATTTTTCTTTCCAAGTAGAATTTTTGATATTTTTATTTACACAGTATCCATCGCAACTATCACCTTTCTTCTATAGGTACATCTAGATATAAAAGCCAATTCTATAGATAATATAATGAAAGATATTCTTACAGTCTTCTTTTTCTTGCTATTGCAAATATCACATGCACACACATCAATAACGTCATATTTATCTATTTTTGATACTATACAATCCAAATTATTTCCTTTAAATTATTTTTTACCTGCAATCAAATGGCTTTGTACTTTTTTTTTTTTTTGCTTATAAATCATTTTTTCAATATATAAATGCAATCTGTTCAAAAGATTATTTGTTGTTCAGAATTGCAACATAATTATCCAAGACATTTAAAATTAAGATCTAATCATACTTTCACATCTTTCTTAAGTGAGATCATATCTAAGTGGTAAGAATAAACCTAGAATAAAATCACATACATGCTACATGCATATATTTGATTTTATATTTTTACCCAGATGTTTTTCTTTCTTTACAACACCATCAAACTAACGTGAGCATTTCCCTGTCAGATGTTTTAGCAAAGTATATGTTATGTGCAAATCAGGAAACTATTATGCAACTAATTGACTTATGTTTTATTTGAATAACTCAAGGTGTATCTTTATATCATCTTATTAGAATTTATCTCAAATAATTATGATGTAATTTAATCAATTTGGGAAAAAATATATTTCAAGAAGTCTGAATCACCATTTGTCCAATATTAAATCCACTCAAATAAAATTATAGTTTTATGGCCTTTTCATGACATAAAACATCACATAATTACTGTTTAAAATCTATATTGTATTAATTTGTATTTATTCAAATTATTGCATCATATTCAGGATATGCTATATTAAGTTCTAATGATGATTCTTTGGTTATATCCAAGTTATATAACTTTATCAGCCTATGAAAAATATGTATTTTCATTTATCATTTATTTTGTGTGTGTATTGTAAATTTTAATATTCAGTTTCATTAATAATTATAATACATTTTATTTTTTTATTTTACTCGTTTTTAATATATATAGAACAAGTAGATTTGTTTCATTATTTTTAACTATTACCATATTGGCAAGAGAATGTTAAGTCAAGCGCTGGCTTTTAAAACTGGAGATCTCAGACCAATTTTAATTAAATAGTAGATATTTACAAACTACTGAAGCTGAAAAATACAATTTCATTCAATGTAAAATCAAATGTTTTAAAGTACTTTTTTTTTTTTACAATGATTACCATTTTTTGATGTTATTAAATTTACTTTTGGTTTATTTCAATAAAAAATATGCAATTTCTGATCTGATTTTCACTAAGAATTGTGAGGTCATAAAGCTGTAAATTGGTATTTAATATTTTTAGACTAAAAAAAATGAAATTATCTTATTATTGAAAACACATTCACATTTACAAATGTGTGTGTAAATGTTTAAAATAAAAAATTAAAACTTATCCTGTATTTTTAAGTTTTGTAAATATCATATGTTTTCTGTTAATATAGATATTAACAATAGATTATGCATATTTGTCATATAACTGTATACTTTTATATAACAAATACTTTTTAAAAACATTTTTTATATCTTTATTGTGATTGATAGATTTAAAAAATAGTATTTAATGCTATAAAATCAATCTTATAATAAATTAACAGCTACACCTTTAAACTGAGATTTGTAATTATTTAAAATGTTTTCTACTTCTCACATATCCACATATTCTTTACTAACTATATTAATTTAATTCTTTTAATAGATTTGCTTTTATATTTAATCTACACAGAGTCAAACTCTCCATACAGTAGCACCACTCAGTACAAGTTAGAGAGATCAATGGATGCAGGAAGGTTTGTGAATAAAATCCCTATCTAGTGCCTACTTATCTAGTATCACCAGACTAGTTTCTAGTTTGTTGGCTTTCATCAGTGAGTGGTATATTTAATCTATTTTCAAAATTTTATATTACCATTTTTCAATATATAACTTACATCCTCTACTAGTTTACTTTATTTAATCTCATTCTCTTTTCTTTCAATTTTACTTATATATATATATGCTTCATTTTTTATTTATGACATTTGAAATTATTCTTTTTTAATTGTCTTTGTATTTTTTCCCTAACTATATGAAAATTTCTAAAATCAATCATAGTATATATTGCTAATTAACATTTTCTTTTTCAAAACTTTATATTTTTAAAATTTACTTTATTATTTACATCCCACCTCCATTAGTATAAATTCATTATCTCTTGCATCAATCTTTTCTTTTTAGAAAAATCTTTAATTTTTGAACCTGTACAGGATTTTTTCTCATTATTATTGATATTTTGATTATATAGTTTCATTCTTGGCTTTTTCTAGAATAGTATTGTCACAGGACAACTTTAAGAATCTTACATTTTATTACTATAATAATGCTTTATTTTCTATATGCCCATTAATACTTTGTTTTTAAATTAATATCTTGGTTATTCACTGCTAATTTTTTTTATTGTAAACAATGTTTTTTTTCTTTTCACATCCAGTAAACTCACTTTACATACCTTCATTGTAACTAACATATATATTATAACAATGCCAATTTTCATCCTTTTTTTATATTCTCTCTTCTGATTATAGAAATTCTAATAAGTTAGTATTTCCTGCCATCTTTTGAGAATATTGAGTACTAATTTTTGCTCTAGATTTTTTTTATTTTAATAATTATTGTAATGCATTTTTAATGACTATTATATTATGAAATAAATTATTTTATGAATTTATCCAAACTTCTTATATATACATGGGGTATGAAATGCAATACATGCAACATTTAATTTTAGCCAATGTACTAATGATAATATTCTTAACGATCAAAAAATAATGTAAATAATAACAACTGCAAATTATGATTAGAAATATAATCTTTTACTTCAAATTGTTTTATTTGTAGAAAAAAATTATTACTAATATAATAATGTATGAAAAAGTTTGTAGGAGAAAAAATGATTTTAATTTATAGTTGCAATAAGAACAGTAATTAGGTCTATTTATTTTTCACCATAACTATCTATTGTAGTAATTATTTTTATTGTTTGAGAGCAAGCAGAAAAATCTATTTCCTTATATGAGATAGTGTGGAGAGTGGTGGGTCGTGTGAAAGCCTGTGCTCATATACCTTATATATTACATATATAAACACAGGTATATAATAAGCCTTGTGTTTCAGTTATGATGTCTGGTCATCTCTTCTATATGTATTGAATGGATTATGTCCTATCCATGAGGGGTCAGATTGACCTTAGGTCAACATGGGTAAAACAAGAATCTCGGCCTCAGGGTGGCCTATGAGCATTCCATCATCAGATTTTCAATTTGGATGGACGGTTGAAGATTTGGAGTGTGGAATGGATTGAAACCTGTCCATTAAAGTATGAGGATTGGCTATCTTAATATATATCTGATCACTTATAGCATATATGTGTGGAGATGGTAATCTGGACCAACTGATGATTGCTGGTTTAGCATGAAATATGTATATTGGTGATTATTTATCTTTTCAACATATATGTGTTCAAGTGTATCAGTGTTTTGAAATAGTGCGGAGAATGGTGGGTCGTGTGAAAGTCTGTGCTCATATACCCTATATATTCCTTCTATGTTATGTTTTATCATATATAAGGTTCAAACTCATGACCATTTATTTCATCAGTTTGAAAATCTATTTAAATCATTTTGTAATAATATTATTTTACATTTTCATATATCTCAATGACTTTGAATATTTTATTGTCATTTGCATAATATAAATAATAATGTAATGGTTTTCTATTCAGTTGGAGTGATATTTATAATGGATTACTATTTATTTGTTTTTATATTTTAACAAATTTTTTTTTTTTTATAAATTTAAAACACCATTATACAAGCAGAGGAATTAATATTGACAATATATTTACATATTAACCATACTAATGGACAGACAGATTATATATAAATATACAAATCATAGCCACCTGTCAATATTGTTGGATTTGCTCCATAACTGCAAAAAGCAAAATATTTATTCTAAGGACAATTTATACTGGAAATAAATTTCCTCAGGTGCTATCTAGCCAATTTAACTGGAAAATCCCAAGAGAAGATTTGAAAATGCTTCAAGTGCTTGATTCCATGGCTAGCCTTAATGAGCAAGAAACATAAATAGCCCAGGCTATCAGATAATGCATATTTAAACATAAGTAATATAATTAATACAATTTTAACTTCAATTAAATATTCTATGGTGAGTTGCAGAGAGAATTAAGCCAAACTAACAATGTTAGATAACATTTATTACAAAACATTATAACAATAATAATAATACAACTAAATTAGACTAATTACAAAATTGTTTAGTATAGACAAGTTCATTTTAAAATAGGTAGTAAGTATTTGACTATGCTAATTTTATAACAGTTTATAAAAGAATGAAATCTTACCCCTGTATCATTTTACATCTAGAATTTGAATTATTGCATATATATTTATCTAGATTTAGCTATAGCTTTTTCTGGAGTGATCACCCCTGTCTACTGCAAAGTTTCTATAATTTATGGCAGGCATTTTTGGACAGGTTTCTTGGTTTCATTCAACACCTTGCCACTTCTTCTTTCTGAAGTAGCATATATCTGCATGGTCTTGTTCAGTAGTAATCTTCTATAACAATGAGTATATGTCTCAGCAGTGGCAGGCCAAGAATGTTTGTCACATTTCAGGCTATCAAATGCATGAGAACTGGCTGGTGAAACCAAATGACTATCCCATTGTGAGTTTAGTATTGCATAGACATGTTAGGGAATCCATATAAATAGCTATTTCTGTAGTTTGAACTGGTTGTTCTCAATAAAGAAGCCAGCAAAATTAGTATAAATCATCACAGTTGAATCAAATTAATCAGTTCAGAATCAAAATAACAGCTAAATAATTCTAAGAGCAGAATGAATAACAGCAGAACTGATTATAATAACTTAATGAATAACAGAAAAACAGCAACAGAACTACGAAATAATTAAGAATGAAAATTTAGTAGCCTTTATGTCTTTGACAAATTATTGTCCGAGTCACCTACATCATTAATTTCCAGTTTCTTTTAATTAGTTAATCTCTTTTAATATTGATTTATTTAATTACAATATTGATTATAATACTTATCTAATTAGTTGGAAATATTACTGATTCCCTGTGAAATTTACTCCCTTTCTGATTAGATATTTTACAAAATTATTTTCATTTTTGATTAGATTGTAATTTTGTCTAATTAAATAGTTTTGTACAATGATTTACATTACAATTAATTTTTAATTTAAAGCATTTCACAAAGTAACTTTATAATTCTCAAGATATCTTTACATGATTAGTTTTCTTTTATTTCCATGATTAATCCTTGCAACATTTTGGAATTTTAGTTAAAAAGAAATATAAGCTATTCTTTCAGATAGTAAATTTAATTAAAATTCCTAGCTACATTATATTGTAATTATATTTTTTCCTCTTTCTATTTTCTTTTTTGTTTATTAACTTGAGATTAAGATTCAGACTTTTGATTTATTCTAAAATTTCTTTATCTTGTTTATTAAACTAACAGTCTTTTTCAATTATTAAGAAATAATATACATTATTTTTATTTTCATTGAATATTCTTAATATACTTTTAAAGTTTCATATAACAGATATGTTTATACATCTGTTTCATTACACCTCTCCCACTTGAGGACTAAAGTGCATCAATTTCTTTCCTTAGACTATGACTTATTTTAATTCTTAAAACTTATAATTTCTTAATAGATAAATATCATACTAGATGACATTTACAAAAAATGTTATAAAAGGGATATCCAACTTAATGACTTTTCATAACACACACACACATCAATTTTGGGTTAATCAAATCACATTTAATTTCTTGTGGGTGCAAACATGAAATTTGAATCTATAAATGGCAGGACTATCTCTACTAACCATTAAATTTATAATATTTTTATTAATTTGCTAGGAATTTTTCTTCCAGGTATACTTTACTGTTAATGGGCCAGAACTTTTTTCAACTGGTGCATCATCATAATGGGGGTTTTACATACAGACCCATCTGCAGATCTAAAGTCTCCACAAAAAGGCTTAATCCAACACAAAACATGATCTGGATTCCTATATTTACTTATACACACTCAATACCTCAATCTATTGTTTATTTATTTATCATTGTTTGACGCGTACAGAAATAACATGATTGTTATTATTTTTTATTAATGTCGAATATATATGGTATTATTATTTTTCTTTTTCTTTTTCATGTTAAATGCTTTATTTTAATGCTTTTTTTAGTTTGTCATGAGTTATTGTGTCCAAAGTATAGACTTATGAGCTTGATTACTTATAAACTTTTGGGACATCATAATTCTGAGATTGACATATTATTATTATTATTATTATTATTATTATTATTATTATTATTATTATTATTATTATTATTATTATTATTATTATTATTATTATTATTATTATTATTATTATTATTATTATTATTATTATTAATACTATCATCACCATCATCATCATCATCACCATCATTATCACCATCATCATCATTATCATCATCATCTTCTTCTTCTTCTTTTAAAGTTTTATTCAGATGCTAAAAAATTCTATTTATACTCATTATAAAGAAATATTCTATATTTAATCATTTCTTTCCCACACAATCTGGGATTATTATTCATGAGGTTAAACCTATGAGTCCTTAAGATTAATAGATTAACTTTTATTTGGAAGTTCTTTATTTTGATATTTTCTAAAATAGCCACGCATGCTAGAGGATTGTGAATCACCCCTTTATCTTGCATGTGTGAAATCTGAAGCTCATTTCTTTCAGGATCTCCTCCATGAGTTTCTTCTGTGACCAAATTTCATGGCATTTATTGACAGTTTTTTATGTTGGGGTTTAAATCTTTGATCTTTTGTTTCATAGGCAGATTGGCACTCTCAAAAGCCATTAGTAATTTGGCCATTTGCTCAACCATCTTCCTTTTGATTCTGATGAGACGTTTTCTACACTATGAGGAAAACTGTACCACACTACCATAATAATTTGTTGTTCCAATAGTGGGCTGGCTATCAATGCATGTAATTTTTCTACCTGCCTATGGAAGAATGGAGTGCAAGACTTACCAGATTGTCATTTATCTTGGAACACCTGGTATCTAATATTCTCTTGACATTTTTCATTCCAGTAACTGACTAGTAGGGTTTGTTTGTATTCAATGAAGGTTGTAGGTTCTCTGAATAGGGAGTTCCACCATGCATGTGAAATGCTTTGCAGATGGTTGCATGTAATTGCAATTATGGCCTCTTTCCTTAGCTGGTTCAATACTAAGTATCTTTCCAGGCTACTTATATGTTTTATGGGAGTGTGACCTACATGGCCTGAAAATATTCTTATTTTAAGAAATTGGTTAACTATTGCAGGGTTATTATGCTTGATGCTCTTTTGCTCATCTATATTAATGTCTACCTTGTCAATTTCTCTACATGTTTCATTTTGCCTATTTTTATTAAAATCAATTTTGTCTATTTTTCTGCTAAATTGTTAATTTCTATTCTAATGTTTCCTACCATTCTTTTGTTTTCTAATTTATTTTCTGTTACTACTTCCTGAAACAGCTCTATTATTTTCTCATTGTTCTAGTTTTACTTTCTCAATTTCTTGGCATGCTGTCTCAATTTGATTTTCCACTTGCTTTATAATCTATCATTATTTCTTCTTTCATTTTTTCATATGCTAATTTAATCTGTAGTTCTAATTTTTCAAGCATATGAGCTTGATTTTTTAATTTTATGTTTGTTTTGTTATTTTAATTTTTAAGCTCATCAGCTGTTTTATTTTGTTTTTTAAGTTTTTTGACTATTTAATTATTTTAGTTTTTTAATCTATTCAACCATTTGCTTATTTGGATTTTTAAGTTTTTCATTTTTTTTCAAGTTCTTTGCACATTTTATTCATTACAATCCTGATGTCATTGTTTTCTTGTTTATTGTTTTTATTTTGCTGTTGTGCTTCACTGGAAACATTTTTTAATTCTTTGTCTTGAGCTTTCGTTTTTACTCTTGTTCTAGTAAGCATTTATATTCTTTTAATTTTATTATATTTTTTAATGATAATACTTACCATGTTTTTATTTATTTTTTTAATATTACTATCATTTTATTATCACTTTTTTAACTAACCTATTATATATTTTTAATTAATTTTTTTCCTTTAATTGGTGTGTTCATCCGAATTCCCACACCACAGTTCCCTGTAACATTATCTGCCTGGTTATGTATGATTTCTACCACTACTATTTTTATGCATCTACTTTTATAAATCTACACAATTACATATTTATTGTTAACCTATCTACGTATATATATATATTTGAAATTTCACTACTTACCTGCCTTTTAACTATGCACACACATATATATTTAAATTTTCTTAATTATAATAAAATTATTATTTTAGTGTTGGCTGTTTTCGCTATTCTTATTAACTTTTATTTAATTATTACTTATATCTGATAGCTGAGGTCATTTATACACACTTGACATTCGGCCACACGTTGCATGATATTTGTAACAGTCTTGTGCAATCGCACCAAAAAGATTACTATTTATTTACTTTATATTTTAACAATAATATTTTTTATAAATTTAAAACACTGTCATACAAACAGAGGAGTTAATATGGTCAATATAAATATACAAACCAAGACCATTGAATTTTCTCTATAACTGGAAGAATCAAAATATTTCTCCTGTGGATACTTTTATTTGTACTGGGGATAAACCTCAACAGTTACCGTCCAGCCAATTTGATTGGAATATCCCAAAAGAAAGATTTAAAAATGCTTCAAGGGCTTTAGCCTTAATGAGAAAGAAACTTAAATAACTCAGGCTATCAGATCAAGCACATTTAAACACAAATAATATAATTAATACAATTTTAACTTAATTAAATGTTCTATGGTGAATTACCGAGAAAGAATTAAGCTGAACTAACAAAAAATAATATTTATTTACAAATAATAATAATAATAATAATAATAATAATAATAATAATAATAATAATAATAATAATAATAATAATAATAATAATAATAATAATAATAATAATAATAATAATAATAATAATAATAATAATAATAATAATAATAATAATAATAATAATAATAATAATAAAAAAAAAAACTAAAACTAAATCAGATTAATTACAGAAATTGTTTAGTATAAATAAGTTCATTTTAAAAGAGGCAGTAGTATTAAACTATTTCTAATTTTATGACAGTTTGTAAAAGAATGAAATCTTACCCTGCATCATTTTACGACTAGTCTTTAAATTACTACATATATATTTACCTAGGTTTTGGTATAGTTTTTTCTGGAGTGATCATCCCTGTCTTCTGGAAAGTTTCTATAGTTCATGGCAGGCATTCAGAAACAGGTTTTCTGGTTTTGTTTAACAGCTTGTTGCTTCTTCTTTCCAGAGCAGCATATATATGCATAGCCTTGTTCAGTAATAATCTTCTATAATGATGAGTAGATGTTTCAGCAAAAGCAAATCAATGATATTTGTCACACTTCAGGCTGTCAAATATGAACAGAAACTGGAAACTGGGGGTGAAACCAAATGTTGTGAGTTTAGCATTGCATGAAAATGTTAGGGAATCTGCATAAATAACTATTCACAACTGCAGCATGAACTGGTCATTCTCAACAAAGGAGTTAGCAAAATTAATATAGGTCACCACAGTGGAATCAAATTAACTGGTTCTGAATCAAAATAACAGCCAAATAATTTTAATAGCAGAATAAATAACAGCAAACTAGCAGTAGAACTAAAAAATAATTAACTATGATAATTTAGTAGTCTTTATACTCTCAACAAATCATTGTCTGAGATCATCCACATTATTAATTAGTTTTCAATTCCTTTTAATTAGTTAATCATTTTTAATATATATTTATTTAATTACAACATTGATTACAGTATTTATTATCTAATCAGTTAAAAATATTCCTGACTAGACAATTATTTGAACTTTAATTAGATTGTAATTTTATCTAATTAAATAGTTTTATACAATCATTTACATTACAATTAATTTTTAATTTAAAACATTTCACCAAGTAACTTTATACTTCTTAAGTCATCTTTACATAATTACTTTTTATTTTCATGATTATGCTTCATAACATTTTGGAATTTGTATTTTTAGTTTAAAAAAACAACAACTATCTTTTCAGATAGTAAATCTAATTAAAATTCTTAATTACATTATACTTTAATTCTATTTTTCTTTCTTCTATTTTCTTTTTTGTTTATTAACTTGAGATTAAGATACAGACTTTTGATTTATTCCAAAATCTCTTTACCTTGTTTATTAAACTAACAGTTTTTTCATTTATAATAATAATATACATTATTTTTCTTTTTTTTCTTTGAATATTCTTAATATACTTTTAAATGTTTCATGTAACAGGTTTCCTTCTGTTGGCAGTCTTTTTTAATATGTAAAAACAGTTTTTTTTAAATATATAAATAAAATTAAAATCCATGCTATTAAATGTCTAATATGTCACAGTTCACAGAATCAAAAAAGGAATGATAACTCTATATATACATCACATTATTAGTTTTTTGATATTTAGACAATGTTTGGAAAATATCATCTACCTGTAGTAGAAAAAAAGTAGTCATTATAAAATATAAATGTTGAGTTATTTAACTAAAGAATTATTATTTTTTAAAATTACTATTATTTGTTATAGAATATTTATTTAGATCACAAATTTTTTCTTCCACCATAGCTATTCCACTTACTGTAAATAAATGCAAATGATAAAGTTTAATAAATTTCTATCCAATGCTGCCATTTCTAATATACCCATCTTATGGCTTTCATCAGTCAGAAGTTCTTTACAATCTAATGTACCTTTCCTCTGCCACACATCCTTTTCCTTTCTGTTTCACTGTAAATCTCTTAGCCCAATTTCAAAAGCATATAAATGTTTTCAATCTTGTTACTATTTGAGATTTAATGTTTTTTCTTTGACAATGGCAAATGCTATTTCTTCAAAACATTGGGAATTAATCAAAACTAACAGTTTAATCCCAAAACTATTTTTTATATCATATAACTGTAAAAATGTTAAATATAATATATTGAAACAGTCAGCTTTGTCAATTCGACTGTTTCATCTACTATATCCTATAGTAGTATTTCTATATATATATAACTATCACCAAATCCTCATATATCATGTTAATATTATGTTAAAAACAGGCTAAATTTAAACCTAAATATGTTAATCATGTATGTGTGCATATATCTGAACATATAGTATAAAAATTGCATCTATACATGTAAATCTCCATAAATATGCACATATATATTTCTGGTAATAAATAAATGGAAAATGCGTTGTATGTGTAACATAAGACTACATATATGTGGAAATTAATAATGTTAACAGGGTTAAAACATTAAAATTTCTTTACTTAAAATATTAATTCTAAAAAGTAATATTTGAAATTATTATATAATTCTGCATATATCATTAAATTAAATGGTCGAGTTACATATATAACAAAATGTTTTTCATCTTTTAGATTTGTTTTTCTAGAAAGGATGGCTTCATAAAAGTTAATCCTTCTCACTATAAAATGACCTAGTTTCAATTTAAGGTTAAAATTAGATTTAAAATTAGAAATATTAATAAATTACCATGAGTGACCTGTTAAAATTGACCTAAAAGAAAAACAACCACAGCGGTATTCTGCGATTTTTTTAAAAGCAGCGAGAAAGCTGAAAAAGCGAATCTAAAATTAATGTAATAAATGAGAGGGGGATGAGCCAATATATAAGCCTTGGTATCCATCTTTGATTCAGTCTATCATTATATTTTAACAAAGTACTTGCAAAAAGAGTGATGATGATGAAGTCAGTGTAGAAGGCTAAATTCTTTGCCTTCTGGACCTCAGTAAAAGCTACCTGATGTGGGAAGAGATGCAGTGAGAGCTGCCATGACCTAAGAAGTCCCTCGATGATGAAAACATCCTGTCACCAGAGAGAGAAGATAATGGTAATAAACTCTTTCAATTTTAAAGCCTTTCAACTAAAGTCCACTAATTCTTATATGCTAGCTTAATCTAAAATCTATGGCCATTAATAATAATGTAAATTTAAACCCATCTCTAAAATGTAATCTTATTTATTTTAATTCTAAAATCTTGCCTGATTTATTATTGTCATTACCTGATTTATTAATACCGGATTTACTGATTTAACTGCTTTATGATTTATTATCAGAGTTATTATTAGCATTGATAACACATTTCATTTATCGATTTGATTTCTTTATTTATTGGTTTACTTGCTGAACTTATTTATGATTGATTTGGTTTTACATATTCATCCTATTTTGAGTTATTAAAAGTTATTTAGTCTTAACTTGCTAAAATCCATATTTTAAATGTTTTAGTATAAGTTTTATTACGTATAATTCAAAATGATCTATTTTAAAATAGTAATTAAGTTTCTAAGTTATTTTGTATATTTTAAGTTAATGATAATATTTTCCCCAATTAATTCTCTTAAACAACTTAATATTATTTTAAACTAAATCAATCAAATCTCAGATAAATGTCATATAAGTTCCATTTTAAAATATGCTAAAACAAAGCCAAATTTTAGATTTCACTTACGTGAAATCTTATTTTAAATCTACATTTCTTTTAGTTAAATCTATGCCAAATCTTATTATTTTTCAACTATGTATTTGTTTATGCTATATTTATCCAAAACAGAGTTTTACTCTTAGCTAAATCATTAGTGAAAAGTCATTATATATTCTCACATGTATATATATATAATTTCATGTACATTGATGCACAAACCGAAACTCTGTTTTGAAATGAATAAAATGTCTTATTTAAAATATAATTACAAGCTTACAGCTATTCTAAGATAGATTTGCTTTAAAATATAATATTTAACTAATATTCAGTTGAAGTGATAAAATACAGCATAAATCTATAATTCTATATCGTAATTTTCCATAATATGCTATAATCCTCCCTAGAATTATAAATGCCTATATAGATAGCTTTACAAATTAGATTCCTAAGCTTTCCTTAATAGCATAATTATAGATGCTATCTAATGAACTGATACATGGTAGTTTCATGAAGGAAATTATTGTTCAGCATCTTAATTTTTATTATATAATAATGTTGTCAATGGTGTGTATCTATGTGTCCTTAAGAAATGCTATGGTGTACGCACTTGTTGCTGTATTCTTTAATGGGCATATGTGTTAGGGCTACACCATTACTCTTAATTCAGACAACTACCTTCTCCAGATGGTGGATGGGTTCGCACTTCCCCATTCTGCATCCTCAGGAATGAAGCATGAGACTCCCCACTTAAGTTAGTTGTTCGATCATCTGGACTAAATGTCTCTTATTTCCACAGCAATGAGTTTGGTAAAAGGGAACTGGTACTTGGTACAAATCCTGTGAAAAAGGCACATATACGAGATGCAGGGACTCAGAATTGTATATTTTCTATATGCCTTGGTATCTGAAGTCTGTCTGCCAATCATCAGTTCATCCTGCCATAATAATTGTATTTTTCAGCTTTGATCTGAGTTTGAATCTAATTTAATAGGCATATTAGCTATATAGAAAATATATTGATTATTCGTGCTTAATAAAATATTATGTTCTTTGTAAATGTTTATAATCACTTCTACTACCTCTAAAGCAAATCTCAATCCTGTTATATAGCATAAACTAGGCATAGATAGTCATGAGCAAATTCACTAAGTTATAAAGTAATATTAAGGCTCATGAAAATGTTACTTCCAACCTATAATTTCTTCATCACCTGCAAGTGATAAATATATATAGCTAAATAAATTTAAGTAATTGTAACCTAAAACTACAATCACCTGCGAATGATTAGAAATGCTATATATAAACCGGAAGTGCTTATACCTAAAATCATCACCTGCGAGTGATATACATATATATGACAAATCTAATAATTTGTAACTAATTTGTAACTAGAAAATTAATATCATCTGCGAGTGATTTTACCAGTCATATATATATGTAAACCAAGCTACGTATAACTCAGCCATAAATGATTATATCAAAACCATCACCTATGTGTGAACCCAAATCTGAATGTAAATTGTATTCCTTAATCACCTGCGAGTGAGGCAATGCATATAGACATTGTAATTATTATTTCATTTATTATTTCAATATTTAACTTTTATTAAATTAATTTTAAATTTAACTATTGCATCATGTCTTGATATTGCTCATCATTAAGTCATTATTTGTTATTAATATGTTAGTTATTAAGAATCACTTCCTTGTTTAATAATTATATCCTAGCCACATGATATCTATAAAGCTATACTAGTTAGAATGTCAACTTTCTCCATAGTCTATGCTCTACTGATGTTCTACTGCCAGCATGTGATGAAGGAGAATACTGCTGTGGCCTCATGTGTGTCATCCATAAGGTGGTAAATCTCTGAGAAATAGTAAAGGAACTAGGGCTATATCAGACCTGTGGTTTCACCACCATATTATGGTCGGCCTTGGGATGATTTACTAAACTCTAGGTTTTGTTATGCGAATGTACATATTTGACCATTACAATATTAAATATTTATAAATATACATAAAATATATCATATACATAATCTCAAATTCCATATGACATTTATATCAATAAAAGTCAAAGGCAGCAAGTACTTATTAATTTCTAAAATATTTTTTCTGTATTAATTAATATTATCGAAGTATAAAAAATATAGCTAACAAAAAACTTACAATCTTTTATTATTTATTTATTAATTTTCTATTATTAATCTAAATATTAATGCACAAACTTTATATTTAAGTTAATATTTCTTATTAAACTTATTATTGACTTATCTTATAAATTATTTTTATTATAAATTGTTTTTATAAATATTTTTGAATTCTTGTCTAACTAATATTAACACCAACCTTTTTATTCTTATCCAGTTGTCAGTTGCCATAAATTTGAATTTTAAATCATTTTTTTTTATGTTTTATAGGAGGTACCTGCTTTATTTTTTTATAACTTATTTTACATTTCCTATCATTTTATTGGTTATAAGTTTTTCAATCCTATTTATATTATAACGGTTTGTAAACCCAAATATTTATTTAATGTGAGTTTAATATTATTTATAAAAAAAGCTTTTTTAATGTCCCTTTATCTCTTGTTATTTGTTTGACAGGGATAGTATTAAAATGATTCAATTCACAAATTTTAATTGCAACAACAGAAAAAGAACCATACAAATTGGTAAAATGTTTGGTTAAGGCAAGAACATAGTATGGATTAAGACTAAATACTAACACATAAAGGACAACACAAGTATGGATTAAGCTTGAATACAAGCAAAACTAAGGCAATGCAATTAACTGAAGAAATAATAGAGATGAAGTTTGGTTGGAACAAGTTTTAGAGTTTATCTATTTGAATTTCAGAATAAATCAAAGTGGAGTAAACCATACAGAGAAAAATGTACAATTACTGCTGGTAACAAAATTAATGTCTACATAAAAAATCAGACACATAAGTATATGGTCAAAGTAGAGATTGTTCAAAACTTTGATATGATCTATTGCAGTATATGGACCTAAGGCATTGACATTACAAAAATAAAAAATAGTAAAAGTTGACACTTTTAAAATAAAATGTTATAATCAAGAGTTATTCTGCCAGCACATTATCTTTAAATTCAATATTCACAAATTTAAAGATCCTGATCTGATTACCATGCTAGAAATGTTACTAGTCAGTCCACACAAAAGAAGAAAGGAGAATATTGCCACTTGAAATATTGTGTTATACACTAACTTCTGTGCTATTACTAACAATTGAATGTATTTGAAAAGTTTAACAAAGTTTGAAAATATTTCTGAAGACATTCAATATTTAATATTAAATGATGGAAATAATCCAACATAAAATTAATAATAAGCAGTCATCATTTGTAATATTCAGACAATCACAAAATTAAAAACTTTTCATCATGTACTTGATCATCAATTCACCAACAGGTGATAGTGTGAATGAATTTCCTCCAGACTGTTTTTTGCTGGCTTTTGTATATGCTTCCAAATCCCATCCATTTTATAATGTTATCCCTCCATGACAATTTTGATTGTTCTCCTTCTTTTAATTCATTTATCATCTCAAAACATATTATTATTATTTTTTCACATGTCAAAGCGTTGACCAGGAAGTGAATCCCCAGGAAGTGAATCCGGGCTAGCTTCTTGGAAGGCAGCTATGCTAACCACTAGACCAACACTTGACTGCCTGGCCACATATAATTAAATATTGTAAATTTTCATTTTTTTACTATCTCCAACAGTTATCTTTTTGCAGCTATCTTCTCCAATATTTATTCATTAGTTTTCCTAACTGTCGAAGGTATATATCAAACATTTTTCTATAACACTTCATTTAAAGGGTGTCTTTTGGAAGAATAGCTCATTTGGTCAGAGTGTTACCTTAAGATTCACTATTCATGAATTTAAATATTAGATTCTCTTTGAATGCTAGTATTGTCACTGGTAAAGTTAACAATGTCTAAAGAAGAAAAGAGAATAATGCTATTCAAAATATCATGTTAAACATTAATCTGTGTGCTATTTCTATCAGTTGAATTTCTTTGGAAAGTTTAAATAAACTTTTATTTTTTTCCTAAAAACATTCAATATTTAATATTAAATGATGGAAATAGTCCAATATATAATTAATATTAGTATTTAACTTCATTTTATAATTATGTTATCGCTATTAGATGTATCAAGTAGACAGTTACTCCTTAACAAATGAACAATTCATATTAAGGCACCTCTGTAATTAAGCCTATTTATTCCAAGATGGAATTTTTACTTGGTAATATTCAATATAATATATTTATGACTTATTTATTGCTTAATACAATTACACGATCAAGAGATGCTTATTTAATGTTTAATTAATCAAACATCTATCAATTTGTCTAGAAAATAATAAGTTGATATGGATAGTATTGGCTAAAAGAAAAAAATATCCACTATTTTATATTTTATTATCTCCTTTAACCTTCTTCATATATCATTCATTTCATAGTAAGATGAGCAACATTAAGTAACACACATACAATATGTAAATTTTTCATAACAATTTGCATGTGTTTGCAGGTGACTAGGAAATTGATAATGTTAGCTAAGCAGATAACCATTTTGGAAGTCGTTCACTTTTTTTTAAAAGTGTTAAACAGAAATATTCTAATGTATTTTAGTCAATCATTTTTTATTTAATGATCCAATAAGTATTTAGATCTTATTATGTCAAATCTAGACTTTTTTAAGATGCTTAATATCTTTGATATCCTCTCAAGAGTTGTTTTGGTATACTGATTATTCCTGTTCTTTAATTTATAGAAAATATGACAACTATCAGTTTGAACTTCAAACACATACTTTTTTATCTTTACTTATTCCTCTACTTTTTTATATCATCGCCATTTCTGATTCTAGATAATCAAAATCTTCGATGAAACTAGAATAATAAAGTATAAACGACTTGCTTTAATGATATTGAATACGACATTTGGCTTCATTGATTCCATATCCCCTAACTGATATTTATATATCCTTGTAGAGATTCATTATCGCTTATAATAGCCCTAAATCTATTTTAATATTTTTCAACTTTTCTTCACTACCATAAGCCTTTTTTTGTATCTAAAAAAGTATAATAAATAACAGTTTATTTTTATTACAAAATATTTCAATCAACTGAGATAATTTGTTTTCCTAATACTTATCATCATTTTTACTAACTGTCTCTAGATGACTCTTTATATTATCTAAATCAGAAGGCCACTTTTTTATCTGTTTTATAAAATCATCACAATTTTTAAGCATTTAAAACCCTTGAGTATAATTTCCATTTACATTAATACATTCTAAGGAGTAACATTTCTCACATATAACACAACTAACTAAAACATCCTTAATGTCATAATTTCTCCTGAAAATTTTCTAAAATTCCCAAACCTAAATGTCAAGATACAGTGTGATGTAATTGCAATATGGTTTCTCCTTTATCAGAGTCATGAATCTCTCAGCCATTATGTCCAGATAAACCTGTTAGCCACCTTTCTTCCTTTCCATTCCCCACCCTAAGTTTTTCCCATATTCTTCTCTATGCTGCTCCATCCCATTTCCATAATATCTTTGCCCACTCTATGGCCTTTATATCTAGATCACCTTATCTTTTTCAAACCAAGCATAAAACCTCACTTTCTGTATAATCACTTTGTTTATATTTATTTTCCCAAAGCATGATTATTTGTACCTTTCTGTAAGCATTTACACTCAATTAACAGATGCCTAATATTTTTCATACCTTTCTTATATAAATTGTAGGCTAAATCACCCACATTTCTTCATTTATGTGTATATTCCCTTGTTGCTAATGATTCTGTTTGAGCATTAAATAGTAAACTACTTTCCCCACTATTATCATAAATTAACTCATATCCAATATTCTGTTTACTTCTATATATATATATATATATATATATATATATATATATATATATATATATATATATATATATATATATATATATATATATAAACTCTTTTTACTCTCCATAATAGTTCTCTATTTCTCTAACTCTCTATTTTTATTAATGCAACTATTCTTCTATCTCATTTTTTGCCACTATAACAAACACTCAACAATTCTCCTTACACAATCATCCCATCTTTTGTACATGTAAAGTCTTTATCCAAATCTTTTGCATACAATACTACCTTTCTCATCCACCTTGTTGCCTGTTCTTTACTCATAACCCAATTAAATACTATTTGGCTATTTTCTTACCATCCATAAATTGCAATCTATTGAATAATTTCATTTTTCTTTTTGCATCTCTCATATAAAAACTTGACCATCCAATCATTCCTTGAATTGCATTCTTTGTTGTTCACACCCTCCTTTCCATACAATTCTTGCTACATCATAATTATTATATAAAAACACTGTTAATTTCTTTATCAGTTCCTTTTTTTTCTTTGCTTCATTTATCAATTTTTTCTCCTATTCATCCAATAAATTTTTCTTACTAATTAAGATGATTCACAAATAATTATATCTATTTGCCACACTTAATTTTTATATCCTCCAATAAAAATTATTTTTCTTCTCTTTCCCCAGCACTTATCAGCATTACTTTTGATTTTACTTCACTAAATTTACTTCCCATTTCTTTAGTCACTCTTGGACACATCTTCAGCTTAACTTCCATATCTTCCCTACATTCTGTGCACAAGAAGATATTAGCAAATAAAAGACCTGATAATATATATACTCTTTTTTCATCTATTAATAATATCTCTACCTTTCTTCCTAATTTTTCTATTGCTCTTTCCATTTCTCTCAAATATAACAAAAACAAAATAAGTGACCTAGAACATCCTTTCCTTAGTCCCACCCCATTTTTACCTCCAATTTTATATTTCCTAATTGATACATATTGTAATTATTTTTATATAATATTTTAATAAGATCCTTTAAAGCTCCACTCATTTCCAAATTTACTAAACTTATCCATAATCTATTTCTATTTACTCTTACCTTCTCTATAACTATAAAGACCATATATAATTGTCTAACCTGTATTTCTACTCATATCTATAAGTTAAGTGACTACATATAAAGTATCTCCTATACACATATCTGATCTAAACCTCCTTGCATTTCTCCCACTATATTATTTACTTTCATCCATTTTCCACTGTTCCAACCATCACATGTGTAGAAAGTTTTTATTACACTGACATTACCACTATCTCTTTCTAATTGTTTAACTTTCTATGGTCCTCATCATTATCTTTTAAATAATAGCCTTACCTTTGTATTATTCCAGCTATCTGGAAATTCTATCTTTTATGCCATCTTATTAAGCATGATAATAAATTTAATTTTCCTCTATTTCACAAATTCATCACCATCTTTGCTGTCTATCTATCTAAACCTCTCACCTTTCCATTTTTCAATTTCTTCCCTGCCTCATTCAGTTCATTTTTTTGTAAAACTAATATTTCTATCACTATGTGTTTTTATGTTTGTTATCATTCTGTCCTTCACATCTAACATCTTTTATATATCCATTACTTATTTAAGATTATCTCTAATTCTTCTCATCATTTAGCAGTACTATTTCTCTCTCCCCTACAATCTTTCTTTTAATATATTTCCAAATTTTTTTATTCCCATCTCTTCCAATTTTATTAATATTCTCCAATCATTTACTATTTAATTTGATTATCTATAATTATCTATTTTAGCCAACTTCTTTTTTTAAAAATAGTTTTCCCATTTAATATTAACAATTTTTTTCACTTTTTTTGTTTTAATAGTACATTTATATTCTCTGCATGCTTTCCCCTTTTCTTTTACTTATTTACTAATTCTCATGTTTCTATTACTTTTACTCTTTTGAATAATCCCACCTAACACTCTTTTTGCCACTTTTTCTACTTCTTCACAACAGTCCCTATTTTCACCCCCAACAAACTCTTCCATAAGATCTTCTATTTTTATTTTATATTCTTCTAATTTATTCTTATCATTCATTTTCCAATCACATTTTTCACTATCATTTCTACTTTTATTACTATTTTCCATTACATTACTAACTATTTCTATTATAAAGTTGTGATGTGATGTGATTTTTTCTTATACCGAGTCAGGAATCTCTAACACTATGCCCAGAGAAATCTGTTAGCCACTTTAATTCCCCACCCTAAGTTTTGCCATACTCATCTCTATCTAAATCCCTCTTATCTTTTTCCAAACCCAGCATAAAAACCAATAACCTGTTTTCTATATAATCACTTTTTTATATTTATTCTTCTACAACTTCATTATTTGTACCCTTTCTGCTTTCAGGCATTTACATTCAATTAACAGATGCCTAATATTTTCTATGACTTCCTTACACAATTTGCAAACTAAATCATCCCTATTTTCCATTTATGTGTATATTCTCTTGTTGCTAAAGATCTTGGATGAGCCTTAAACAGTAAACTATTTCCTTGCTATTATCATAAATTATATACTCAATATTTTGTTTACTTCTATATATATTAAAACTCATTTTATTCTCCATACTAGTTCTTCATCTCTCCAACTCCCTATTCTTTATTAATGCATCTATTCTTCTATCCCATGCACCATCACTATAACACTCAACAATTCTCCCAACACAATTATCCCACTTTTTATATAAGTATACTGACATAAATTCTTTATCCAAATCTTCTGCCTACCATAATACCTTTCTCACCCATCTTGTTGCCTGCCCTTTATTCATAACCCAAATAAATATTGTTTTAACTATTTTCTTATTATCCATAAACTGCAATCTATCAAACATTTTCATTTTGCTTTTTGCATGCTCATATAAAAACTTGACTACCCCTTTGCTGTCCATATATCTGGATCTAATGCATGTCTTCCAACTTCTCTTTGTAATTTTTCTAATTAATCTAATAGCCCTTTACTAACACATAATGCATCATTGCCATATGTTAACCCTGCTATGGCCGTTCCTTTTCATACAATTCTAGCTACATCATATTTATTTTATGAAAATACTGTTAATTTTCTTTATCAATCCCTTTCTTTTCTTTGCTTTATGAATTTTTTTCTCCCATTCAACCAAGCAATTTTGCTTATTACTTAAGATGATTTCCAAATAGTTATACCTATTCACCACACTTAATTTTATATACCAAATTTTTTATTTTCTCTTTCCTGAGTATTAATCATCATTACCTTTGATTTTTCCTCATTAAATTTAATTCCCATCTCTTTACCCATTCTTGAGCATGTCCTCAGCATAACTTCCATGTCTTCCCTTCTTTCTGTGTACAAGAAGATATCATCTGCAAATAAAAAAAACCTGATAATGTATATACTCCCTCACCACCTAATAATGGTATTTCTACCCCTCTTCCTAGTCTTTTTTTTTTGCTCTCTCCATTTCTCTCAAATACAACAAAAACAAAATAGGCAACATGGAGCACGATTGCCTTAGTCTCATCTCATTTTTAACTTTAACTGATTTTATATTTCCTAATTGATATGTATAACAATTATTTTCCATATAATCTGTTAATAATATCCACTATAGTTCCATCCATTCCCAAATTTAATAAGCTTACTCATAAACTATTTTTATTTAGTCTATCATAAGTTTTCTCTATATCTATAAAAATCATATATAACAGTCTACCTGTATTTTTATTCATATCTATAAACTGTGTAACTAGAAATAAACTATCTCCTATATACCTATTTGATTGAGAACCTCCTTGCATTCTTCTCACTATATTATTTTCTTCCATCCATTTTGCAATCCTTGCAGCCACCACATATGCGAAACCTTGTTATAACACTGACATTAACACTATCAGTCTATTATTGCTTAACTTTCTATGATCCTTACTCTTTCCTTTAAATGGTAGTCTTACTTTTATATTACTTCAACTACTTGGAAAATCTCTCTTTTGTGCCATCTTCATGATAATAGTTTTAATTTGGCCCTATGTCATAAATTCATTACCATCTCTGCTGCCCATTCATCCAAACCTCTTGCCTTTCCACTTTTCAATTTTTTTCTGCTTCATTCAGTTCCATAACTACATGTTTTCATGTTTGTTATCACTCTGTCCTTCACATCTAACAACTTTTCCATATCCATTACATACTTATTTTAAGATTGTCTCTCATTCTTCTCTAGAGCTGCACTTACCTCATCATCTAATAATACTATTTCTCTCTTCCCTACATTCCTTCTTTTAATGTATTTCCAAAATTTTTTACTCCCATCTCTTCCACTTTTATTAATACCCTCCAACAATTTACTATTAAATTCCATTATCTCTCTATAATTATCTATTTTAGACAACTTCTCTTTTAAAAAAATACTTTTCCCATTTAACATTTAATATCTTTTTCACTTTCTTTGCTCTTAATAGCACACTTATATTCTCTGCATGCTTTTCCCTTCTCTTTAAAATTTTACTAACTCTTGCATTCCTATTACTTTTATTTTTCTGAATATTCTCACCTAAAATCCTATTTGCCAGTTTTTCCACTTCATCACACCAGTCCTTATATTTATCTCCAACTAATTCTTCCATGGTTTCTTCAACTTTTATTTTATATTCATGTAACTTATTCTTATCATTCATTCTCTAGCCACAACTTTTACTATCCTTTCTACTTTTATTACTATTTTCTATCCTTTCTATTTATTATTACTATTTCCATCACATTACTAACCATTTCTATTATAATGAAATTATGATCACTATTACACAGTCTCTCTTTTCATTATTAAATACTTTAATTTTCCATATTTTATTCACTCCCTCTTTCTCTACTAATATATAATCTACTGTGTGAAATATATTATTTCTAGACCTCATAAATATTTGACAAATTTCCAATGTTCAAATTTACTCTCTGACAAAAATTCTTCAAAAGCTGTCCATTCTTGTTATCTGTTATCTGCATCATCAATTTCTTCAACATGCCCATCTCTATCCCCTATACCCATTATTCTCTTCCCCTTTTCTTTAAAACTCTATATATCTTTAACTAGGCATTAATATATGCTACTGTTCCACTCCATTATAGTTTGACTATCTCCAGTTGATATGTATATTACAACCACCATTCACTCTTGTCTTTCTAATCTTATTTCAAATCACAAATATTCTTGACATTTAACAGTATTTAAATATTTTTTTGATATAACTCCTGGACCACCACCTTTTTTTTTTTCGTTTCTATTTACGCCCTGTCATACCAAGTCTTCCAGTATAAGCTCTTCTTCTCTTAGATGTGTTTCCACTACTACTTCGTAACGTTCCGCCCTCTATATTAAAGATGAGAATTTAATTTTGTATCCCGAAATCTGAAAATTATATTTAAGGATAATATATATATATATTCATCTATTATTTAAACAAATTATTAAAAAAAAAAAACAGTAAGCTTTTATATATTATCCTTATTATTATTTGTATAAAATGGGAAACAGATAATCTGAACAAATTTAATTATTTTTTAAATTGATCAACACTTTTTAATTCTTATATATATATATATAAATTAATAGTAAAATGTCAAAAAAATTATCATAATTCATTCAAGTAGATTCTTGCTGTTTATGATATAGTACTAAATATGGATGTTAAAATAAATTGTGTCTGGGCGTTAGCAAGCAAGCAATAGCAATAGCAAATTATAACATTTAATGTGTAAAATTTAAAATTTACATATTTTTTGTAAAAATGAGATTTAAAATGAATCTTGTAAATACAAAAAAAATAATTGTTTTTTTTTTTTTTCATTATTATTCAAATGGAAAGCAATGCAAAGTATTTCTGGTGGTTATCAAATTTTTTTAATGCATTTTGAAATCATAATTATTATTATTTTTTCCCATATGTCATAGCATCGGCCGGGAGGCAAAACCGCAACAACCGTCTGTAACCAACTATTAGTTTTAATATTTCTTTGACATCTATATATCTTCTGATATACTTTGGTTGATTGAATAATGTCTTCGTTATAGGTGTAGATTAATTAATCAAAAATTTAGCTACATTATTCTAAAATATTAAGCTATTTATAAAATTCTTTCCCTGTATGACAAAAACTATTGTGTAGAAATTACTGATCAATACATTTTTTGATAGAATAAACGTGCACACCCAACATATGCTTTTGGTTCAAATAATTTAATATTAAAAGGAAACGTGCCTAAGTGTTTGAAAAGGAAGGTTTTTAATAAATGCATTTGATCAATTCTCATTTAGAGATCTGAGACCCGGACACTTAATAAAAGAACACTACACATACCTCAGATCACAACAGAGTATGGGGAGATGTATGTTCGGTGTAACAAGAAGATATTGGAAACAGTATTTATGGGTGAGAGAAGAAACAGGTGTTATTGACTTTATTGAAAGAATAAGAAACTGCAGTAGAGTTGGACTGGACATATTTCTAGATGAGATGATAATAGAAGGACAATTGAAATCTTAAACTGGATTCCAAGAGATTGTAAAACACCTAGAAAGAGATCACATATGAGATGGAAAAGTGTTGGGGTAATGTGGAAAAGAGAGGTGAAATATAGGAGATGGATTGAACATGGTGAGACCTTCATTCTGCAATAGAACATAAAGAATATACAGATATTTGTCTAAATAGAGTGATATCTTTTATTTATAATTCCACAATATTTGGTTGGTATGTTATGATTATAAAAAATAATAAATAATTGTACTATATTCACAATTCAAAAAATATAATAACTACTCTTTCTTATTGCATTGCCAAATGTATACCATATAATACTAAATTATCCAAGCACTTTACCGCTTTACACAATGCTTTATTTACCATCCTTTCTTACAGTTTACAGTTTCAATTGTCCCATCAATCTTCTTCAAAACTTTATATCTCCTAACCTCAACTGTTACAATCAAATTTTAATTTCCAGTATTCCTTTATCTTCTTCCAAAAGTATAATAATTACTCTTTCTTATTTTTTAATTTGATTGTAACAGTTGAGGTTAGGAGATATAAAGTTCTGAAGAAGATTGCTGGGGTAATTGAAACTGTAAAAAAGGGTGATAAATAAAGCATTGTGTAACAGTGGTAAAGTGCTTGGACAATTTAGTATTATATAGTATATTCACAATGTAATGAAATCAAAAATGTGGTATGTATGTGATTGATTTTTTTCCAAGTAATTAAACAAGCTACCATGCTGAAGAAGCTAAATGCCATAGTCTGAATGAATGATGATGATCATTTTACTTAAAATATTTACTAAATGATCTTGACTGTAGTTTAATATGCCTAAATAAAAAATACACCATACATCTCTGAAGAGCTAAATTTTTAAACCATCTCTTTACCCATCAATCTTAGGGTAATGTGTCACTGATAGCATGAATTTATTTTTGAATTCATCTCATAACAGTAGACTCTCATTCAAATTTTTAGTTTCCATAATGCAAGTTTTTTTATACACTAGAAATTATTATTTATTGTCACACACATGGACAAATATTATGTGTTTCACTGAAAATAATACTGGGTCTTGTATTAATTTTGGCTCAAAAAGACATTTTAGGACTTATTTTCAGGGGATGTCTTCTTTTTAAATGTACAAAAATATACATTTATTCAAAACTCAAATCAACCTCCCAACATGTGTTTTTCAGCAATGACCACCGTGAATATTTAAATTTTAAGCAAGTGATATGCTCTGGGATAATTATATTTAGTACAAAAACTTGTATGAGACAAAATATTATTCCATTTAAATCTACCATTGAATCTAGTGTTAATTGATGATTTATGAGATAAAACAGGTAACAAAAATGATTAGTTAAGAATGATTATCCATATAAAAGTGATGAAAAAAATGCAAACACAAAAATTCAGAAAACATTTCTGTATTTTATACCACTTTAAGTAATTAAGGTCAATTGCTACAACACATTGGCATATTGAATTACAAAGATTTATATAAGACACAGCTACATCTAGCTGTTATTAAAACATGCAAAACTTTCCATACAGTAGTGGCACTCAGTACAAGCCAGAGTAATCAATGGATGCCAGAAGGCTTGTGCATAAAATCCTTATCTAGGGCCTACTCATTCAATATCCCCAGACTAGTTTCTAGCTTGTGGCTTTCATCAGTGAAGAGCCTTGAATCTGAGAGCACTGCACCTAGACTTTAGATCTAATGCAACCCTCCAGCACTCACCTTTTATCTCTATTTAACTACAAAACTATGAAAATAAAATTGACAACACAATAATATTTTCAATTGAAGCTCATTAGCTTATATAGTCATAGAGATCTGAACTTAGTTTAGTACCCATACATTTTAGTGTCTTTGATTCTTTAATAACCATAGCCACCACTATCCTATTAGGCAAGATTGGTATTATACCATTAAACATCACATGTTCACCATTTTTTATGCTTGTTCATAACTGTTATTAAAACAGGAAAATCTCTCCATACAGTGAGTGCCTCTCAGTGCAAACCAGGGTAATTAATGGATGCTATATAAATATATAAGCTAATGAGCTTGGATTGAAAATATTATTGTTTCAATTTTATTCTCATAGTTTTGTAGTTAAGTAGAGATAAAAGATGGCTGCTGGAGGGTTGCATTAGATCCTAAGATCTAGGTGCAATGATCTCATATCCAAAGCTCCTCACTGATGAAAGCCACAAGCTAGAAACTAGTCTGGAGATATTGGATTAGTAGACCCTAGATAAGTATATTATGCACAAGCCTTCTGCCATTCATTGATTACTCTGGCTTGCATTGAGTAGCATTACTGTATAGAGAATTTTACCTGTGTTAATAAGTTATGAGGAAGCATAAGAAATGGTGATCATGTGATGTTTAGTGGTTTACATCTATCTGTTATTAAGGATGCACATTGTAAATACTTTCCAAATTATTCATACTAATCCTTCTTAGTTATTTTTTTTAAAACTTTTTTTAAGAGAAAGATTGATTTTACTTAAACTAAACTTTTATTATTAAAATCACCTCCATTATTATGCCTTTTTAGGAGGAAAAAAAATCAAAAAATAAAGGTGATTTTTTTATCTAAAACATTTAAAAGTTACCTTGATCAAACTTTAAAACTAAATCAAACATTGAAAATCTAGTATTGAATATGATTAAATAAGTATCTAAAATTACTATATACTTGATTGTGATAGATAAAATTTTAAAAGTTTGTTAAATCATTCATAAAGTCAATAAATTGATTATCTTTAAGTCCAAGATGTTATTCTTTGCACATAGAATTAATTATGTTTGTTGAAAATGTTCAACAACAAAACATATAAGTACCCATAATAATTTATATTATTATTTATTTAAAGCATTAATGTCAATAATATTAGTTATTTATACTGTATCATTCTAAATTAGATTTAAGTAGGCATTATCATATATATATACTTTTGTATTCTCACAATTTTATAGGTTATTGATTGCTTAAAATCATCAAAGAATATTTTATCTTAATTTTGAAATTATTGTATCCACACTCAAAATACAAAGTAATTTGTGATTTATTTTTTATTTATTTTAAATCATAAAATGTGTTAAACTTAACATATTACTATAAACTATTCATAAATTTAAAGATGTATATGTTTAATAAGAGTTACAGTAATGTTTTGTCTATCTTCTTATTTTAAAACAATACGTTTAGGTAAATAACAAATTACATTCTCATGGGTGTGTATGAATATATATATTGAAACCTAATAAAATCAATGAATCGAAGATGCCTCAAATCACATCTATTATAAGTCATTCTCCTAATTTGAGGCCCTATTTCTAACTTATAGAAATATCTCACATAAAACTCGTAACAAGTTCCAATTGTTTAGACAAGACATCTCTTACACAATAATAGAGTTGGGTTGAGATTCTTACAGATAACAATAAGGATTATAAAGTGGACTACATATAAAAAAATTAGCTGTAGAGATATGCAATTAAGATAAAGGAAATACATAACTCTGATAAAATAAATTATTCTAAATAAAATATATAATTTGGAAAGAGAGAAAAAAAATTTCTAATCATTCCTTCATTAATAATTTAGAACAAAATAAATCTCTTCCTTCATCCCAATCACATTCTCTGAACTATAAATATTTGTATCTTCAAAAACATATTCTCTAATAGATTCTTATAATTAACAAAATCTATTATATAGTTTAATGTTATCCACTGATATGATCTGACCTCCTCTACATCTTGTAGAACGAATATGTAAATCTTTTTATTATAATACAAAATTTATTAATTATCTTATTAATTTTGTAAATAAAATTATTATTTATTAAATTAATAGATATATGCTATAGTAATCACGATTAAAAATCTCATTGCAAACTTAAACATATAAAATCTAATTAGCAAATAATATAAATTTGATTATTGTAGTAAAGTTCAGTAATGATTAAAAGTGAATCTAATATTTTATAAACATTCATTGGTATAAAAGCTAGTTAATAAATTATTATAAAATTTTATTATTCTTGAATATAATATAAATTTAACACACAGTAATAAAAGGTTGATTTATGAATGAATATCATGATAAACTATTAATCAATATATCTGTCATAATTTTCAAATACATTTTTTTATATTGTGTGGAAAACATTGACATTCAGTCAGGTTGATATTTATCTAGTATATATATATTTTTAATAAAATTTAAACATTATTCTAATATAGATTTTGGATTATTTTATTAATAGGCTTGCTTAACGTTTGCTCATTTTATTCCATTACAGATTTGGTTTACTTAATTTATACAGCACTATTAATTTTACCTAGCCTATTTACATTATTATTGAATTGGTATAGTATAATTAATACTATTATATATTTTAATTTTATACAATTCATAGACCATATAAAAGTAAACAGTCCATGTAGTCAATTTATTCCATTAAAGATTTTAGTATTCATATGTATTGGCATTTTATATTATAAATAGATTAATTAAAGCTTTTCTTATTTTGTACTATTATAAATTTAGACTGCTTTATCACTGAGGAATTAACAAGAATAATTTTTCATGTTTTCATTTTTATACTGGTACAGATTTGACATTCAGAGTTAGGGCATAAAAATAGTCTTTCTTTCTTTATTCATTTTTCTTCCATTAATGATTTGGCATCCAAAGTTTGGGCCTATAACAAAGCCTCTCACATTGTTCTCATTTTTCTTTCATTACAATACATTCATTACTTTATATTGTGTGCTTCAATAAATGAAAATAAATTTGTTCATCTGGCTGACAATTTTAACTAGAGCTAATATTTGGAACATGGCTTATATTACAAGCATCCTGAAAAATCATGCTAGAACTTATTTTCTGGTTAGGTCTTATTTTCAAAGACATACAGTATATATTTCAAGTACTATATAAAATGAAAGTAAAGAAGTGTCAAACTTTTAACCTTAACAAAATGAATAATTTGACTCTACCATACTATTCAAGCTAATTGGCCAAATATTTTCAAACACTGATAACTTTTAGAATATAAAATAAAAATAAAGGTTTAATCATTTATAGGCAATACAAATTCTATAAAAGTTAGCAAGATATGGAGATGGATACGGCTGTCAAATATTTTTTTTGGTGAGTAAATTATTAAATAGGATACATAATAGTGTTCATAATTTATAGGAGAGTCCATATTATATATTTATTTTAATTCTAAATTTTTATTGTAAATATTTTTTTAATGCAATGTAGACAGAAATAGGCATAAAGGATAAATGGTAGATACTAATTTGTCAATGAAAATTCAATATCAAATATCTTTCCTCTGAGTATGATATAGAAAATTTAGCAAACAATGAATTATAGCTAAACAGATTAAAAATAATGCATATCTTTAATTTTGATAAACAGTTATCAAAGTATAACATAGGAATTAAAATGGATATCACTTATTAAATGGAAAAGCATAGGAATTCAGCATTAAAATATAACAATAATCAACAAAATGATAAATTTAATTTGCAACTAAACCTTGTGATGTTTATACAATAAAACAAATTTAATTATACATATGGATGTCAACTTCCTCTGAATTCTCTTCCACTTTTTTTATGTTTAAAGTACATGGGAATTTATTTTAGGTTTATGTAGTTCTCAGTAGGATCACATGAGCAGGCAAAATAAAAGTAACACCTTGCATCCAGTTTGCAACCAGAATTTATATACAAATTCTATAGAAGTAAAATAAATGAATATAATATAAATAAAAAATTTTGAAACATTTACAAGAAATTATTTTCTTTTAACTTTCACATAAAATTACAGGTTTAAAAAGTTTTAATATAAAAATTTTTGCTCTAGGGTTAGTTCACATTTACATATTTGTCTTGAATTTGTATGAAAAGATTAAATAAATATACGGAAAGAAGATAATACAAAATTTAATGTGATTCTATCCTCATGGTGAGGCTTACCTTTTTACTAATTTAAATATTTAATTCTATTTTAACCCTTTATTAAATGACAGAAAGAAAAAAAAAGTTGATGAATCCATATTTTATTGTGTAGCATTTTTTCTTTTTTATAAAAATACAGACTTTTCCATTTTTATAATATATAGAATATTATAAACATTTACAGTACAAATATTACATAGTTATATATGGAATGATGCCATTTCAAATCACAGTATCAAAAAAGTCGCACAAATAATTGCTATACTGACATATATATATACAATTATTAAAATAAGATTAAATTTATATAGTTAGACAGGAAAATATATTTGAATTCAAAATTATATGATATTAAGCCATTAGCATATACTGCACAATGAGGATGTAGAGTGATTCTGAATAGAGTAGCAAAAATGTTTGCTCCCTGCTAAGAATATCCAGTAACTATAAACTTAAATTTGAATCTGTTTGACATTATTATATGAATTTGTTTATTACTTGTAAATTATATAGTTATTTCTAAAATAGAGTGATCTAAAGTGGACTGATTACTCTTGTAAAATACAAATAAAATAGAAAGTAGATTGTCAGAACATTATTTTTCTGGCATTGCAATCTTACATAAGTACCCTTCATACTTATAAAGATCTTAATCACTCACTTGCAGAATGATTTCATACACATCTTTATTCAGTGATTTTTATTGTAGCTGATTTACAAAAGAATGAATTTATTAAATTATATAAAGATGATAGATATAACCCTAAATCTATTAAGTATTTAGTTTTTAATTCTAAAAAATCTATAATAAATAATATTACTATGTAAAATAATTATAATGATAATAGTAACAATGGTTCAAATAAGAAATGAATCACACCTTCATATTATTCTAAAATTTATAATACATTAATAAAAAACAACAATGATATTGCTATGCAAATAAATATTGGATGATCAAATAGTAAAAGTCTGAATAAATTAATGAGGAATTATAAATTAAGAAATGATATAAAATGCAAAAAAGGAATCTTATACAAAATTAATTGTAACCATTACAATATGATTTAGTCTGATCATGCAGGGAAACAGTTAAAGGTAAGAGCCAAAGAACATAACAAGGCAATTAATAAGTGAGATGATAAATCTGCTTTATATGTTCACTACTTAACATATGGACATAAAATAGATGCTCTAAAAATATTAAACATTTAAATTACATTAAGGATCCAAGAAGACAAATATTTAAAACATTTTATATTAAACATAATTCAAATACTTATATAAATGTTCACAATGCTTTAATAAATTTCATTAAAAACTGTAAAATGAAAAATACATGGAAAATTATATAAGATAGTATATATAAAGTTGTATAGTGTATATATTATTTACTCAGTATATTACTATCATATAGTCTATGTAGTCAATTCTATGAAGTTATATTGAATCTCTACATGAAAAAAAAAATTATATTTTACTGATGTTTTATTTTGTTATTGTTGCTATTTTACTTCCATTATATAATACTAGATGGTGTTCTATCTGCAATAATTGGTTAACATTAAAGTAGATGCATAACATTTGGGAAGGGCACAGAAGCATGTGCTGAAAAGTTTTTTATGTGTAGTTATTATTAATATATATATAGCTCTTGTATATCATTTTTTAATTATAATTTATATTGTAAAATAATATTAATGTTAGGAAAATCTGAATCAATGTGAGATTTTTTAAAAACATAAATCTTATTCTGTATAATATATTAAGCTGCCCTGGTTGTAGACAAGTAGTATTAACTATGCAATGTAGATACTATGACTAGATAATTCCAATTGATCATTGTTTGATACAATCTTAACAAAATTTATTTTTACAACTTAATTTTTAAATCTGATGGAAAAAGTTAATAGATCTCGATATCATTACAAAACAATACTACTACTACTACTACTACTACTACTACTACTACTACTACTACTACTACTACTACTACTACTACTACTACTACTACTACTACTACTACTACTACTACTAATAATAATAATAATAATAATAATAATAATGTAAAAAAGCTATAGTCATATAATTTGATTTTATATAATTAATTTTTTAAATATATGACAGAAATAAAAGAATTATTATAATATTATCAATATTAAAAAATATATTTTCGAAAGTTCAGTGTAATAGGACTGTTGATCTCTAAACTCAACTTCACGTTGATAGTGAGCATTTTCATAAATTTTTTGAATTTAATAATATTCAGTGAGTGTGCTGCATGTTAGAATGCAGTAGTGGACTGCATACCTCAAGAGTTTAACTTTATTATTTTCGGCGCTCAAATGTTAAATAAACTCACAAACATTTCTTTGATAAATGAATGTATATACAACAAACGGGTTTTTGTATGCATCAAATGATGGCAGCATGAGAACATTAATTAAATAAAACTGAATTACAGACACACACACATATGTTCAATAGTTAAAATAAAAACTAATTGTTTTGTAAGCAAACTTTCTGGATATGTAAATAAATATTTCCTGTTTATGGTGAGAAATATTTGAAATATCAAGTTGATTTATAACTGGATCTGTTGATAAAGAACTTTTAAAAAGATGTGTTAAAATGCCAACATCATTGGAGATTATGCAAAGAGATTTTGTTTCGTTTTTGAAAGTTTAAATGTCACTTGTTTGATTTTTAATTTCATTTGAAAATTACTATTTTTAATTTTTTTTCTTTTATAATTAGCTACATGTTAATATCTTAATTCAGTTTAAAATTAACTTTGTGAACAAAAGTTTCAAATTCAGTTTATATTTAGGGTGTAAATGAAAAGGAAGAAAGTGAGGGAAAGATAGAATATGAAAATGTTGATCTAGCCATTTGATATTAAAGTTCAGTGGAATAATATTTATGAAATCTAAATCATTAGCAGTGGATTTTACTAGTTGAGTTTCAGATTTAGCTACCCAGAAGATCATCTCTTAAAGCCATATCATTATGTTGTTATATTATTAGTAGTAATCTAAAAAGGTTTAAAAATGGTACCGGAGAGTCCAGAATCACAAACAATGAACATTTAAACAATTCATTTAACAATAGTGCAATCTTCAGAATGATTCTGAAGAATGATTAGAGATTATCAATCATTTCTAGAATTTTTTTATTTGACTTTGTGCTGCCATCTATTGAAAATTTTATCTATTCTATAATTTTCTAAAGTAAAAAAAAAAACAATTAAATTTTTTTGCTAGCAAGCCATTATTATTTGCTATAGAGTCTGATAATCTTGGAAATATTTTAACAAGGTATTGATTTAAGAATTATTAATGGTAATTTGAACAATATTTTCCATAAAAAAATTAATCTCTATATATACATATAACTATCAGAAATTTATTCGACAATCATATTAACTGATTAAAAAAACATCGATTTTTATTGTTTTTGCAAATTATTTTTATTTCAAATATGTTGATCTTTTTTTTTTTTTTTTTTACAAACATAAGTCCAAAAAAAAAAATCAATAGAAGGAAACATTAAATAAATTCAATCATCGACTTAAAATCAGACATTTTTATTTCCCTTCTTCCATTAAATAAATAAAGTTACTGTGAAATAGTATTATAGGAGTCAAAAAAAAAAAAAAACTCATCCAAAATAATAGATGTTTAAGTAAAAAAAATAGTGAGTTAGATTTTCTGATCAAAGGCAGATTGAATAACTAAATGACAAGAGTTCTACGACCAAGTCAATAGTTATTGTTACCCCCTCTCCCTTTAAACGGGATTGTTTTTTTTGTAGCATCTCAAACTAAAAGTTTTTTTTTTTTTTTTTTATCGTTGCGAAATGTAAATTTAACGACCCGATTGTTACATTAATATATATTAATTAACATTTTTATAATGTTTATGACGAGAATTCTTCCGACAAAAATAGAATTTACTTTAATAATTTTTTCTGCTTAAGTGTGAGCTGCCATTTCTTAACAACTTTATGATTGTTTAGCTATTCAATTTATTTTAATAAATATAATTAAAGAAGCTGTTGGTGTGATAATTATTAAAAACTCTTCCAAACTCTACACGAAGAAGTTTTATCATGTGCAGTAATAAAATACTTAATAAGTGTAATAAATATTCTTTAACGTAAGTGCAAATTAACAGCTTTATTCAAAAACAGTTTCGTTTGAAATCTCAGCAGGCACAGACTTATATATAGCTGAGTTATATTCAAATGTATTCATATATATACACATTATTTTATCAATTTATCTTTCCTTCGTTTTCTACAAATTGTGGATTCATCTCTGTTTCAAATTTAATTATAATTTTTATATCCTATTTCTACATATATTTGTTGTTTCTATGTTATCAATCATTAACTAAAATGTTTTATTTTTATTTTGTATATTTTGATTCATAGATTATATACAAACACTTAAACGTTTGTAATCTTATTGCATAGATGCATATATACCTTCATTATTTAATATGTAAATTAATATCATTGTATACACTTAAATATATTGAAAATATAAAATTAATAAAGCCTAATGTTATATATAATTCAGAGGAGAAAATCACCTACCTCAGGCTAAGAATAAATAGCATTCTATATTTTGACCTATTAATCATCATACAGATGGTATTTAACTACAGACTGAGAGAGAAAGTCGTTTTCACCTTCTAAACATTAATTTACAAATAAAGACAATAACAATAGTGTCAAGAAAAAAAAAACAATTTATGTCATAATTAGAAAATCTCTCATTAGTTTGCTCTAATTTTATTTTATATATTGTATATGTATAATGAATTAGCTTGGAAAGCTATAAAACAGAATAAAAGTAAATAAAACATCTTGATATTGGTTGAAAACATTTTTACAGAAAGAATAAAAGATTAAACAATTATAAGAGATAGAGAGACAACAACACGAAATGTATAGAAAATTTTTGAAGGAATTATTGGGCAATAAAGAACAAGAACAAATTATTGCTTACAGTTACTACATCTTCTGAGTTTCTTAATATTTTAAATGAAGAAATAAGAGATGCAATTAAGTCTATAAAGAAAAGAAAAACATCAGGAAATAATGGAATTATAATCGATATCTGAAAAGAAGCAAGTGAAGAAATAGAAAAATTGTTGGAAAGTTATATACCAAATGATTAAATGTTAACGATGTATTAGGTAATTGGAAAAATGGAGTGCTAATATTGATATTTTATAAAGGTGATAAAGAAGATATTAAAAATTAAAAATTTATCAATTTTTTATCAATTCCATACAAAATTTTTATCAAGATAATTACAACTTGTGTAGAGCAAACTTTGAATTTTAACCAATCAAAACAATAAGCTGAATTTAAAAATGCTTTTAGTATAGTAGATTACATCCTAGTATTGAAGGAAGTTGCCATTATGCTTTGTATTTGTAATTAAAAAAAGGCATTTTATTCTGTAAGCATTTCTTTAGTGATAAGAGCATTGAATCATTAAATTATAGATCCAAAATAATATCATATTTTGAAGAATATTTAACATCAATGATTAGATTAGATAGTGATATTAAGAAGATTAACATTGAAAAAGGTGTATAATAGGATGACTCCATATCTCCACATTTTTAACAGCCATTTTTCAATAAGTATTTGTGGATTAAAATAAGAAGCTAAAGGAGTTAAAGTAAGTAAACATTATTTAAGTCCTTAAATTTTGACAGTAACAAACTCTCCCTAATGTAATTTGTTTTGCAAATAATGCTTTAGAGCTTCTAAAAGTGTTGCAAAAATTATCAGATGAAATTTAAAAAAAAATAAGACTAAAGACAAATGCTAAAAAGACTAAAGTAATATTCCAAGGATTTTCTGAAAAGAAAAAAAGATTGATAATAATAAATAAGAAGAAATTAACAACTGCAAATATCTTGGTCAGATTATTAATACAGATGGAAACATAATGGATGAAATTAATCAAAGAATTAAACATGGTTGGAGTGCTTTTGGTAGAAATAATTTGATATTAAAAAAAAGTGCATCTATGTGTTTAAAAAACCAAGTTTCTAATAAAGGTGTTTTACCAGTTTTTACATATGAATTTGAAATTTGGATATTTAATAGAATATCAATCCAGAAAGTTCAAATCACTCAATAAAGTATGGAGAGATTATATGAGTAACAAAGAGATATTGAAAATGAATTATATAGGTGAGAGAACAAACAGCTGTTAATAATTTAGAAATAGATCTGGAGCTAGGCAGAACATTTCACTAGAAAATATGATAGTAGATGGATAGTTGGAATCTTAAATCAGATTTCAAGAGAGTGAAAGAGACTTTGAAAGTGATAATGAACGAGATGGGTAGATGAAGAAATAAAATGTAATAGGGTGATGTAAAGTAGAGAGGCTAGATATTGAAAAAGCTGGATCAAACTATAGACAATTAAAAATGAAATTCAATGAGTATTTAATAGTACAGAAATAATAAAAATATAACACACACACACACACACATATATATATATATAGTCAGCCATAATATGTAAAAATGGTATATTTTATCTAGTATGTTGTTATTATTGTTTTTGAGTACTCTATTAATATACTGTTTACACAATTTAGTTCATAAGTTTCAATAAAAATTTAAAATTGTCTGTATTGCAGTCTAAAACAAAATGTATTATACGAATTTTTATTATTCTAAGAATTTATAAAGCTGTCATATATATAATATATATTCATTAGAAAACAGTCAACACTTAGGCAATCATAATATAGATAACAATCAAATCTCAAACTGTTGTCAAGGCAACCCCCTTTTAACAATATATATGTATTGTGGTGTGCAAATCAATCACATATCCATCTATAGTATTAAGTCATAAATAAAGAAACAAATTAGGAATCATTTATATTTATATTTAAATAATTAAGTTTTATATATATTGAGTAAAAATAAATTCAAATTCAGAATGAATGTAAGAGTGAATGTGTAATTTATTTAAATTAAATTAAAATAATATACTAACTTTATTACATTGAATAATAATTAACTTTGTTATAATTATAAAGAAAGAAATTCATGAGTCAATTTTAAAAAGAACACATTACCTGGTAACACGGACATAAATAGATTAGAAACATTTTTACTTCAGTAGATTATTTAAATATAGTTTCTTTTAATATTTTAATGTACATGCCAGGGCATGAGCCCTTCTTAATATCCATAAGAATGAAATGAACAATTAAAAAATCATATTTTTTAATGTGGGAAATACTAGTATGAGCAGTTTGAAGCAGTTGATATTTGAATATAGATATGAACATTAATATCTAATAAAAAAATAGTTGGATACCATCTAGAAACAATGTACATAGAGACATGTATCATTGTTGTCAACATGGGAATATTACAGAAAACATCAAGAAAAATAGAACTGTAACTAAAAAATGCCAAAGATGTCAACTGTGATTAGGATAGATAAATGATTATGAAAATTATCATTAAATTAACCTTACTTTCAATATAAAAAGTAATAACAACAGCAGTAGCAACAACAATAACAACAACAACAATAAAAAATAAATAAAATAATAGTAGTAGTAGTAGTAGTAGTAGTAGTAGTAGTAGTAGTAGTAGTAGTAGTAGTAGTAGTAGTAATAGTAATAATAATAATAATAATAATAATAATAATAATAATAATAATAAGAATAATAATAATAATAATAATAATAATAATAATAATAATAATAATAATAATAATAATAATAATAATAATAATAATAATAATAATAATAATAATAATAATAATAATAATAATAATAATAATAATAATAAGAAGAAGAAGAAGAAGAAGAAGAAGCAGAAGAAGAAGAAGCAGAAGAAGAAGAAGAAGAAGAAGAAGAAGAAAAAGAAGAAGAAGAAGAAGAAGAAGAAGTTCAGCAGAAAGCAACTCATCTGTATAGAACACAGTTTTCTAACTATATTGTATATAGTCTTAAAGTACTTTTAAAACCAAGTTGACAAGGTAAAATTCTTACCTAAATATAGTTCTTATAATTTTCATTTACCTAATTATGTTTATTTGTATTTCTACTGATTTTTATATTATAAATTTGATAAAAATTTATTACATTTAATCATTTAATCAAGGTCAAATATGGTGATGGGGCTATCATATGACCAGATATCTTTTTCCACTATTATGAACTCTCAATATCAAAGTCCAAATTTTAATCAACCATATCAGAATTTTATTAGCAACAATATGAAAATTTCTTTATGACAACAAAGACATAATATTTAATAATACCAACAGATTCAGAGAAAAAATTCCAAATCTTAATAATCCTAAGCAAACATACAGAAATGTCATCAGAAATGATGCAAAAATTATCCAAGGTAACCCAAGTGTAGATTCAGATAATATTACCTTCTCTGAAGGTCAAACTCTGAAGGTCAAACTATAAATTCCAAAAATTTTCATAGCAACAAGCATATAAGTTCAAATAATATCCACAGCTCAAGAAGCAAAAGTCCAAATCCTAATGAAACAGATGGAAATGTCAGCAGTGATAGACAAATTTTCCAGGTTAACAATGATATAGAATTCATATGATATTACTTGCTCCAAAGGTCAAAGTACAAGTTCTAAAAAACATGCAAATGTCATCAGCAATAATATATAAACAGTCCATAGTAACAACAATGTAATCCCAAACACACCAAGGCAAATTTGAGGTTGGTAAACAGTCCATAGTAACAACAATGTAATCCCAAACACACCAAGGCAAATTTGAGGTTTTTGCAAAATTACTTTCCATGACATCACAGATTTGGGAATGTACAACAGCTCCATTCCCCTTCCACCATTGGAAAAACACTAGCAAATATATAATGACAGATTTCTCAGCACTGTCCCATGGGGTCTTTGTACAACATTTAAGATAATTTTTTCACCCAGAATCTGGTGCTGTCTGTCACTGATATGAATGTATCTCTCTATAGTTTCCTCAGCAACTTTTCTATGATGCATTTATAATGATTGGGATGTGGAATTCAATCGCTCAGATAGATGATCATCCAAATATTCTGTACCTAGCAATTGAATTTTTCCAGGCTACCCAGTAAGGGTGCTTCTGAAGTCAAATGAAAACATTTGGAAACTATGCACTCATAGTGATTGATCCAAATCCAAACAACTGCATTACTGGGGTGTTGAAGAATACTTATTTTGGATAAGATCTCCAATGTCCATCTTTTGGCAGTCATCTTTTTTAAATCAATATTTCTCAGGAATATCTCTGTACTTATTTTAGGCAAGAGTCACAAATTCAAAATTCAATTGCATCCAAAAATTTATCCAAGCACAATTCTCACCAACATTCTTGATTAAGAGGCAGCTTTATGTTCATATATTTGTGGTCTAAAACCTCAATGCTATGCCTGTAAACAGGAGATCATCTGAAAACTCAGTGTTTCAACCTACCAGTCACAGCTTCATCAACAACTATCCATAAAACAAATTTGCAAACAACCTGTCACCAACTAGAATTTGGTCACTCCTCAGATGGGGGCTGCAACAACAGCCAGCCTAATGATCCACCAACCTCCTGGTTAGCTATCCACCCCACAACAGTTTCACACAAGAATAAATGCCTTAGTCTATTATAATTATGTATGCATAGTCAACTTTACATCCAGAATCTAGTTAACCTGTTACCCCCTCCTTATTCAACAAAAATGCCCAACTATAGTATGAATGCCCAGCATCTTAAATAAGATGGACCCATATCAAAACAGCACAGCCGAAAGTGCTAAGCCATATAACTTTGTAAGATTTAGACAAGCTTCACTTTTTTTGTGTAAAGTGCAATCTCAATTAATAAGTATCATGGAAAAAGTTGCATTATGTCTATTATCTATACCACTTCCCCCTCCACACCCAACCCCTAATGAAAGCAAGAGAAAACCTGAATAACTTAAGAAAAATCACCAACAAAAAACTAAAAACTTGTTGATACAGATCTCATACCATTTACCATTGAGATTGCAGACAGGCCCTACAAAAACATGCAAATCACCATCTCATTATACCAAACTAATCACTTATTTTGCTCGCCCTCCAAACCAGAACCAACACCATTCCGACAGGTCTTCCCTTTAAACAAACTCAACATTATCCCCAATAGCAATTGATCAACAAACAATTGCACTAACTGATACTCCACATTAGCAGAATCAAATGCCATTTCACAATCTTTTACTTTTAAAAAAACCTCTTCAACATCATTAACTTTTTTTATATTCCATGAAACTAAAATTTATAGTATCCAATGTCTACAGTCTCAATTCACCAACAAAACTATGCCAATTACAGGAGGGGATTACTACCATTGAATCTCATCTCAGATTACTGGAAACATTATAGAGAATTTTGAATTAACCCCATTGACTACCTCCATAGACATGGATTCTGTGCTTACTCCAAAGATCTTCCTCATCATTAGCAGGTACTGATATTTTCATTATCTATGATTATCACCCATTCAATTCATTTAAAATTCTATATATTTGATGGGCACTTACTAATTACCAGTTTTTACCACCATATAATAGCACTAAATATAATATTTGTTTATATCCTCTCCAGTTCTACAGTCATCAAATATGTCATTCAAACCATTTTCATTTTCACTATTGGCTCACATCCAACCATATTAATGGGTGATTTCAATCTGCATTACCCAACTTTTATAAATAAATGGCTTCATCTCTTAAACTTCCCACTAATGAATACCCAAGATTTTCTACCACCTAGTTCATTCCCTTTTTACAACAACTGGAATATTATCCTTATCGACTTGAAATATTGCATCACCTAATAGAACTTAATATTAACCCCACTCCAGTCTCAGACCATTATGGCCACTTAACCATAATGAATTCCAAGAAACATCTCATTCAATTACATAAAACAATCTGTGTGATTATTCCCTCATTTACTACTGAATTCATGTTCTCTGAATCCTATGTTATGTTAAACATGCTATATTTAATGGCTATAGACTCAGTTCAGAAGTATCTTGCCTTTATACACATGTTATTATTTAATATACAACCCAATATGATCGTCCTCCTCACTTCTGCATCTTCTAGCATTGACTGATACACACACATCAAACACACCAACAATTAATTAGGCTTATTCAAACTTAAAACAAGCAAAAATCTCCATATGTATTGCCATATGATATTTACTGGCTTATTCAAACTTACCATCATGTCTCCAAATAATTGAAAGTCTACTTTGCAATAAAAAAAAAGAAATATTTGATTAACCCAGCAGCACACATGGATGTTCGATAAGCTTATTAAACATTCCTATGGCAATTCAAACTGACACAGATGTATATACTGGACATAATAATGTCCACCCTATATGTCTGTTATTTTTTAACTTCAGACCCATAATATTTTCACTCCATCAGTACAGTGTTTTGGATTACCAGACAGTACTATGCCTTTCCAAATCAATAGATTTGATGCCACACTTGCCACTAGTAAAACATTTGTCACCCTGGGTCTCATTGAATTCCTGTATTCATCTTCAAACATCTTAGTCATTTCATTGCATTGTATATTCATGATCTTTCCAATTTCCTATCCCAGAGGATATATAGTGTAAAAGGTTTGTATCCAATTGCCATAGTGCATTTAACTAAAAAACCTGAGGCTAAATCTGACCTAACCCATATCAGCCCTATTTCCATGAGCCCATTAGTCATTAAAATACTTGAAAAAGTAATCAAAGACCAAATTGAAATATACATATTTCCATTATTATCACATCTTCAGTTTATCAAAAAAAGGCTCCTCTATCAGCCAAGCAGTACTCACTCATATTTATGACAATTCTAAGTGCAGTTCAAAAAATAGAAAACTTACTCATATTTATGACAATTCTAAGTACAGTTCAAAAAATAGAAAACTTCATCCCATTGCAATCTAGCTTGATATATAAGCAGCTTTTGATTTTATCTCAATTAATCTACTAATTCAACTGCTCACTAACACCACCAACTCTCCTACTCTGTTATATCTAATTACCAACTCACTTCTGAATTATAAGTCACATCACTTTTAATGCTAGAAATTATCCATCCTTCAATCCCACATAGTCAACCTCACAAAAGCTGCCCCTAAACTCATTACTTTTTACTCTCTACATAAATATGCTTTTACAACAAATATAGAATAAAATTACCAGAATCCAAATTTCACACACCCAGCAATAACTTTCTTTCATTGCATACATGGATGATGTCACTATCTTCCTACTTTATCAAAAACAACTCCCCCCATTACAAATTTTTTTAATGGTTACACAGCAGCTTACAAACTGTAATTTAATCCCAAAAAAATGCTGCATGGACTCTATTCACAAAAAAATCATGTTCCCAAATTTTCCTAGGAAAATCCAACTCCATTCATAAGCTTTTGCTTTTACAAAGGTTTCCTTGGTATGATACTCACAATACATACCTAGTTACAATATTCTGTACTGCAAATTACCAAATCACTTTCTAAGACATATCTATCAATTTACTTCAAGATATACCTGTTCAATACTCTCATTATGAAAAAAAAACACATACTATACACCTACTATTAATTTTTCAAAGATGTTCATTTCTGCCATAACTCTATGTTCAATAAATTGCTTTGGGGCTGCAAGACTTTATCAACATCCATAAAACAGCTCAATCACCGACCATTATACAATGGTCAAGGCTGCCTATCATTTGGGTGTTCTATATACAAAAAAAACATTAATGGTAATAGCTATTATTAATCATTTCCAAAACCTCAATGCCTGCTGAAAGTAAAGCCTACTGATAAACCTTTTTAATGCCATATTTTGCAGATATTATCCACTCGGTCCTAGGTAACACCAACCAGATCAGCCTCTCCAACAATTCCAAGTACACTTATGGGAAAATATTATCTTGCTTTATTCAGACCCTATCATTGATTACCCCATCCCTATGCTTGGAATAAATAACCATAACCTTCTCTACCAATGTAAAAAATGGGCATTCAAACCAAAATTTTTTGACTTCCTAATTAGTGTCAACTTGCACATGCCTTCAAAACTTTTTTGTGCTGTATCTATACAATAAATTGAAGGAGACTCAACAACACCTTCTCAATGACTTTCAAGCACTAAAGTCCACATGGCAAATTATGATAAATGCATACAGGCATCCTGTATTGTTCTTCCACCACATACCCTCAGTCCTTCCCAAAATTATGCATTTTTGCAGGGCATGCAGCAACACTTACCCTGGTTGCCCTATTGCACCTTCCTATTAGGCAACAATGCCAGGGCATTCATTCACATTTATCAATAAATTTTGCTTGCTAAAAGCACAAAAATAACAACAAAGGTCTCCCTGCCAGTCTATTTTGCAGCCATCTGGTTACTGATTAGAGAGCAGTTTAACCTATAAGCTGCTACAATCATAGTAGGCCATACTAACAACCTTTTTGGACACTTCCTCTACTTCATAATGCAACTAGTTACATGAAAACTATCTTCCAGATCTATCACAGAATGCTATCTAACTCTCAAGCTCAAGGCAAATGAACTTTAACTCAAAGGTTATGAATATTTATTTTTTAGATATCCAATACTATGTTATATAAAAAAAGTATCATTAACAACAATCACATACAATTACTATAATTGTATTATTGAAATGTTTGTAACATGTTTTTGGTCAATAAAGTATTTTATTGAAATAATAACAATAATAATAATAACAACAACAATGATAATAACAACAACAATAATATATTAACATATATCTATTTAAAATTCTTTCTAAAATCTACAATAACAATACAGCTTATTTATATTATTTAATATGAACATAATAAAGAGATCATGTAGTTAAAAATTGAATTGATTAGTATTAATACTTTAAGTAAAATAATTTAAAATTAACAATGAATTTTTATTTTGAATGTATGTAATTAATTGATGATCTAAAAAATATATTAAAAAAAATTTTTATTGTGCAAAAGATAGTGTATACTAATCATTTTGTTGTGATTGTAAAATATATCTATTAAAATATTATTTAAAGTGTAGATTGCAATTTAGTAATTGCAATATATCCAGAATAGATCATAATATAATAGATTTTTAAATTTATAATTGTTAAAATTAATTTTTGTCTTATTATCTTAATAAACTTTCATATTATTATTAATTAAATGCATCTTTTGATATACCTATTCTTTAAATTACATTATATATGAGATATTGATTCACATACTCCAAACTACATATTTATTAGATAATAATAGATCATCTATTTGTTAAATTACTTATTTACTAAATAAAATATTTATCAACAAATAAATTCATTGGTGCCTTATAAATACAAGAGTCTATAATGATCTGGATTATTATTATTATAAAATTCATTTGTGGGCTAAATTCAAGTTATAGCATTATTTATTAAAATATTTAAAATAGTTATATAAGGTAGATTATAGATTTAGACACAAACTCATATAGTTACTTTTAACTTCTTGTTTTGAATTATTATACATTATATTTTGGTCATTAATATAGTAGCTAATTTTAATAATGATTATGATGATAATATTTATTGTTCTAACTGAACCATAAAATCATAGAACCAGGGAAAGCATGCCACCTGAGCTATACGTATAAATGATTTTACTTTTGTTGCCCAAATTTAATAGAATAAACTATCAATTATATTTTGGCAATTTTAATAAATAGAAATAAAATGAATATAATTAATAGACAAACTGTTAATGTTAAAATGTGAGATTCATGGGATTTGAGTTAATGGTGTTTGCTTCCATTATGTTTTTTTTTAATTTAATGGCAATTGAGGAGGGTTAAAGAATTAACCAAAAGTACTTCTGTGAATTGAAAGATTATATACAATATTTAATTACCCCATTTTATTTATTATATTATTACAATATTTTTTAATTAATGGATGTTATATATATATATTGTACCCTCACTAACTAGAAATATAATAATAGAAAAATACGGCTATTCTCAGATAAAATGATTATGCTCGGCTAAAATACATATAATCAATAATACAGATATCCTATGATAATATCTACTATTTAACTAGCTCTAACTAATTAATAAATAATAAATGGTTCAGTTTATAAAATAAATAAATAAAATATTAATAAATCATGAGACAATAAAGTAAAGTATAAGCAGTAAAGAATTACATTGAGCCAATATCCCACAGGATACAATCTCAATGGTATAAGAATACTATCCCCCTTATTATTTCAAATAATAATAAATCCATAGCATTCGTATGACTTTAAAATAATAATAATTAATTTAATATAATGCTACTAAATAAATTCTAATCTTTTATTAAAACAAATAATTATAATAATCTCAGGTTCTTAAAAATAACTCTAATCAATTTATAATCTTGTGTAGTCAAGTATGATAAGGGATTTTGTATCATCCTCAACTACAAGTAACTAATAATAATAATAACAATAATAAATAATAATCTTATTCCTCATTAAATAATTATTAATCTTATTTACTGTTTAATATTATGGTAACTAACAATAATGATAATAACAATAATAATATAATATAATCTTTTAGGTCTCATGTGGCATTTCAAATAAAAATATGTTGGTATAATCTGATAATATGTGGCAACAAATAATGTTAGAATTCTATGCAATAAATTGTGTAATTAATTATGACCATAATAATAATATTAATGCAAAAGAAATTTCTCAAGTATATTATATTTTGAATCATTGTGATTTCTTAAAATAAATAATTATATCTGTACTGTGCAAATATTATGTTTATTCTGGTATTGGTCAATCATGTAGTTGTGGTGGTGATTAAAATCAATATAACACAAAGTTTATAAAAACAAGTTTAATAATTATATTCATAAAGCACATACTTGTTACTTAATGTAATATTTATTAAGGCTAAAATCTTAAGAATATGTGCTGAAAAAACAACAGTAGGGACCTCTGCAAATCTTTAACACAAGATTTATTTAAAAGACAAGAGCGGCCTAACAAATTTTATTATTCTATACCTTTAACAAACTATATACACTGTTTACAATTGTGTTTGGTAAAACCTAACAAATACTAACTAATGAAAATAATATTAAGTTACATATTTATAATAAATCACCAAGTAAATAAGCCTTTACTCCAACTTATAAACTTTTTGGACACATTAATTTAAAATAACAACAATAATAATTAAAGACTACACTTATAGTTTAATAATAAAAATATCCATTAATTAATATAACTAGAACATATGGTTTTCGTAAGTGTACATAAAATTATAAATGAAATACTTAAATAATATTCAATTTATAAAATATGTTCCAATATTTTTTTACAATAAATCAACTAAACTTATTTAATATGATAGTGTTAGTATTATTTAAATACCTTTACTTGGTATATTCAATAAATAAAAATTGACTTTAATAAAAAATAATATTATTGGTGTTTTTTTTTTACATATTTTGCTTGGTACTACCCTCTAAAATAAAATTCTTATATATGTATTTTATGTAAGTTTAAAACATAAAATAATATTCATAAAAATATAAGCATTCATTCTACTCTATGTTGTTCATTTTGAATGTTTTTATTCTTTAAAAATATGCATTACCACATAAAATCCAAATATCAAAATTATTCATAAATCTTGTGAATAATTATCATTTCTTTTATTTTTGTTAAAATATTTTAATAAAACTATGAAAAAAATATCTATGATTCTTTATTATTACTGTTAGCATTTACTTTCAACCTCATTTGTATTTGACTTTAACCTAAAACCAAAACAAGAACAACCTATATCATCTTCTTTCAAAATAATAATATTACAATTCAAAAATTATTCATTATTTTCTTTCATAAATACAATGCTATACAATGCAATAACTGTTGAAATTAAGATAGTGATACGATGCATATGCATGAAGAACTAACTAGAGTAAAGACTCAATAGTATAAAATATATGGATAATCTACATGGATACAGTGTGAAACAAAGAGGTATGACTTCTCTGTCCAATAACCTCAAATATAATATTAATGTCCAGGCTATTTATTCAGCTCTTATTCAAACATTTTAGAATACCAAAAATATCAAGAATGACACTGCCCACAGAAAATATATACAAGACACATGGCTATGTTATCTGTACTTGCATAAACTACTAAGATAATAATATAGTTACTTTTCTACTTCCTCCATAGATCCTACATATAAGCATCCACTGGTTTCTTTTCATAATTCCAATGTCTCTACTGTAAAACTTCACAATAGATTTATCAAACTACATCACAAAATTACTAGCATTACTCTAAATAAAAAACAAAATTCACGTATGACTTTAACAACCTAAAAACTACTACAAGAAAAGGTTTATTCACTTTTAAATCTCAGCTATAAAAATACAAATGATTTTATATTAAGCTATTAAAATCAATATTCAAAATATTTTTAAAATAGGGTTCATCCATTAAAGAATCATATACAAATTATAAGTATTAATAAATTATATTACATTAGTAATATAGAAAAAATATATGCATATCTTTCTAAAAATCGAGGCTTATATCTCTATAATAACTAAAGTTTTATGTATAATTAATTATCACACATATGTTCATATGTTTATATTACAAAGTGATATAAAATATTCCAAGAAATTCTAGAAAATAATCAAATATACATCATATAATTTTTATATATTTTACAAGATTTACCTAGAGACTCTACTCTTGTCAGTCACTCTTAGACATTTTCTGGTCCAATATTTAATATAAGAAAACATATTAAATAATAATAACATTCACTCAGCATCATTATCATACTTTAAAATGTTTATGAAAACTTTACAAAATACTAAAATATTTTTAAAATATTAATTATGTTAGATTAAATAAAAATATTTAAGTGTAATTTTCCTACTCTACACTAATAAAACTTAATACTACAATTAGCATGTGAAATGATAAAAAAAAACTATAATTACAAAAACTCCAACTCTATATATAGTTTAAATTTAAAAGTTTTCTTCTAATATCTTCATAGAAGTTTTATCCCCAATGCTTGTTGCTAAGACAATGACCATCCAAAAGCTTTAGAACAAAAACTTTCTCTTCTCTCCATGGCATGTAAACTCATAATGATAAAAAAAAATGAAGTCGACTTTTGTATCCAAAATTATTTGAAAAATTAGCTATTTATCCTGTTATGAAAGTCTATAAAACACAGTCTATTGTCCATAGTTTTCAAGAATAATAATTATTGAAATGTGATATCACTTGGAAAAGTTTTAAAAATAATCTCTGGAGGTTTTCCCATTCATTTTGATCCTACCGGGTTCAGATGCACTAGTGTCAGCGATATAAATCCATGCATATTTTTTACAGAAAATATGTATTTTTTATATTCCATTCTAATATCATTCCATATTAATGCTTATAAAGTTATATTTCTTTAGTTAGGATAATATTTTTTAATTGCCCATTTTATTTCCTTTTCTGTCAATTAATTTTACAAAAACCAGTTTCATATTATACTAATAATTTATAATATTAAATAATTTACGGTATTGTTCAATAATGACTTGTCATATAAAAATATATCCATAATAATATCAGTTTTTCTTTTTAATCATTTTTCAAGAGAAGTTTGTAATAAACTTTTTAAAAGACAATATTTTTTAAAAAAATATTCACTGCAACTTTTTTTCTAAGAAAAGACATACATAGTTACTAATATAAACATCAGTAGTATCTTTTTATTCTAGGTTCAATATTAAATTCATTTTTTAACTTTTCAAAAATATTAAAATTTAAGTTTTTTCCATATAACTTTTTGTTCTCCAAATAAAGTTATTTATCTTTAAAATAAAATGCATGAAATTGATAAACTTTGAATAAATAATATTTTTGTTCAACACTTCCACCAATGTCCAAAATAATAAAAATAAATAGTTATGTAAATTTTCCCATAATATATTTAAAATTATACTTTTTTTACTATCTGTACTCTTATTATGAATTCTTTTGAATATATTATTGCTGGTATTAAATCCATATTTTATTGCAAAGTTGGCTTAAGCTTCAATAAAATGACCAATAGAGAATTTTTAAAAATTTAAGGCTGCATTATTTCTTTAACTTAGTAAATTATTAATCCATTCAAAACTTTTCTTTAAAAATAATAATATTAAGAAGTAGACTCAGTAATGCTTTGATGTTAATATATGATAATAATATTGATAATAATTTAACAAATTATTAAGACAGTTATTAATTTATTAAGCAAGCTAGAAAAATGAGAGCATCTGCTTTTATACCAAATTAAACTGACAATTTGATTGGCTATTTACTCTTCAACTTATGATCTAATTTAAATATTTGTCAAGTTTAGATTATTAAAATTTAGAAATAAAATCTATGACTCATATTAAATATTAAATATTATTACAAAAATTTAATTCTAAAACAATTTTAAAAATTTTATTTAAACAAATTAAACATTTTAAAATAACTTTTTTAAAATAATACTTTATTAATTTATCCAATATTTAATTTTAGTTTATTTATTTTTAAAATTTAACTTTACTAACAACATTTATTTTAAAGCTATTCAATTACATAAATTTTCTAACATATAGTTTTATTTTATAATAAACAAATGTTTCAATTTTTTTAAACAATTCTAAAGTAATTTTGAAACTTTCTCTAGAAACCTTGTAAGCACAAAGTATGAGTATTTGCTTATCACATGACTTTTAAAAACCAGATAATATGTATCAATTTTTATAATTACAGTCAGAAAACAGAAATATCTTAAACATTTTATTGCAAAATATTATATAAACAAATAATAAAATATAATGATACAATTTGGAATAATACATTTTGAATTATTTAAACTGTACTAAATTAAATACATTTGTCTATCATAAAAATATTTTTTTAATAAATAATTTATAACACAAATATTAAATCTAATTTTTATTTAAAATACATTAGCTTATTTAATTTTAAGACATTATTTTAAAATTAGCTTTTATCACTTTATTTAATAGGACTTTTAGTATATTAGTTTATTATGGCCAGTTTTTCCAACCATACAATAATCATAATATTTAGCTTTACTTTATACTTTTAACATATTAACATAGTTTTTTTTTTTTACATATTTACAACTCTCAACTTTATTTCAACAAAGTTTTTAAAAAATGTTATCAATATTATATAGCAGTTATACCATTTGATGTCAGTATTATCTCTTATTTCTCTATTGTTTTTGACTTCTTCTTATTACTCCTAATATATATCTATCCATACTTTGTAAAGTAGTTTGAAGTTTTTGTATTGTTTTTCTGTTAAGTGTCCAAGTCTTGGGATCCATAATTAAGAACTAGTAAAGCATATTTATTAATTAAACACATTTATTTTTAATATAAAGTTATTTCTACCAAAAGTACTTTGTGAAATTTTAATTCTATGATTATTTCTTCCATTATATTTTTATCTATATTTATATTCTGACTAATTTTTTTGTAGTTAACTTTTAACTCATCATTATCAACTTTTATTTTCTTCTTTTAAAAAAATCCACTGAACATTTCTTTAGCATCATTTATCTTTAATTTCATTTTCTTACTTTCATCTGTAATATAGAAGATTTGAACACAGACTTTCAAGCTCCCTTCAGCCATCCACTCTGTATTAAAATACCCTGTATTATATACAAACTCCAAGTATATAAATAATACTTCTATTTAAATATTACTTTTGTCTGATAACTCTTGTAGCATTTCCTAAAGCTCTAAAGCATTATTTGATAAAATAACCATATCATATGCAAAATCTAGATGATGTAAATAATTTTCATTTAATTTTAAAACCTTAGATTTGCATTTTAATCCACTAAATATGTATTGTAAAATTGTTTTAAACAGCTTTAGAAGTATGGAATCATGCTGTCAGTACTCTTGTCAATGTTATTTTTTTTTTAATATTGCTTGATAAACATTTTTCAGAATATGACAATAACTTAGCTCTATTTTGATAATTCAATACCTTAATCATTGAAAAAAATGCTTTTAGAATCAAATGTCTTTTCATAATTTACAAATTCAAAGGATAATGACAGCTCATATTCATTGGTCCTTTTAATCACTTAATACTTAAATGCAACTATGCTAAGAACACTTTTAAATGCTGCTTATTATTTTTGCTGTTTAAAATCCAAAGTTTACTGTAAATGAGTTGTAAGACTTTTTTACCATCTAAGTGCATTATTCTTATCATCTGGTACATATTTATTATTTAGACATTTGGTATATAACTTTTCCATCAATTTTTCTATTTTTCATCTGTGTCTCTTTTAAGATATTGAATATAATTCAACCATTACATAAAAACTTTTCTTCATAGACGTAATTGTATGCATAAATTCATTATTTAAAATGCTGAACTATTCAGAAAATATAATAATTGTATGGCATACTTTGTTTTTTAATCTTTATTACTAAAAAATAATTTATAAAACTTTTTCACACATTTCATGTTATCATGTCTCTTTTTAGTAATAATTCCATCTTTTGTTTTCATTAAATTAATAAATATTTCTTAATAATTCTAAGATCATGTTTTACATTTTTTCTTCTAATTTCATAAAAGTCCAATAATGTCCCATTTATGGTTAGACAAGCCTTCCAATTTATGAAAAATTCTTTCATTTGAAATTAATTTGGAATTGTAAGTATCTAAATAAGAGATTGACACCAAATGACAAATTAGGTCCATAATCACAGGATTTTTAGCTCCTCTACTTTTAGCACCCTCTGCTATCTCAGCTAAAAAATTTGCAGCTTTCTGGAAATAAAGACTATAATTTACCTTTGTTTGTTATGATTATAAATATTTATTTTAAAAAAATCATAATCAAAAAGATTGGTTTGAAAAAATTTATGCTGAGTGGAAGATTAAGATTTATAACAAATGTTGAACGAGTTACATATATTTATTAATATCAATAATTATGCACTTATAACGCTCGTAAACGAAGTTATATATATTATTAAATTTATTTAAAGCTTAGCGCTTTCAAAACACCTTATATAAATATTGAAACATTGATGAGTGAAGTACCTCGCCTAATAAACAAGGGAATCTCCTAAAATGTACATATAATTTTGAAAATTGTTTTGGAAATTTTTTTTCAAAAGATTTGCCACAGGCTTTAAAGAAGTTGATTGGTAGTCTGAAAAGTTTGTTTAAATATATGTAATATTTTAAATACTCATAGTTATATTCTTTCAGCCACACTGACCATTTAAATTAAAAAAAAGTTTGAATTTTGTATCCCACTAAAAATAAATTGCACTTGAATGAATAATGTGATGTTATATATACTGAAATTCTAGCTAATTTAAACAAGAAGTATGAAAATAAATAAGCAAAATATCTTTGCAAATAATCAAACATGCTTAATTTTAAATACACTTAGAAAGACTAGACAATAGTATTTTGATTCTCCAACCCCAAATATTATAAATAGAAACAATGCAGAAAACACTTTATTTAAAGGGGAAGTATGGCTAAAAGACTATAGCTATGAGGCATTTAAAACATTTTATAAAGATTTGAGCTAGTGTTACATATTGTTTCTATTTATTATATTTGTGTTTGGGGACTAATAATGACTACTGTATACTCTTTCTAAGGATATTTAAAATTAAACATACTTGTTTATTTGCAAAGATCTTTGCTTATTTAGCTTTACACTAAATATATATAACATTGCATTATACATTTCAAGAAAAAATTTTTTGAATGGTCTGCAAAATTGTGCCAGGATCCATCATATTTACTTAACACATAAAATAAATAACTCTACCCTAGTTGTTACTGATGATGCAGTAACAAGAAAGAAAGAGAAAATATGCAAAATAACAATTAAAGAAAACATTAATATTTAATTATTTACACACATATATATTTAATATAATATAAAATAACACAATACATTTTACATAAGAAAAATATGAATGACTTTAGGCTATACTTATAATAGTCCATTAATTAAAGTTCATTTCATTTAAAATCAAGTGTGTACACAGCTATTTAAAAGTATATTTTCTCAGGTTTTTATTTTGTGCATATCATTCAGTGGTTTTGGTTTCCATTTGGTTTTCCTTTCCAGCTGGTTGATCTTTTGTTTCTTTATCAATGATTTCAAGGGATTGTCTTCCATTCTTTGGCTCAACAATGGGAGAGAGAGATTAGTGGCAGCATCTATCACTATCTAGCCATTTGTTTTGGGCATTGGTTCAGGAAAGCACAGTTAATTGCTGAGGGCTGGAGGAATGAAGCCCTGTCAGACACTGCCATGGCTTATGCAGCATCTCCATTAATGTTGACCACAGCAGTAATGATTGGCTTACTACTGTTTTTACAATTTCTGAATATTCTGCATTCTTTAGAAAGAATCTGAACTTTGGACTAATAACAAATTGACAACTGGAAAAACTTGATCACAAAATGCAGACCAGACTGAAAAACAACAACCAAGATGTAACTTTTATATCTTAACTCTCTCATTGTTTTATTTCATCTTGACTTGTAACTGTCTTTTAATTAATTTTACATTTCTTTAATTAATTGATTTTTACATTTTCCTTAATCTTAATCTGTTCAGATTCATCTAAACGATCTTGATAAGATAGTGTACCAGTCAAAAAACCCACCATCTAAGAACTGCAAGTCGGATCCAAACTCAGGCAGTTCAAAGACTGAATTCAAACCCAACTCAACAGCTCAGATCAGTAGAAATCTAAATCGACAGCACAGTGCTATGTGCCAAGAAACTAGCTCAATGGTTGGTGAGGACCAGAGACCTCTGAATTGACATTAATATCTGATAATAAATGACTAAAATAATGTTAAATCGAATCATATGTATATGGTCGGGTTGCCAACACAGACAGCGAGTTTTAACATTAAAATAATTATGAAAGAATTAAGAACTAATAAACCAAGTGTGTTTAGAAAAGATTTAATAATAATAATTTGTTTGGTTTGAATTTTAAATAAAGATTAAATTAATTAAACAAAGTTTATAATTATAATACGAGTGGCAGTCCTTATTATACGCCAATGAATATTATGCAATATTTAAAAGTCTATGTCTATGCCCCCAACAAGAAATAAAAGGCAGATAAAGGTATTCATTAGTAAAAAAAATTATTACTCTAATTTTTTACGAAAGAATATGATATTTATTTTCACATTCGCAAATCCATTCATGAAGAGCAACATACATATTTTAGGGCATAACTTTAATCTTTATTAGAAAACTTATTTTGAGATATAATGGAGAATTTGTTGGACTTTAATTTAATACATATCATTATGAATTACGAGCATCAGAGCGGGCTTTACCGGAACAGGGAGGTAACGGTGCTGATGAATTATGAGCTATAAAATGAAATTGAAAGCCGATAGCTAGTTGATAATCAAAGCCCTATGGTGGCTTGCATTCTGATAAGTCTTATGCCCTTTGACTAATATGAATTGGAGAGGAAGTACTTTCTTCCTTGATAATTTAAAATAGCAGAAATATTATCACCGACCAACCTAACAGAGTGGAAGATTGCCCTACGTCAGCAACGTTGAAGATGATGACTTACTAGTCACCTTTGAGAACTAAAACCCAATGATAGAATGCTCTATGTGATGACTTGATCAATTTAATTAAAGTCAAATGAGCTTTTAACTAAAACTATTTTAACGCATTATAAAATTATATTCATCATGCCCCAAATATCGTGCCCCTCCTGAATATTAATAGACAGTGAAAACAATCTGAATTAGAATGTATTTAGTTGATTCCTTTATCTACCCTTTTTACAAAAACATTTTAGATTATACGTGAATAAATAAATATTGGTGAATACGAGAAAAAAACATTTCAACATTATATATATGAATATATAAACATTTGTAAATTAGATAGGATCTGGGGACATAGGTGAGAAATGGAGCTAATAATTTATTATTAGCCAAATATAAAAATAACAACATTTAATAATTTCTTTCGACTCAATGATTGATAGAACTGTATAAATCTAATTCTAATGGACGAGAATTATTATCAGATTTAATATCTGTATAAGGCAAAGAGAACAAAGGGCTCATCGAGTCGAAGGATTATTGGCATATAATTAAAATAAACAACATTAATAAATCACACGATAAATATATATATAGTATAGTAAATGAACCACCATAGAGGGAAGGAAAGTTAAATTTAAAGGCTAGATATTGAGAGAATTACTAATTTGAAATAGCATAAATAAAAGGTTTTATAAAGATTATTACATTATAAATGAGAAGAGCTCTTAAAGGGAGTGTCAAGTAAAGTTCGGAAACTGGCCAGACAGCTTAAGGTTCATTATGGAAATATATTACCCATTTCTTCCAGGGCTGGTTCCCTTAGGTTACACATCTGAGTTGGTAAAAAATGTAGGCACCATTTGATTGATTACTTGAACAGCATTTTATTTGATTTTGGTAGCCTGATTTGTCCGGAAAGAATTTAGCAGCTTCATTGAAGATTTTTAGGAGACTTCAGTAACAATAGCCAGATTCCTGACGTTTAGCCCCTTATCATGATAGGAACAATTTTTGAATTCATGATTTTGAACAGCACATAGTTTACTGGCACTTTTCTGCAACAAAGATGTTTCTTTTTTCCTCCAAACTTTTCAGAGCTATATATACTACTGTATTTGATACCTTCGGGCTAGTGTTTCTTTCATTATCAATGTTTTTAAATTTACTGGTTGTTTTTAGATACATTCCTTCGATAAGGCTTTCAAACTCATTAACTTGAATTTATTTTCTAATTAGAAAATGAATTCTTAAAATCAGAAAATGATTTTAATTAGGAAATCCTTATCTTTTTTCTAATTAATAAAACTTTAACTGTTGTTTTTGGAAAGGGAAAATCTGAAAGCTTATCGAAAGAATGTAGCTTTTAATCATTAAACTTTAACAACTTATTTTTAACCTGACACAATGAAACTTTCAAAAAATTAAATATATTTAAATATTTACAAATATATACGCACAATCCACGCAGTTATAATACATATAAATTCATGAATAATTCTATCATGAATTTATTAATAAAATTAATCAATTTAAATCTGAAACTAGTTATTTGAATACACATTTATGAAATAAGTTATTCTTTATGGAAATTAGCATGGATTGAACGTATAAAGCCCCATTGCATCAGAAATTTAAAGTTAGTATTATGTGTTTGAAGTGGGCTTATGGCTAGATGTCATGAAGCTAGGATCGAACTCAGATCCAACTGCTTCATTTCTTTTCACTTCAAAAAAAAAAACAATGAAAAAAAATGGCTTTGCTTATACGTGATACATTCGCATAAGTGTATTTGACTAATTGGTAGACTCTGGGAGAACAGCATTAGTGTGAATAATATAATCTGTACAAAAATTATACAAGTCTCATTGCGATCATTTTTTAAAAATATTATCTAGCTTATAAATAGGTCCGTTAAACAAGTCTCATTTCCCTATGGTCATGTCTGTCGGTCATCTGTATATATATATCTGTCATTTAATGTTTGTCCTATTGTTTCCCTGGATCAGGTGGCACATATGGTTTTAACTTTTGATAATGGTCATAGTCTTGGTCCTTTCTTGTCGGTGTTAAGTTCTCGTAATCTATTGCTGTCATTAATTCTATGGCCTTTTCTGCGACTGAATGCACAAAAAATAATTCTTTAACATTATCTCGATGAGTGATGGGGTTCTCTCCTGGGTCTCCTTTGAAAATTTGAGTCTGTATTGAGGATCCAGGGAATGGCATCTGTAAAGTCCTCATACTAAGTTGAGGATTCATCATCCGTCCCATTTCTAATTTTGGTTTTATTTGACTAGTGGTCTGAACATCTTCTTTTTCCCTTTCTGTATTTATATCAGCTTCTTTGACCGTTTCCTGATTTGACTCATCTTCTCCACTGTCATCTTCTTTGCTGTCGTCTTCTTTTGGTGTGGTCTGATCATCTTCATCATCTATTTTTGGGGCTTCAGAATGATTTATTTCTTGCTGATGCTTTACATTCTCTGGGTTTGAGTTGGTTTGGATGCCTCGTGCTTCCTCAAGCCTTAAAATCCTTTCCATCATCATCATTATTAGCTTCCTGTCTTCTCTCATTTCTCTGAGGATCGTATGTAAAGTGTCTCTTCCCATTTTTGAAAATCAGTAAATAATATAATAAACAATGTGAATCAAACTTATGGCACTCTCTGTATACTTAAATAATATTTTTTCTTCAGTACATTTAATTAGGTCTCTGACTACTGGTCCCATTGTCCCCATCTTCATTAGCTGCTGTGTATTATTTCCCCAATCTATGTAGTCTGCTTTTTTTAATTTAGTTTTAGTTTGCCTACATTTTCTTGGTTAGCTCTTTCTATTAATTCTTTGAATGAGACATTCATTTTATTTAAAAAAAAACTATTAAAAATAAGGAAAAAAAAATTATTCACTTTCCCTCTGTTCAACTGTTCTCCCATGTCTGAAAAAAAAAACTATACAGATGATTAGTGATATACAAATATTTATACATATATATTATCAGGTATTACAAGTAATTCTCTGTATATGACACATTTGGTTTTTATTATTTAGACAACTAAACCACTACTGTGCTGACAATAAAATTTTCTGACAAATTTATTTATATGGGCGCCAGTGAGAAAAATGAGATCAATAGGGCCTGTGAAATAACCCATTGATTCCCAAACTACATATGATTGACTTAACTTTTGATAAAACAATTTAATTGATGATGAGTATTTCTTATTTATTAACAATTGACGCGTTCCTGACCTGAGTTTAAAAATAGGAGTTCACTATCATTATCACTAAGCATGAGGCTTTCACACACAAAGGAATAAATGTCAAAATTAATATTACACAAGAACTTTTATTTGTTGATATCATTTTCAATCTTGCTAGCATAAGAGCGTGTAAACCATTTAAGCATTTTGCCAACTGCATCTGGCTGCTTGGTGTACACAAAGGGTCTTCATCTACTTTGAGGTTACTCTAGAAATTATTGTCATTAAAGTGTAATGTCACACTGCATTGGACCGATTGACAGATAATTCCCAGTTTGAGGGTCTTTGCCTGCTTTGAGGCTACTAAGAATACGGAGCGAACATTTAATATATGTGCTAGCAAGCAATACTTTGAAATTTAAAACTTTTAACGTGATATCATATTGGATATTTTTAATTATAAAACTGAGATACATATAATTAATTTTGACACAGACGAAATATTTCATTTATTTCACCCCTTGCTTTGATGTGCTCTTACTACTTTTCTAATGATAATTTTCTTATGTCATGAACGCGTATAAACAAACGTATAATATATATACTGATATAGTACTTGTATAACTAATTTATATATATATATTCTATCTTATTACTTTTCTTTGAATAATTATTCTGACTAACGAATCTTTTATTGACTAACATTTAAAAAATAACCTTGAAAACATTTAATTATAAGAAAGAAAATCACAAAATGACATTTTAATTTATTAAATCATTTCAAATTTATGCATTATAAATCGCATAACTTTTCTTCAAATATATATAACATTCTACAAAAATATCACTTTCTACAGAAACATTTAATTTATTGAGATCTCAACTGACTGAATAACTAAGATCATAATTACTATCTCCAGGGTATGTGGGGTTTATTAAATCGAAGCCACAATGGTTGGGCAGCCAAAAACATATCCATGTACCAGTCGAAAAACCCACCACCTAAGAACTGCAAGTCAGATCCAAACTCAGATGGTTCAAAGACTGAATTCAAACCCAACTCAACAGCTCAGATCAGTAGAAATCTAAATCGACGGCACAGTGCTATGCGCCAAGATACTAGCTCAACAGTTGGTGAGGATCAGAGACCCCTGAACTACCATTAATATCTGATAATAAATGACTAAAATAATTTTAAATCGAATCATATGTATATGGTCGGGTTGCCAACACAGACAGCGAGTTTTAACATTAAAATAATTATGAAAGAATTAAGAACTAATAAACCAAGTGTGTTTAGAAAATATTTAATAATAATAATTTGTTTGGCTTGAACTTTAAATAAAGATTAAATTAATTAATTCTAGTCCTTAAACAAAGTTTATAATTATAATATGAGTGGCAGTCCTTATTATATGCCAATGAATATTATGCAATATTTGAAAGTCTATGTCTATGCCCCCAACAAGAAAATAAAGGCAGATAAAGGTATTCATTAGTAAGGGAAATTATTACTCTAATTTTTTACGAAAGAATATGATATTTATTTTCACATTCGCAAATCCATTCATGAAGAGCAACATACGTATTTTAGGGCATAACTTTAATCTTTATTAGAAAACTTATTTTGAGATATAACGGAGAATTTGTTGGACTTTAATTTAAATCATATCATCATGAATTACGAGCATCAGAGCGGGATTTACCGGAACAGAGAGGTAACGGTGCTGACGAATTATGAGCTATAAGATGAAATTGAAAGACGATAGCTAGTCGATAATCAAAGCCCTATGGTGGCTTGCATTCTGACAAGTCTTATGCCCTTTGACTAATATGAATTGGAGAGGAAGTACTTTCTTCCTCGATAATTTAAAATAGCAGAAATATTATCACCGACCAGCCTAACAGAACGGAAGATTGCCCTACGTCAGCAATGTTGAAGATGATGACTTACTAGTCACCTTTGAGAACTAAAACCCAATGATAGAATGCTCTATGTGATGACTTGATCAATTTAATTAAAGTCAAATGAGCTTTTAACTAAAACTATTTTAACGCATTATAAAATTATATTCATCATGCCCCAAATATCGTGCCCCTCCTGAATATTAATAGACAGTGAAAACAATCTGAATTAGAATGTATTTAGTTGATTCCTTTATCTACCCTTTTTACAAAAACATTTTAGATTATACGTGAATAAATAAATATTGGTGAATACGAGAAAAAAACATTTCAACATTATATATATGAATATATAAACATTTGTAAATTAGATAGGATCTGGGAACATAGGTGAGAAACGAAGCTAATAATTTATTATTAGCCAAATATAAAAATAACAATATTTAATAATTTCTTTCGACTCGATGATTGATTAGAACTGTATAAATCTAGTTCTAATGGATGAGAATAATTATCAGATTTAATATCTGCGTAAGGCAAAGAGAACAAAGGGCTCATCGAGTCGAAGGATTATTGGCATATAATTAAAATAAACAACATTAATAAATCACATGATAAATATATATATAGTATAGTAAATGAACCACCATAGAGGGAAGGAAAGGTAAATTTAAAGACTAGAGATTGAGAGAATTACTAATTTAAAATAGCATAAATAAAAGGTTTTATAAAGATTATTACATTATAAATGAGAAGAGCTCTTAAAGGGAGTGTAAAGTAAAGTTCGGAAACTGGCCAGACAGCTTAAGGTTCATTATGGAAATATATTACCCATTTCTTCCAGGACTGGTTCCCTTAGGTTACATGTCTGAGTTGGTAAAAAATGTAGGCACCATTTGATTGATTACTTGAACAGCATTTTATTTGATTTTGGCAGCCTGATTTGTCCGGAAAGAATTTAGCAGCTTCATTGAAGATTTTTAGGGGACTTCAGGAACAATAGCCAGATTCCTGATGTTTAGTGCCTTATCATGATAGGAACAATTTTTGAATTCATGATTTTGAACAGCACATAGTTTACTGGCACTTTTCTGCAACAAAGATGTTTCTTTTTTCCTCCAAACTTTTCAGAGCTTATATACTACTGTATTTGATGCCTTCGGGCTAGCGTTTCTTTCATTATCAATGTTTTTAGCTTTACTGGTTGTTTTTAGATACATTCCTTCGATAAGGCTTTCAAACTCATTAACTTGAATTCATTTTTTAATTAGAAAATGAATTCTTAAAATCAGAAAATGATTTTAATTAGGAAATCCTTATCTTTTTTCTAATTAATAAAACTTTAACTGTTGTTTTTGGAAAGGGAAAATCTGAAAGCTTATCGAAAGAGTGTAGCTTTTAATCATTAAACTTTAACAACTTATTTAAAAATAAAATCAAGCATTCCTGACGCAATGAAACTTTCAAACAATTATATATATTTAAATATTTACAAATATATACGCACAATCCACGCATTTATAATACATATAAATTCATGAATAATTCTATCATGAATTTATTAATAAAATTAATCAATTTAAATCTGAAACTAGTTATTTGAATACACATTTATGAAATAAGTTATTCTTTATGGAAATTAGCGTGGATTGAACATATAAAGCCCCATTGCATCGGAAATTTAAGGTTAGTATTATGTGTTTGAAGTGGGCTTATGGCTAGATGTCATGAATCTAGGATCCAACTCAGATCCGATTGCTTCAATAGTTTACAGTTTTTTAATTAATACAACTTAATCATCAATCTTATAAACTAATTAATTACATTTTTGAAAGTTTTATAAACATTTTATTTTTACAGACTAATTTTTAGTCTGATTTCACATTTGCTTATTTTATACATTATAATATTAAATATGTTAAACAACTGAATAAAGTTGAAGCCATGATCCATAGTCTTTGAGCTCCAGGATGAGGCAATTTATCACTGCACTAATCCATGCAGGCTATTATATCTCTATAGAAAATTACAAAATAAGAAGTATATAGTACTTATAAAAGCAATACAACTTTGCATGCATAGTGTGCTACTTTACTGGGCAACAAATTACATCTATCTCTTTTCTGTGAATGTTTTAAATCTCAAATGACAAATTTTAGTAGTTTTATGTTTTACTCTATGTTAAGCTTTCTACCTATAATTTCAACTGTGTCAGTTTTAATATTTTTTCATATTCTTTTATTAATCTCATCATATTATCTTTTTTTCTTCTACCTATTAGGAAAATACTTTCTGTACATTTGAATATATAAAGAATAGATACTACAAACAAATACTTATAACTGATATAATTTAAAATAGTTTCTTTATTGTTTTCAAGTCTATTGACTATTTAGGCTAATAATAAATGATCTGAAATCATACACAGACTAAATTATTGCTTTTAATGCGAATGTTAAAAATTGAAATATTTTTTTTTATTCTCATCAAAAAATCAATGTTGCCTTAAGGTAACTAATACATTTATAATTATTGTCCGAGTGCAGACATATAAGATGTATAAGCAAATTAAATTGAATTCAACACTTTAAGTTGCTTGAATAAACTTATTAGATAGTTTTAAAAAAGTCAAAAAGACTTACGGGTCAGAAAGTGATCTCAATGTGATACTAGCATCTAAAACCCATCGATTATTCAGTTGTGGAAGAGATGGTTTTAAAATATAAAAAAATAAAGAAATTTACTGCTTTAATCCAGATTCTAATATAATTTATTTTTTCAGATGAAATTATTTTTCTTTTACAATGAGAGTTATCAATTGTAAGCTTGAAGAATCAAATGACACCAATAATTGATTCTAATATATTTACTCATCCAGCAATTAACTTTAATTTTTTATACTATCAAATTAATAGACTAAAATCCAATAATACTAATATTTTATTATTTTGATAGTATCATTTGATCCAAACTATTTATTAACATTGATCATGGAGATGTACATAGTAATACTATTATCTAATATTCATTGATTACTCAAAGTTACTATAGATGGCTCTGAATAACAGCAAAGACAATTATTCTTGAAAACATATGTCGAATGTAAATAAAAAGAACTCATGATATATTTTGCTGATAATATAACTTATTCTATCATCATTTTTCCCCACAAGAATTATCATCAACTTTTAATGGCATCCACTGTATGCAATCTCAAAGATAAAAACTATTATATTAAGAATAGCAAATTGAAAATGGTAGATATATTCTTAAAGACTAAATAGTACATTATCTCATAACTAACGTTATATAAAAGCTACTGAGAAAAAAAAATGGTTAGATGATATTAAGAATTGGAAAAACCACACAAAAAGCCACGAAATATTCTATCATTTATAAAATACCTGACAAGATTTAAAAAATCAGAGAACAAATAATTACAAGTTCACAAGATCAAAAATAAGCATGTTAATTCTTGTGTTGAGGATTTGACAATGGACATAATGGATTTATAAATGAAAGTTCTGAATTTGCCTTCATATCAAAAAACAAAACAAAAACAAATCTGTGGTCGAGAGATCAGCGACGGTTGCTTTACAAGCAGTTGTCCCGGGTTAGCAGGGTTCGCTTCCCGGCTGATGCTATGACACATGGGAAAAAAAAAAAGTAGGAGCTTTGCTTTAGGTGATGCACTTTTATTTTTTAAGATTATTAGCGTGCAGAAACTATGGAAATGTCCTCACATTTTAGCAATTTTTGAAGACAAATTTTATTACATTGAACAAGAAGTTAGATACAATAAAAATGTTTGGCAATTCATTATCTAAAAAAGCTTAATAAAAAAGTACTAAATAAAAGATATATATATATATATTCTAATAAACCCAGCGCTAAAATTAATCTAAATGACAGAATGCCTATTAACTTCTATGGGCTTGAAAATGCACAAGTATACACACCATTTTATTATCAGCACTATTTTACTCTATGCCTTGGATTTGAATAAGGTGTATTTCTCTTACAAGAAATTATATATATATATTTAAAATCCTTCACTTTTATTAAAATAGTAAGTTATACGTATTAGCTTATTTTAAAATGAAAATGGATTCAGTAAATAAAATAATGAGGATTAGTTCCACCAAGTTATTAAACTTAACTGCTTGCATATAGAAGCTATTACAATCACAAAGTCAAAGTTTTTAAGATACACGCACATAACTATATATATAAAATGTAGTCATTTTTATTTACACTGACGATTACTAATATAATTTACAGTGACTCAGTATTTGACAAAGGTAGAAGACAGAAACATTTAAATGATTAACTGAAAAAATAAACATATTTCGATTAGTATTAATTTCTCTTTAGGGAGAAAAAAGTTTTACTTTAAATGAGTTGTCAAGGAAAAAAAAATAAACTAAATTTAAAATTTCTTATGGGAATGGATAATTTGACAGTGAGCGACCATTATAAAAGAAAAAAATAGCAGCAAGGGCACATTATATTATTTAATAAGTATCTACATAAATGTGTGTGCGTAAATATTATTTATCTGTATATATCGTCTTGTAATCTGAAAGAATCAGTACTAAATAATTAATCATCTAAGTTTTAAATATGCTGATTATTATGTTTCTTGCTGAGATTACAAGATGACTTTCATAAATCATCTTCTTTCTTTAATACAAGTTTCAAATCAATTTATTTTTTATAGACTTTTAAACCCAATTCGGCATTTGTTTGCCATATTCGTATCGTATAATATAAATCTATATGGAATATGATTTTTTTTTTTAGGTAACTGAAGGTGTTCAAATAAACATAGGATTTTTTTTTAAGTACCAGAATAAAACTATATTTTATTGATCAAAAAATAATATTTATAATAATTATTCTTAACTAGAATGTTAAAGGGAAGGAAGTATTCTCAGAATCTGGATGATGATTAGTTTGGTAATTTTTTTTTTTTACTATAACTTTAAGAAAGTTTTGTGGAGATCTAAGATCTGAAGTTGGATGTTTAAATTTGTCTTAATGTTTTTTTATAAGTATACATGTGGAGACACATACAAAACAGTTTTTTAAAGATTAATTTAAGTTATAAATAAATTAAAAAATTCATCAGTAATATAATTATTATTTCCAATTTTCTCAATTCTATTTGTTTATGTTTCAATAAAGATATGAATCAAGAGTTTTTGCTTTTAATAAACTCAATGGCACAAAATATAAAACTAATGTTTATAATTTATGCAACAATTACAAAAATACTAAAATAATTTAGAACTTTTAAAAGCTTCCAGTCAAAGGGAAGGAAAATAAATGCCACTTAATCTTGACGTAGTAAACAAAACTATTTTTTAATTAAAATACCAGCCAGATCTGCAACATTACCACGATATGCAAAGTTCTGTGCTAACTTTTAATGCAAACTTTAATAATCATTCTTTATAATTATTTCATACCATCTCCCAAGTATTCTTTTAAATATATCCAACATTTATTTTTATATGTACTCTAAATATGAATCATAATACAAGTATATGCTCTCTGTATGATCTTCCATCCCATTAAACCTAACATCCTCCATAATTTTAAATCATTTTTTATATGTGTAAAGTTATATATTTTATTAATACATGCTGTATATTTGTAATTTCCATATATTAAAGTATATATCTCGAATTCTTTTTCTGCTCCATTTGCAATCATAAATACACTCTATACCAATTTTTTTTATAAAAAGCTTTATACGAATTGATTGCTTATTCTTAAATATTTATCTTATTTTTCATTGTCATTTTAAATTTTTTTATTGTTATTCCTCTCTTTATCAACCAATGCAAGCAACTTTTTTTATATGTAATAAAAATAAACAGGAAGTATTTTGGATATGTTTGAAATTTTTAGCAAGTATTTCAAAAAAATTCTTTATTTGTCTTTTTTAGATAACATTATATTCACTATTTAGTTTATTATTTTTCTAATGAACTAATTTAAAACTATTTTAATAAGTACATTATAATTTATACATTGAAATTTGATGGATAGTGTTAACTATTGATGATTATAATCCATATAGTGTCAAAGATAAATCTAGGGACAATGATAATCATAAAAATAGCAGAGTTAGCTTTGATTCAGCCCTTAAAAAGTTATTTAATGACTTCACCTTATTTTGTTAAATAACTCAATTTAAGCTTAATTTTGTGAATGAATTCATAATTATATTTCCATCTGTATTAAAAGTTTGACAATGATATTTGTAGTTATTAATTTCTTTTAATTTATGATTATTAAACTTTATTTATTCTTCTGAGAAAATCCATTCAGCATTATTTTAGCCTTTTATTTTTAGTCCTACTTTTTTATTTTCCTCTGATAATTAATACAACATATATTGAAATTCAGAAACATTAGCTAGCCTCATCATCTGAAAAATCTAGATGACTTAAATAATATTCATTGTCTTTTATTCCTTTTGTTTTCTATTTTAGTCCACAAAATACTTCTTGTAAAATTGCTGTAAAAAGTTTTGGAGATGAAGAAACACCCTCTTGTATGCAAATCTCAACATTAGTCTTCTTAGCATCACTATGTAATCTAAATATGACTGTTGCATTTTGATAAATATTCTTCAGAATATGACAATATTTTGGATCTATAACTTGATGTTTCAATGTCTTTATCACTAAAAAATTGCTTATGGAATAAAATGCCTTTTCATAATCTAAAAATCCATAGCAGAATTGCAAATCATATTTATTGGCTTTTTCTGTGAATTTTCTAAATACTTGAATGTCATTCACTGTGTTAAAACCACTTTTAAATTCAGCTGGGTCTTTGGTTGGTTAAAATAAAAAATTTGCTATAGAGGAGTTATAATTATTTTGGTAAAGATTTTGTATAGACTGATATAAAACAGATAACTTCTAATATCTTCCTTATCATGGTTCTTAAATACTAATATTACTACTATAGTCTTTCTATGATCTGCTGCATCTTTATTATTTCAATATTTGGTATATAACTTTGCCAAAAAATTTCTTTACATTAATCTTTTAAAATGTGAATAATAATTTCATCACTTATTGAAGCTTTTTTTTCTTCATTTTATTGTATGTCTTATATCTTTATTCAAAATTTTGACCTATTCTGAAAATGTAGCAACTGTAGGGGATACTTTGTTTTCTTGTTATCGTATATTTCTTTATAATTCATAATGTAATCTCTCTTTTTATTAACAATTTTTCTAATACCAAGATGTCTCTTCACATTTTTGAGAATTTTATTATCTTCTACAGTGTTTTTTTCCATTTACAATTATATTTTATTGCATCATTATTAACTCTTTTTCATGCTATTTTTCAAAACTCTAGATGATCAATTACTTGTAGTGAATCATTTAAAGAAAATCATATATTCTTTTTTTCATATATTTTCTTATCTCAATAAATAATTTTCTAGAAAATTGCTGCTTTTTAATATGAGCTAACTTTTTTCAGATTTTAATAATCAGTTATTCACTCAAGTCATAACTACTTTATTATTTAAAAAATATTTGCAGATTCTAATTTAAATTCATTGGTGTGTTCATGAAAGTTAGGAATATCAACTATCAAAGCTAACTCCCTTAATAGTTTTTGTCTCTAGTTTTGAATTAATATGTATCTTACATCTCTCTAATTGATAATCACTTCCTGTATTGAATCTATCTTGAAATACATATTTCTGCTGGTTAAAATAGAATCCAATTCTGCTGTATCTTCATTTAGATGCTTCTATATTCATTTTTGTTTAATACTTTTATCATAGAAAAAAATCTTAATACACAGTTTTTTTTGTGAACTTCACAAGTCTATAACCTCTTTCATTTCTGTTACTATAATCACATTTACCCTTTCAATATTTGCAAATTCTAATATTAAATTTTCCCATGACAATTTAAAAATATTGTTTGATCTGATCAAAAGCATTTTGTGCATCCATATAAAAATCCTCTACTTCTTCATGATATTGAAAATTTGTTGGACCTAAATCTTAATTATCTGCATTTATTATCTTCCCATAAGTTGAATAATTACTTTCTTCACTGATTGATATACCATCAATATTTTCAATGTGATTGCTTCACTTTTTATTTATTATGAATCCCACACCATTAGTATCTCCAATATTTTATTAGTTCCTTTGCAGTAAAGTACTTATCGATTTTTTAAATCAATTGTCATATCATCTCTACTTCTAACTTCACAAAGTCCAATAATGTTTCATTTAATATTAAATAATTGTTTTAATTTCTGGAATTTTACTTTATTTGAAAGCAATATGTATTTGTAGGTACTTAAATAAAAAATCATTATCAAATAGCAATCTAGGTCAGCAATCAGCAAATTCTTAGCCCCTCTGTTTTTAGTCATTAATCATTGCCTTGGCTAATAATTTTATAGCCTCCTTGTTTTAAGGAAAATAATTTAGTTTTATCTGCCATGACTAAAAATATCTATTTTAAAAATTTATTCAAACACATATTCATCTAAGAAAACTCAATTGATATTTAAGTAAGAACTATCAAGACAACATAATTCAAAATTATCATAAAACTATCAAGACAACTTCAGGGGGAAAATGCCAATGAACTCACTATATGTCAATGTAAATAATCATATATTAGTAATAGCTGCTATGATAATTAGGAATTTTCTCTGCATGATTACTTTAAGACCTCAAAGAGGTACTGAAGGGTATTCTGTCAGTTGATAATAATTTAATTTTTAAAATCAGTAAAATGTATCATTAATTAAAAGTAAATTACACATTTAATTTACAATTAATATTAACAATTTAGTATGTGTGTGTGTGTGTGCTTGCTTTTAAATAGAACATTATTCCATACATGTAAGTGTATTTTATATAAATCTCAAGAGCACATTTATTTAATATTTATTTTAGCTATTTTTGTATGGTAATAAATGGTATATGTTGGGTGTTGCTAAATTTTGGATTGCTTTGTATGCCTGTACTGTTTGATATTATATTGTTGGAATGATTTGTCAGATACTATATTAGTTTTACATATATATTAAAATATAGAATTAATATTTATTTTAAGATATAATAGAAGTAGCGGTATAATGCATTCCTTATTTAAAGAATGACAAAGCTATTTTAAAAATATTGTAGCTAATTCTGAGGTGAATATAATAAAATTCTCGACTCTTCTTCAGTTTTTTTAAAAATAGTATTTATTTATATTTTAAATATCACTCCAAGGCGATATTTTTCCAGAAGTTAATATTATATTATGCTATTAAGGATTAACTTTGTGAAGGAAAAATTTCTCCACCAAACTTTATTATTATTATCTCTGAGGCAGTTTCAATAAAGGAATAATTTCGAAATGACTTATAAGTGTATATTTAACATAAAAAATTCAAATTCCATTTGAACATTTTTATCTAACAAAGTTGTGAAGTTATTATTATGATAGTTGTCAACGACATTTACGAGCATTTTTTAGCTTGTCAGATTTTTCTTATACTTAATAACATGGCAGGTTTTCATTACCAAAAGTTTGCCTACATATTATTTTATCTATGTATAAGAAAATATAGAATTATACAAACATATATTTAGAAAAAAAGAAAAAAATGTGATATGCATAAATAATATTGGTTTTAAGTCTTTGCAGTATTGTGTTTGGAAAAAACATTTAATCTAATCAGACGATGTTTAGGAAATCAGTAAATTTAAATTTAAACTCTTTATTAGTTTTAACTTTTATTAACAAAAACGAACATTAACTTAAGAATTAAAGTAACAATTTATGTAAAATTGAAAAATAATCAAAAGATTTAGAATGGAAATAAAGTTTAATAAAGTTTAATTATGAGCTTATAATTTATCTGATAAAGAACATCTTACTCAAGAAATAGAACTTACAAAAAATATTATACTTTCTAATAATTATAATAAAAACATCATATGTAAGGCTTTACATAACATTAATACTTTAATACTAAAAGAAAAAAGAGGATAGAATTGACAATTTCTCTTTTAATAGAGTAATTTTACCTTACATTAAAGGGGTTACTAATAAAATCAGTAGAAATCTATCTTGTTTTAATATAAAGACTACTTTTTCTACTGGCAAAAACGTTGGTGATTTTTTATATAAACCAAAAGACAAAATATTTTTGGAACATCAAGGAGTTTATGAAATTCCATGTTTGCAGTGCTCAAGAAGCTATGTGGGTCATTCTAATAGATGAATAAATGTCAGAATTAAGGAACATAGAAATGCTTTTAATCAAAAAATTAGCACACCAATTTTTTACTTCCCATTTTTTAGAAATTGGTACAAACCTGATTTTGACAATACAAAAATACTTGCTAATTTGGAAAGACATGATTTAAGAATTATGAGAGAGTCAATTGAAATATTAAAGAGGCCTACTGGTTTAAATAGGGCTGATAAAGCACAACATATTCCAGCTATGTAAAAACCTATCATTTTATCTAATATTAACTTGAAATTAATAGGGGAAAAAAGTGAGGAAAATAAACATTTTAATAAGCCTCATATTGTAAATGCTGAACTACTTCAAGTTGAATCTCACTTCTCATCTCGCTCTGAGTCATGTTATTCATTGTGATTGTTCTTTCAAAAGTTAACCTTGATAATGGTGGTTGCTAGTCTGTCGAAATATTGTATTGTAATGCAAAATAATACACGGTTTGTACCCAAAAATATTGTTTTATTTACATCATATAACTATGAAAATATTAAAAAAATATATAAAAGCAATCAAATCTTCAAAATTTGCCTTGAACTTCTCTAAAACTTGTTATAAATCCTGAACAGCTATTTTGCAAAAAATGTGTTGAATTAATCTCCTTCACCTGTGAATAATGAACAATGTTTCAAATTGTAATCTCACTTAAAGAAAGTATATGTAAAGTATATTATATATACAAATAGTAAAAGAAATTTGTTTGGAATACTTTTTTATAATTTCTCATTATTTGTAATAAGGTATAGAGAAATATATGATAAATCTGGAAAATTTGATTAGTTATAGATATTTATCAAATAGACAATTGTGCACACATATATGACTATAATTAAAATATATAAAAGGAAGTAATATAATCATATATAAAACATTTAAATAAATGATGATTAGTTTAATTTTAAAAGTTACTGTATTAGCATCACCATAAATAAAAATTACACATAATTATGACAAGTCATTTTAAAATCAGGCAAAACTCTCCATAGTGCCAACCAAAGACTCAATGGATGCCAGAAGGCTTGTGCATAAAATCCCTATTAGTGCTTACTCATCCAATATCCCCAGACTAGTTTCTGGCTTGTAGCCTTTGTCAGTGAAGAACTTTGGATATGAGAGTACTGCTCCTAGATCTTAGGATCTAATGAAACCCTCCAGCAGCCACCTTTTATATATACTTAACTACAAAACTATGACAATAAAATTAAAAACACAATATTTTCAATCTAAGCTCAATTTTATTCTCATAGTTTTGTTGTTAAGTAGAGATAAAAGGTGGCTGCTGGAGGGTTGCATTAGATCCTAAGATCTAGGTGCAGTGCTCTCAGATCCAAAGCTCTTCACTGATGAAGGCCACAAGCCAGAAACTAATCTGGGGGAGTAGGCACTAGATAGGGATTTTGTGCACAAGCCTTCTGGCTTCCATTGATTATTCTGGTTGGCACTGATTGGCACTACCGTATGGAGAGTTTTGCCTGTTTTAATAACAGTAAGGTGCTAGCATTAATAATCATGTGATGTTTAGTGGTTTAACACCAATCCTGCATAATAGGATAGTGGTGACTATGATTGTTAAAGAGCCAAAGCTACCAAAATGTATGGGTAATGAACTTGGTTCAGACCCATATGACTATATAAGCTATTGAGCTTAGATTAAAAATATTGTGTTTATTCTCATAGTTTTATAGTTAAGTAGAGATAAAAGGTGGCAGCTGGAGGGTTGCATTAGATCCTAAGATCTAGGTGCAGTGCTCTCAGATTCAAAGATTCTCATTGACAGAGGCCACAAGCCAGAAACTAGTCAGGGGATATTGGATGAGTAGGCACTAGATAGGGATTTTTATGCACAAGCCTTCTGGCATCTATTGATTACTCTAGTTGGCACTGAGTGGCACTACTGTATGGAGAGTTTGCCTGTTTTAATAACAGTACTGTGCTAACATAAGAAATAGAGATCATGTGATGTTTAGTGGTTTAACATTTTAAAATCATAATATCAATCATTATTTAGTATAATTGGTTTTGTAATTATCAAAAACATATCAATACTTTGTAGTACTTCTAGAATGGTTGACTCCTTAAGTCAGACTTTCTAGAAAAATTGAAGATTGTAAAAATAATTTTCAATCAAAAAAAAAGGATTTCAATTTGTTCTATTGATTTAAAGCTTTCTTTTCAGACTGCTGCTTTGATACCCAAATATCATATGATAATCACATGGTTAGTTACTAAAATGATTATGTAACTATTAGAAGCAGTGATAGATTGAGTATAATAGTTCCATTCAATTGACTAAAAGATGAGTTTTAATCATTTCAATAGATTTTAATTTTTGATTTAGCCGTTCCTCATCATAATTTGCAGAGTATCTTTCAATTAACAATAGTCAAATAAACAAAATACTTCAAATGATTAAGATACATACAGATTAGTAAAAAAATTAGTTTTTTTTCCAAACTCAATTTTTATATTACTAAATTTCATGTTAATTAACTGCATTTATAATTAGATAATAAGTTTGTATATTAATCATTCTTTTTACTTCATATTACCCTCTTTATTTTTAATATTTATAATTTTGCTTATTCTTTCAAGGGCTCATAATTATCTGCTCCACTTGTAGCTATTTTTATTGACTTACATATTTTGAAATATGTACAGGCTTTGTCAAACCTGAACTTCTATATGTAATATGTAGGGGTTTGAACTCAGACTTTATCACAACCTCAACCATTCATCTATCTTATACTGCTCATATACTTGATCACACACATGTCAAAAAGATAAATAATTACCAATATATGTATTTCATGCAAAAACAGCACTCATCAGTTGGTTCAGATTATCATCTCCACACATATATACAATCAAAGCTCAGCTTAGCCAATTTCATACTTTAATGCATAGGTTTCAAACCACTCCACCTCACAACTCTTCAGCCATTCATTTCACAGTATGAGATAGCATGGACGGTTGAGGGTAGTGTGAAAGTCTGAGTTCAAATCCCCTATATATTATATATAGAAGTGCAGGTATGAACAAGCCTGTACTGTAGAAAAAATTCATATTTCAAACTATAATGCTTTAAGGACTGCCCAGGACTATGTCATGTGCATGAGGGGCCAGAGTGACTTGTGGTCAACATGGGTAGGATGAGAAGATTGATACTTAGGTGGGCTTTGAGTGTTACATCATCAGATTTTTCATGAAATGGATAGCTGAAGAGTTGTGAGATGGAGTAGTTTTGTCCATTAAAGTATGAAGATTGGCTATCTTAATATAAGCTGAGATTTGATTGTATATATGTTTGTAGAGATGATAATCTGGCCCAACTGACGGGTGCTGATTTAGCATTAAATATGTATATTGGTGATTATTTATCTTATCTTTTCATCGTGTGCGATCAAGTGTTTCAGCAGTATAATATAGCATGGGTGGTTGAGGGTCGTATAAAAGTCAGTTCAAACCCCCTATAATTTACATATGGTACATTTATATTAATTTAATTATAAATTACTTGACCGTGTTCTGTTTAATAACAGTTAATTAATTTTAAACATTATTGAATCATTTTTTCCTATGCTATTATAAAATCTAATCTGTTTAGTTTTTATCATAGGATTTCTTAATATTTATTAATTAAATACGAAACAGTAAATAAACCTTATACACTTTTAAAATGAATGACCATTTTTATGCTTCTGCTATATAAATAATTTGCCAGACAGAAATCAAAATCAATAATGCACTATTAAGAATTGTTACAAAAATAGCTGGTGTAAAATAATAGTAACAGCAACTGACCAGTAAAATTTCTACTTAGAAGAAACAATTTTTTTAAAAAAGAAGAATATGAAAGTATATAAAAACGATCCATTAAAAAAAATTAAATGTTTAGAATTTTGTAAAATGGTACAAAGAGAAATTAATAAAAATATACAAAAATATAATCTTGAATAAGCAAAAAAAGCTATAGAAGAGAATAAAAGTATCAAAAGTGTTAAACAGAATCTTAGTAATGATATAAAACTTATTCTGCATTGGAAAAAGAACTATTAATAAAAAATGACATAACATCATCAGAAGTCTGGAAGAGTTCTATAAAAAATGATACAATAATAAAGAATAAATAAAACCATTACCTTCAGTTACTACATCTTATGAATTGTTCAGGATTTTAAGTGAGGAATAGAACATGCAATTAAATCTATAAAAAGGGGAGAAACCCAGATAATGATGAAATTATAATTAATATCTTAAAAGAAGCAGATGAAGAAATGAAAAAGTATTGGCAAAGTTACATACCAAATGCTTAAACGATAAAGTTGAACCAAATGATGGAAAACAAATTATAGACCATCAGTTCTATACAAAATTTTTATCAAAATAATTACAACTCATCTACAGAAAACTTTGGATTTCAACCAATCAAAAGAATAAGTTGGATTTAAAAGTGATTTTAATACAGTAGATCACATGCAAGTATTGAGAGAAGTTATAGAAAAAACAAATGAATGTGTGTTGCTAATATGCTTTGGATTTGTAGATTATGAAAAGGCATTTGATTTTATAAGAATGCATTAGATCATCCATGTTATAGACCCAGGATATTATCATATTCTAAAGAATAATTATCAAAATATAATAGCAATTAGGTTACATAGTAATAATAGAAAGATTAACTTTAAGAAGGATATTCAACAAAATGACTCCAACTCTCTAAAACATTTTATAACAATTTTGCAAAAAGTGTTTTGTGGATTAAAATGGGAAACTAAATGAATAAAAGTAAAGGGAGATTATTTAAGTCACTTATATTTTGAAAATGACATAATTGTTTTTGTAAATAATGCTGAAAGTGAAAAATTAAGACTAAAGATAAATGCTCAAAAGATCAAAGTAATGTTCAATGGATTTTTTCAAAAAAAGAAAATAAAGATAATAATGAACTAGCAGACATAACCATCTACAAATACCTTGGTCAGATTATTAATACAGATTGAAATATAATGGATAAAATTAACTATAGAATTAAATCTGAGTACTTTTGGTAGAAATAATATTAAAAGAAAATGTATTACTGTGTTTAGAAAGGAAGATTTTTTAAATGTATTTTACCAATTTTTATTTATGGTTCTGAGACCTGGATATTTAATAGAAGAGTAATATAGAAACTTCAGAGCATTCAGTAGAGTAAGAATAGATGTATATTAATAATAACAAGAAAATATTAAACAGAATATATAGATAAGATAGGAAAAGTATTATTGATATCTGGGCTGGTCATATTGCTAGAAAAAACGAGAATAGATGGACAGCTGGAATATTAAACTGAATCTCAAAATAATGTAAAAGACCTGGAAAGAAATTACATGATGTGGAGAAGAAAAATGAGAGATCAGAGAAACTGGATTTAATTTGGAGATGTCTTCATTCTCCAGTGGATTGACAATGATCGAAAATGATAATGATGGTTTATTTTTTAATAACAGCAATTATTTATCATATTTATTAAACTTATACTTAATCATCTGAAAGAGATAATAAATTTAATAGACTTTATGGCATCAACGGGTGCGCTTCCTGGTCAACGTATTTGATGTATTAAAAAAAAAAACGTTGGTTTTAGTTCTTTTGCTAAGTTTCATATTTTTTATTGGATTGTAATTATGGGAATAATATATAGTAGTTATAATTAATGTTTTTAAAAGCTTTATATTGAGATTTTAAAAAATTTGCAAATTTTTAAAAAAAATTATGATTTAAATGATTATTAATTTTTGCTGAAGTTTATAAATTTTGAGTATAGACTCCTGGTGATTGGTTAAAACATTTTTACAAATTAATGATCTGGATTTTTAAATCCAAGTAAAACATGGATTTTTTTTTTCAGGCTGCTGTATATTATTAATCACACTCTAATCTTTTTTTTTTTTTAAAAAAAAAGGCAGTTTATAGCCACCTCATTTTTTATTAAATAGCATCTAACTATTTTAAATTAGGAGTTAAAACAAGAAAAAAAAACAAAGTTTTCACAAATCAGCTGATGCAAAGTTAGTAATGTTTTTTTTTTTTTATTGTATCTTTACAAAAATACATTATATTGTTCTGCATTAAGATGTTATGTATATATAATTCAATATCTTCATTATTTTTTATTGCTAATTTAATGTAGCACATTTTTGCATTTTCTAAAGTAATTTTGTTTAATCTTCTGTTTCAATTAAACCTGCAGCTTTCATTAGAGATCTATTTAATTATATATATATATATATGAAGACTGTAGGTTCAGCTGAAACGGAAGGATGTAAAAAATTGCTTGAAAGGGTACATAAGAAGAAATAATGTTATTATATATATATTGCCTTTAGATTTTTAGATATATTCTAATATTTATAATCTATATGGATATTATTAGAGAAGTCAGTTCTAGATTCAAATCCAGAATCCAAGTATTTTATATCCACACTTCGTAATCCACAATCATTTATATTATTTATAAATAAATAATTTTATTGAAAAAACCATATGTAATAATGATACAATTGTAAATCAAAAATAATAGTTATCCATGTTAGTCAGGCAACCAAATGTTCTGATGTGGTTACTGGTGTTGTTAATCCAGCTTAATCAGGCTCCATGTGTTGTCAAATAAAAATCTGGAAGAGATTATTCTGTCCTTATGGCGAAATTCCTTTAGCTTGGAAATGAATGTGTCTTCAGGCTTGGGATGAGGAAAGGTAAACTTGTTGCGACATCTGGCCAACCAGATGGCATAAGTCAGAAAGATTGAGAGTCTTGTGGTGACATAATCCCTGGACAGGAAGCAGCATTTAATATTTAAGATTTTGTTCAGGGAAATGTGGCAGTGGTAAGTAATGAAAGTTCTGATTTTGTCATATGCTGGGCAATCATTTATTATATGATCAAAGGTTTCACAGGTTCTATGGCAGTTGTGACACATAGGATCTATATTCTTGAGGAATCTCCTGTAGTGCAGGAACCAGTTTGTCTGGAGTGAATTCAGGTTGATTTTTACGAGAAAGTCCAGGAACCTTGGCTCCAGCTTGAGATGCTTGAAAAACCTGGTGACCACGTGATTGTTACCACCGAGGTAAGGAATGGTAGAGTTTTGTGTGGGAAATAGCAGGCCATGAGCATCCCAAATGGAGATTTTTTGTCTGAATACTAGGGAAGAGTGGCCATTGTGAGCGAAAAGGTAGTCAAGTATCTGATTTAGCCAGCTTATCTTTGAAGGTGGAGGTCTGTCAGATGGAATGACTGGTTGTTCCGCTACAATCTGGGGAAATTTCTTTTGTAGGATGTGGATCAGAGAGTGGCACTTTTGGTAATATATAGAAAACGTAGCATGCAACGACATACCATTATTTTTACTATGTCGCTGCATGCGTTCAATTCCTATGGCCGCTGTTTTACCATTCCACAACAGCCGTGCACAGATTCGGTTGATTTTTGTATTGAAAGCCTTTGTCATGTTAATTATGGGTAGATAGTAGCTAATCTTTGCCATTACCTTGATATTGAGGAGAGAGATTTTCCCTTGCAGTGATAAATAAACCTTGGCAAGGTTTTTAACTGTGTTGGTGGCGGCTTCAATGATAGAATTCTGTATTTGTATCGACATGGCTTGCAGTGACTTGTATATGGGAAACCCCAAAAAGTTTTGGGGGTCTGCTGAGAAAGGCGATGATATCTTCTTGCCGGTGTTGATTTTCCAGGCCGATGACTTGTTGAGGTTGAAGGAAAGTTTGGAGGATTCGGAAAATTTGTTGATTATTTGTATGAGAGGTTTTAGATATTTTTGGGAAGGTAAGGTGACAAGGACATCATCCATGTAGGCAAATGCTTTACAGTGTTTCTTCAGCTGGGGTATATAGATTCCTGGAAGTTCTGCCTCAATCTGTTTAAGAAGGGGGTTTAAGTAGAGTATAAATAGGAGACCGCTAAGTGGAGATCCTTGGGGTATGGATTTTGAAGGAATAAAACCATCTGTAAAGAAACCATTCAGGGAAATGTGGACCAATCTGTTGTTTAGTAGATTGTCCAATATCTGAATGATTTGAGTAGGAATGTCTAGTGCTGAGAGGCAATTGAGCAGGATGTTGACATCTACTGAATCAAATGCTTCAGAGATGTCTAGCTGAACGGCAATAGGTTTGTATAGATTCTTGGATCTGATATGATCACAGAGAATTTTTACCTCCCCAATTGCAGAGAGTGTGGATGAGCCCTTCTTTGCAAATTGCAACTGGGATATGTTGTCCAGAATAACATCTTGTATTTTCTCCTTCATCACACCTTCAATGACCTTTAACAGGATTGGGGTCATGGAGATTGGTCTTATGCTAGATAGAGCAGATGCATCCCGGTTTTTCTTAACAAAGGGGACCATCGCTATGGGATAAAGTTTGGGGATGATTTTTTTGCTGTTTGCAAGATGGTTAATTAGTTTTAATACTATGGGAGCTGTGAAATTCTCAAGGTGCGTAAGTATGAACTTTGGAATGCCGTGTAGTCCTGGATGGACATTGGACGGTAGGGCGGCCAAGCGGTTTTTGATGTTTGATATTGTTATTCCATGTTCATTGTTTTGTGATGTCTCATGCCACTGATTTGTGGGGTAGGTAACAGAGTTTGATAGGCGGTTTTTGAAATATGACTCTATTTGAATGAGCATTTGGTTGCCAGAGGTATGGCTACCATCGATGAGGAGGGACAAAGGAGTTTTTTGTTTCTTCCCTGCCCCTAGAGCCCATCTGAGATAGCCACGTGTCCAGCAGTGTTGGCCAGGTAAGTATAACCTAGCATTCTTTGTTGCTATTATTTCAGCAATCGCAGCTTGTTTCTGCTTGTACTGTGTTTTAAGTAATAGGAGGTTGTCTGTAGTACCATCACTTGAGAAATTTTTAATCCTATGGTGAAGCAAATCAAGCTCATTCATCAGGGTTGTTGAGCCTTTATGTTTTTTGGTGTGCTGTATGATTATGGTTTGGAGGATGCCTGTGAAGGCGAACCAGGCTTCCTCAGGATTTATGTTAAGAATGTCAATTTTTTCAAAGAGTATGTAGGCATCTGAGAAGACAGCTTCCGTGGCAGTAGCTTTAGTTATGATTCTGATTGTTTTATTGTAGTCTATGGGAGTGTAGGAGTCCAGATCTAGAGACGCTATCAGGGCAAGATGGTCTGAGAAGGGAACAGGTTGAAGCTTGGCTTCCAAACCATAGTGCAGCTCTGAGGTGTAAAACATTAGGTCAATCAGTGTTCTAGAGCTCTTCGTATAGAATGAGTATGCATCCGCAGGGAAGAAACCTCTGCCATTTATGAAACCCCTGGCTAAGAGATGGAGGTATTTCCGTGTGAACACATCATATTGCAGGTTGAAGTCCCCCAAGAAGATTGTAGGGCCTGTGTTGTTTGCAGTGATGAGATTTATGGTGTGTATTATTCTAGAATAAGTCAATGGGTTGTTCTGGCAGTATACGTATATTGCAATGAATTCACTAGATTGGTATATAAGCTTGATTGCAATGAGATTGGCATCATGGTAAAGCACTTTATAGGAAGAAGGTGGTTTCCTGTTATTAATGATGATTCCTACCCCTCCAGCAGCTGATGTATTAGTAGACAGAAGAGTGAAGCCCAGTTTTGAAAGTTCGAGAATTATGTGAGGGTTGGAGTTTAGGTGATATTTGGTCTCTCCTAAGAATAAAATATGAGGAGATGTAAGAAGGAAAAAATGCCTAATCGCATATAAACAGTCAGTAGAATTAATTCCCCTGATGTTAAGACCAATGATTTGGCACTTGATCCTATCCATAAAGATTATTGCTGCTTGGTTTTACCGCCAGTGGAATCTTTGATTGAAGGTTGTAATGGTCCTTGTGATCACTGAATTTCTGATCTGCCAAGGATGGCCTGTGGCAATCAGCTCTAAAGAGCTCAGTTTCACTGTGTGATTCATGACTGAGAGAGTTTTTTGGTGTGCTTTGTACCTTCCTCTTGTTTTTTTCCAGAATAGAATTTACACTGTAGGGAAAGGAGAACTTTAGGTAGTTTGGCTCGGAAGCAGGAGATAGGTGTGAGTCATCTTCTTCAGAGTAGGCCTTTGAAAGTTTGGAAGATTTTTGTTTATTATTAGCATTAGGGGGTAGGTTGAGATCCATGTCTGAGATATAGTCAGAGATGGGTGGTGAAGATCTATTTTTTGTAGGTGTGGGAGCTTTCATATGGGATGAATTTGTATAGGATATTGATAGTTTCGATGCGTCCATTATAGATTTAGTGTTAGAAACCGCAGGTTTTGATCTTAGAGGTCTTGGGGTTCCGAGTGCATTGTTATGGTCTTGATGGTCCATGCTGAGAGGTGCATCATCTGTATTGTCAGAAGAGATTGTTAGATTTTTGTGTCTAGAAGCATTATTTGGTTCTTTTGGTTTTGAGCCTTTTGGTAAGTTGTCTGGTTTCTGTGAGTTATCTCTGGGCTTGGAGCCATTTGGGTTTTGATATGCTATTTGTATCTGTTTGCTGTCATTGGATGGTTTTCCCTTGAGTTTATTAGGATTCATAAAGTCTTTGGTGTTGGTTACTCTACTGTAGGATTCAACTTCAGCTTCAACAGTATGTAGGCCTGGGGTGTTTGTGGTTAGCATTTCATTATGTGTGACATTAGCAGGTGTGAGTGTATGAGGTGCTTTACATTTGTGAAACTTATTTTCCTTTTGACCACAAGAGGTGCATATTTTTGCTGGGCATTCTTTTATGAGATGTGTTCTTAGGCCACAATGAAAACATTGTGGCCTGACGCCAATGAAGGAAAGTATCATTGGACAACCTTTTGCTTTAATGGTAGTTGGTATGTCAGTGGGCCCTAGGCCTTTTCTTAGTTGAATTTGAAATGATGCAGTGTTGGATAGGATGGACTTGATCGTCTTGTCTACTGGCAGATATGAGAAATTCTGGATTTTCCCGTAAGGTAAAAGGATTTCTTGGAGGAGATTATTGTCAAGGCCCATGATACAATTCTTGAGGGTTCCGATAAGGGTAGCAGGTCTGTTTGTATCAACATATATAAGGAATTTGTTGTCTAGTTTTTTGAAATTTGATTTAAATTCATTTCGGAAGGCCCAAGTGGCAAATTCGACAGCAATGTATCTGTCGTTTGGGTGAGTGAGGATCTGGTGTATGCCCTCTGTTAATTTGTATTGTTTTATTAATTCGTATAGTGCTGTAATGGGGAATTTATGGAGTGAGCAATTTGGTTCTGTCACTGCCAGAACAACACTTTTATCATTGTGGTAGTTTACTAAGGATTTGAGGAGGGTTGGAGGTATTGTTTGGTTGAAGTCAACACAGAGGCCTTGGTATTGTTTCTCAGTGAAGTCATTTATGGAGAATTCATCGGTCTCAAGCCCCAAGGTGGTTTGATTTTCCTGTTGTAGATTTTTTAGTTTTAGTATATCTAACATGGTAAGGTCGTGATTAATTTTACTTGCTGTTCCGGGTATGGAGCAAGTTTCGTTGTATGAATTAGTTTTTAAGTTGTTGGTATTTTGTATAGACTTAGATGGACTTGTAGTACCAATTTTTGCTATGTTAGCATATGATATGTGGCTCCTAGATGAACTGTTAGCCATTGTATTACAGTTTTTTTCAATAGGTGTTATGTGAGGAAGGTAATTTAAATCACTCTGTATCAAATCTAGTGTTGGGTTTGTCTGCTTGATTGTTGAATAGTTTCCCTTATGACCGGTATGGAAAATTTTATTTTGATCTTCTTCTCTCTGGTAGTTGAGATTCTGAGAGTAAGAGGGAAGAGTTGGGAATTCATCTATAGAAAGTGGCATGCTTTGTAAGGAAGTATTTTGAACACTAGTTGTATTGGTATGTTTTAATACGGGTTCCGGTATTGTATTACGCGTGTGTGTTGTTTCAGAACTATATTTATTTATAGTATCAGTTTTGGGCGAGTTTGAATTAGTTAAAAAGTTGTTTTCAGACGGTAAATTGTTCGCGGGGTTAATTTTTTGTTGAGTCTCACGTTTATTCCTAGTTGAATGCGTCGATACGGGAAGTGGCACTATTGCGTTATTTTCTGTTGAATCTTCAGATATTAGTGTAGTATTATCATTAATATATGAGCTGCAGCTATTTGTTTCTGTGTATTTTTTAGTTTTGGTGCCTTTATTATTTAATTTATGTGCCGGTTCAGGCCAATGGATTACGTCCGTATTAAAATTTTTTACTTTAGTACCTTGTTTATCCGCTATGAGTGACGGGCCAGTAGAAGTATAGCCTGTTGAACAGTATTCGTCGTTATTCACTGTAGCGTCTGAAAACTCGTGGATCATTTCTGAGATTGTTTGTTTGGAGGTCTTTATTTTAGGTATATTATGATGTGAATTTTGTTTATTATTACTATTACAGTTAAAATCTATATTATTTTTATCATTTATTTCCGTAGATATTTCGTTGGTTTTAGAATCGCTAATGACATGGCTTTCCGGTATTAACTGAGGCTGGTAAGAATAATTTTTATGTTTATTATCAGTAATATTTGTGACGTTGAGGTTAGCTGTTGTATTATGCTTGGTCTCATGTACCTTAATTAGCATCTTGTGTGTACAATTGGTTTCACAAAGCTTACATAAATCTTCCGCTGTATTTACGCTGTCTTCGTTTTTGTTTGCGTCATCGGATGTCGTTGCGATTTTTTGCTTTCCATACTTTTCTATAGCACTTGAATTATCGGAGGCCGGATTTTGGTTATTAGTGCTAGAAGGTTTATTTCCTTTTATGATTTGAGAGTTCATTTTTAAGCGAGTTTGTGATATTTTTTCAACTTGAATGCAACCTTCAGAGTTTTGATTGGATGTTACGCTGTTGTCTAAAGTATATTCCACCGCATTGGCAATTATGTTAACATTTGAAACATTTGCATGCGCTTCGGGAATGGTAGGGCCTATGCTAGAAACATTGTTGGCTTTCAGTATTTTCAGCAGCCTAAGGTTAATATTCCGGTATTTAGGCACGCTATGTGAATAAAATTTCTTAGTATTAATGGTAATGTTGGAACTCTGTGAGTTTTCAGCACTGTTGTTTAAGTCATATCCTATGCCTAGGTCTATGTTACCCTTCAGGCTCTGGATAACGTTCAAATTCACGGAGTACTCTGTGACTTCAGATTTTGTTGTTTTAACTCTATTGCAATTATCAGATTCATTTACATTTTTATTTTTTATTAGATCTTGGGAATACATATAGTCATGATTATTATCATTGTAATTAAGCATTGTATGAGAAGTATCAACTTTACTCTGATCTTTCGGCAGGTTTACTGTTTCTTTATTAGGTTCTAGACCCTTTATGATGTTTCTAAATAATTTCTTTTTTTTTAGATGTCTGTTGCATTTTTTTGATATTTTTAGTTTATATAATGCTTGACTCTTTTTTGGCTTCGAATTAACGAAGCTAATTCTTTTAGATTTATCATTTATTCTGGGAGATCTTTTTTTATTTTTTATTGCGATTTTACCACTGTTAATTGTGCTATCAAGAGGTTCAAAACATATCCCATATTTCGGATTGTGGGCTAAATTTCCCACATCCATCAGAACTATATTAATAAAACCCTTACCTTAATCAATAAAGATGAGATTTGTTGGATGGCTGGAGTTCTAAGAGCTTTTGAATTAAAATTCTTCGCAGAGCTGAGGTAGATGGCTGCCAACTTAGTCAAACGTAGGTGGCGTTTCCTCATTTATATTATTAAGAAATAAGTCATGGGCGTATATAATACTTTTTTTATAATTTGTAAAATCTTTGCAATTATATCATTTGTAAATATTGTTTCTATATATATGTTCTCTGATTTATAAATTTATATTATCTTTGTTTAATTGTTTGTTCGCAGAGAATTATATTAAGCATTTTAAAATTCATTATTTTGTTAATAGCTATACAAACATTATTTATAAATAATAAACAAACAAAAAATAGTCATTCTAGAAAACAATCAAATTTAGCAAAAGATAAAAAAAAAATGCAAGTTATAAATTTTCCATTAAACAGTAGGTTATAATTTGATCAATCGAAACTGACAAATAAACAAAATAAAACATTAATAGCACCATAATCTCATTATATCACTGTATAAATTTACACGTGTAGTTAGTTATAGATTTTTCGTACGTGTTTGAGTATAAAAATAACAGGTACAATATATATATATTATCCTAGAAGTGAATTATACGGTCAACAACTAATGTTAAATACTAATTAATAATTACTAAATATATTTGTTGATCTAGTAACTTGTAGATAAATTTTAACTAAAATATATGTAGGTATATATTATTATGTATAATTTAAATGTTTAATCATTTTTATACCGTAAGATAGCTTAATTCAAATTAATATACTACAACTAGATAATAGATAACATTGATCTTTTTCGAATAGAAGTAAGTATATAGAGATAATTTTTACATGGGACCAAAACACATCGAATAAGACTTATGAAACAGTATGCATTTTAAAATTTTTATATTAGTTTATAAATATAATTATGCATCATTTACTATCTAAGCTAAAAGCGCATGAGAGAGGTTTTCAGCCTTTCACTTTAATTATCTATGCTAACAGTAAACTTAACATGTAAATTTATAAAAAAAACTACAGCTTATTATGTAAATTAATACACTATACAGGCTTAAACCTGCATATATATATGCAATGTATGTGGGATTCGAACTCAGAATTTCACATGATCCCTACCTCTCTGTCAATCTTGGCACTAACGTGGGTTTTGAATGTTCCATCATCAGATTTTCAATGAAATGGAAGGCTGAAGAGTTGTGGGTTGGAGTAGTTTGAAGCCTTCCATTAAAGTATGAGGATTGACTGTCTTATTATAAAGCTGAGCACTGATTGTATATATATGTGTGTGTGTGTGTGAAGATGGTAATCTAGACCAACTGATGAGTGCTGGTTTAGCACAAAATACATTTATTAATGATTTTTTATCTTTTCAACATATGTGTAATCAGGTGTGTCAGCAATATGAGATGGCATAGAGAGTTAAGGGTCATGTAAAATTCTGTGTTCGAATCCTGTATAGCTTATTATGTAAAAATGCTTTACTATATATGAGTGTGCAAAAAAGCTTTCAAACTTTTAAAACAGTGAAGATATTTTTTTGATTAGATGCCAATGTCAACTTCTAAAACCTTTGTCTAATTTTTGTATATTTGGTTCATTACTTAAATCTGAGAACTATTATTCATCAGTTTCATTTCCATTTGGTTTCTATTGATAAAATATTAATCTAAAATACATAGAATTGTTTCAGTTCAGCTTCTGAAAATTGAATAATTTTAGATTCAAATTGGTTAAATGTAATGAACAATTAAAAATAATGTTAATACTTGAAGAAAAATATAAAAAAAATGTTTAAAAAATAGCTAGCAGTAAAACAAAAGAATTATATTTCAATGTGAATGCCAGTGTCTCATTATTCAGTTCTGTATTGGTCAATGTTATTCACTTTTCTTGAAGAGTGGTCACTTTCCCAGACTTATTTTTCTTGTAAAATTTAAAATTTTTTGAATCAAACCAAAATCTTAATTATGAATGTAAAAAATTAAAATAAATATATTTATTTATGTTCAAAATTAATTACAAACATGTAAAACATTTTATTTTGATTTGTGACTGTGTCATTTAGAAATGCCTGTGGCACAATTTCCAGAGTTGTTAGCCATCCAATCAGAGAAAAGAGGCTGGCCTTCATACCAATATGCAGCAATGAAAATTGATTTTTTTTCCAAAAATATATCGCCATATGTGGACCTTTTTAGAACTAAAATTTTAAATTTTGAATGTCCTATAAAATAAGGCTAAAATGAAGAAAATGGACCAAAATTGACCAAGAGATGGTGCAAACTATGCCCATGAACTTAAATTACAGGAATGACAATTAAAACATGGCAAGATCTAATCATATTTAACAACAGAGTGTTTAAGCATTTCATTGTTTTTTCAAATTTTTTTCCTTTTTTATCATTACTGCAATATTGTATAAATTTTTATGAACTTTGCTGAAACTTATACTTTTGCAATGGGACAATTAAGATTAAATTATTAAAATCTGAGATTTAACTTAAATTTTACCTAAAATGAAAAAAAAACAACTATTTACTATGACATCTCTAACCTATCTGTATAGAATTATTCTTCATTAAATGAATGCATTTCATTTTAATGTCAAAATGCAGCACTTTTTTGAAATATTAAATCTTCTTTAGAATTTAACACATTATTGTGACTACATTTTGTTTTTTTTTTCATTACAGTTATTAATAGGAAAAAAAATTTAAAAAAGATACTAAAAGTTGTTTTTACAATTTATTGTAAATTTAGATTTTATTTACACTTTTTTCTATAAAAAATTAAATAGAAAACAAAACAAACAGTCTATTCAAATAATCTCAAAATCATTACTGCATGGTCCAGCATTGTCTCTTATTGCAATTTATTCTAATTACTTCATTTGTTTATTTTTTTTGGTAAAATTATTAATATTTCTTTCTTTTTAAGTATGTAATGTTTACATTGTAATTTTATTTCAATGCAATAGTTTTTACATAGAAAGTATTGAAATATTTGCTTGCCACCTAACCAAACCTGTTTTATGTTAAACACTTTTTTATTTATCACTAATCAGAGTCTGTCCTTTGATCTACTGTCTTTACTTTATATTTTTTTAATATTTATTTTCAAAGTTAATATTTTAGAATGCATTTGTTTTTAAAATTATGCTTTTGAGAAATTGTAAAAAAATTAGATTAAAATATAAAATAATTTATATTTCTTATAAAAACAAATCAGAAAAAATCCCAGTAGTTTCCCCTGATGGTAGAAAAATATGATTGCTGAAGGCCTAATAATTGCAACATTTGGGATTTAACTTTACATATCGAATATTTTATCTATTAAATTTGTCAAAAAAAAAAAAGAATTATGCTTGAGAAAATTTATCAGTCAATCCAATTTCTTTTGAATTTCAATTTTTTTATAAACATAGGTATCTAGATAGAATTCTTTATCATGATGTTCTTTATTTTTTACATTTAAATTTTTCATTTACAATAAAAATCATATTTTAAAAAGATTTAAATATCTTGATTATTTTTTTCTAGTTAATTAGGTGAGTGGAAATTGAAACAAATGCTTATTTTATTTGTAAATTATATTTAGCTAAATATTTAATTATAAAAGTAGTTAAATTGTATTCATAGTTTATTAACAATAAACCTCAAATAACATTACTTTTATTATCAGTTGCTCCAAAATAAATGTCTCCTTAAATGCACTCATGCTGAAAGGCAAGGTACTTTTGCATAATGACTTTTAAATTTATTAAATTAATAAATAGTGCATAACCATGTTTCTTTTTTTTGCCACATACCCATATATGTTGAAAAGCTGTCAATTAATATGTCATTGGTTTTAAATGGAAAAATATTGGCATATACTTGTTTTTATAATAAATTAATATTATAGAATACTATATTAATTTGACCTGACATTTCTTGTACTGTAAAAATTATTGAACATCTGAATTTTATTTCTAACATAAACCTAAATATATTTTAAGTTTAAATGTTTTTACTAAGCTACTTAGTTGTCATGTCTCAGATTTTAATTAAAATTCTGGTCAAAAGTTGTTAAGTCAAGAATTTATAACTTCATATCATTATCCTAAAATAGGTCTATATATCTATTATTAATTTTAGTAATACTATTATAAGTAATTGCATTTAAGATAATTCTATTACTTCATTGTGAAACTCTAAATATCACTAACTGATTCTTATTTTTATTAAGCAGATTTTAATTTTCACAGAAACAAAACTCTCCAGACAGTAACACCATTCAGTGCAATCCAGAGTAGTCAATGGATGCAGGAAGGTTTGCACATAAAATCCCTATCTAGTGCCTACTCATTCAATATTCCCAGACTAGTTTCTAACTTGTGGCTTTCAACAATAAGGAGCCTTTGATCTAAGAGCACTGCATTTAGATCTTAGAATCTAATGCAACCATTCAGTTAACTATAAATCTTTGAGTCCAAAACAAAAATATAATAATGTTTTCAATAAAAGTTCATTAGCTTATATAGCCATATAGATCTGAACTCAGTTCAGCATCCATACTTTTTGGTGTTTTTGGTTTTTTAATAACCACAGTCACCATTATTCTATTGGTTATTAAAAAAACCAAAAAACATCAAAAAGTATGGATAAAGCTCTGAGTTCAGATTTATATGACTATACAAACTAATAAACTTGAATTGAAAGCATTATTGTGCTTTCATTTTGGACTCAAAGCTTTATAGTTAGCTAAAAAAGTAAAAGGTAACTGCTGGAGGGTTGCATTAGATCATAATGTCTAGGTGCAGTGCTCTCAGATCCAAGCCTCCTTGTTGATGAATGCAACAAGCTAGAAACTAGTCTGGGAATATTAGATGAGAAGGCACTAGATAAAGATTTTATACACAAACCTCCCTGCATCCTTTGATTACTCTGGCTTGCACTGAGTGATGCTACTGTATGGAGAGTTTTGCCTCTGTGTAAACAGCTTGTGTAAGCATAAAGATCATGTGATGTTTAGATATTAACTTGCTTAGAATATATTTGTGTATAACCCATTAATTATATAGACAATAATATACTGAAAATTGCATCTATCTTAAAGTAAATAATCGTAACTTTTTAAAATTATCTGTAATTGGAAAAACCTTGAAAAGATAGAATGATACTATTAAATATCTTTAAACTCTTTTATATATATATATATATATATATAAAAGAGTTATAATATATATATATATATATATATATATTGTAACCCTTGGGTTTGCCCAAGGCTCCATTTTTTGAGTTAACTATGAAGATAAGGTTTAATAAAAAAATTTTCCTCATAGTTTGTATATATTTTTTTATTAATAAACAAATTTTTTTATCCAAGACTAGGTTTGAACCCATATTCATAGGGATTGCATATGTTTTACTTGGTAGTCAATCTGAACATTTGTCATTAAAAGATTTCTAACCAAAAAAATTGTTTTATTTAACATTAATTTATGGGTCAATTTGGTATTAAAGATATATTTTAGAAGAGCAAGATTTATACATCATTTGATGGTTGAGTGAAAAGAATGAGGGGATGGGTGACTCGTAAAACTATGTTAGATAGTGATAATGGATGGTCATAATTTTATACTGATAAGTTATAAATAAATAGTTCATGGGATTAAATTATAAAATAAATAAATAAATAAATAATTAAAGATTAAAATATTAAATTGGTTTAATTAAAGAATTGTATACATGTGACAGTGTGGGTGTATTTAATTTAACTGTGGATTTTAATTATGAGATTCACAATTAGATAATTATTCCTTGTCATCACTTGTGAGGAAATCCTTAAAAAAGAAATTAAGTCATTTTTAATAGTTTATTATTCGCAGCCAAAATTTAGTTCAAAATTCTGGGTTTGAAGTTGGGCTGATATATATGTTTTTTTTATTATTAAAGAAAAGTAAAGGGATGAAAAAAGAGAGCTTTCTGTTATTTACTCTTTAATGTGGGTTTCACGCATGTCGTATTACCCAAGTAAATTATCAGAGTGATTTAAGTGATATATATGACAAAGGAATTTAAGTGTAAAATTAATTTATTATCTGATAGAATGCAGATGAGAATTTGGTATGGTTTTTCAAAAGGGCAAAAGGTTAAAATAACCAGAAAGAAAAAGAAACAAGAGTCAATAAATTAAGAAAACAGACTGACCAGATCTCCAGAGTCAATAAAATGTCATGATGGAGAGCAAGAAAGAATGCAGACACTATAAAAAGCTTTGCTGTTTTGTGAAGTGGGAACTGGCTATTCTATTTGACTCTCTCTTTTGCAAGTTATCTCTCATTGGTTATAGAGAAACTTTGCTATAAAGTTTAAAAGAAACATTTCTTTTAAGAAAAAAAAATTGTTTATTGAAAATTATTCCTTGGTCTCTTGAAACAACTTTGCCAAATTTAATATTATAAGAAGAAAAGAAAAATGTCTCTTGAATAAGTTTTTAAATTGGGTACACATTTAATCTCCTGAAGTTAATCAATGATCACGATTGTCTTGCACTAATTGATCACAAATTGGCAAACGATAAAAATTTAAACCACAGAAAATAAAATCTAAATTCTGATTTTGTACATAAAGCATTCAATTTGAATATTAAATGATTTAAAAGGGAAAAAAGGGACAACAAGAAGTGGACTTATATTTATAGAAATTTAAACAAGTTTGGTTCGACTGTAATCTACATAAAATCAAAATAAGGAAATCGTTTCAGCAGCATAAAAATCATATATTTGATGGCATAGGAATCAAACTCTATCATAAGAACTTTTTTTTTTTACATAAACTCATGTGCTCATACAAACAACTCAAGGAGGAAAAGAAAAAGGAAAAATGGAAACCAGAAACTTGAAGGACACTACCAAAGAACTCTTTAAGTATATATTTTTTATTTTATTATTTGCTATTCATGTAGAACATTTAATCTAAAAAAAAAAAAAAAGAAAAAATTTCTTTCTTTATGTTTTATCATATATATCAATTTAGAATTAATTCATGTCAGAATTATAATTGTTGTTATTTTGGGGATAGAGATATTGATATCAGATTATTTTATATGTGTTTATTTTAAATGCTTTTTATTATCATTATTATTTTGGGGGTAAGTGAAGAATATCAAGTCATTCTGTATGTGCCTTATTTTAAATGCTTTACAAACATTTAAAAAAAAGAGAGAGATATTATTATTAAGGGGAAATGTTTTGAATGAATTGGATCAGAAGTTATTGTCAAATGCTTAAACTTATTGCTATGTTTATAAAAATTATGTGACAGTTAGACTAAAACATCATCATTATCCTATAAAAGTGCATGGAAATAGTTTTAAAAATTTAATATGCATTTCTTATTATTTCTTCTTATTATTATTATCATAAAGTTAAGACCAGATACAAGCTGATTAATGCTTGGAAAAATTGTTGGCTCATATTCCAGTGCACTAACACAAGAATTTTGTAGATATGAAAGTTTTACTTGTAGAAGTTGATGTTTCGACCTGTATATAATGTGGATGGACACAGTGTCTCCACCAAGCTAGTGAAGTCAAAGCTCACTAAAATATTTATATTATATGATAAAGTATTTAAACACAGTGGAAGAGTTTTTCCCACTTGGCTATTCTCTACACCATAAGATTTCTTTATTGATGGCCAGAGGTAATAGGTACACCTAAGTCTCTTTGTATGACTAGCGATAAAAATCCTAGCATATCTCAACCTTAATGAAAATGTTTTCTCTTATTCAGGTCACTGCTTGCCTCATGTTAATGCTTGATATTCCTTACAGGTGTATGAAAGATAACTATTATTAAGCATTATTTATAAATGTCGGATACAGGATCGCAAACTCAATTTGATGTTTGTATGAATCCAGATAATGTATGTGCGATTGGTGTACTTGAATATTGTTTTGTTGATCTAGTTTAATTTATCAATTAGAGCCAAGAATAATAAAGTCAATAAATATTAAATTTAAGGGTTAAATAAAACCTACAAATGTTGTAAGTGTAAGCAATGCGTATATGAAATTATCTAATAAATATTTCCACAGCCAGCTTGGAAAGGTAATATTAGTAGAATATTATTATTATGGTCATAAGAACATGAGTATAGAGTAGATGCACATATGATGATGATTGATCTAGATACCGATTTGTTTGCATTAACTTAGTCCCACCATGCATAAAGTATCTCTATTGTAAAGATTAGGGTGAAGGAATGTTAGACAAAATGATGAAATAAAATTAGTAAATTTGCAAGTGAATGTTAGATTAAAATAATGAAATAAAGTTATTAAATTTTATTATAGGAAGAATTAGCTCTAAAAACAGATCAGTAATTTAAAAGCATTAAGCACGGGAGGAAATTTAATATTCGCTGTATCTAGAATAAAATGAAAGCGAAAATATAATATATGTGAAGGTAAATATAATTTTTTTCTATTTGATATTGATATTACTCCATGGTAATCGTGATTCCCTGATAATTAGGAAATGAATATTATATTTTAAACCTCTTGATAGTATCCATTGATTTAGGAATATTTATTTGTTTAGTTTTTTTTTTTTTAATCATAATACGGTTGTAGTTCAGGGGAAGCCATGCGAGTCATCAAGCGAGTGTGTATATTCTGTATTGAATCATAGTATGTCAATAAAATTTGTTATTTGTTTTAAATACAATTTGCGTATGTTTTTGTGGGTTATTATTATCTAGACATCTCAAATCCAATCATGCATCAATATATTATTATTAATATTTAAATCATCATTTTCATAAATATGCAGTACAATTTATTTAAAATGGTTAATTTTTCAAGCTTATGTGGCACGGAAATACCCAAGATTACCAAATAATTTAGTATAATTGAAATATAAGTATGAATAGGGATGATTATTGAGTGATAGTGAATGCAGGGGGTGGGTATAAAATCCTTACCCCATCCATTGTATTCAAACACCTCTCTAGACGCAATTCTTTATAATTTTGTTATAATTGTGAATATGTTTATAATTTATTTCTAAAAGATTTAATAAGTTTAAATTATTTCGAGCTTTAATGTAAATAAATATTAAACTGCATTAAAGACAGCCCTAGATCACCTTGGAGGTGATCATGAGAGGAGTGTTTATCACCAATAATCTATCACAGCTTATTCGATTTCCAGACCTTATTGTTCAAAAACCCTGAGAAGAGATTATAATGGGAGAAATGAGCCAGCAGAATGGAAAATGTAATAATAAAAGAGATAATAGTGTAATAGACCTATGGATGTGAGATTGATGGAGGGGTGGATCAGGAAGGTGGAGATGGATATAGAAATATTTGTAATCGAACAAAATTTTAATTGTGACTTTGATGATGGTGAATGGGGAGTGTGGTGAGAATAACCAAGAATTTCCAAAGATATTAATATTATCGATTTTAATGTATTCTCAATATTCTCTTAATCGATTGATTATTTATTAACCCATTCATTAAATATTATGGCTATAATTTATTGATGAATTATTAAAATGAGGTTTAACCTCCAGATTTTATTAAAGTTGCCATTTGGCGCCCTGGCAAATAAGATTATAGATGTTCTATACCATCATCATCATCCCAGTAGACTTTAGAAATAGTGTTAGCTGGGAGTGATGAAGCATCCATCGATCCATTCTTAAAATGTTACAATTGGCATGCAACTTAGCTGCAAGTATTTAAATGACATATAGATTTAAATATAGGTTATAATTAATGCATAGTGTGGTCGCCCGAGTTGAAATAAATAGTGAGGATGTGCGACCATTTGAATAAAGTTATAATTAGCTTAAACTGTCCGATAATATACGTGATATTTGTAAACTCTCCCAATCGTTTTAGTTATATTTGAAATACAATGTGGATGACCAAACGAAAGATTCCAAAATACGTTTTATATCAATTTAATAAGTTTTATATAAAATTAATTAAGTAGAGCATATTTTCGTGTACTTACAATTGGCTTACAACGCGGTCGCACGAAGGAAATTATACTTAGTAAATTCTTTTTTGTTAGAATATATATATATATATTATCATTCTCTAGTCTCATAGCTATAATATCACTTAATGATATTAAACAATTTTAAATTATTTTATCTTATAAAAAAGTTGATATATATGTGTATATATATATATATATATGATACTTAGACAGGCTAAATGATTAGTATCACTTCTAAAATATTTTATAAAATTGTTTAAAATTGTATAGTATTATTTTCTATTTTTTTGACGTAAAAGATAAGGAATTAAGTGAGTTTTTTTTTAATTTTTGTTTTTTTATTGTCAATTTTGAAGGACATATTTAATTTATGTTAATTAATTTTGAAAGATTAAATATATATTTTAAATTATAAATACTTGTTATTAGTAATATTGTCTTTTCTTGATTAATTAATTGTATTCACCAATTATTTTTTATTTATTATTTATTAATTATTATATTTAACAAATTATTTTATTTTTAAAATCTCTATATAGGCACATTAGTATTTAAAAAGTTAGTTCTCAAAAGTTTTTATCAATTACTTTTCAGTAGTTAATAAGTTACTATAGTTCAATGCAATAGTTGACAGGAATAAAGCTATTATAACTCCTGCTCATAATTAGTAATCAGGTAAAAGTTTTGAATCATATTTTGCCTGTTTTATCAAGTGATCTGTAAAAAATATAAAAACATCTCAATTTGAAACTACTGATCTAAGAAAAAGCCTGTTAGAAAATTATCACAGAATTTTTCCTGCCTGAAATGCTAGCAGAAAATTTGGAATTGGAAATCAGTTTAACTACTGGTACTATGTTTATTGAAAGGAAAAAAATAGTAAGATATCAAGTTAAATGCAAAAAGTATTTATAGAAGTTATAAAAATCTTTAGAAGATTGAGAAGCACGAAGATTAATTTATTAAGTATGTACTGAAAATTTCTTGAGACAAAATGAAAAAAATATTCTTTAGTATTTTTCTTTAGTCTTTGTCATAGAATATTTTTTCTTTTATTTTCAAAATACGTAATAAAGAACACTTAAATGCAGTTATAATAAAATTATAAGGTACATTATTAGGTAAGGAGAGTTTTGCCTGTGTTATATGTAATAGCATAAAAAATCATTAACAAAATTTAAAATATTTTTATTATATATATATATATATTAAATGTAAAATACAATACCCATTATAAAAATATTATATATATATATGTAAAAAAAAAGGTAAATGCAATATTATAGTTTAAATTCTTTTGTAGCACTTTCAATTATGTGGTAATCCTCGTCAGCTTTAACTGAATTTCAAATTTTTTAAACTTAATATTACATATATTTCCATAAGCTGTGTATGTCTGTATTTGCAACTTGACTATTAATAACATTATCCTTATACTTATTAATCAGAATTGCCTCTTTAATTTTCCTCTTTTTATGATTTCTTTCTTTCATTAATATTTTTATTTCATTACTATTAAATGTAAACTTATAATTACAAGTTTTTTCATGGTCATAGAATACTGAAGCTGTATTAAATTGACTATTTACATTATTTTTAATTCGGTTATATAATAATTGATGCTCCTTCACTCTTTTTTCCACAGAACATCTCAATTCACCGATATATAATTTCTGACATCCATAGGAAATCTGATAAATTATATTACTTCATTGCAATTTAGGAATTATACTCTTAGAATTATTAATCAATCAATTAACATTCAGAGGAACACAAAATGAAATATTGTATTTTTTTAAATATATTCTTAATTAATTTAGATTGAATGTTATTTATAATTGGCATAGATATCCATTTTTTATTATCTAAAGTAACACGCAATCATGGTGTTAAAAAGGAGATGATATCTCCAGCCTTTTGTAATTTGTTATGAGTTTAATAATTAATTTCACTCTGAATTACCATCAATGCTGATAAAGGTATGCTTATAAATATCAGAACTATCAAGAACACATAGATTCATTCTATTCTTGATCCTTTGTTCAACATTTAGAGTGCTTTTCAATTATAGCCTGAGAGGTGATTTACTCCCTTTGCTTACATATATTTTGAACTATGTTTAATTTAAAGCTTACATATTAATCTTGTTTAATTATTACAATCAAAGTATTAAAAGTGAGATGCTGTTTTCAACCTGTGTAATTAATTATAGGTTTAATAATTATTTTCACCCTGAATTACCATCAATGTTGATAAAGGTATGCTTATAAACATCAGAGCTACCAAGAATATATGGATTCATTTTATTCTCAATCCATTGTTCAATATCTAGAGTGCATTTAAGTCATAGCCTGGAAGAGAGTGATTCACTCCCTTTATGTACATGTCCGTTGAGCTATATTTAATTTAAAGTTTATTTATATAGTTTTTCTAGATCCATGATCTTCATGTTTCTAGTTTCTAACCCACAATTAAAAAATAAATAATCCCCAATGCATATATATATATGTGTGAAATTATAAATTTATTAAATGCACATTGATTACGTATGTGTGTGTGTGTGTGTGTGGGTGTGTACGTGTGTGCATGTGTGTGTATTTAAATGAATATTATAAAATAATTCACTACTATCTAAGAATATGAGTATCCATGCTATGGTTTAGAATAAATATTGTGGATATTGAGAAACTACTGTATGTATTTATAAATTTTAGTCAGATGGTAGACACATCAGACAAAAAAATGTTGTTAATACCTTAAACTTGAAATTAAAATAAGCATAAAATTTTGAACCCAAGTCATTTCTAAAGGGAGGGAAAGAGTTTACAAGTAAATAGAGGATTTACACAAGTCAAATAATCAACATACATAGAGATATTTTACTGGTATTCACAAACTATTCTATTATTTTTCTTATTAATAATACTTCTCTCTTTTTTTTAATTCTCAGCACAAATGATTTCTGTAAAGAAAATATTCTTGAGGCTTTATGGATTTTTTCCCCTGACATAGATGTTAAAGTTCTTTCTTAAACAATTAAACAATTATGTGTTTTAGTTTCATTTTGTTTATATTTTCTGGAGTCAACAAGTTTAAAATTGACAATAAAGTTCGGAAGTAAGACATTGATTTTACTTAAAATTTGATACAAGATAACTAAGTGTAATTTAAAAAGGAATTTGCAGGTGGTTTTAAGATCCAAAATACCTTTTTTTAAACATTCTAGATAGTATAGTATGAGTGTTAAACAAAAAAATAGAAAGGCATTTTTTAATCTCATAAAGAATAATCAACTCGGAGATGGAATTTTTTTTGTATAATTTTCTGTTTGAAATACTATGGCTTTTAGGCTAGGAAATTCCATTCCAGTTCTGTTAATAATTATTTAGAAATTAAAAAAAATCAAGTAAAAAAAAAAATAGAAAAATTAAAATTTCTTGTTAATAATCTTATTTTTAATATTTTTACATAAAATTACAGGTCTAAGAAAAGAGTTTTTGAAGACAAATATAATGCTACCAATTTTTCAATGAAGAACTCAGACTGATTGAACCAATGAAAGAAATGTCTTTAAGAGATACATTCCTTAATAGTACATGCTGAAATGCAAAATAATAGAGATCAATTTTTAATATATTAAATCCTCTTATTTATTGTGATCTAAAAAAATAATCGTTTCTTTAATTGCAATTAGATTTAATTTGGAATAAAAGCATGAGGGGAGATCCAAAAATTAATTAAGTCAATGCAGGGCATAACTTAATTAATTTCTGAACTCCCCATGCTTTTATTTCAAGTTAAATCTAAAAATCCCAATCGGGGTCAAAGAAACAATTATTTTTTATTGCATTGCAAATAAATGCATTTAATATAAAAAAGTACCTCTGTTATTTTTAACTTTTTAGTATTGCCATAGTAAATAAAAATGTAAAACTATATTATATTTTAAATTGACTTAACACTTATAGCTGATATAAATATATATTGTAATGGTCTGGAAAATGGGGGTTAACCTGGAGTGATGGAATAACATAATCATTCCAAAATAAAAATAATGCAAAATTTAAAATATCAAATATAAAATCTAATATATAAATGAATATAAAAATTAATGAGCATGAGATCACTCCATCAGACCACTCTGAGAGATTAACACAGCTAACTAAATTAAGTATATGTATGTTAACTATAAGTTCACCAACATCACTCAAAAGTAACACTCATTCATCATCATGAATGATTAACAATACAAATAAATCAACAGTCAATCTGGGGCTGGATTTAAAATGAGTCTAATATGGACCAGGCTAATTATTTAGCCTTTGTCAGCTTGGGGAAGATTATTTAAATTTTAAGTTAAATGCACAAATTTAAGTGCTAATCCATCAGAATATATATAACAATAACAACAATAATGCTGGGATATTAAAACATAATCATCATCAATGTTCTATCCACTTACTACCATTAATGTACTGGCCAACTACAAACTTAATTTCTAAATATATATTAAAATAAATAAAATGTAGTACATGGACTTTAAAGAATATTACCTTCCACCAATCCAGGATCATCACCATTAACTGGATGTCCATAAACACTAAATATAATCTCCTTTTATATAACAGACCATTATGAATGAATCTAGCTCAAAGAATACAAGCTCTATAACTGTTATTATGAACAAGAGATACAATACAATATATTGTAACGATCCAGAGAAGGCGACTTCACGTAAACTGCACTACAGGGCGCCATCTAGGCATTTGAACCTAGAAAAATTTATAAAGTAGGCAGATACGTAAGTCAAAAAAAAAATTCTTTTTTTTTTTTTTAAATTTTGATTCCGGTCGTTAGCCCATGTCACTAGCTCAGTGGAATAGCAGATATTTAATAATATAATCTAAGAGTATATATAAAAAAAGAATAAAAGAAGCCACTGCCAGTAATTAACATACAAAAATTTATTTACGCACATATATATATAAGATTTAAAATTATTTTAGTATTAGTTTTACATTTTAACATTTAACATTATTTTTAACTTTACCTTAGATTTTAATTTACATTTTAATTTCTATTATATTATAAGTTTACATTTTAATTAAGTTCACACAGATAAATTTATGAAAGCTTGTTTATAATGTTGAATAAAGATCGGTTACATAGATTTCACGGTCAAAAACATTTCAAAATAAACATAAACGATCAAAATACAAAATTATTGATTACTGACAATTGCGGAGGGAATTTATACATAACCCAATAGTATTCACCATAAGATACTTGCATTGTCACCAATAACTTAAAAGACATCTGAATAAATACATTTTAGATACTCACCATAAGGTATCATTATTTATCGAATGTCTATATATTTTGATCAAATATGAAAACCCAAAACATACTTAACCGATAACTAATCCATGCAAGCATCTATAAACAACTTAAATTTCATGCATTTTTATTTAGGGTCAAGTATGAATAGACCACATAGATTTGCATTTGAAAATAAAATATTCTATCCCTATTTAACCTTAGGCTAAAATTCGCAGTCAAACTGGCATCAATTCATCTGATACATCGATGTATTCAATGTAATACGGAATATGGCAGCACCAAAAAGATTAAGAGAAGATATTGACTTTCATTAGATAGGAAGATTACTTCTATCCAACGAGAAGAACAATAAAAAAAAAACTCCATAGAAAGTAACTGCGCTCTGCGTCTTATAATTCCTTCCATAGGCAAAATGGGAGAGTGCGGCGTATGAAGCGATTCTGCCAGTAGCGAATCTCCGACTACATCTACTAACTACATCAATATATCCAATCCATTGACCCAATCTAATGACGACACAAATAACCTAAGATTACCCTCCCCTAATATAACTTTACAAATCTATACAGCCATTCACGCCCGATTTAAGTTTAACATTTATATAATTAATTTAACGAAAAACAAAAAAAATCATGATAAAAACTTAAAGAACAAAAAATAAATAAATGGAAATGATTTTAAATAAATAAATAACAAATACATCAAATAACATTATTAATGAAGAATTTAGTTTGGTCAGATAGGATTCTATTGCATTATTTACTAAAAAGTTTTAAAATTTAGAGTTCTTATTGTTTCAAGTGAATATAAAGTTCTTACGATTTTTAAAACGTCCAACTTTATCCGTTGATTGCCATGAACGTGAATTCCCACGCCGTCCTAAAGAGGTTAATGTTCTGAAGGCCGATTTATTTATCCATCCGGAGATTTTTGCTTTAACTAGTCCTCAATGTATAAAACGATAGTTCATTTTTCTTTCTTTCCTAGCAAAACTGAAGGGATTGAATCGTGCGTCTTTTTTCAATCCCTTCTCCTTCACTTCCGCACTAACACATATCTCTCACATCGTAATAAATCATTAACTCTAATAATTTTCAACCTTGTTCTTTTATATTCATTTGAAGGATTGCATTTACATTATGTCATCGATGCGATGATCCTTTTCGTTGAGGTCCGATTTCCCAATGGATTTATTTCATTTGCTAAAAGTTTCTATTGTTTTCCTATCTGACCGATGTTTTTACATTTAGATGCCCAAGGCTGGTTTACATTTAACTAATTAACAATCATTTCCATTTCTGATTAATTTCTGTGTTTTTCAAGATTAAAGATATATTTTTATCTCTAAATCTTTTTAAGTTTTTGTTTTTAAAATACCTTTTCTATTTTTAATACAGTTTTATTTTAATAATTTTTTTTATCTGTGCGATTTAATATATATGAGTTTAAGATGATATTTAGTTTCAATTTTTAATTCTTAAAGAAAATTTTTAAATGCGAACTTTTTAATTTACTTTCCTGTTTAATAAATATAAAAAAAAACAATGTAATGAACGTCTGTGCTCGTTACATATCAGTAAAGTTGCTTAAAAAAATGATCAAAAAAAAAAAATTTACTTAGGGTTAGTAATTACGGTACACGATTAACAAAATTTACAAAAGATTTGGTTAGTATAAAGACTATATACAAAAAGAAAAAGAAAATGTTGACTATCGCCTACCTAAGGACCATTTATGTTTACACCCCTCCCCACAAGAGTTCTATTTTATTTTATACATTTTATTTTTACTCACAGCATGACAAGCAAGTTATTTTATAAATTATTTATTTAAGAAGGTTGCCTTGAAGTAAATATATTTTGAAAGATAATGGATTTATACGTGTATATTTGCAGAACAATTATAAATACCCGATTACACTGAAGTAAATTCCCAACGGTACTCTCCGTAAGGTACCACATTTACCATCATAAACTTGCGTGGCTGTGCGCTCCTATACACATTAAAGCATAATTTATATTAACAACAAAATATCAATCACAACCTTTTGACTTTCTTTTTAACGAAATACCGTTTAAAATTATTTATACTTTCTAGTGTTTAAATATATGTGCTATTTTACTCTGGCAGTGCTTTTATAAGATTTAAAGTATACGATTATATGTAAACAGATAAAAATATTTCATTTTGATAAAATTTGCTCAGGGTATATGTGGTTTATTAAAGATCGGCCCCAGATTGGGAAAGCCAGTTGTAACGATCTGGAGAAGGCGACTTCACATAAACTGCACTACAGGGCGCCATCTAGGCATTTGAACCTAGAAAAATTTATAAAGTAGGCAGATACGTAAGTCAAAAAAATAAAATTCTTTTTTTTTTTTTTTTAAATTTTGATTCCGGTCATTAGCCCATGTCACTAGCTCAGTGGAATAGCAGAGATTTAATAATATAATCTAAGAGTATATATAAAAAAAAGAATAAAATAAGCCACTGCCAGTAATTAACATACAAAAATTTATTTACGCACATATATATATAAGATTTAAAATTATTTTAGTATTAGTTTTACATTTTAACATTTAACATTATTTTTAACTTTACCTTAGATTTTAATTTACATTTTAATTTTTATTATATTATAAGTTTACATTTTAATTAAGTTCGCATAGATAAATTTATGAAAGCTTGTTTATAATGTTGAATATAGATCGGTTACATAGATTTCACGATCAAAAACATTTCAAAATAAACATAAACGATCAAAATACAAAATTATTGATTACTGACAATTGCGGAGGGAATTTATACGTAACCCAATAGTATTCACCATAAGATACTTTCATTGTCACCAATAACTTAAAAGACATCCGAATAAATACATTTTAGATACTCACCGTAAGGTATCATTATTTATCGAATGTCTATATATTTTGATCAAATATGAAAACCCAAAACATACTTAACCGATAACTAATCCATGCAAGCGTCTATAAACAACTTAAATTTAATGCATTTTTATTTAGGGTCAAGTATGAATAGACCACATAGATTTGCATTTGAAAATAAAATATTCTATCCCTATTTAACCTTAGGCTAAAATTCGCAGTCAAACTGGCATCAATTCATCTGATACATCGATGTATTCAATGTAATACGGAATACGGCAGCACCAAAAAGATTAAGAGAAGATATTGACTTTCATTAGATAGGAATATTACTTCTATCCAACGAGAAGAACAATAAAAAAAAAACTCCATAGAAAGTAACTGCGCTCTGCGTCTTATAATTCCTTCCATAGGCAAAACAGGAGAGTGTGGCGTATGAAGCGATTCTGCCAGTAGCGAATCTCCGACTACATCTACTAACTACATCAATATATCCAATCCATTGACCCAATCTAACAACGACCCAAATAACCTAAGATTACCCTCCCCTAATATAACTTTACAAATCTATACAGCCATTCACGCCCGACTTAAGTTTAACATTTATATAATTAATTTAACGAAAAACAAAAAAAATCATGATAAAAACTTAAAGAACAAAAAATAAATAAATGGAAATGATTTTAAATAAATAACTAACAAATACATCAAATAACATTATTAATGAAGAATTTAGTTTGGTCAGATAGGATTCTATTGCATTATTTACTAAAAAGTTTTAAAATTTAGAGTTCTTATTGTTTCAAGTGAATATAAAGTTCTTACGATTTTTAAAACGTCCAACTTTATCCATTGCTTGCCATGAACATGAATTCCCACGCCGTCCTAAAGAGGTTAATGTTCTGAAGGCCGATTTATTTATCCATCCGGAGATTTTTGCTTTAACTAGTCCTCAATGTATAAAACGATAGTTCATTTCTCTTTCTTTCTTAGCAAAACTGAAGGGATTGAATCGTGCATCGTTTTTCAATCCCTTCTCCTTCACTTCCGCACTAACACATATCTCTCACATCGTAATAAATCATTAACTCTAATAATTTTCAACCTTGTTCTTTTATATTCATTTGAAGGATTGCATTTACATTACGTCATCGATGCGATGATCCTTTTCGTTGAGGTCCGATTTCCCAATGGATTTATTTCATTTGCTAAAAGTTTCTATTGTTTTCATATCTGACCGATGTTTTTACATTTAGATGCCTAAGGCTGGTTTACATTTAACTAATTAACAATCATTTCCATTTCTGATTAATTTCTGTGTTTTTCAAGATTAAATATATATTTTTATCTCTAAATCTTTTTAAGTTTTTGTTTTTAAAATACCTTTTCTATTTTTAATACAGTTTTATTTTAATAATTTTTTTTATCTGTGCGATTTAATATATATGAGTTTAAGATGATATTTAGTTTCAATTTTTAATTCTTAAAGAAAATTTTTAAATGCAAACTTTTTAATTTACTTTCCTGTTTAATAAATATAAAAAAACAACAATGTAATGAACGTCTGTGCTCGTTACAATATAATAATTACATTTTTGGATTGAGTAAGTCACTAGAATAATTTTAACAATGAAATATTAATTTATTAACAGCAATAAAGAAATGAAATTAAGGTCTATAAAATATGGGTATACATATATAAATCAAGCCTTCTGGTTTTTATTAATATAGAAAAAATATGTTATCACATTGTGATTTACATATATGTTCCAATAGCTTTACATAAAACACCTACATATCAGTGCACAGATATAAGGTATAATATAAAATGAACATTTGTATTGTCACATAACAAAAGAGAAAGATTAATTTTAACATATATATGTCTACCTGATATACATTGATATGAGAACACAGACATGCATACTATTTATGAACATATTTGAATTATCATATAATAAAAATGATTAATTTTTATATATATGCATCTACTTGATGCATGCATATATGTATACAGATGTGTAGTATAATTTATGAACATTTGAATTGTCATAATGTAATAAAAATGAGTTATCATATTTTGATTTACAAATACCTGCAATGGGTTTACATAAAACACATACATATCAGTACACAGACATGCAGTATAATAATTTATTAACATATTTGAATTGTCATAACTTATAAATGAAATTATTTCTTTTATAATACAAAATGACCAATTTAACATATATGTGTGCATGAAAATGTATGTGGACACTGAGATTTATATGTCATATTTTAATTTATCAAAATAATAAAATTATTAAAAATATTATATTTTTCATAATTAATTCCATGTTGAAATATACATAAAATTTATAAGTGTTTTCTTTATTTTTTTTCGTTTTTTTTTTTTTTAAAAAAAAAAATATCAATCTTTGACAGGTTATTGTTGATTAATTATAAACATCTTTCAAAAAAAAATACTCCAGCAATTTTTTTTGCTTTTCAATCTAGAAATAGTTTTGGAATCTATGAATCAATTCTTTACTTTTAGATTTTTAATTCAAGCAAAAATTATTTACTTGTATTTTTAAATTATAAATTTTGAATGTCATTTAAAATAATATTGTTCTCTCTATATATCACTATATATATATATTTATTTGTGCTTCAATGCATATAGATATTTCAGCATATGTATAAACTAATTCTTCAGCAAGCTGATGAATTCTTTTAATAAGCTTGTCCCTTTTAAAACAGTAGACTGGCTTATTGTCATCATTGGTAAAGATATATTCCAGATATTCTGGCCTGCAGTGAACTCCTTTCAGTCTCTATCATTTGATAGACTTCTAAGCCCATCATCTAGTACACATTATATACAGGCTAATGAACACAGAAAGCTGATCCTATCCTCCATGTGAGTCAAAACTCCACCAATGTTGTACTAGAAAAAGCTGGATCCACTATCCTTGCCTACAGTTATTTCTTTGTGGTATTTTTTTGTCTTAATCTAGACAACTCTAAAAACTCCCAAGAATCACCATCTAATCCTTTTCTCAATCTTTTTATAGTCATGGTATGGAAAAATACAATAGTTAAAAATGTTTTTCCTATATTGATTGAAAAAAGTTAATGACTCTTTTCAATTCACTTATACAAGCATTACTTAAAAAAAGATTTTTTTAAAAAAGATGGTGGAATTTTATAATTAACAGGATATCTATCGTAACATAAAAACATGCTTGTTTTAATTTTAAAACCAGAATTAATAAAATATTAATTAGACCTTTCTTTAAATGTTGAATTCAAAAAAAAAATTAATTCAAAATTATTTACTTATTACTGTTATTCCAGTGTACTATAGAAAATATCTACAACATAAATTTGACTGTGTTTGTTTTTACTTGATTCAACTTTATATATATATATTATGCCATGAAACCCTTAACAGTTTTAATATTTATACACACACACACATATATATATATATGCATAAGACATATTTTGCAGGTTCATCCATGTTAAAAAATTTAAATATTGATATACTGAAGTTGCGACTTGATCACACAAGTCATCTACTAGATGATAAAATGTAGAAAGATAGTTTGCGACTTGATCACACAAGTCATCTACTAGATGATAAAATGTAGAAAGATAGTTGTAGAGGTGCTACAATCACTGATTTGAAAAAAACATTAAAGTTCCACCAATAGCAAAAATGTTAAATTAAGAATGTTTTTTAAAAAAATCTTTTCAAATAGGAGGAAGTTTGCATAAATCATGTTGCTTATTGATACAATCTGGCATTTTAAGTATCTCAATGGCTTCTCTAATTTTGCACTGGTAAAGATTATCACATCTGGATATGATCCTGGTATTAGAAAAATCCATATCCATATGTCATAATCTCTACCAGTGCAAAATTAGAGAAGCCATTGGAATACTTATAAGGCCAGATTGTATCAACAAGTGAGATACATGCAAACTTCCTCCTATTTGGAAAGATTTAAAAAAAAAATTCTTAATTTAACATTTTTGCTATTGATGGAACTTTAACATTTTTTTTCAAATCAATGATTGTAACACCTCTATAACCATCTTTCCACCTTTTATCACCAGTAGATGACTTGTGTGATCAAGTTGAAACATCAGTTTATCAATATTTAAAATTTTTAACATGGATGAACCTGCAAAATATGTCTTTGCTATATGCAACCCGTGAAAATCTTCATATCAACATATATATATATATATATCATTGATATTTCTGTTATAAGTTAATATATATACCCTTTATGATATATATATATAATTTTCTGTTGAAAATTGTTTGACATTTTTTCTTATTTGATAAAAACTAAAAAATTTTTTAAAAAAAGCTTAAAAAACTATATTGTAAAACTAATTTTCTTATTTTAACTTAAATTAAACCCAAAAAGTCATGTGCATTACTTCAACATTTTGAATTTCTAAGAAGGATTTTTAAATTTGATATCAATATATTCAAAATTGTCTTGCATTCTGTTTCATATTTAAAAAATTAGGTTACCTACCTAAAATATTAAAGTCCCATATTGCTTTGCATGCTATTTCTCACAAATGTACCAAATTTGAACCAATTCTATTGAATATAAATCTATTAAACTCCAATTTTAAAATTGCATTCCAACTGAAATATAAAGTAATTACAAAAGTTAAAAAGCAAATATACAAACAAACAGATATTACAACTTAAATAAAAGCATTTACAAAAACAATTTAAAATCTCTGAAAAATTGCCTTTATTATATGTTGAAATGGTCAGTTTCATCCATCTGCCCATTTCACTTATTTTACCCACCCATCCATCCATATGCCAGGTTTAAAACCTCTCAGAGTACCCATTTAAATAACATTAAATTACTATATATGCAGAATCACATATATATGCGAGCAGTATGTCTGTAATTTATAGATTACAGATATGTATCCATTTTATAAATAGTTCTACTTTAAAAAATATTTTAGTTTAAATTATTGTTATGTTATTGATATATAATACCAATATGTATATTCATTTTATAAATATTTTTAGTTTAAGAAATATTTTAGTTAAATTATTTAGCCAATTTTATTGACATATTATTGAAATCGCATATGTATATTTCCTGTTATTCTGCACGTATGGTTATAAAATTAGTCTTCTACTAATTATGAAAGTAACTTTGTCAAAATAACATTTTGATTTTTGTAAATAATTTTTAAAGTAGGTCACACATTGGTCCTAAAATAGCGTGGACTTGATTTGTAAATATAAAATGTTAATAACAAAATAGGCAGGAAAAACAAAATTTAAATTACTTGTTATAATTAAAAATGTTTTTCTAAAATAAATAAATGTTTTTCTACTGGTTGGTATTATTAAATATGTTTTGCTAAAATAAATAAATGGACTTTTCAGCTACATACAAGCTCTTAAAAATTAACAGGTGGCCAGAGTTTGAAGAGTATAAATACTTAAAGTTTTGTTGCCAAGAAATGGATCATATATATAATAAGTGAGTTGTAAGCAGAACCTACGCCCATTTTATCTTCAAAATGATCGAATAGAATGGCAATAAATCATCCCTCTCCTTGACCAAGGATGAAGAAGAACTTTGGTCCGATAAAATATAATGCTGCACACCAGAGAAGCAGCCCATAGAAAATCCCTGTTAACTTTAAATCATCGTCAAAAGTGTCAACTTAATATCCTCCCAAGTGCTCCAGAATTAACTGCAATAAAAACAACTGAAGGGTAAATTTTCTTTCAGAGCTCTGTTTATAAACTGTGACTTTTGATTCTTTCTTTTAAAAGCTAGCTATTTATTAAATCTGCCTTTCCCAAACACCTTTAGTAAAATCTACAAAGAAGATTGTTAAATGCTAAATCTTGCCTGATTGTAAAACTTGAATTTTCTTTTAAAATGTAAAACTCTAATAATCTATTTTAAATGTATAATTTTCTGCAGTCTTTTTATGCGTATTTCTAATCTATTCAATTTATTCTATGTTTTTATCATTTTAATATTATATGTATTTAATATGCCAAATGACTCGAAACTGCAAGTATTTATAAATATAATTTTAGTTTATTGATCTGCGAAGATAATTTCAAATCTTCACTATAATAAATATTAAATAATTGAATTATTATTTTTCATTCTCACTCACTGTTTCGAGATCATATTATTATTTTACTGATTAATTTTTGGGTATTAATATTACAATAATCAGTTATCTAGTTAAAATTGTAGTTTGCTTAATTCTAGTTATGAATTATAACTATTTATATATGTAACTCCTACATCATAGAAACTAGCTAGAGACATATTCTCAAAGCATATTTTAATGTTTTATTCATAATTACCCCGCAAATATGCTTTGTCTTCCCTAGATTTATATATGTTGAGATTCAGGTGGTAATATTAAACTAGGTTACTAATTAATTTAGTCCCTAAATAGTAAATTTGAAATACTAAATTTGAGAACTGGATTGTATAGATATGAAAATAGACGCTATCTAATTTTAAGGCATGCTTTTTTTTTTTTAAGTGTCATAGCATCGGCCGGGACGCGAACCCACAACCCGGGCAACTGCCTGCAAATGCAAGGCAGTCACGCTGATTTCTCGACCACCAATGCAAGACAAGGCATGCTTTTTAAATTTGTGTATTTGTATTATATATATGTATAAGTTGCGGATGTGTCCTTACAAAGTACACAATGTACACTTATTTGCTTGCTGCATGATTATTGATGAGTTGCTGGTGGAGGCCACTCTCATCCCCTTTAGTTCAGGTAAAGCACATACTTTTAGAACTAGGGCACAAGGACCTAGATTATTCATAAAGCTTATCCAACTCCCTGAACTACTAATGTTCCTATTTGTAGCAAGTTGAGTGGTTTTAGGGCAAACCGAGTCTTTGAGACTGAAGCCCATGAATAATGACCCATTCGCACCTTTTAGCTTAATTAATATTTTAATATGTGCCATAGAATATATAGGTAAACCTATCATAAACCAGTTTTCTCTCCTTTTATATTAAATGCTTATCTAGTATTAGTGTATATCCTAATCTGGTTAACACGCTAACCTGTGTATCTCTGAGCCTAATTATGTGCTCGATTCAACTTTGTATAGATAGACACCACAGGAGTGCTATTAAGTTAGTTATATAACTTTGGCTATCAAGTTCTGTATGGTCTAGCAGACTACAAAAGGGCTAGAAATTTGGCATATTAATATAGGCATAAACTCCAATACCACACTACACTTATTAAACATTTGTAATGAGATCCGTAACATTAATCTCATTAGTTATATAATGCCTGCGAGCATAATATCTCACGTTCCCATCATATAGTTTTGTACATTTTGATTTATTATTTGTTATTGTTTTATTAAATTAAATTAATATTTAAAATATAACTCGTTTCATAATTTTATTGTCCGTGAGTTCATTTTATCAAGCTCTAGATTTTATTTACACATACATCATTATATCTATAGGTAGATCATTATATTATGTTTTATAAGCAATCATTGATATTTTAATTAATCACCTAGTCATATGTGTGTATATCTGACCAAATCAGTGCTCAATTAGTTAATTTACGAGTCTTATTGTTCCACCCTGAGTGACCACCAGACCGAGGTTAAATTAAATGTCTGTGTAAGTTGAGAAGTGTAATTCATAGGGTAATAGATCATTGAGCAGAGGTGAAAGGATTGAATGTTGGTCGGATTCCAGATCCCAGCATCCGGATTTGACCAGCTTTAGTGTATTTTGCCTGTATTCTAGATTTTGTTACGTGGAGGGACAATTCTTACCATTACAATGTCTATTAAATTATATCTTTTTTTTAATTTTTCAGTTACAATCTAGAAATTGTTAAACATAAAAATAGAGAGGTTGCAATCAAAAAAAAATTACAATGGAAGTTGATTGTAATAGAGAGGTTCCTTTAATAGTAGGTGTTGAAATGTAAAAAAAAACAATTAAAAATATTGCAGATTCTTTTTTCTTATATGTATATAATAAAACATTAGCAGACTTTGAATCTCCCTTCAGTCATCCACTCCATCTTATACAACTAATATATATAACCATATACATGTAAGAAGATAAATGAATTCCAATATACATATTTCATGCTGAACCAGCACTTGTAAGTTAGTCCAGATCATCATCTCCCACACACATATATAATCAGTGCTCAGTTTATATTAAGATAGCAAATCATCAAACTTTAATGGACAGGACTCAACCGTTATCATTTTCAACTCTTCAGCCATCCATATCACTGAAAATCTAATGATGGCATGTTCAAAACCCTGGTTTGTCAATTTTGTTGTCATACCAATATTGATTGTAAATCATTCTTATCCCTCATATGTAGGACTGTAAGACCATTTATCATTTCCACAGGTATGTGCTCATGTGTATCGGTTGTATAAGATGGAATGAATGACTAAAGGGAGCTTGAAAGTCTGGGTTGAAATCCTTTATATTTGCATCTGGCTTAAGTATATGTATTATACTTGTATTTAAATATTAATTATTATTTATTTATTTATATTTAGTTAACAATCTAAAAATAATCGAACAAAGAAATATAAAAATATAAATCTCATGGTTAAAAAAATTGCAGCAGCTATCACACATATCTAAGAAATATATTCATTGAAAGTATGTACTGAAATACTAACAATTACACTGAAAATTTGCCTTAATTATATTTATATAAAATCAATGATTTGTTAAAATTTATTTTCAGTTACAATCTAGAAATTATTTTCATAACTACATGATTATTAATTTGGATATTGTGATATCTCTCAGATACAATTTATTATAAATATCACAATCCTTATGAAACACTTGCTACAACCAAACTGATACCTTAAATATTATGCTTTAATATTAATCCCATATAAATACACAATTAGGTATGACTTTAACACAAGCATTTGATATATGTGCCAGTATTTAAGAAAAAGGTTTGCTTGCATCTCTCAGATCATCTGTGATTGGTGGATTTAAGATTTTCCACAAATTTTCATGCATTTCCTTGATCATTAACCTCTTGATTGTAAATGAAAATTAGAGAATTAATCTCCTTAATTTGAATAAAAAATATTTTGTTCATTTTATTTATTATTTTATAAGTAGTAAATGTTTTAAAATCCTTTAGTCATCTCTCCAATGAAAACGATATTAAGATTTTTATATTAAGTGAACTCTTTATTTTTCTGATTTTCATTTGTAACCATGTTTTTTCCAAATTTCATATAATTCAATAATGTTCTTTCTACAAATTATAAATAGGTTTCTGTGGATGATTGATTTGGACCATTCTTACTAAGATGGAGTCATCAATCTGAGACTGGCTTGGATTTTGAAATGCTATCTTATTCTTTTACTTCACAGAAAAATTAATTTTTGAAAAGCCTTCTTCCTTCTTCTTATGTTTTATTTGTATGAATTTTTCCCAGAATTACTGGTGTAAATTTATATATCAATAAGGAGCTATAATATCTATAATTCAAATGTGTTGAGATAAAATTACTTGATTGATTTTGGATACAATTAATATAATTAATAACTTGCTTATTTTATTTATCCAACTCAGTATATTATATTTTAAATAAACTCCAAATGATCTGCTTAACTCTAGCATAAATCTGACATGTGATTTAAATTTAAGATTTCTGATAGAAATAAAAAAAATTTTTTTTTACTCTATCCAGTTTTTCCCAACAGGTAAAAAGACTGTGGAATGACAAGTAAGATAGACTTAGATATTCTGAAATGGAAGGGTAAGAATATGATATTTAAAATTACTTAGTTTATCAAACAAACTTTCAGATATATACAATAAAGCTGAAATATAAATGCCTTCAATATTAATAGTCATGTCTTGACAACTATGTGAAGATTGATAGTTTAAAGAAGAAATCAAATTTAAATGTATATAATTACTTCATTTCTCTTCAAATCTTAACAGTAAGAACATCTAAATGAGGTTCTAATTAATATAAGGGCCTTGCTTTGGTTATAAAATTGGATGTTTTAGTATGTGTATCCTGGGATATACCAGCAAGATAATTTCTGGGTATAATTTAAAACCTTATCCCTTTTAGCTTTTTGACAATTATTATTGCTTTTTTTACATATGTATGAAATAATTTATTCACAATTTGTAATGATATTTTATACTTTCAGAAACCAGGAGAATACTTCATTGACAGGTTATAAATAATTTTAAAGATATAATATCTTTAGCTGTCCCATTTAATTTGGAATGGGATATCTGAATTAAATTCACTTGTTTCTAGTAGTCCCATTTAATCTATCTTCTTAATATTTTAATTAGTAGTGATTAAAATTTGCTTTGTATTGAGATAAATTATTTCTAATAATGTGTATTATTGAGATTCAGAAATCAAAAAGTATACAAAATTTTGTGTTTTGACATTTTTTCCCTAAAAAATCATGTGTAATTATTGCTACTAGGATTAAATTTTTCTTGGGTTATTTTGTAGTGAATACTATATTGGTGGTTCTCAATTCTAAAAATTTTCATTAAAGCATGAATATATTCATCATAGGTTTGCAGTTATAAAGTCTTCCACCAATCAGTCTTGGGATAATCCATAAAAATAGTTATTGACCATGGTGATTTTTAGATAATCACTTTTCTATATTTTTTGCTCAATGAATTTAGAAATATTGGAATTAGTACTATATTGATTATTAAAGAAAGTATTAATCTAATGGCTTTTTTAAGAACCACTTTCAGCATCCTAAATCAACAGCAGAATTTTTTTTTAGTTAGTTAAGCAAAAGTTTTTGCTGTTCCTGAGAAATCAATAATTCTACTCTCATAGATAAAATACTAACTTCTATTGTGGTGCTGTAAAGAATGACTTCTTTATTATCAATTCTTTGATTGTGTTATTTAAATCAGAATTATTATTTAAGATTTCTTTCTCATGGAATATTCATTATTTTTTTTTATAATAATCTCATTCTTCTTCAACATATAAATTTTCTTATTTGATTTGATAAAAGCTGCATCTCCTCATTGAAACTTTGTTTACAATTATGTAGATTTTGACAAAGTAGAAACCCATTTTTTGCATATTTTACTTTTTTTCAGTAATGTATTCTTCTTAGGTATAATATTATATTTAAAAATAGATTTATTAATTTTCTCTAGTTTATTATTGCTGAACTTGTTTAACACTTTTAATGATTGAAATCACAAATTGGCACATCTGATCTTTAATTTTATTTTGAAAATTTATTAAGTTTATCCTGGATTATAATTTGAAAACTATCAATATTGCACAATAACTTTTGTTCCAAGACATTGACACTCTTTTCTATTTTAGTAACTTTACCATTGAAAGTATTGTTTATTTTCTGAATTTTTTTTATAATAATTATACTACTATTGATAATTCTCTTCATATGATTATCTTCTGGTGAAGACTATTGTTAACATTCTTAATTTTGTCTAGGAGATTCATACTACTACTTCTCATTTAATTGTAGAAAGTTTTAAAAAGCTTTATTTTCATTTTGAAAGATTTTATATTCTGCAATCATTTTCTTTTGGATGGCTTTCTTTATTTCTTGAATGACTCTATATTCATTTTAGAAAGCTATATATCCATTTTAAGAAATCTCTAATTCTTGTATTTTCTTATTAATTTTAGATAGTTTTTTATTGTATAGCCTAGAGTAAGTATCCCAAATTTATCTCCCCAGTCATAATCTTAGTTATGGGATTGCAAGCAATTTCTGGTTTTGCATTCTCAAATAATCAATCATCATTATCTTCTTCCATAACTATACTAGCTTTTAATAATATATCCTAACTAAGAACAACAATATTAATTATAAAATAATTTATATTTTATGAGATGCTAAGGTCTATGCATTACATAAAGACCAGCATTTGCCAACAAAATATTACTCAAACGAAAAAAGATTATTAATAACACTGTTGATATTGTAATTATTGCCTATTTATTCCACATCTTAGCTTGCATTTTTCTTATTCTTTTATTTTTAAAAAAACAAAAGCAAAACTTATTTTAATAATAATAAATATGCTTAATCATCTACAGATTTCATCACTAACGTAGATTTTAGATCCCATTGCAAAATTAACAAAAATATCAAAAGAATTATAACATAAATGCTACTTTTCATTAGGAAATCAAGTTATTTAAGTATTTAAGGAGACCTGAACAGTTAATAGAAAATTTACACGGGGACTTCAGATCACTTAGTTCTAGAAACACGTTTAAACATGGTGGATAATTAATTTTGATTAAAAATAAATTATGGTTTTTAAAAAAATCCTAAGCGGTAATAAAGCAACATGTATTAAAGAGAATAATAGAAATTGTTTTGTTTTATTAAATAAAAATGTACTTAAGAAATATTTACATAAATGTCTTTGTTAAAGTTCAATAAGTTGGATAATTATAATATAATAGGTAACAAAGATATATTCTTAAGAAATATCGTTATAAATTATATAAGAGAAATTAATACTTGTGTATGTATCCATGTAGTTTTATATTACCAAAGTTATTTGGGAAACCACTAAACATAACAGAAGAGTTTAGCCTCTGTTATTTGTGAATATTAGAAGGCATAAAGAGAATTATTCTTTAAAAATAGTGATTGACTTTGAAAATCCGTATTAGGATAAAGATTAAAGTATATAATCCAATCATTAAAAGATAAATTAAATTTTGAAAAAAAAATGCAAATAAGTATTTGTTTGTTCATTTTATTAAGAAAACAATAGTTCTGAATGAATATAGAATGACAACATTGAATGTAACCGAATATATGGGTCAATTAACAAAAAATAATTAATAAAAATAATTGATGAATTATTACTTAATAAAATAATTATTAAATACAAATAGAATATTACTGCAACATCTAAAGGCAATATATAAAAAATATAATCTGTAGGATTGATTATAAAGGTGTGTGTATATAAGATATGCAGATTATATTTTTGAGTGTATTCCACAGAATGGCATTCATAATAAGTATGAAGGATTAAATAAAATAATATGAACTGAGATGATGAAATTTATTATTTAGGTGAAATATAAATGAATTAATAGTAAGGGATATGATAATGTGATGCCTGAATTGCTAGAGTCATATAAATATTCTGAATGGAGAGCTTTTTTGCATCAAATAATTTATGCATGTTTGAATCCATTAAAATAGAGAATTTGGAAATTTGCATTTATAATAGGCTAAAAGTTGGTTTTAATAAATCTAATGTATATAAATACATAGATAAGTTTAAAATAAATAATACATATAAGAATGAAAAAAATTGGAAATGATAAGAATGTATATTGTTACTATATGTTCCAAGCATTAGAAATAAAATTGAAGTAGTATGTACACAGAAGTTCAATGTAGGCTTTAAGATCTCTATGAATTTAAATAGATCATTCTATAAAAGAGAATATAAATCTGGTAAGTTGGACTGAACTAGTGTTATATATGCCATGGGATGTAGCCAATTAGATGGGCTATATGTATACTATAGGAAAACTAAAACAAATTAAAAAACAAGTAGACAAATTTTACTTATGTACAGAAAAACATGGATTTAATTCAGATATTATTGAAAGGATTAAAAAATATATGGAAAGAGAAAAATCAAGGAAGCTAGGTTTCTTGTGCTAAATGAACATGTGATCAATTAGAGAACTTATAGTCTTCAAAAAAGTTTTTTTTTTTAAAAAAAAAGTATTATTTAAGCATAAAATATTGCTGTCTTGATAACCATGAGGGTGATGCCAACATGATGAAAGAATACTAGATTTCTAAAACTAATATTAAGATATAATTTTAATTCAAAATCAGATAAAATAACTAGACAATGGAACACTATGCTGAAATGATCACATTGGATCATTACTGGTAATAGTTTTACTATTGATCATCATTTCTTATTTAAACATTTGCATTTTAGAGCTGTATAAACTTTAGACCTTTTACATTATGTATTACTTACATAAAAAGAAATACTAGATCAGAGTTTAAATATATTTCTTAAATTATTAGCACTAAGTATACTTTTATTTGACGATGTATCATATTCAGGTTATTCTACTGAAAACCTCATTTTCTGCTGAATTGAATACTATTTGTTCTCTGATTCATTACATTTTTATTTTCTGTTATGAATTGCCTCTTTGGTTTTTCGTTTGTAAAACAGTATGAATTAGTGGTATCTGTTTTTGGCTGTGATTTTTTTATACATTAGAGAAAGCTACATCATTCTTGTTTTAAGGTTAGCCTTGGTCTCACCATAGTAGATATATGGGCATTTGATTTCACTCTACAGCATATGCCATATTTCAATACAGTTTTTTATTCTTTATGTTGTTAATAAATTTGTTTAAATTAATGGGTATTCTAAATCCCACATTAAATTTATTTAAGCATTATATGTGTATATTTATACAAAATGAGTATTTAGCTATTATTAGCTAGAGTGTAATCTAAACTGGTTGATGAGTATTGTGCACTGATTGTATGATTGCAATATCATTCACATATCATTACTGCTAAAATTGTAATATTTCTAATGGGTTCAGAACTCATGATATATTTTTATCTATACATATGCGCATGTATTATTTTGGTGCAGAAGAATATTTATGTAATATGTTATTATATACGTATTATTAATAAACACATTTTTTTCTTTTACATATTTTTTTTTTAAGTGTCATAGCATCGGCCAGGATGCGAACCCGCAACCCGGGCAACTTCTTGCAAGTGCAAGGCAGTCGCGCTGACCTCTCGACCACCAATACACATTGGTATTACTATTTTATATAATATCAAACAATTGATAGATTTTTTTTATTAAGTTGATTTTTTTTTCTTAGCTCTTCGCAAATGTCTACTACTGTGGATGAGGCTAAATACATGGAATTAATATTTTTATTCTAATATTAAAAGTTTCCTTCAACCTGCTCGATTCATTTTGACAACCCGTTTTGAAATGATCCAGCTCGGATTTTTTTTTGATTGACAATTTATTAGTGTGGTTTTATTTAGGGACTTATTAGACAAGCAAACAAAATGGCGAGGGATAGAAAATGTGACAGAATGTATAATAACTTTAATTATGTTTACATGATCGATATGTCGCATCCATCTAAGCCGGACGGCTTTGTGTTTAACACTACTGCTTATTAACTAGATACAATGGGTTTGTGTTGGACTGCTGTTACGCAAAATAATTAGATAATTTTGAAGCGTTTTATGACAGCGAAAGATGAGCTGCTATTCAATTGAGGCGTGAAAAATAAACGATGCTTATTAGAGAATAATTTAAAAGCAGAATAAAAATAATATGTTTTCCCATCAAATTATGCATTAATAATTTTAGCATAATGTATAATCTTATAACTTAGAAATATTTATTATAAAAATGAAAACGTGTAGGAAATTTATGCCAAATAAAAATCATTAATGCTTATATTAAAGCAATATATCAACTTATTGACCTTTTTTTTTGTATTAAAAAAGACAGTAAATTTTTAAATTTCTTTATTATTTAAAAGTTATGTACATATAGTGTCTTAAAATAAATAAAATCTTCCAAACTGAAATAAAAGTACTATACCAAAATATATTTGTAATATTAAATATTCTACTTACAGAATTGAGATACAAAACAAATTTAGGACAAAGATATTGATTATTATCGTTTTAATTCCTTATTTATTTATACGTATAACTAAATGATAGTCGCCATATTTTATCAATACAATTAAAATTGTTGGGGGAGGGGTTGCTGATAATATAAAAGTATTGTATTCGCAAAAACCGAAAAAGAGCTAAACAAAGTATGTTAGCTAATTTGTAGAAACTTGTAGTAAGTTTGAGATAAAACAAACACTTCTAAAGTTTAAAATAAAAGACATAATTGCTAGATTATTAATTTATTAAAAGAACAAGTTATTGCTTTTAAAAGTATCTGAAAAATTGATTTTGATTAAAATAGCGAAAAAAATTGAGAGATTTGCAATGGCTAAGAAATATAACAAAATTAAAAAAAAACAGATAATCTTGAATTTAACATTGATAGCCAGAGTTGTTTTAAATTTTAATTTTTTTATAATTGTGATAAATCAGTAAACATTTTGTGGGTAATGAAAGAGGCAATTTTTTTCTTTTGAATTACAATCGTTATAAAACTGAGTAAAATTTTTATTTATATTACACGATTACATAATTTTAAAAAAGGAGAGAAAATTGAAAACCTATATGAAATTGAATTTGAGTAAATAGAAAAGATAAGTTGAAAAGGTTAATAATGATCAAGTGTGAAAGAAAGAAAATTAAAATAAATATTTGTAATGAAAATTATAAAGGAACGGAGAAACTGGACAAGGCATATATTTTACTCTTCATAAAATAAAATGAAGCTATATTGCAGAAGAAAAATGTTGAATAATAATCTTGGAGAAGGTTAGTAGATCCATGGTGAAATCTGTCTTTTGATAAATTATAGTGATGATGAAATTTGAAATAGTTTTGCGAATCGCATGCAATCTTTGGTTTTTAATCAGTTTTAAATTTAAAAAATATACATCATTTATTAATTAAACTAATTTGGATAATTATATACACAATCCTAAATTATAGATAAAAAATAATGCACAGATAATATCACTCAACTTTTTTTTCTTTTCTGAAGAAAAAAAAATTATGATTTTAATTGACATCTCAATCAAATATCATCGAGCATCTTCAGAATTTACTATAAAAAAAATTATAAAAGCAAATGTGATAGTGAAGATAATAAATAATAATTGTGAAATTATACTAAAAACAGTACTATTTCTAACTCAATATATTTAACGTTAATCAATAATATTACAATATATAAAAAGGGGCCAAAATCTTAAATATTGAAAAGTAAAAATTATATATATATAATAGCACAACACTATATCTATATAATAGAAATGAAAACATTTTTTATTAGCTGATAATATAAATAAGTAAAGAAAAAATATTCAAAATTAGTTTGCAATATTCATAATCTGCTGAATGTGAAGAAGATTAAAAGATTATTCAAACAACATAAAAGTTACAAATCTCACAATAAAATGTGTGTGGTTTATTGGAGTGGTTAGGTATCAGACTTTGGAGTAATCAATCGTCCTCAGATTTGATTCATTCTTATGAATTTGTGAGCAATAAAACCATTTGATTATTTAATCTCATAATAAGAGATATTTGGCTGATCCTAAAGTATGCATAATCTGCACAATATGAAAAAGATAAAATTATTTATTTACTCAAACTGAAGATTTGGATGATCATAAGATTTATCAGAACTTCATAAAGACATGAGACAAAATCTTGAATCAAATATTAAAAAGTGTATAAGCATTATCTAAATAGTTCCTTAATCATAAGGATGAAATCAGTTCTAATTTAGATTTTCTGTATCTGATGACTTTCCAAGTATAACAGTCATCCAGTGCTATTATGCAATTGTAGCATGCACAACAAACTTAGAAAAGGTAAAATAAATAAGAATAATAAATAGACAAAATTTATATATGATAATTATTCTATGCCCAGGGCTGTTGTCTGCAGACATTCATGTTGTGCAGGATCCAAAAGTGCTTCATCAATAGGGATACCAAATTGCCATGATAATTAATAAAATTTATATGTAAATAAAAATGTTTAGATTTCCAACTCATTTCATTGGTAGAAATATGTTCTGATGACAAATAATTTTTATTTAAATATAAGAAGATTACTTTTTTAATTCATCTTTTGATTATTGTTTGAATTATACTCAATACTATATATTCCACCATTATGATAAACCAAACAGATGAGCACTATTTTGTCATTATAATTAATAAAATTTATGTGTAAATGAAATTGTTTAGATTTCTGAATCACTCCATTATCAGAAAAATATTTTATTTGCAAATATTTTTTATTTAAATATAAAATTATTATTATTTATTTAGTCTTGTGACTATTATTCAAATATACTAAATATTACTTAGTCTACCATAGAAACCAAATAGACAGCCATCATTTTGTAACTGTAAGTAATAAAATTTATATGTAAAGGAAAATAGCATGATGCATAATAACCACCACAGTAAGAATAGAGTTAAATTTAATACATCAACTTTGAAAAAGTAATCCACTGTAAGATTGTGTTTCTGAATATACTTTAGTTTCTACAATATGTACTTTTTTGTCATATCATTTTAGTAAATTTTCTTATCTTACTCATACATCTTACATGTAGTCTCTTTTTATGTCTTTTATAATCTTGGTATTTAGTTTTGGATTTACCTTGTTTATCTACTGTAATCTCCTCTAAGGTTAAATTCAGTTTAAATCCATTTCTGTCTTCTAAATTTTCAAAGATGTTTGTGATAATTGTTTGTTTTCTCATTAATTTTTTATTTTTTTATTCCATCTTTGTTAATACCAAAATATTTTTTTGGCTTTTATATTGTGTGATCTAAAGTTTATTTGTTAGTTTTTTTTTTATTAAGTGTCCAATTTACAATTCTGTAGGTAAGCAACTTTTTTTTAAAAGAACATATGGATATTTTTTTTAAACATGAATTTACAATAAATAATGAAATCATTTATTACTTGCGGGTTCACAAGAGGTTAAACTACCAAAAATGACAAATTTGGATTGGTAATACATCAATTTTAAGCTCTAGCGTTTATCACCTACCATTACAGTAAATCATATATTTTAAAACTAAATTTGGTTATAATACTTTTAGTAAAAATATTATTTCTATTAAAAACCCTTTAACGCAGTTTAATTCTTTTTAAGTTTAATCTCATCAATATACTTATGGAAAAATAAATAAAATAATCAGGTAAATTTAATCAACATTCAGCACATTATTAGGTCTTTAACCATATTTTGTGAATTATATCTTCAGACAGTCTGTGGGTGATAAAGTTTTAATTGAACAATATTTATGATGAAGTTCTAAATTTGAATTTTAGAATAATTTACATTAAGAAAATGAAAAGTTATGATAAACTATCATAATCAATATCAGTTAACTCTCTTGATCACAAGAGTTGTTTCTAGCAATAATAATTAAAAAATGAACAAATACATATATGTTAATAATAGATATATTGAGTGCTTGTCAACACTAAGTAAGAAAAGCTTAACAGTGAAAACTTTTAATTTAATATACTAAGCATGCTTTCAATATCTTTTTAATGATATCACAAACATAGCAATACATGAGTGAAATTGTGGGTGAAGGGTGTAATATAAATTTTATGTAAATTGTATTTAAATTGCATGCAAATATGATTACATGACCTTCTTTTTAGAAAGGGGGAGCAGGATATTCTTTTGTTTATAGCATTATGATTATTGGCAAAATGCAAGGCTTTCTTTATCTTACATTTAGCATCATTATTTTCTAGACATACAATGCTGCTGATGTAGGTTCAAATGTATGGCAAGTTTATTTTCATGTTCTAGAAGTATGAATTTGTGATCTGGATTGCCTCTGTTCCTTTTGTACAGATATTGATGCTAAACGTAAGATAAAGAAAGACCGACATATTGCTAATAATCATAATGCTATAAACAAAAAAAATCATGTTCTCCTCTCTCTGAAAAGTGGACCATGTAAGTATATTTGTATACAATTTGTATACAACTTACATGATATTTATATCACACACTTCACTCATATTTTCCCTCATTCATTGATATGATTATAATATCAATACAAAGATATTGAAAGCATGCTTAGCACATTAAATTAAAAATGTTCCCTATTAAGCTTTTTTTTTTACTTTGTGCCACTAAGGGTTTAATATATCTATTACATTCATTTTAAGAAAAGTAAAAGAATATAATGTAGGATTACATATCAGTTAATAATAATTACATATCCCTTAATAATATATTCTGATTTACTTTATGTTATTAATATTTGCTGATGAAGAAAAATATACAATAATATTTAGTTAAAAACATAATCGAAAAATGAAAGTAAGTAAAAAAGTAGTAATTAATTACAAATATGTAAGATAATAAAAAATAAAACACACACACACACACACACACACATATATATATATATATATATATAAAGAGAGTGTTAAACAATTTAATATATCAGGTAGGCAGACTGATTCTTTTATTGATCGAATTGAAATTTATAACCAAGACTAGAAAATTTTAGACCTGAAAAGTCAAAGGAAAAAATCTAATTTATTGATACTGCTATGAGTTAATGACATTTTATTATTTTCTTAAGTTAAATTATATATATATATATATATATATATATATATATATATATAATATTAAATTTATATATATATATATATATATATATATATATAAAATTTAATCTGACCTCTCATATTAGTTATTAATATTTGATAATGATAAAAAATTCCCATAATATTAAATTAATAATATTACCTAAAAAGAAAAGTGATTAAAAAAATAGCAATAGTTAAAATTAAATAAGAAAAAAAAATACACATAAATATTTCTAGCTTTTAACATTTTTCTAAGATCTCTTGAGAATTTATTAGTGGGTTCTGTTTATTTATTTATTTTATAAAACATTAAAAAAAAATAGAATTAAAAGTTATTTATTTATATTAAAAATAGAAATTCATTATATTAAACTTTGACAATGTTTGAAATCAAGACTTAATTAAAGTGTATAGGTGCATTATACACATATAGATTATAATAGACTCTTCACTTATTAGTTATTTCTATTTGTCATAACCATGATCTGAATTTGAACTTGGGTTGGACAAATAAAAATCAGATTCCATTCAAAAAATTTTTTTCCAGATACTTAGCTCATACCCAATTTAAATATGTATAATATTGGTTACAATTCTAAGGTAATATGTAACTTGCTTATACTAAATGATATATATATTGTAACTAATAAAAGTATCAAAAAATAGAGTGCTCCTCAAGATTGGGGGGGTAAATGAGAGGAACAAGGGCTAGTTATTTTAAGCAAGGTTTTTATATTCTGTGTATGCTCTATAAGAAAACCACTAGGCCATCTTAACCTAGACAAAGTTACATTATATACCTATTTATAGATGTACCTGGTTTAAACCCTTTTGGTACATTATTTAAAACAGGATGTAGGAGTTTGTATTTTAGAACTATATCACATTTGCATTAACCTTAAGGAAAACAAAACATCCTTATGATTCTTTAGTTGTGCAAATAAAATTATCAGACAAAATTATATAAGATTTTAATATCATAAATGCATTTTAACATTCTCGTAAGTCTGACTAGCTGCTATTAAATACTATATGTTTATCAGTGGCAATTCACTAAACCTTGAGTGACATTTGATGATTTTAAATAGTAGTCATATCTTATGATGACTCACAAATAACAAATACAGTGAAAACCATTATTCATATGGCCATTAAATACATTTATTTAGACTATTGATTCAAAAGATGATGATGTTGAAATAAGTTGCTTCCATAGGGACCATTTAGCACTGTAATGGTTTTTTTCATTTCTTGGTATAATTACATTTGATAGACAGATGGATATTTTTGCCTTCCTTATGTTTTAGCATTTTTTTAGCTTTGATTCAAATTTAGAAAATAGCATAGATGAAATAGCATGGTTTCACAAATTTCATCATTTTTCTCTATATCAGTATTTAGATTTAAAAGCACAGCACAGGCAATGAGTTTTTTTTTTTTATTTAGCAATCAGTTATAAGATGTTTCAAATACTTTGGATTTAAACTCTTCTGATGTGCATCAGTTTCTGAAGGGCCAATGGGGCCCTCACAAAATATATCTATCCTGCCATTGGGCTGCATAAACTTTCTAAAACAATCTGATTTCTCCAAAGCAATTTGGTTTATTTCTCCCTTTTTCTTCCCTCTTTTATATACAATATAAATAACATATTTCATAATATTTGAATCAATACACAATAAATACATTTTATAAAAATAAAATACACACATAAATGGTTACATGTAATACTTTAAAAATACAGAATACATCAATAGTGCAATAGCTATTATTACTGAAAATCTTTTATAATTGATTTTCATTTTAAGTTTCAAAGATTTAAAGAGAGAGAGAGAGATAAATGGATTTATTATTAAAAGATGTGCTAATAGTCATTGATAAAAATATAATTAAAATTTATATTACCAGTTCTTTTACTTTGAGGCACAGACAGTTTCAAAGAATCCAGTGATTTTAAAGTCAGCTTGTTGAAGGTTTAAAATTTGACAGCAGCCACACACTAACATGTAATGCACATATATTTACCAATTACAGCAGTTTACTGGAATAGTTGTATTCTGGCTTGGGCTTGCAATTATTTTTTACTGCAATGATGATAATAAAATAACTTGCTTCTATAAAGACCATTTAGCACTGGAATGGTTTCTTCATTTCTTCTTGGTATAATTACTTTTGATAGACAAATGGATATTTCTGTCTTTCTTATATTTTAGTATTTTTCTTAGTGTTGATTCAAACTCAGCAATAGGCATAGATGAAATAGCATGGTTTCACAAATTTTAGCATTTTTCTCTATAGCAGCATTTAGATTTAATAGCACAGGTGAGCAATAAGTTTCTTCTTTCTTCTTTAGCAATCAGTTATAAGATATTTTATATACTTTGGATTCAAACTCTTCTGATGTGCATCAATTTTCTGGTAGATCAATGGAACCCAAACAAATAGTCTCTACCCACCATGTTGATGTACAAACATTTAAAACAATCTGATTTCTTTAAAGCAATTTAGTTTATTTTTTCCCTTTCTTTTTCGTCTCCTATATATGTGACTTGGTCTGATGACATCACACACATATTGTTATTAGAAACACCTGGTTCCCATTAATTAAACCATTTGATCAAAAGCTTTCAAAATTGACAATTTTTTAAAATTTATTGTTAGCAAGAAATCTAAAATGATATGATTTGTTGGTAATTTAATTGTTGACTGATCTGGACTCCATCAATGGTAATGGCACTCTGCTCTTTTCTCAAGTCTAAAATTAACCTTTATCTCCCTTCTCATTAACTTTGCCCTTATCCTGAAAGATTATGTGAAACTCTAACTCTTTTAGATAAAATAAAATAAATTGATCTTAAATAATATAACTTTTTATAAAGAAGCTAAAATTATTTAAACACAAGTCTTTTTTTTAAATACATCTGTAAATGTTTTTGTCTATGTCTGTAAATATAGGGACACACTCATCCATATTTATACATATAAAACCTACCTATAAACAAAATAATCTGAATGATTTGAAAAGCTATAACTTAAAATTCAGAAAATAAATTAGTAAGACTATTAGAATTAAAGTATTATTAAAGAAAAAATAGTAGAATATATTAAGTATACAATAATTTCAAAGAAGGTTAATAATCAAAATCAGAAAAATAATTAATTGAATAGTTTGTGTTTACAGACAGCTATTTATATGTGCCTTAAAATTCTAACTTTTAAGTACAACTATTAAACTATTCAAAATATAGATTATCCCCTTTACCAACACAAAGTTGAATAGAGAGAGAGAGAGAGAGAGAGTACAAATATTTCTCCCCTCTCTGTCTTAGGCTTTTGGGGTACTTGATTATGTAGGGTTTGAACTCAGATGCCCTACAGCTTGTCCTTCCTATATAAATGTGATGATGATTTTTTTTATTTTATGCTATTACAATTTAGCCACAGGCCAAATTGAATGTGTAAAATATGTAAGTAGAGGGATTTAAACTCAGAATTTTTCAGTCTATTCATCTTTCACTCCATCTCAAGCAAATGATAGACATGACCACATACATGTGAGAAAGTTATATGATCTCCAATATACATATTTCATGCTAAACCAGCACTCATCAGTTGGTCAGATCATAATTTCCCACACATGTATACAGTCAGTGCTCAGTTTATATTATAGTGACAATTTCTCAAACTTCAATTGCAGGCTTCCACATCTTACTTTTCTATTTATTCAATTGTCCGTTTCATTGAAAAATCAACAGCGGAACAATTAAAACCCTTATTGGATTTAATACTGTAGTCATATTCATGTAGACATTATGTCATTCTAATTCCTCTTATTATCAATCCACTACATATCCATATATAGTAATAGGATAAAGTTGGGCTGATCTTATAATAAGATATAAACAATTTCCCAAGCAATATGTTATTTTAAGGCAATATTAACTTTCTTATACTGAGTAATAAAATATGTAAGTAAAGGGTGAGAAGATTGAAGCCTGTCCATTAAAATTTGAGGAATTGCTATCTTAATATAAACTAAGCACTAATTGTATATATTTGTGAAAAATTATGATCTGGCCCAACTGATGAGTGCTGATTCAGTACAAAATATGTCTATTGGACATTATGTATCTTTTTTGCATGTGCATGGTCATGTGCTATAGATGCAGTGGAGAATGAATGGACTGAAAATCTTGACTTCAAATCCCTCTACTTATATATATAAATCATTCAGTATAAGCAAGCTACATGATGCCTTAGAATTATATATCATTTGAGCAATAGATTACATCTTAAATTCAGTTTATCCTTCTATAATATATATGAATATATAATAGTCTGACAATAACAGGGGTTAGATTGATGAGGTATGACTATAATAGTAAATTCATTAAAGGCTTTGAACATTCCATTGTTGGCTTTTTAATAAAATGGACAGTTGAATAGTTGGAAGGGTGAGAAAATTGAAGTCTGTCCATTAAAGTATGAAGAATTGCTATCTTAGTATAAACTGGGCAATATACATAGGAGATTATGATCTGTCCCAACTGATGAGTGATGGTTCAGCATAAAGTATGTATATTGGGAATCATGTATTTTTTGGTATGAGTGTTGTCATCTGTATCAATTGTTAAGATGGAGTGGGAGATAGGATCCTGAGTTCTAATCCCTCTATTTACATATAATAATAGTTCATAAATGATTATTTAATTATTTTTAGCTAGCAGATAAAACAAGAAAGGAAATCTAATAAAATTGTTACAAATTGAAAATTTGTAATCCTTGTGATTAATTATTTTTCCATCATGGTATACTTATTAGAGATCTATTGAAGAGGGCTTAAAACCATAGTGCAATATTTAAAGCCTATTTTATCTTTAAACACATTTTTTTTTCTTGGTCTCTCTTTATTATACATATATTGTACCAGACAAGATGTTATACCCAACAACCTAAACCTGAAGTTGGATTCAAACCCCAGTTAAATCAAGGAATTTAATCCAAGACCAAACTGAATTCAAACCCATCTCATGAGCTCAAATCAAATCAATGGATAACACATGTTGATGGCACATGACTATGCACCAAAGAACTAGCTCAACAGATGATGAATTCTGAGACTCCTGATCTGACTCTAGCTAATGTCCCATAAAATGACTACAGATGTTTCTAAATAAATTCATATATGTATGTTTGGGTTGCCAATACAGACAGCGAGCATGAATATTAAAATAATTAATAAATAATGAAGGAAGTCAAAACCAAATATGTTATAAAATATTTAATAATAATAAGTATTTGTTCAAATGTTTATGATTAGCATGATATATTACCTCTAGTCTTTAGAGTGTGAATTACAATAAGTAATGGCAATCATGCTCATATGCCAATAATTAATATGCAAGTGTGGGAGAAATATATATGTCTATGCCCTGACAAGTAGACAAAAGGAAATAAAGGTATTTCATTTGGAAAGAAACTATGATTCTAATTTTATAAAAGAAAGATGTGAGATTCATTCTCACACATCCATAAATCAATTCATGAAAAGCATGAAGAGTATTTAGGGCATAACTTCAATATTTAACAAAGAACATATTTAAAATTATAAATGAATAGAAAGTTGTTTAATTTTAATAAAATAAATTCATTATGATTTATAAGCAAAAGAGTGGGGCTTTATTGGAAATGAGAAATAAATGGTAATAATGACTTATGAGCATCAAAACAAATATGAAATATAATGGCTTGTCAATTATTTAAAAAGTAGAAGGGTGGCTTGTATTTTACAAGTCTTTTCTGCCCTGAAAATGGTCAGTGGAACACAGGAAAAGCCAGGTCGGGACACAGCCATGAACCTTTGGGGTTCCAATATAATAATGAGTGAGGGAGGAAGTGATGTCTTTCTATATATTTAAAGTAGTCTACAAAGCAGGAGGTGGCTCGCATTAGCAATGTTCAAAATGGTGATGATTCAATGATCATCATATTTAATTAAGAAAGCCCAAATTACATAAGAAATACTTCAATATTTTAAACAGCATTAAACTGTTGCACATGAGCTTTGGATTTTAACTATATTTCACGTAATGACCTGATCATGTCAGATTAAAATCAAACTTGCTTGGAATTGAACACCATTATATAATTATACTAATCATACCCTAAATATCATGCCCTCCCTGAATATTAATATAACATACAAAATTCAAATTAGAATACATTTATTTTATTCTCCTTATTGACCTTTAGTAAAACATTTTAATATTATCAATATGAATAAATAAATTTGTGAACTCAAATAAAATAGCCGGGAGCATATGAGCTAATAATAATTATCAGCCATCGGTAAAATAGCAAACATTTAATAAATTCTTTAATTATATAATTAATAGAATCTTATTAATTTAGTTCTAATGGGCAATAACTAAACTATAAAATTTAGTACAATATTAATTTCATAAGGTAAGTTTAATGAAAGAGATTATTATCAAGTTGAAAGTATTATTGGCATATAATCAAAATAAATGATATTAATAATCATTCAAATAAATATATAAATAAAGTTAATTAAAATGAACCACCATCGTAAGAAAGGGAAAGTTAACAAAAGATTAATTTTAAGACTAGAGATAAGAATAGAGAATTACTATACAAATTAAGACATTATAAAATGAGAAGAAATTTCAAACTAATTAATTTAAGATATGATTTAGGATAAAGTTCATAAACAGGCCAGAAAGTTGCAGTTCAGAAAATGAAGATATTACCAGTCCTTCTATGGTTTGTTAATTAATTTACATGGCAGAATCTGGTTGGGTTGAGAAGATAACATAGGCGTGCATTTAACTCATATAAATAGCATTTTTGGATTGATTTCTTTAAGATTTTGGCAGCTCACAATTGGTATGGAAATTTCTGATTAGCATCTATCTGTTAAAAATTTTATGGGAACTTCGGGGTCCAGCTTTCAGATCCCTGAAGTTAGCCACACACTATACTTAAAAAACTACCAAAATTTCATAATTAAAAAGCAACTCTTCTGAAAAAGTAATGACTTCTCTCTTCTTGAAACTTTTCAGGGCTATTTATACCTGTCCTGTGGTTTTCCACCTATTCTGACTCTGATGCCTTCAGGTTAAAGCTTTTAAAATTATTACATGTTAAAATTTTTGTTAATTGATTTCTGATCCATTTCTCCTATAAGACTTCCAAATCCATTAAATTTGAATTCATTTTCTATTTAGAAAATGAATTTGTAAATCTGAATAAACGATTTTAATTAAGAACCGTCCTTACATTTTAAATTATCATTTTAACTAATTACTAAAAATTCCCCATTGTCTTTGGGAAAGGGCAATCTGAAAGCTTATCGAAAGAAAGTCACTTTTAATCACAGAAATTTGAACAAACTGGTAAAAGTAAAATTAAAACATTCCGATGTAATGAAACTTTATAATGAATATATATATATATATATATATATTTAACTATTCATAAATATATACATACAATCCACGCAATTACAATATATATATATGTTTTCATGAATAATTTTATCATGAAGTTATTAATAATATAAGTAAGTTTAAACACAAAGTAATTGACTTTAATAAATGTTTAAATAATAATCTGTTTTAATTGAAACTAGCAGGTATTGAAAAGTATAAAGCCAAATTACATTCAGAAATTCACTGTTAGTGACAGGGTTTGAAGTAGGCTAAAGGTGGGATCTCATGAAGCTCAGATCGAATTTATATCCGACCACTTCAATATATTTATAAATATAATGTTACTTCATTGCAGATCATTTTTTTAGAATATATACATATGTAAGCTATAATATATATAAATATTGTAATTAAAAAGGTCATATGAGGGCTAAAAATATTTTTAAAAAAGATAAAACAAAAGCACTATTTCTTTTTAAAAGAATTATAAAATATGGTTAAGAAAGGGTTATAATTTGTATTGATCATGGATAAATGACCTGATAAATATTAATGTGTGTGTGCATATAATAATAAATAAATAAAATTGCACACATCAATATTCAAATACTTTATATAAAATTAATATTGTTAGTAGTTACTTTATAATAAATAATGTAAAAAATAATGGGTTTATCATTCTGAAGTATTAATAAATATTATTATTATAGTTTGTAATAATATTAGTTTTTATATTTTTTTTTATGTAAATAAGTGTACTTAAAGAAATGGGAAAATCAATAAAAAGTTTTTTGAAATGGTTGCCTGATTGGTCAAAGAATATAATTTTTTAATAAAACCTAATAGTATGAATTTTCAAATTTTCTAATTTAAGAATTAAACTGTGGAATAATTAGATATTTTAAATAGATTAGAAATATATAAAAAAGGATATCTAAGACAATAAGATTGAGAGTGAGAATACCCCACATTTACTACTATATTTAACCAAAAAGTCAGATGGAAAGCATAGTAGAAAAATGTAACATGAAATAAGTGAGTTGTATAATACAAAATCTCTTTTCAAAATTAATGGATATCTTATAATTTATATTTGTCTATCCACTAGGAAACAAAAAGAATATAAAAAAAATATTATTCAAAAACAAACTTGGATATTTAATAATGGATAATAATAATTATAATAATTGTCAATGGACTAGGAAGCAAAAAGAAATTAAAAAGTTATTGTTTAAATCAAAATCAGATCTTTTTTATTATTATTATTATTATTATTATTATTATTATTATTATTATTATTATTATTATTATTATTATTATTATTATTATTATTATTATTATTATTATTATTATTATTATTATTATTATTATTATTATTATTATTATTATTATTATTATTATTATTATTATTATTATTATTATTATTATTATTATTATTATTATTATTATTATTATTATTATTATTATTATTATTATTATTATTATTATTATTATTATTATTATTATTATTATTATTATTATTATTATTATTCAGCAGGAAGCAGTTCACCTCAATAGAACACAGTTTTCTAGCTCTAATTTATATAGACTCAAAGTTCTTTAAATACCAAGTTGACAATGTAAAATTTTTACCTATATACAGTCTAAGAATTTTCAACCACCCAATTATTTGTTTTCTCATTTCTGCTGAATTTTTAATTATAAACTTGATCAAAGTTATTATATTTAATTGTTTAATCAAGATCAAATATCCAGATGGAACTATCACAATACCAGCTATCTCTACCAATATTATGAACTTACAAGAGCAAAGTCTAGATTTTAATTAAACATATTAGAACTTTATTAGCAACAATATGGAAATTCTCTATGGTAATAAGAACATAATTTCTGATAATATCAACACATTCAGAGAAAAGAATCCAAATTTTTAGCAAACATACAGAAATGTCATCAGCAGTGATGCATAAATTCTCCATGATAATCAAACATATGTTCAGATAATATTACTTTTGCCAAAGGGTCAAAGTACATATTTTAAAATCCCCATAGCAACAAGAATATAAGCTCAAATAATATCAACAGCTTAAGAAACCAAAGTCCAAATTCTAGCCAAACATAATGGAAATGCCAGCAGTGTGGACAAATTTTGTCTGTTAACCAGAATATAGGTTAAAATAGTATTACTTGTTCCAAAGATCAAAGTATAATTTCTAAAAAAACATATGCAAATGTCATCAGCAATAATGTACAAACATCTCTGTAGTAACAACAACATAATCCCATGCACTCCAAGGACAATTTCATGTTTATGCAAAACTACTCTCAATGATATTGCAGATTTGGACTTAAATATACAACAGCCCTATCCCCTCCCCCACCATTGACTGGACATTAGAAACACTAGCAAATATTAGTGAAAGATTACTCAGCACTATCCTCTGGCATCTTTATACAACATTTAAGAGATTTTTTTCATACTAGTCTCTTGTACTATCAGTCACTGATATAAATGTATCTCTCTACAAGATCCCTCAGAAACGTCTCTATGATGCCATTACAATGCATGAGATATAAAATTCAATCAATGGTATAGCTGATAATCCAAATCCTAGGTATCTAATGATTGAATTTTTCTAGACTATCCAAAGAGAGTACTTAAAAGCCAAATCAAAACACTTGAAAACTATGCACTGATAACAGTCAATCCAAACTGAAACAACTACATAACTGTGGTGTTAAAGAATATGTATTTCAGATAACACTCTATAAGATTTCCAATGAATGAAACAGACCTTTGGCAAAGTCACCTTTTTTCAATCAATTCTCTTCAAGGATATCCTTGTATCTACTCCAGTCATCAGTTACAAATTCAAAATTTAACTGCATTCAGAGATTGGCTCAAATATGATTCTTATAAAAATTCTTGAACAAGAGGCAACTTTATGTTTATACATATGTGGTCTAAAACCTCAATGCTCTGCCTGTGGAGAATGGAGTCATCTTACAACTCAGTGCTTCAGCCTACTAATCTTACTGTTGTCAACAACTATCTCTAAAACAAATTTTCCAACAACTAGACACTCCCCAACTGGAGCTTGAAACATCATCCAGCATGATAGTTTAACAACCTTCCAATTAGCCACCCATCCCACACCAGATGTACAATTCATGTCAATGGATTCTTCCATCATACTAGAACTAATGCCTTTGTCTATTCTCATTGTGTGTGCAAAATCAATTACACATTAGTCAACATTCTATCCCACTTGATGCAAAAAGAATGTCAGGCTATAGCACAAATGCACAACCTCCTCCAGAAATGGACCCATATAGAGGCAAAGTACAGAATTGACATATAAAAAATAAAACTTCAACAAATATTATGGAAACATTTGCGATATGACTGACAACACTTCACCCTCCACAAATGGAAACAAAAAAAACCTGGATGCCCTAAAAAATCACCAACAAAAACAAAAACTAATGATACAGACAACATAACACCCTACACATAGATTGTTGACAACTCCTGCAAGGCCATGAAAACCAACACTTCACTATACAATCCTGGTCACTCAACTTGCTCATTTTCCAAACCAGAACCAACATCATCTCAACATGACCTCTCTGCAACCAAGCTCACCAAATACCCTCAATATCAATTGATCAACAAACAATTTCACCTACTGATACTCTGCATTAATAGAGTCAAATGCCATTTTACAGTTGCCTAACCTCAAAAAACCCCTCTGGCACCAATTATTTCTTTTACATTTAAATGTCCATGACATCAATCACCATTAAAGCTATAAAAATTACACAAGTGAATTACTATCATTTATACTCACCCCAAATTACTGGAAACCAATATTAACAGAGGCTCTTTAGTTGATCACACTATCTCCATAATCATGGCTTCTGTGATTACTCCAAAGATACTTCTTTGCCATTAGTAGGTACTAGTATTTTCATCTCAAAGAATGAACCATTGTAGTTGTTGCATTAAACATAGTATTTATCAATATTCCCCCCAGCCCTACATATATCATGCAAACCATCAATTTAATTCTGCCAACTTTGTACACCTGACCATATTAATGGATGACATCAATCTGGTTTATCCAACTTTTATAAATAAATGGCTTCATCACTTAAACTTCCCACTAATGAGTGCCCAGGGTTTTTTACTACCTGGTTCAATCACTTTTCATGAGAACTAGCATGTCACACTCATCAACTTATGTTTTTACTCTTCAATGTTGTATCACCTAATAGAACTTAACTAATTCTACTCCATTCTCAGACCACTCTGACTAAGCAGTGACACTTAACCTTAATAAACTTCAGGCAACATCTATTCAATTACTTAAAACAATCCATGTGATTCTTCCCTCATTTACTACTGAGTTCATGTTTTTCAAACCCTATATCATATTATACAAGCTACACCATATGTCTGTAGACCTAGTTCAAAAATATCTTGCCTTCATACACATATACACATTATTATTTAATATACAACACTTAACATAATGGTCAATTCACATCTGCATCTCCTAACATTGGTCAATAAGATACATAAGAAAGTTGCCACTACTATGCCACCAAACACCCCAATAGTTAATCAGACTTACTCAAACATACAATCATGTCTGCAAACAGTTGAAGAACTACTTGTAATCAGAAAGAAAAAATTGGCTAAGCCAGCAATACATGTGGGACTACAGCATACAGTCACTGGTCATTTGGTCAGCATCTTCATCAAAATCCTTATGGTATTTAAAACTGACCTAGATATATGTACTGGCCATAATGTGATCTACCTTATAAACCTGAACCTTAAAAATAAACTTCAGACCCACGATATATTTATTCCATCAGTACACTGTTTTGGATTACTGTAAACTACTATGCCTTTCCAAACCAGTCAATTTGCTGAAAAATTTGGTACTATTGAAAACTCTTGTCACCTTGGACTTCATAGAATTTCTGCATTAATCTTGAGTCATCTTAATCATCTCACTACACTGTATATTCATAATCTGGCCAAGTTTCTATCCCAGAAGATGTATAGTATATATGATTTGTATCCAAATGGCATAGTGACTTTCACTAAAATATCTGAGGCTATTTCTGGTCTAACCAACTTTCAACCTATCTCCATAGTTCCACTAGCCAATAAAATACTTGAAAAAGTAACCTAGAACCAAATTGAACCATGCATACATTCACTATTACCTCACTCTACAGTTTTCCAAAAAAGGCTTCTCCACCAGACAAGCAGCATTTACATTTATAACAATTCTAAGTACAATTAAAAAAAATAAAACATACTGCAATGGGAACATGATGATCGAAGGCTACACTTCCCTTTAATGTGTACATAATGGGGAATTCTATAATTCAAAATCGTCCACTTTCCGTTACCACAAGCAGAGAGAAATACGAAAATAGACGAGTCTATCTCCGTATTTGACCGAACCTGTATGCTATACGGATATAGCCCCAGGTTATATTTCCCGATCAACTTTCTCCCGACTGCTGTAAGATTTGACAGAGTTACAGCACTTGGATGATTTATAAATTTAACAGAATCAAACATTGCACCACCAAATTTCACGTGTTAATTCAATGATCAAATAAATGAATAATAGTTTCCCATCCTAAGACTAGACTATCCTTTTTTGAACATGGTGAAGAATGAGACAAGACAGATTTAAATAGGAAAAAAAATATATAAAAAATCTATAAAACACATTTACATTAAATAAAACAGATTATGATCTATAGTGCTACAAGGAAAAGAACACATAAAAACTCTTATAAATGCTGGTATATTTATAAATCATCACTCTGGGTATTTATCAAAAGAAAAACTTTAAGAATGTCTTTATCATTCACAAAAATGCATGTGGCCATTGTCTAAGTCAATGATGTGCACATTGAAATATATAAAAAAGTATGTATCTTTACCTAGGTTTTAGTCTCTGAATTTATCCGACATCCTGCCGACCGCCACGTGGATTTCTCCACTTCTTTAGGAGGACAGTCACTCGTAGGTTAGATTTGGTTGTGTGTAGCTTCTCAGTGTTAAGGCATCATGGATGAGGGATCAAGGACAAGGCATCGAGAACAAGGCAACTAAATGAATCCATCGGCAGGCACTATGACAGCGGTTATTACATATTGACAAGAACCATTAGTACAGTAGGTCCAGATCGACCAGCGATCACGATGGCCTTAGCCAGTCATTTTAGATGAAGCACCGATGTTAAAGGTCATATTTGTTAACTATATTGGTTGATTATGGGAGCTGTGTTTTACCACCCTCTCAACACGAAGTCTCTAGCTCTAATCTCTCCTGAAAAACTTTTTTTTTTAATTAAAAAATTTCACCAGCCTTTGTTCTTCTGATCCTTTGTTTCATTTTTATTCGCACCTTCTTTCTTACTATGCCTTCCGCCATATGTAAATTGGTTTTACCCACTCTCGTAGCACTATGTACTTTTATTTATTTCAATATTCTTGATTTTAATTAAACAGATTTTAATACATGTTTTTCTTTTTTTTTTTTAAATTTGGACAAGCATTTATTATTTCTGTCTATATCCTGCTTCAAATACACTCCATACACGCATCTCATTTATTGTCAAATGTGTACTTTAAAACCCAGATCCTTATCTTTTGATCATGTCTAACTTTCTCTGTTTTGCACGCTATTTAAGGGTTTTTTTTTTAAACTTTACTTTCTTTCAAAATCGGATTTTAACTTGCATTTTATTTATATTTCTTTATCGTTTTATTTTTTAACATACATTTCCAATATCTCTAATTTTATATTTTAATTTCACCAAAACCCAAACTTTGGAGGGTAAAAGATAAGAATCTTTTGATTCTAATTCCCTCTCTTTTTTTAATTAGTTGAAACATTTCTTTGTTCTGTAAATTTTTCCATGCTCGCTTTTTTTAAAAATTTTTTTTCTTTCAAACATAATATTTAATATTATTTGAATGTTTAATATTTATATGTGTGACCGCAGTATGTGCGATCATCACATTACACCATTCCCCTCCTTTAAAATTTTTTTTGTAGAAATAAATTTTTAAATTTTTGCATTAAACACTAGATGCTCCTAACTACTGTTCAAACCTTTTAGATTTACACATTCCTAATATGATTTAGTGATGAGGTTAATCTCTAGAGAGGTGACAAGGCAAATTACATCTCTTTCTCGATGTCCCAACCAGCATTGCTGAACCAATTTAATCTTGTCATTAGCATTACATGCATTTTATTCCTGCCTCATACTCATATATACAGGTTCGGATCCACAGGATATCTCTGTGACCCGATTAAACCTGTTCATACATCACATCCTGCAAATGATAAACCCCTAAGTGCCAACTCTGGTCACTATTACTGAGGTGGGTTGGGAGGCTGGCATCTTTTCGTCCAACTCATCCATAAGCTCAGTATACTTTCTGATAGCTCTTAATTTATACAAGGGGTTCTTTCCCCCATAGACTGGTCTCTGAACCATTGACTCACGATATCTGTCCAATATCTAACTGGAAATCTTAATCCAGTGAGTCATTATGAGAATGGGATCTCTGTCCCTGTGTTCTCTGTATGATAAGATTTGGTGCACTGCAGAACATACATGAATGAATAATGAAGGCATCACCAAATACTGTTCAGACCTATCTACCAATATCTAAACCTACATGCCTTCAGCCTCTATCTATGACCTCATACTATTATTTATCATATGCTTTCTTATTTTATCATAATGTCCTTCATCCCTTTTTCCACTTATCGGCTCATCATTTCTTTATGCTATCAGGATCAATATTACAATCCAGTCTCCATGACTCATGGTCCATTTCCATTTCCAATCTTGTTATCAGTAAATCCTTCTTTTAATCTGTGACTGCCCTTAAGTCTTATCTGGTGGTCGTCTTTCTTTATTGAATAGCCTTAGTGATCGAGCATTGTATACTCCTTTTTCCTCTGTTCCCTGGGCTATGACAAAGGCGTTATTCCCATACAGCTTTTGGATCATGTATGGTCCTTCATAAATGGGTTGGAACTTCTTAAATATATTTTGCACTGGGTAACTTACAGGGTGCATCCTCACCATGACCTTATCACCGATCCTGAATTGATTTTCCATCCCCTTGAACCTTTGCCTTCTTATTTTACCCATCCTTTCCTTATGATTACGTGCTTGCTCCATGTCCCTTCTCCTATTTATTGCTTTGGTTCCTACAGGTAATCGACCATTAAATGGGCATGGGATATGTTTCCCAAAATGTAGCTGAATGGGTTCAAAACCTGGGGACTCATTCTTTGCACAATTTATCATGTTTACTATGCGTGGGGTTTCCTTCACCCACATACGATGGTCATCCAATATATATACATGAAACAGATGCCTGAGCTCTCTCATGACCCATTCACATGGGTTCGACTGAGGATTACAGATCGACATCAATGTGTGATTTACTCTGTGTTTAGTGATCCATTTCTTTCACTTGCATGACGTAAATGGTGTACCATGATCCGATAAGATCCGAGTAGGAATTCCCACCATCTTAAAATGTTGTTGCTCAAGGGCCTTAATAGTTTGCTTAGCATTGGCTTGCATGACTGGATATGCAGCCACCAACTTTGAGAAGAGGTCATACGTTACCAGTAGGTACTTCTTATTAACAGCTGGCAATGGACCATAAAAGTCGATGGCTAATATACGGTTCGGCTGATCGGTGTATATGGGCTGTAATGATCCTACTCCGATACACTAGGGGGTTTAGTTTGAGCGCAGGTGTCACATGTTCTAATAACACTGGCAATGTCATCATGCATTCCTGGCCAGTAGAACAAATGTCTAAGGCAACTTTCCACTTTGTTTCTCCTATAGTGCCCATATGTTTCATGCACATACTGAATGGTCTGTTTTCTCAAAGCCCTGGGCATGACAATGCGTGTCTGCTTCCTTCACCTGAGCATCCGTTGCAAGAATCCTCCCTTCATGCAGAAGTGGTTTTGGTCCTGCCACAGTGTGTTTCCCTTTATCTCTGATACAGATTGATGCCGTAAATATTCTATCAATTGTCTGCACTCTTGATCCTTCCTTTGGTGTTTCTTTAAATTATGCATTTCACTTGCTATCTTGGGTTCTCCATCCATCTCAGTAACCACGATGTATGCCCCATTACATTTCATGTGTTGACTCATTGCTATTGGGTACCGACTAAGCATATCAGCCACAACATTCTCCGTCCCATGGCAAAACACTACCTTGTAGTTAAACTTTTGTAAAAACAAGCTCCATCTCAACAACCTATTGTCAGCCAGAAAACTGTGATTTAGGAACTCAAGGCTGTGGTGATCGGTCAATACCACAATGTCTGATCCAACCAAGTATTGCCGGAATTTTTCGAACGCCCATATTACCACGAGAGCCTCCTTCTCTGTAATGGTATAATTAAGTTCCAGGCCTTTCAGCAACTGGATGACAAAACAAGGTCTGTGTTGACCTCTCTCCTGTATTTGGAACATCGTGGCTCCTAATCCAAACCCGCTACTATTGGTTTGTATGAAAAAAGTCTTGCTGAAGTCCGGATATGCCAACGTAACTGTTTCCAAAAAGCTGGCCTTTACTCTCTGAAAGCTCTGTTCTTGTTGTTCCCCCCATGTCCATGGTGTTTCCCTTTTCAGCAAATGCAATAGTGGCTCCATATCCAATGAGAACCCTCTATAAAACCGATTATAGAAGTTACATAAACCCAGAAATGATTTAATGTGTTTTCTGTTCCGAGGAGTTGGAAATTCCTGGATGGCCTCGATCTTCTCCAGGTTTGGTACTATCCCTTTCTCACTAATGATATGGCCCAGGAACTTGACTTCTGTTGTCATTATGTGACTTTTGTTTAGATTAATCCTGATGCCTTTTCCTTTACATTCCTCCAAGAACCCTTCCACATGTTTGAAATGTTTCTCGATATTCTCAGATGCAATGACAATGTCGTCCACATATATCATGATAAAGCTCTTTATTTTATCATCTAATACTTGATGCAAACATCGGATAAGCCCTGCTCCACTATTTCTCAATCCGAACGAAATCCTATTAAAGTTGTATGCATGTCCATCATATCTAAATGCCGTGTATTTCCTATCTTTAGGATGTAGCTTGATCTGCCAGTAGCTGGTCGTCAAATCAAACATCGAAAATACCCCTTTCCCTTTAAATCTTGTGAGCATCTCACTTATAGGAGGTGGAGCATTAATGTCTGGAATAGTTATCTTATTCAGGTGCCACGCATCTAAACTTAATCGGATGGATCCATCCTTTTTTTTCACTGTCACAATAGGATTATTAAATGGTGATGAACACTTTGAGATAACCCCCCATTTTAGCATCATATCTATCTGTGCCTCAACTTTTTGCTTATATTGGTATGGTATCGGATAAGCACAAGCCCGATATGGCTGGTCCTCCATAAGTCTTATCCGATGCTCATAACCTTGAATGATTCCCGGGACCTCTGAGAACACCACGCTATTCCTTGTGAGAATCTTCCTCAGCCTATCCCTCTGGTCATTATCTATCAATGTTGATTCACCCACTATATGTTCCCACTCTATCTCCGTCAACGCATTCTGTGCAAGCATTTATCCCTGATAAACCCATCTATCATCTTGGGTTTTTTTCCACAAAGTTTAGCCAGTGTGCCATTTATCTCAGTATAGCCCTGTTTATAGTTCAGTATGCATCCCACCTTGTGCATGAAATCAGAACCTAACACAATGTTATGGATCAACCCATCCAAGATCACCAATACATGGTCAAACCTTTCTCCTGCTATATCTATCCTTACATAGACCTGTTGGGACTCCAGCTTTACCCTTTTTTCGTTTGCCAACAGTACCTGAACCGATTTTAACAGCAGCATCCTGAGTTCTGTGCAGCCATCCTTTAACCTGCCAAACATTTCCTGAGACATAACAGAGATCTGACTTCCTGAATTGAATAGTTCATTGACCACAAGTCCTTCCACCTCAATCATTAATTTTTGACATTTCTGAAGAACCATTTCCAATGTTTCTCTATCTCTTTCGTAACCTAGGTTTGATACTTGTACCTGCTGCTGTTTTTCCCTCCCTTTGGCCTCCGGAAGCTCTACTCAGTCTCTACTGTGGTCCAATGTGATCAACAGTTCCGCCATCTGTTCCACTGGCTCTCTACTCTCTGTACTGATTAGAGTTCATTCTATATCCTTTGGAAACCCGGGCCTAATTATCCAGAGTATTTGCATCTCAGATAATGGATTTGCAGTCATCATTCGTAACTTAGCCACTTGACGATGGAAGAATGTTAGAAATGATTCCTCCGGTATCCTCTTATCCTGTTTTATCTGATGCAACATATCTTCTTGGAGTTTCTCACTCCAATAACTGGTCTTCAATGCTTTATGACATCCTGCAATTGTGATGGGTTTCTGGAACAGTGAGTTCCACCAGACTTGAGATTCACCCTGCAAATGGCTGCAGGAGACTGCTATCTTGGCCTCCTCACTCATTCTACCGAATTTGAAGTACCATTCCAGGCTGTTCAAATGTGCCATCGGGCTTTCTCCAGGGTTTCCAGTGAAGACTTTGATCTTCTGAAATTGGTGGAAGCCCACAGGATAATCCATGCAATTTCCAGATCCCACCATTCTACATTCTCCACTGGTTCTGGGTCCTATGCCCTCTATGTTGGTATTAGTGCTGCTATTGGCTGACCTCCTTACACTCTCTTCAACTTTTGTATTTAACCCTGCTACTACCTTCGCCACCTGACTTAAATTCTCCTGTATGCTCATCATCATCATTCTTTGATCCTCCACTCTAACTACTTCCACCTCTTCATCTAACTGTCTTATCTCCCTTTCTGGTCATTCTATGTCCTTCTCCCAATCCAATCTTGCCGACTCTCTACCTCTGTCCTCAACTATTTCTGATTCCCCATATGCACATGGCCCCATACTCCTTTGTTCATCCCTCTTAATCCCTTGGTGAAATCCATTGCATGTGTCCTTAGCCTTTGATGGCTGGATGACCTCATTTTTCATTTCTTCCCTAACTTCAGCCATTCTTTCCTGGTTGTCTATTTCTACCTTTACCATCCATTCCTCTATCATTCTCTCTTGTCTATCCACGAATTCTTTCATGAATTGTTCTTGCTCCACCCTCATCTGCTTTAACATATCCATGATATTACCATAGGCTATTGTATCTATTACTTTCATCTCCTCTTCATTTCCTTCTTTTACTTCCTTTTCCAGACATTCCATTTTGGCTTGAGCCCTTGTACGCATAAATATGATTTTTATTTAACCCTTCTTTATATCTGGAATGATTATTACTACTATTGACCTCTTCTGACTCGACTTATACCCAACTTCTTTCGACTGACTTTACGTTTTCACTTTGATTAACTTTAGTATCTGTATTATTTATCGATTAGCATTCAGATTGCTAGCCAACCCAAACATCTGCACTCTGGTTCATCCTCTTGTTCACCTGCCTTAGATTCACACGACTGCCTGTTCACCTTGATGATTGTCCTCTATTTTCCCCACTCATCTACCTCTGACCCCTATACCTCAATTAAATGATGCACATATATATTCTTTTAAATTTAACTTACTTAAATACTACACTCATTCCTCCATTAACAATATACATTATAAATTCGTTTTATTTGACTGTATCTCCAACATTACCCTTCCGATATATATATTTTTCTACTCCTTCATTTATAAAATTCGGCCACTTAAGTTTACGGCTGTTTTAAGCAAGATCATACACACATATATTTTTTTTTTACTTCTCTTACACATGCGACTAATCTAGAATCACACATATATATATTTTTTTCACTTAACTAAAAGACACAACAATACTTATAGTTTCTTCAATTTAACTTATACACATGAATTCCTTTTATCATTAAATATTTTATTTTCCGCTTAACTAGGACACGTGATTATTAATTCACACATATATCTTTCTTCATCTAACTTAGTTTCGACTATTTTAATCATTTAACCTTTAAAACTACAACATTACTGAAACTGTTTTACTATTTCTAACTTAACTATTTTATGTTTTCGTTAATTAATTACATACAGATAATCTATTCTTTAACTTTACTGGGCTATGCGACTATTTTTTTTTCTATTATTTAGTGTAAACTTTCATGAAACTTTGTGTTATTCTCTTTCTTTTTTTTGAAACGATTTATATTACATTACAGCAATCATTTGAAATAATCAGTTCTTTGCTCGTTACAACTTGTCTCAATATTCTTGTCTTCGATCATATCCCTCACTGCGCATTTCAAACTTTTGTAATAATAACAAAAAATAATTCCCCCCTCTTTCTATTCTTTGTACACACTTGATGATGAAACACATATATGAAGTACTATAAAGCAAAAATTTATCCCTTCGTCTTCACTTCTTGCCACTTTAACTTACAATGCTAATTTTATATATATTGAAAACACATATATATATATTTTTAGAAAATATTTGCATTATCTTATGAAATTATTTAACATGTGGTTATTAATTGCGCAGAAATTTCAGATCCCGGACTTGGCCCCCAAAATATGTAACGGGCACACGACAATCGAAGGCTACACTTCCCTTTTATGTGTACATAATGGGGAATTCTATAATTCAAAATTGTCCACTTTCCATTACCGCAAGCAGAGAGAAATACGAAAATAGATGAGTCTATCTCCGTATTTGACCGAACCTGTATGCTATACGGATATAGCCCCAGGTTATGTTTCCCGATCAACTTTCTCCCAACTGCTATAAGATTTGACAGAGTTACAGCGCTTGGATGATTTATAAATTTAATGGAATCAAACACTGCACCACCAAATTTCACATGTTAATTCAATGATCAAAAAAATGAATAGTAGTTTCTCACCCTAAGACTAGACTATCCCTCTTTGAATGTGGTGAAGAACGAGACAAGACAGATTTAAATAGGAAAAAAAAAATATTTAATAGAATAAATCAATCATAAAAAAATCTATAAAACACATTTACATTAAATAAAACAAATTATGATCTATAGTGCTACAAGGAAAAGAACACATAAAAACTCTTATAAATGCTGGTACATTTATAAATTGTCACTCTGGGTATTTATCAAAAGAAAAAACTCAAGAATGTCTTTATCATTCATAAAAATGCATGTGGCCATTGTCTAAGTCAACAATGTGCACATTGAAATATATAAAAAAAAGTATGTATCTTTACCTAGGTTTTAGTCTCTGAATTTATCCGACATCCTGCCGACCGCCACATGGATTTCTCCACTTCTTTAGGAGGGACGGTCGCTCATAGGTTAGATTTGGTTGTGTGTAGCTTCTAATTGTGTTAAGGCATCATGGACAAGGCATCAAGGACAAGGCATCGAGGACAAGGCAACTAAATGAATCCATCGGCAGGCACTATGACAGTGGTTATTACATATTGACCAGAACCATTAGTACAGTAATTCTGGATTGACCAGCAATCCCGATGGCCTTAGCCAGCCATTCTAGATGAAGCACCGATGTTAAAGGTCATATTTGTTAACTATATTGGTTGATTATCAGAGCTGTGTTTTACCACCCTCTCAACGCGAAGTCTCTAGCTCTAATCTCTCCTGAAAAACTTTTTTTTTAATTAAAAAATTCCACCAGCCTTTGTTCTTCCGATCCTTTGTTTCACTTTTATTCACACCTTTTTTACTATGCCTTCAGCCATATGTAAATTGGTTTTACCCACTCTCGTAGCACTATGTACCTTCATTTATTTCAATATTCTTGATTTTAATTAAACAGATTTTAATACATGTTTTTCTTTTTTTTTTTAAATTTGGACAAGCATTTATTATTTCTGTCTATATCCTGCTTCAAATACACTCCATACATGCATCTCGTTTATCATCAAATGTGTACTTTAAACCCAGATTCTTATCTTTTGATCATGTCTAACTTTCTCTGTTTTGCACACTATTTAAGGGTTTTTTTTTTTTTTAAACTTTACTTTCTTTCAAAATCGGATTTTAACTTGCATTTTATTTATATTTCTTTATCGCTTTATTTTTTAACATACATTTCCAATATCTCTAATTTTATATTTTAATTTCACCAAAACCCGAACTTTGGAGGGTAAAAGATAAGAATCCTTTGATTCTAATTCCCTCTCTTTTTTTAATTAGTTGAAACATTTCTTTGTTCTGTAAATTTTTCCAAGCTCGCTTTTTCTTTTTTATTTTTTGTCTTCCAAACATAATATTTAAAATTCTTTGAATGTTTAATATTTATATGTGTGACCGCAGTATGTACGATCATCACAATACAATCCCATTGCAATCCAGCTTGCCATACAAGCATATTTTGATTCCATCTCAATCTACATATCAAAATGCTAGCTAATAACGCAATCCCATGTGCTGTTATATCTAATCACCAATCTCATTCTGAATCATGAGTTGCATATCAAATGATGGAAATTCTTAATTTTTGAATTCTACACATTCAATCTTACAAGGGTTTCCAGAATCCAAATTTCACACATGTATCAATACATTCTCTGCATAGCCTACATGGTTGACATCACTCTCATTCTGCATTCTTAGAAATAACTCCCCATTTTACAGCAGCCTACAAACTGTTTTTAATTTCAAAAAGCTGCTACATGGAGTCTATTCATAAAGAACTCATGTTCATAAGTTTTCTAAGAAAAAAACACTCCATTCTTAGACTTTCTCTTTTACAAAGGCTTCCCTGGTATGATAGTCACAATCCAAATTGTTACAAGATTCTATATTGCAATATATCAACTCACTTTTAAGGCATATCTATCAATTTACTCCAAGATACCCTTGTTCAATACTTTTGCTGTGACAAAATTCACATACTATGCACCTATATTCAAATTTTCAAAGATGTTCATTTATGCAATCAACTCCATGTGCAAGAATTTGCTCTGGTTTTGCAAGACCATATTAAGATTTATAAAATGCATCAGCTCTTGTACTATAGTCTAGGTTTATATAGCATTCAGGTGTTTTATAAGCAAAAAGTCATTAAATTAATAGCTGCTATTACCAGCTGGTTCCAAAATCTCCAGTATCTGCCAAAATTACTTCCTATAGACAAACCTCTTCCTTCAACACCATTGCTCAATCCTAGATACCATCAACCAGATCAGTCTTTTCCACAGTTCTAAGTACCCTTACTGGCAAACATTAACCAGCTTTATTCAGATCCTAGCAATAATTACCTACTCTTCATTCTTGAAATAAATAACCATTTCATCCTCTGCCAATTTTAAAAAATGGTAATTACAAGTTTTTTGACTTCCTAATTAGAGTCAACCTGCATGTAGTTCCAACATTTTCCCCTGCAGTATCATTGTTTGTATAAAAATATTAACCTATCTGCAGGATATGCCAGAAAGCCAAGAAGATTCAATAACACCTTAATGACTGCCAAATATTCTAACACAGTATCCTTATTTTAAATGCATTCAGATAGCCTGCTAATGCCATCTATTACATAACTCAGTCCTTGCAAAGATTACACATTTTTGGAGCATGTGCAAAAACATTTGCTTTATTTGCCTTCTGGAGTATCCATTTAACTTTATTGTTTGGGCAGCAACATCAGGAGTCATCCATCTGCATTTATTTATAAATAACAGCTAAAAGCATGTCATAACAACACAGCTTCCCCTGGACATTTTTTCTGCCACCTGGTTACTCATTAGAGAGTAGACCAATCTTTAACCTGCCACAACCACAGTAGACAGTACTAACAACTTTCTCAGATATTTCACCAGTTTCATAATACAACTAGCTACATGAAAAACTATGTTCCAGATACTCATTACAATTGTTCAATAGTGCAGAAGGCTGTGTAACTGGATATGTCAAGCCTTCAGGCAAATGAACTTTAATTCAAAGGTTATGGACATTTTTTTTTATATATCCATTACTATGTTATAAAAATTATCATTAACAATATTCATATCCCCTTACCAATGTTTATATAATTGTACTGTAATCAGCAATGTCAATCAAATTTATATAATAACAAACAATACTGGAAATGTCTTTGTAACCCTGTCAAAACTCTTGTAAAATATTTGTAAAATCTATGTAACATGTCTTTTGGTCAATAAAATAAATTGCTGAAACATGCCACTGCTACTGATATGGTTATGTTTATGGCTATTACTACTCCTGCTGCTGATACTTGCTGCAACTACTTGTATTACTACAATTACAACAACTAGTACTACTACTACTACGACTACTACTGCTATTACTACTATTAATAATAATAATAATAATAATAATAATAATAATAGTAGTAGTAGTAGTAGTAGTAATAATAATAATAATAATAATAGTTTGGGAACATGTTTTTGTGATGATAGAAAAATGATAATGTCATCCATATAAGCAACATATGAAATGTTACTTTTAAATTGTGTGACAAAAATACCAGGTATCCCTTCTTCAATCATTTTAAGGAGGGGATTTATGTACACTATAAACAGTAAGGCACTAAGTGGGGATCCCTGAGGGATAGAGCAATGAGGTTTAAACCCTGGTGAGTATTTTCCATTCATTGACACATGGATTTCTCTATTTGTCAATAGATTAGTAAGTATATAGACCAATGATTTGGGAACAGACAACATTTTTAAGAGGTTTATGAGTTGGTCTATTGGAATTGAGTCAAATGCTTTTTTAATATCCAATTGAATGGCAATAGGGCTATATTTTTTCCCTTTTCTAACAGTCTCCACAACTGACTTAAAAACAATTGCAGCTAAACCAGTAGAGGCTCCCTTCTTTGCAAATTGCATTTTGGCTATTGTAGGTAAGATAAAGGGTTCAAGTTTATCCTTGATTACTGATTCAAGAATCTTGATGCCCAGTGGACTCATGGATATAGGACGTATATTTTTAACTGTAGTGATATCTTCAGATTTCTTAAGAAAAGGCACAAGCATTATTGGATACAAACCCGGTATATGATGGATTTGTCTAGATAATAAATTGGCTAGATTCGTTAAATAAGTAGTAGTAAAAAAGCTTAGGTGTTCATAGACAAATTTTGGAATTCCATGAATACCCGGGTGACAAGTGTTTGGGATGTTGGAAATTTTTTTGGTGAAATCATTTATTGTAAAAATATCCTCATCCTCTGTGTTTCCCAGAAATAAAGGGGCAGGACAAAACAAATTATTGTTTTGCAGACTATTTTTAAAAAACTCATATAATGGAGTTAGCATGCTGTCACCTGCAATTATTTCATTATTGATTCTAATTGCTGTAGGTATTTTTTTTTTGGGGGGATGGCCTAATGCCCAGCGGATAAAATGTCTAGAGAATGAATGTGTGTGATCCAGAAAAAGCCTTTTTTTTTTAATTAGTATGTATTCCTTCAGAGTATCACAGGTTTTGTTGTATAAGTTTTTAATGGCAGCTATTTTACTGCAGTTGTTTTCAGTGGCCTGGTAATGAATAATTTTTTTATGCATGTCATCTGCAAGTGCTAATAGTTTAGTAGGAGGTGTGGATGTACGGGTTAAGTGATCAATATTAAAGGAGAGAACATTTACAAATGCTAACCAGGTTTGTGCAGGGTCTAACTCCATTTTATCCATTTTAAAAAGCTCTATATAGATTTGTGAAAATAAAAATTCATTAGTTCTGCTAGGGAGTAATACTCTTATTGTCTTTCCAGCTGACAGTACTTTTCTATATGTGAGATCCAGATCTAGAACCACAAACAATGCTGAATGGTCAGATAATGTTGAGTTTTTTAGAGATGGCCTAATTAAATAGTGCAGTATCGGGGAATAGAATATTAGATCAATTAGTGAGGAGTGTCTACCATTGTAGAATGATATAGAATCATTTGGTAAAAATCCCTCTCCACTCATAAGAGGGAAAGCAAACTTATATAACCACTTAGATACAAATTTACTGTAGGACATATTAAAATCACCCAATAGTAGACATGGATAGGGAGAGGATGCTAGGATTGAATTAACTGTTAATATTAATCTATTTATTATTGTTGGCCCTGGAGGTATATATGCAAATATAATGTTTAAAACTAAAGCTTTGTGATGGAATGAGATAATTAGTATATGTGCATCAAGATATAGAATTTTAAATGATCTGAATGGACAAGTTTTAGATATTATAATACCCATGCCTGCAGATGGCATAAGGGATGTTTTTGAAAAAATTGAGAAGCCTCGATTATGTAGATAATTCGAAGGATCTATAACTGAGTTGCAATATATTTTTGTTTCTGACAGGCCAAGTATGTGTGGCTGGACTACATCACACCATTTAATTAATTGATGGATTTTCTGATCAGAATTCAAGCCTCTGATGTTAAGAGCTCCAATATTTATATGCATCCTTGGGTGAGTTTAGATTTAACTTTAAAAAAACAAAACAAAAAAAACGTATATAAATATATATTATGATTTACACTTAACAGGAATATATTCAAGTTAAGCTCTATAGTGTGATATATATTAGATTGTTGTTATCCTATTCTGTATTTATATATGTAACTATCTTTTCACTTATTTATGCTATAAAAAACAAACTACTCAAAGGAAGTATGTATGTAATTATACACCCACAATCTCACAAGATAGACAGCGCTGTATATTAGTTTACTCTATATTAAAAAAAAGTAATTAAAGGAATATCATTAGCAAGTTCTAAAGCTTCTTCTCTAGTTCTACAGGAATAAAACATGTTTTCTGTTAATTTATCATGTTGTATACCTGATCCTATATCAAGATCTGAAAAACTAGATGGTATACTAACTTCATTTGCTTCAATTGGTACGTCTACCACAACATCATCCGTTTTAGACTCTTGAATTTCTTTATGTACAGTTTTAACTTTCTTAATCAGTTCATCAGAATTAGAAAGTTCTTCGTTATCACTGGAATTTTTTCCTGAGGCAGGCTTTCTCCCACGCTTCACTCTAACAGGGCGTCCGGGTTTTCTTTTTTCTGTGGGATTATTGACAATCTTATCCGTCTTGAGTTTATCGGGTTTTGAGGCTTCATCCATAATCTCTATTGCGGTTTTATTTACGGCAATGGCGTCTAGTTCATTCCGGAGGCTTATCGATTGCTTCTTGTTAGAAGTGGCATCGATTTCCGACGGTCCGCTATGACAATGTTTTGTTATATCTATGCCATTCACAACGGGTAATTCTTCATGAGCTCTCTGGTGGTCAATTGTATTTAGTGAAGCATTGTTCGAGGAATTGAAATTTTCCACGTTAGTGCTTTTCCTAGCCGGATCTTTTATTCCGGAGTTTGCTATCGAGCATTGATGCGCAGAGGTTGCAATTTGATTACAATAAGAGCACAATAAATTAGGGCATGTATCGACAACATGACCACGTTGTTTACAATGAAAACATTGTGGTTTAAGGCCACGTATTTGCAAAAAAAGCGTGGCTTCTTGATCTGTAATTAATGAGGGAATTTCATTGGGATTAATGCCTTTGTGGAGTTTCACTTTAAATTCATACCTGTTACCGTATACTGGAACTGGTGTATTTCACGGGAATATAAACTAGAATTCAATTTAGACAAGACATTTAGTTGGCAGATATATACAGGCAAACTAATACAATCTATCTTTAAGGGAAGCCCTGCCTCATTCCTCGGGTTTCCCTTCCACCTTAGTAATACTGGAATGAGGACAAAAATACAGAATTCTCTTAAAGAAAAAATAGAAAAAATTATATGTTCCCTTTCTAAGTCATATCTTTCAGTTTACTCTAAAATCACATTGTTTAATATGCTGATTATGACAAGAATTACTTACTTTAGCCCTATAATCATTTTCACTAAAGCCTTCACTTCACATGTTTACTCCATGCTCAAAAAACTTTTATGGGGCAGATGCATTGCCTCCATCTCCATTAAAAAATTACAAAATCCATTAATTCATAATGGGCTAGGACTACACTCAATAAACATATTTAAAATACAAAAAACATTTAATCTGATTACCTCTTTGTCAAATCTATTTAATCAGATTGCTACAACCTTAAAAATTACACCTACGGATAGACCGCCCCCTGGTACTGGTTATTGGGCTGAACTAATAAAACCACTATTGAGCATGGATAAACTTACCTTCTGTCCCCCTACAGATAAGTACAAATATTGGCAAACATATCTATTAATAAACCAAACAACACTTAATAGTCAAAGCAAACCCATTTTGGGTCTAAACAATCGCCAACTTGTTAGAAGATTTAGATTCTGGAAGCTTGAGCCAAAATATTTTGATTTTCTAATAAAGCTTAATTTAGGATCATTACCAACACTTTATTTTTATAAATATAGAAGAAATTGTATTAATATAGATGCTTTTTGCCCCCTTTGTAAAAAAGATTTTGAAAATCAAGAACATATATTCTATGATTGTCAGTGTTATGATAATATACGCATTGCTCTTCCCAACCTATTTAACAATTCTTTATTTAATATTGCATATCTTTTTAAAACTTTCTCAATAGGAATTTTTGCTAGAATTAGAGCTAGTACATTCATCTTGTATGCTTTATGGTGCACTAGATGCATATTTATATATAACAATAATCCTAGAAGACATCCTAATACATTTTGGATTAAGCTGGAGGGTTTTAGGGAAAGAGACAGAAAGCTTGCCCCCTTTAACATTTTTCATGACACCTGGTCCTTAATGCGTCAACAACTGAGACAGTGCTAAGGTGATATTACCTAGTTACAACAAAAGCGTTATCATTTATGTATGTATATAATCTTAAAAGCCTTTGAAAGGAAAAAAATTTTGAATTAGATACTAAAGAACTATATAACATTATGTAACCCATATTAATTTGTTACCACCTTTTTGCTGCTTTAATATATGAAATCAAAATTAATTATGTAACCTGTATATACTACCTAATCAGTTATATGTAACCATATCGATTGTAAAAGTATTAAGTAACCTATGATCTTTGTTAAAATGCTACTATGTAATCTGGTCTCTTAATATTTGTAATCACAATCAATTTTTATATGTGTCCATATGGATGTAATCTTTTGATGTTACCTATGATCTTTGTAATTGCTACAAAAGCCTTTTCATTTATTATGTAGATAATATTGAATACCTATAAAAAAAAAAGAGAATTAGATACTGAAAAACTATATTACATATGTAATCTGTATTGATTTATATGACCTTTTTTTTTCTTAATATACATAATCACTACTAATTTTTATGTTACCTTGTATATACTTCCAAATCGGTTATATATAACCATATTGATGTATATGTATGTTGTAACCTATGATCTTTGTAAATATGTAACCATGTAATTTTTTTTTCTTTGAATATATGTAATCATAATTATTATTTTTACCTTGTATATACTCCCTCATGAATAATATGTAACCATATTGATGTAAACTTATGTTGTAACATATGATCTTGTAAATATGTAACTTTTGGAAATCAATAAAGTTCCTTTGAAACGTAATAATAATAATAATAATAATAATAATAATAATAATAATAATAATAATAATAATAATAATAATAATAATAATAATAATAATAATAATAATAATAATAATAATAATAATAATAATAATAATAATAATAATAATAATAATAATAATAATAATAATAATAATAATAATAATAATAATAATAATAATAATAATAATAATAATAATAATAATAATAATAATAATAATAATAATAATAATAATAATAATAATAATAATAATAATAATAATAATAATAATAATAATAATAATAATAATAATAATAATAATAATAATAATAATAATAATAATAATAATAATAATAATAATAATAATAATAATAATAATAATAATAATAATAATAATAATAATAATAATAATAATAATAATAATAAAAAACAGTCAGTCATAAATGATTTTGGCCATTCCAAAAAAAAGGATGGGAGAGAAAGAGAAACAAATTACTCTAGAAATAATATTTCCTATGACTATACAAAGAAATCAGTGAACCACAATTATGTACACATATGAAACATTCTAGTTCATTTTTCCATTTATTTAATATTTGATGATGTTATTCTTTAACTTCTTCAACAAGTTTTTAAACACCATGTCTAATTGTAGCTTTCAAATTAATTCTATCCTCTGCTACATTTTACCAATGGAAAAAATTAATACTATACTTCTTCAGAATGTATTTGAGATAATTCTTGTAACTTACATGGCAGCTAAATTTCCTATAAAAACTATGTTCAAGTTTACCACAATACACTGTTTTAGGAAGTCTTACATTATTCATTTATTTTACATATTCAATCCAATAAAGATGAGATTTTACAGTAGTGGACACTTTCAGCTAAAAAATATATTGATTTGTTTTATGATTTTGTATTTATTGAAATTCTATGAAACACATAATGTCACTTCCATACAATAAATTAGTTGAAATAACAGTTCTATGTAAAGCTAACTTAGTTGAAATAATTATTTCTCTGTGATAAAATACTCTTATCTTTTTAACATGTTAAAAGAAGTGGTACATTGTAGTTCATGTTATACTTCAAATTGTAATTTGGCATTTCTACTTATAAAATACCAAACATTTAAATTGTTTTAATTCTCAAGGTGATGACCATTCAAGCTAAATGTTATTGAAAATTTTTTTTTCAGTCACTGATTGATAAAGAACTTGAAGTTTTTGAATATTAGTTATTAAACAAAAGTATATAATGTTTCACTCAAAACATTATGTAAATTGTTTTCTGAACTGAAAAGAATAGTACATTTCATCAGTGTACTGTAAATTCAAAATCCAACAAGTAGAAGTTATGTTTTTTTTCTTTTAATCAATTCAAATTAAAAATTCCATTATCAAATATATTCTACATTCTAATTCCTATTTTATTAAGCCACCTAAAAATAGCTCCAGAGACAATTATCATAAATATTGAGAACAATGTTAAAACGACTGCACACTCTTGTTTAACATCAGTTTTCATTTTCAATATCTCATATTTTTCACCTGCAGTAATAATACTTTCCCTACAACTAAAATGAATTTAATATCAAAAAAAGATAATTAATTAATAATAACAAATAATAATAAAATATGCATGAATTGACTATTTATATCTATTTTTTGCTATTTTATAACTAGATAAAATTTTATGCCAGTAATAGATTAAAAATTCATTTATTTTGCACATGGATTTTTTTTGATAGTTTTAACTATTAAAAAATATCATAAAGGAATCTATAAAAGATTACAACCTGAAGATAGATATATTAGTGACTTAATTAGCTAACTTAATTTTGCATTGTAGCCTTAGGTTCACTATGTCATCATTTACACAGATCAGGGACTGATAAAATTCATTTATAGAAGTGAGCGCAGTGAATATGTTGATGAGATTCCAGTTGCATCTAGAAAAGTCAAATACAATGGATTTTATTGTGGTTCTGAAAAAATTCTTTGAAACATCATAAAAATTTCATAGTTTATGTTCTAATTATTTGATTGTTGAGTTTTGATTAAACATCTAAAAAAGATTTTGATTTGAGAGAGAAGTTTAGTGTGAGAACATTTTTCCAACAGGGACACAATGTTTTCCAGCAGAATATGTTAATTCTAAGGAAATTGGTCATAAAGTATTTGCATTACAAGACCAAATAGTTCCAGATAGCTTTCCAAGGATGTTATTTATTTTAATCTTATCTATATGCATAAAATAAGTTAAATTATGATCTAAAATGACTTCTACATAACATATAAAAAGACTATGTATCAGTCTATTATTGCAAAAGATATTCACGTTACAAGATGATTCACTATTGTTTAGATGTAAAATTGAACATACTATCTTGATTGGATTAGGACTATGTTCTCAGTTTTTAAAAAATTGTCAATCTTTTCATATAATTATTGAGGGAGTTTTCTATTTTAGAAAAGATTTCATTTGAGAAGTCAAAGCACCTGAATAAATAACTTTTCTTTACTTTGTTTTGGAAAGATCATTGGTATATATATATATATATATATATATATATATATATATATATATATATATATATATATATATATATATATATATATATATATATATATATATAATGTGAGAGAACTAAACCATGTGGGAGACCCTTTTGTAAAATTCTTTATCTTTTATAATTATCACTTAGCCAGTTGAATTGTTATATAGAAAAGCATTTTGTCAAATAAATGAATGTTTTGCATGCATTTAAGAATTTTTAGAAACGTTTAGATCATTTTAGAAACAAAATCCTACGTTGAGTTTCGATTAGTAAATTAGGAATAATTTTCATTTTGAAAGCTTTTGCAATGTGAGTTGTTAAAGATAAAACTTCTTTATCACACCTTCTCACTAGCTTAAACTTAGCCTGATCTATTCGTAGATGATGATAAATTATTGGAAAATTTCTTGTTAATATGACTCTTTCAGAAATTTATAAGAAACACACAATAATAATGTTGAGGAGATAATTTTTGAATCATTACTAGATAGATTTCTTTGATTTAAAGACTGCTGTACTTTGAATTTTATATCAAATTTTTTGAATATTTTTGATATGAATAATGTTACTGAATAGTTTTGTTAACAATGCTTTGACTTTAAATCATAAATATTTTAGAAATTCTAGAAGTATGCTATCTTTTCCTAGGGCCTTTCCTTTTTAAAGACAATTAAGGATAAGTTTAAGAACATAAATAGGAATATTGTAAAAGAGAGATTTGCAGTTTTGCTCTAATGATGCTTTTTAAAATTTTATCAATCTTGTTTTAGATTAGTAATCATATTACCCATGATAGTAGTAGTTTTTATAAAAAGTAATTTTAAATACCACCAAGTTATATAAAGGTACGTAACCGTTATTATTAGATCTTGCAAAGGCTTGCTTCTCTATAGACTCTTTCATTTTCTGTTATAGTCCAGTTGTTTTAAAAGTTTGTCAACAATTTTTAGATCATTGATAAACAAAAAGTCTATAAATAATACTGCTGGATTTGTTCTAACCTTTTAATGAATTGCTTTTGATATCTATAATAGATGAATTTATGGCAGTAGTTATTATAATTTTATTAAATTTATCATAACAAAAAAGATTTTTTTACTTATTCAACATTAATTTTCTGCAACCAATTATTTAGTTTTGTATCATTCCTTTACAGGCTAGTTATAAGAACTAAGATTTAGCATAACATATTTTATATTGTTCTCATTACATGTTATTTTGACTATGATCATCAATATAAAATATTAATAATAAATATAATTATCCCTAATTATTAATAATATTATTAATAAATATAATTAATACTAAATAATAAAAATAATAACTCTATCTATATTCAAACTATACTTTAAATTTTAACAAATTTACATACATATGTATACGAATTATCCAATTGAAAATGAGTATAGCTTTCTGAAACCAAATGGAAAAATTGCTCTAAAGATAAGTCTTATAATGATTATACATACCTATTTGTGAGCCATAAATACATCCATATATAGGATGTGTTAATTTTTTTTTGTGCTTATTTAATATTTTATGATTCTGTCTTTGAATTTTTTTAGAAAACTATTTTTTGCAATACTTCAATATGTCTAATAATAGCTCTTCAATCTATTATATTCTCTGTCATACCTCTCCAATGAAAACAGTCAATACTGCATCCTTTTAGGATGATGTTGGGACAATTATCATGTTGAAAACAGGATCAATCTATTTCATTAAAATTGTACTTAAGTTCCCTATGAAACACATTTTTAGAAAATCTTTCATTGTTCACTTGCTTTAGGTGTTCAATCCAATGAAGATATTATTTTACAATAGTATATACCATAGCATCACAACAGCTAGTTGAAAAAGCTCTTGATTAGTTTTATAATCTCAACATTGCATTTTTAAAATTTTGCAACATGTCCTTAAATAAAACTTTTCTAATGCCTTTATCTATAGAGTACGTAAGTCTTGCTTTCTATACAATAAATTACATAGAATAACAGCTTTACTTATAACTAATTTAAATGCAGTAGTTACTCTATGTTTTAACTTGTTTAAAACAGCAGGAGCACATTGAAATCTGTCCTGCAACTCAACATGATAGTCAACTTGATAAACATCTAAACTAAAATTTGCTGAGAATTTTATTTTCACCGGTGACTGATAAAGAACTTGAGGTTTTTGAATATTAATTAATTATTGAAACCAAATTATTCAAAATATTAAGTACATTTTATAGATCCAAGAAGTAGAGGTTTTGTTTTTACTTTTAATCAATTAAAATTAAAAAATCCACCATTAAACTTATATTTCATCTTGATTCCTATTTCATTAAACCATATATGCAATAAAAATGAAAAATAAGATTGGTGACAATATGCCTCAGGATTTTTTTATCTGTAATAATAACATTTACTTTCATTCTATCATATAAAAACTGTAAAATATAAACAAAATTTGCTGTACAACAACTAATTTCAAACAAAAACATTATTCCCAACTTGTTTCTTGCCTTTGCCTGGCAACAGAAACCATGTTTGCAGTGCTTTTTGATATTCTAAAACCACAACGATGCTCTGGTCACCATTTATCTAATTGAAAGCAATCAAAATAATTGAAACTACTTTTTCTGTAGCAGGTAATATCAATATTTCATGATAATGTATAAAATCTTGTCTACTTCCCTTTATTTTTAAAAATTGGAACAATAGAAGCACCTTCAATATCAGGCAGCAAAACTTCATTAATCCATATTCTTCCGAAAAATTCCAATATTTTTGAAGGTAAGCTGTTTTCGCTTTCCTAAGGGAATATCTTTGTTCAAATCTAAATGGAAGATAAAATGGATATTTTATTAAAAATCATCATAAAATTTTTTGTACTTTTATACAAAAGATGATTAAAATATTGATTCCACCTATTCTGGATTTAACAGAGTTGTGATAACATTTTTCAAGTCCATATGTTGTTTTCAGTGCAACTAATAAAAGATTAACAACTGCCGAATCTACAAGTTCGTAGTAGCAAAATTTCAAAACTTAATTTAGTCTAATGAATTTCCAGGTTGTAATCTTTTACAGCTTTTTTTTTATGATTTTTGTTAAAATTAATCAAGCTGGCATAAAATATGGACGCTAAATAAATATATTTTAAATCTTTTATTGTCACAGTATGTTGTCTGGTCATACAATAGAAAATAAATAGTGAATTCATAAATACTTGATTATTAATTATTATTATTGTTTTTTGATATTAAATTCTTTAGTTCAAAATTTATCAATGATAATTGTTGTTTCTTCTAATAACTTTAGCAGACAGGCTTTATAATGTATGGTAGCACTCTCGTTTCATTATTGGCAGTAATTTACTATAATTCTCTATCCTTTATTACAGATTAATCAGCACCTTACATTTAGATAAATTTCATAAACTTTATATATATATATATATATATATATATATATATATATATATATATATATATATATATATATATATATATATATATATATATATATATATATATATATATATATATATATATATATATATTACCTTTGATAATAATGAAAAAACAAAGACAGTTAAAGATTATATATGAAAGCATAATGTTTAAATTAGCTACTTAAAAACATAAGAAAGTTATGATTCAATTGTGCAGTATTAAAAGTGCATTAATAGTACTATTGTGTCTATTTGAATAAATTTTTCATTGAAAATAAATATTGTTACCTAGAATAAAAAATCAAGAATATATTTAAAGGTTCATCCATATGTGGTAGGATACAAAAAAGTGTAAGTGCTGCCTAATGTTAAAGATAAATGTGATCAACATTCGAGGAGACAATACAAGCATGCTGGATAACACCATGAACTTTAATAAGATAGGGACATGTAAATGTGAAAAAAAAAAGTTTTGCAATATATATCAAATGTTAAATACAATCTTATGTATAATTAGATGGAAAAGGTGGAATGACATAAAATATCAAATTTACAAAGAATATAATTATTAATAAAAATATTAAAGTAATTTTTAACATCCAAAAATATATAAGATATTAAAGAAATGAGAGAGCATAAGATGAAATCAGTGTGAAATCAGCTATCTAGATCAGAGAAGAGATCAGTTAACTCCTTACAGCAACTATAATAATTAAACATCAACCAGCATTATAAAAAGTAAAAATAAGTAATATTCAAAATAATGTAAAAACCACTCATCATCATGAATGATCACAATACATCATAATAAAATCAACAATCAATCTTGTGACTGGATTGGAAATGGGTCTTCTATAGACCAGGCTAACTACTGAGTCTTGCTAGCTTAAGCAATTATTTAAACCATAATTTGGATACACTACTTAAGTGATAATACATCAGAATACATAAGCAGAAAAATCTAAAAAATAATGCTGGGACATTAAAACATGCTGATCATCATCAACCCTCTGCCACTTGTACTGGCCAACTATAAACTTAACTTCTAATAGGACTAGACTAAAATAAAATGTAATGCATAGGTTTATATTCTTTTTGTGCCTACCAAAATGATGATCGATCATCTCTGGATGCCCAAAAGCACTAATATATATATATCCTCATTTATATATCAGTCATTATACACAAATCTAGCTCAGAAGAATACAGGCTAAGAGAAGATGGAAACATATATTCTAAAAATATTTAGAATCACTGGAATAATTTTCATAATTGAACACAAGTTTATTAACAAGAAAAATAAAATGAAATTAAGATCTAGAATAAGGCTATGCATATCAATTAAGCCTTCTGATTTTGATTAACATACAATAATAACATATTATCACATTGTGATTACCTATATATGAATAATACAAAATTACTATACACAATTTAAATTATTACATTATGATTTACATGATTAATACATTAGATTTACTTAAAAATCATTCAGCACACAGGCATATGGCTTAATATAAAATGAACTTGTTTGAATCTACCAAATTAATATAATTATTAAAAATATATTTCATAATTTCATTTGAAAACTATACATAAAATTCACACATACATGTGTATCTATGAACATATAGATGATGTGAATTAATATTATTAATTAGCTCTTTTTTTAGTCAATAAAAGTATTTTTCTTTTTTTATTTAAAAAGTAAAGTCAATTTTTTGACAGGTAACTCAAAAGTTTTTTTATGGCAGGTTATTCTCAATTAATTAATTATATCTTTAAATTAATCTAAAAAAGATTTTTGAAATCCATTTTTTTTTCAAAATAAATTGTCCATGAATCAATCATTAATTTTAGATTTTAATTCAATTCAAGAAAAATTATTTACTTGTTTTCTTTTAAAATATATAGATTTTTAAATGTCATTTTTACCAAAGAAATTATTTAAAATTTCATTCTCATTATATATAATGCTACTCATCATTGTATATACATTTATATGTGCTTTTCTGTGTGAGTTGGTCTTGGTGAGACAGATATAGTCCAGGATGGTCATAATCAGGAAGATATAATTTAGGTAAAATATTGGCATTCAGTCAGTTCTCTTGCGTCTATGATTTGATGAGCTTCAGGCCAGAAAACTGTTTTGTCCACATTTAAGGCTATGAATTTCAGTACAAAGAAGTAGGCCATTTTCTTCCATGTAAATTCAAATTTCACCAGTAAACTGTAGAGCAGTTGCTTTCTTGCATACTTACATCCTCATGGTAGTTTTTTGTAAAATTCTGACAGCCTTCTATGTAGTTAGCTTTATGCTGGCCACTCTCTGCTACAGTTACCAACAAACTGCAGTTAATTCTTACAAAAATATTAGCCAGACTATTTTAGCTACCTCACTTTTCAAAAACTACTACCTAGATTTTGCAGCTGGCCAATATGGCCAGCTACTTTTCAAAATATTAAAGCCAGACATTCTGGCTTTGGCAGCTCTTACAAAAACTGCAAGACAAATTGAACTCACATTTCTTTATAGCCCTTTTATAGAATGATAAAACACATTGCAGGCTGTTTTCAACATGTCTAATTCTTTTTAAATGATTTAATTTATAATAAATTCTGTTATAATTCAGAGTTATTTAACCCTTTATTTATTATTTTTATTCCAAGTAAAATGTAGAAAATATCTACAAATAATTTATGTCTGTGTTTATTTCTACTTTTCCTTTTAATTTATATATATATTTGTGTACACACACTATATTATTGTTGTGACATATAACAGACCTGTTATAATATATTGTAATGGTAAGAAAGGTAGAACTGCTTTAACCTAACCTAGAGATGTAGATAGAGGGGGTTCGAACCTCACCTACTCCTCTAGATTGCTACTAAGCGACTTACTCCCCAAACCTCACTAGAATTTAATCTTAATGTATGCCCGGTGGTCAGGGAGAGAAGAGACCATGAAAAGGAATTTTTACATATATAATGATCAGATGTACATACGTATGTTACAAAAGAAAACAATACTAAGTGGTTTTACTTTTAGTGAATGAAAGATAACATAAACTTTTATTATTTACATTAAAAGAATTCATACAATGTTTTATTAATAGTGTCACAGGCTATTTTCACTGCAACCAGATAGACATATTTGAAAGATCCATTGATCATAATGATAAGAACAGACAAAATTTTACATTATCATTTCTTTCTTTAAAATATTCCAGCCAATGGAAGTGTTACGTAAAAGAAATCAAGAGAGAGAGAGAGATGATTCATTAACTCTGTGGTTGGAGAACATAGAAATAAATAGGTGGTCAAACTCAACTAAACACTTTGGACAGGTTTAAATCACCACCCTACTTATGATTTAAGAAGAATGATAAAGTGACCCCAGCAGGAATTTCCAGCTATAATTGAAACATTTCGATGATATTTTGAAAAAGATTTCCTAATAAATATAAATATATAAGACCATGCACACAGGTGATAGCATATAGTGGGCTGTAAGGCTCAAGACATAACAGTTACCAAGAGGTTACCACAAGACTGGATAGCTCTCCGTCTCTAAACTAGGTTAGAGAGAAAAATGGAATCCGTTCGCTAAACACGTGACCCAGATTCATGATCAGACTTTTTGTTGCTTATGTCCAGTTACATACATTTAAGGAACTGAGATCGACATGAGATCCCAAACAATTTATTTATTTTTCAGAAGGTCCGAATGTAGGTATGTTAACCTAAGCAAACTTGGCAAAAGAAGCATTGTAATTTATGCTGAGCGGCCCAGTAGATCACCCGAGGCACGATACCATATAAATACAGCCAACGACCTTTAAATTTAAAAAAGAAACTCTCTGCAAAATATATATCTTAGGAAAGCTCAACTATCACTGAAAATCCACAGAAAAAAAGTAACTTCACCTTTATAAAATTTGAATTAATAAAAAGAACAAGTGGGCGGATATTTTATTTATTTAGTTGAAATTTAACCCATTCACCACTAAGCCAATGCTATTTAATAATTTTTTAATACATATTATCAAAATATACTCTCTCTTAGTACTAAAATATAGATGCAAACGTTTTATTTCACACTCTTTAAAATATAACTTTAAATTTGTAACCCTTCATTGACTAAAATATACTGGCATGCAATAAGGATCTTTCTTTTATATGTATATAAAAAAAACTAAGTTAAAGTTTGGAAAGTTTTATAATAGAATATCTAGCAATTTAAATCTTGATTTTAAAATAGTTTTGCACTTTCTATGATTTGCTTCCTTTTCTTTCTAAATAAATATTTATATAAAATAAATAACTTAATTACGGAAGTATAATGGTGGAAAGTTAAACGAAGTATTTTTCAATTAAATTAATAAGAACTATGGCCGCCATTATATATAATAACCCCTCCCATTATGATGTAAAAAAAAGAAAAGAAGGCAATTAATGAAATATAATTTCATAAGATTCGAATACATAGATTTAAAAAACATATATATATAGAAAAGCATAAATATACATTGAAATTGCAAATTACAAAGATATTTTAATAATTTATGGGAACGTTACCGGTAACTAGATGGGTGGGTCAAAATGAGTTCATTTGATGTTTCCCTGCAGGTCTTCTCGGTTCTTCAAATTTGTTTTTCCATGTTTTTGAGGGCAGATTTTCACGGATACAGGGCAGATACTTTTGTTCTCTGGCTGGCTTACATGATTACGACTCCTGCATCAGGAACAGCTCAGGAGAGCGAAGGCAAAAAAGTTACCCCTGCATTTTTGCAGAGCAACACATTTCTGGATTCTTTTATTTGTATGCTGAAAGAATAGAGTGCAGCTTGAAGTAAGTACAGCAAGCAAGAGTTCGCTATATTGTCCAATCTTTCAGCAAAATTTCTTCCAACAAAATTCTTATGATTTCTCTTTGACCTTCAGCACAGGTTACCAGCAAGCATAAGACCAAGAACAAAAGAAAAGTTCTTTATTTATACCCTTTTTCCATTATGTTTTTAATCTGCTAATTAGTAGCGAATCATGCCCATTGTTTCAAATTTTTTCTGTTATCTATTTTTATCTAATTCAGAAAAATGTTTTACTAATTAAATTCCTTTTCCTAATGGATTCTATTTAATTAAGAAATTCATCGAATTCTACCAAATATATTTTAAAAATAATTGCAATTATAATTTTAACTTTCTATATTTTATTTTATTAAATCTTTTAATTTAGGCAACTATTTGAGAAAACGATAAATTTAGTTTGAAAAAGAAACATACATTCACTGTGGTTGGACTTAGGGTCTTAGTTAGTCCACAGTGAATGGTGAAGCCAGCATATATATTTATATATATATATATATGCACAGCTTCAATATATATATATATATATAATTGAAATTGAAGTAATTGTACCTTCCAATAAATTATTTAATATTGTAATAGAATTTATCAGACTTACATGGATTGATCAGCAGTTAACTAAAGCTTAGAGGAAATGATATTTTTTGACTCATTTAAAAGAGATATATCTGATTATACAGACCATAAATCCAAACACATTCTATTGGAACCTTAAATGAGACAGAATGTCATACAAATGATATTTCTGATGTAAATACTATAACAAATGACCCTACTTACATGGTTAAACTAAGTTCATTGCTAGAAAAAACTTATTGTGCAATTTAGAGATTTTGTAAGTTCTCTTGAATGAATAAATAATTACATTATAATCACCAGTAATAAAGATATTAAAAAAGAAAAAAATGGTACCTGAATAATTGATTATGGAAGAATAGTTCAATCCCATCAGCATCAAATCATAAACACTTTCCTTTAATGAAGTTTAATATTCCCAGATTTGGTATTAACTATGAACTTGTTTCTTTCTATAATAAATATTAATCAAAAGCATTCAATGCTATGAAGGTATTGACTTTATCTTCTCAATCTGATGTTATTAAATTCTATTTACAAATGTATTTAATTTTAGAACATTTCTGCTGCCAGGTGTCAGCACATAAAATTGCATAAATAGTGATGATCCTGAACTTTCCTGTGTTAACAATTTATCCCTGGTGCAATCAGTTAGTGAACTATATAAACTAATGTCATAGATGAAGTATAATTTGAATAAAACATTTAATCTAACTTAAACAAGTAGAATAAATAGATAACTGTACAGATTGCACACACACATATATGAAATAACTAGTCTAAAGAAATATTATTTAAGATGTTAAAATTATATATATATATATATATATATCCTAAAAGTCAACTCTTGCATTTAATCTACTTAATATTCCACCTTTATAAAGGAAAACGAATAATAAAAATATCAGCAATAATATTTTCTGTAGTATACTGCATTAATATTTGATAACAATGCAAACATAAACATGGTAATGCATTAGTTAACAGAAATATTTTACAAAAAAAATGATACACAAAATGTTTTAATTTTTTCTTCTTTTTAAAAATAATAAAACTTTCAGGATGCTCTTTTATTTAACTAACATTTGAATGTGCTCATTGGAGTAAAGATTTTAACTATTATCAACCATCACTAGAAAAATCCATTTAAGAAAAAAATATTTTTACAACTTTTTTTTTCTCCTGTGTCATAGCATCAGCCGGGAAGCGAACCACAACTGTTTGTAAAACACCTATCGCTGACCTCTCGACCACCAATTTTTATAATTATTAGACTGAAGTTGATTTCAAATATTCTACTAAAAAATCCATTTAAGTTTTCAGTACTTTTATTTATTATCAGTGTATCCAGTGTTTGCTTTATTAAAATATATACATTTTTCTTTTAAATGAAGATCAGTATTTGGCTTATTTAAATATTCCATTTCAAGCATGAATGATTGACATATTTTTTTAAAAGTAAATTCAACAGCAAATTAAGTAATTTTGTTAGTATTCCTCCGTTATATAAAAGAAGTTATTGCATAAATCATTATCCAATTGAGAACTTGTATGTTGTTTGTATAACATTCCATTTCATAAATTTGTTTTTAAGAAAATTTTTTAATTCCCCTTTGTCAATTTTTATAGATACAGTTTTTCAAGAACAAAAATATTAGTGGGCTAATTGTTTTATAAATATAAAATGTGTTCTAGGTTCATGTGCATTATTTTTAATACTGCTAGTAAAATAATATAACTTAGCAAGCTTCAAAAATAAAGTTAAGTGTTGGTGGTCTAGCGGTTAGCATAGCTGCCTTCCAAGCAGCTGGCCCGGGTTCGCTTTCAGAAGGTCAACGCATTTGACATATGAAAAAAAAAATAATAAAGATTTTTAAAAAAAAGTTATAAATTTCTGAATTATTTTTTACAAAAAAAAAAACCACATTATTTTTAATTAAAAAATTTTGGATATTACCCAACAATATTTTTTAATTCCTCAGCTAATTATGTATGCAAATTTGAAACTTGATCTTGTATTGTATTTTATAAAAGAGAAAAAATAAATATTTGGTAAAAAAAAAAAATAATAATAATCAAACATGTTTTTAAAAATTTTTTTTTTTTTTTAGAAATCTATCGAAAAGAAGGAAAGATAAAATTGATATTATCTCTTTCTGTAGTATTAAAAATAATTGGGGATTTATACTTTATTAATTAACTCAAATGTGTGTGCGTGCACAAGTAAATCTCTATCTCATACACACACACACACACAGAAAGACATCCATATTATTAGATAACTAAAGATGATGAAATGTGAGCTATATATTAGAAAATTAAAGAAATTAATTATTGAATTTTGATTTAGTTTATGGGATATTATATATGTATGGGCATGTGTGAACACTCATACATATGTAACAAATGCAAAATAAAAACTGCTTTGGATAAATAATATAAATTTAGATGAAAAGGCAAATTATATATAATATATCGTTATTATTATTTTTAAATAAAAATAAAAGCAAAAAGTAATAATGATGATAACAATAACAGCAATAATAATAACTGCCATAACTTGTGCATGTCTGCTAATATGCTATAGATAGATTACATGATGCAGGGATAGCATATTTATATGTGATGTCTATAATCTTGGTTCATATACAAACTGCTAAAACTTAAACATTTTGCCAGCTTCTTGTTATCAGGGTTAGAATTATTCGTTTTGGTAGTGATTCATATCTAACCCAGATAACTGTATAATATTCGTGAATGAATTACGAATAAAACAAAGATGGATAATTACTCAAGCTTTCACCATTTGCTAACTGACATTTTAGCAAGTAACATGGTTTCTTTCACTGCTTGTCTATGTAGAACTGTCACAGAAGCGGTTTAACTTTTTACATATACCGTTTTGAAAGATTTAACTATGAATAAGCCAATCATAAATAAATGTTTGTAAACAATTTATAAATTTAACAATAATATGTTTTTATTACGGATGTGAAGCTCAGTGTTTTTTAATACATGCAACAATAATGTTATACATAAAAATTATCGTAGTTTTAATAAATACCCACTTATCAAAGCCGCATTAGCATTAAAAAAGAAAACGAAAGAAATTGATATATTAATATATCATTTAATCCTTCTGGCTATATTTTCCCATCAAACTCTTAAAGAAAAAGGAAGTCAAATAATTTTATTTCTATCTTTTAAGAAGACATATCAAGCTTTTGACTGTAATGGGAATACTCTTCAATGACAATCTATCAATCATCTTTACTTTTCTTTTTTAGATTTTGTTGAAGAATGTTCGCTGAGCAATTGAAAAAGATACATTAATAAATATATATTACCACGGTATGATTTACTAAATAACACTTCATTTTCTTCATAATAGAGCTTTTTATATATAGATAAACACATACACTAATCAATTAAAATTTTAATTTAATTCTTTATTTATTTAATAAATATTTTAATATTTGAAGAGCGGGAGTCGAGAGAAGATAATTCTTATACAGAAAAATAAATGCCAAACTATGAAACTCCATCATTGTGGAAAGTGGGAATTTAACAAAAATACTGAAATATAATATAAAGCTGTGCATATGAAAACAAAAATGAAAACATATTTTTTTTTAATTATTAAAAAATCATTATATGAATTTTTTTTTTTTAAGTATGAAAAGCTCCAATTTATTTAAATATAAATACAGTATGTTTATTTTTCAATATGCATTAAGTCAATAACGATACGTCAATATATGATTCACAATATTTATTTCCCATTAATAATTTCAGTGTAATTGATTAATATATTTGTTTCATTTAAATAAAAAAAAATATATTCGTGAATGTAAAACATACCTAAAATTATATACTCAATTGAGATAATGAAACTAAAATTATTTTGAGGTTTTGAAATATATGTATAAGAGTATTTATATGTAAAGCTATTTAACAATATTGCTATCATAATAATCGAATGGTTTATATTTGCTAATTCATAGGAAATTTAAACAGAAGTTACATACCTGGGCTATAAACTCTGAATTTAAGCTCAGAGACTCTCAGTGTACTGCTGCATTAACTTATTCAATGTTATTTATTCAAACTTAGAACTCAAGACACTGAAAACAATATAGTTACTATGACGTATTAGAAGATAATATATATTTATTTCAGCAATTTAATGAAGACAAATAGTAAAAAAAATATTATAAAGAAATAAGTAAGATTAAAATTTTAAAAGTGATTAAGACCGAATCTAAGATGCTTGTATAAATGAAATTATAATGCAAAGTACTTTTTTTTTGACATTAACTTGTTAGAAATGAAAATTAAAAAGAAATAAATTTTAATAAAAAAGATTTAAAAAAATAATAATAAATTTAAAGTATATAGTTCAAAAAATAAAATGTTAAAATCAGAAAACTGTTTAAAATGCTGAGACTATCAACAACAGATTAAAATAAATCAATACCTTTATTGTTCAGGAGTTCATAAGTAGTTCAAGTTCTTGCAATGATAAAAATGTGCTTATTAGAGTCTGTTAATATGTTAATCAATATAGAGCAACAACTAATTGATGAAATGATAATAACATTGTTATAAAAAAAGCCACCCACCCACCCCCAATTGAAAACCTATTACTGTTAAACTATTTATAAGGAACATAAAAAATCATTAATATATACAAAAATACATTTTCTCTCTATATTAACAAAAAACAAACTGTCAAAAAATAATACACACAAAAAAATAAAGTTATGTAAGCCTGAAGTTACTTATGAGGTCAATATTGAGAAATATCTATACAATTTTTGACAAGTAGAATTCAAATACAAAACCCTCACAAGCATAGTGAACAAATTCTATAACAAATGAAAACAAACCAACCAAAAGATGACAGACCATGAATACTGCTCCTTACATTCTGTGCATAGTCAAAAACTTAACTAAAATCTGCTCACCATCTGATCAAATAAGTTATCACAATTCTCAAAAGGTAGACTTGCTAATGAAAAATTGTCTTGCACCATATATAAGAGATATCATGCATCCAAGCAGGATGCAGTGTCATCTACTATAGTAAATAACCCACTAGGCTTGATACATGGCTATCACAACACAAATAACTTTATAAAAGAATTTATGAATAAACAAGTCAATTTTCCTTGAGCACCAAAACTTAATGAGCTACATATTTGAGTCCATTATAGCCACCATTACTTGCATTGAGAGAAATTACATAAAGGAAAAGATTAAATTAGCATTGATTATTGCCAACAATATTAATTCCATTAATAAAAAAGAATCCTGCTTCCCACTATCTAAAAATTGATTATATAATTTGAATATACTTGAATAAACTTATTGCATATATATATTGGACCAGTCGAAAATGTATGACCATCCAACAAGATTTCGAAACTAAGCAAAAGTACCCTGAATCCAATCATGCCTGAGATATACAGATTAGGAGCAATCATGAATTCTAACCTGTTTGCCCATTCCCCACATCTATAATACTACGGTGATACTACATAAATTCATTCCTTCCTGGCTCAGTACTACAACGTTTTGCATGAGAACTCAACCGGTGATGATGATGAGAGATTGAGTGAACTCGAGATATAAGTTAAAAACATACATAAATATATTAATAACATTCGAACAACTGGATTAAGTTTAAAAATATGAATATTTATTTTGACAAAATTCAAGATGATTTATATATATAATCAACTTCACGCATTTTAATTTTTATTTTGGTTACAAATATTTTACTTTTTATTTTAATAGATATCAATTTATTGCGGCATTACAATACTGAACATATATTTAGAAATCGAAGTTTATTTAATGTTACAAAAACAGATTTATCTGGGTGATTGGTAAACATTATATACATTTACAAAATACATATAAAGATGCAATAATAGTTTCGTTATTTGTCCGAATTCATAAGATGCCCTTGCCCTTTGATACATAACTTTTTTTTCTCATGTGTCATAGCTTACATTTGTTTTTATTTATAGCATTTATTGGTAACAATTTAAATAAGGATACATTATGATCTAATTATACTAAAAACATTTATTTAATTTACATGTTCGACATTTAACAATCGAATATTATGAAATGCTATAAATATGGGAATGGCTTATTTCAATAAAGGGGAAGGCAGCTTCATGAGAGGTTGGATCTAAAACTCCAACGAAAAATATTTAAAGAGAAAAATGTTTCATTTATACACATCATTACGGTTTATTTTTTTAAATAGGCTAAAAACGAAATATAAATTGCGGTACTAGCATCATGTCAATGAAAGAGCAAATGACAACTTCAGCCAAGAAAACTTCATTCTTTGATTTGAATGTGGTATGTGGTATGCCAGCTTATTGGCTGATCAGTACCGAACAGAAAAAGGTAGGTTGGAAGTTTCTATGGATCCGGATTACGATAAGTCCATGCAGAGCTTCAACTACACTAACTGGCTTGTTCCAGGGAGTAGTCACAGACCCCTGTTACAAATGAGAACACAAAGACAGAAGGCTTAGAATCTTCTGGAATGAGGTACAGAACATATTCGAGCAGTATATAAGTATATACTTTGAGGAGAAGAATGGCAAACAAAGCATGACTCCCCAGAATGAGATATGGGAAAATCAAGATCAAAACCCTTATGTTGCTCATTAATAATGTCTGACATATGCTAGCAATGCTATCATAAGAATATAAAATCATTAAATTTAAGTACTAAAGTGAAGCTCTAAGTGGTTTAACAAATACATAATATGTTAAAATAATGACCCATGTAAAATAAAGTCATTTATTGGAAGCTAAAACTATAATTAATGAAACATGCATTGCTCCTCTTTCTTGAATCAATACTATTTTGTTTAACATATGGAAAAAAAAACTAAAATTTGCACACTTAAAAGTGCAAATACCAAAATACAATTGGATCACCAGCCTTTTGGTGATGATGATCAATAAAAAATTAATAAAATTAATGGACACCAATATTCACCCAGATTGAAAAGCATTCATATATTTTGTATAAATTTATGATAAAATATTTTTAAAAGCATATATTCATTTAAAAGACAAACTCAATTTTAAGAGCTATTTAGAAATAAATAACAAGAACTCATTAGTCCCCCCTCCCCTTTCTATTCCACAGCGGGATATGGAAGAAGTTCATAAGACTGGATTTGATTGGCATTTACAAATAAAAATTACATGAAAAATATAAAAATATCATTAAAAATAAATTATAACTGCACTAAATGATAAGAATAAGAAGAAGCACGAGTTGGATGAAAGATTTTACAATAAGATTAGTTTAGGTTATAGAGAATCGATACTAAGAAAATAATTATTAGTTTAACATGCTCACCAATTAGTGAGTAAAAAAAAGAAATTAAACATAAAAAAAAACATTAATTTCAAAGAGTTAGGAGTTAGAATTCAGGTAAGGTGATGGATAATGACTTTGGGCTTGTGTCTTCATGATTCTATGGGATGAAGTATGGGTGAATCTTCTGTGGAAGGTGGCATTCTTTGATTGGTAGGAGCTACATCTCTGCACATCAAAGAGTCAGGCTGAAGATAGAGGGAAAGGTGTCTTAGGTTGCCCTACCCAAAAACCATTTCAAAAATCAAACAGATGTGAAGTCGGTTAGCAACTATTGACCAAAAATCTCACACAATAGATTTTTGGCTCTATTTATACCAGTTTTGAGTTATTTAAAGAATGTTTTTTAATTAAACTTTTTAACTCAAATGTAATCCTGAATCAACAAAAATATTTCGTCTATTGTTATTGGAGATGCAATCACCAGATAACTGTCGAAAAATAAATTCAAATCAATTTCCAGATTGGAAATGGATTTGATAAATTGTTAACAGCTAACTTAAAATCAATTAGCTTTGTTTTAAATTTTACTTTCATTAACTTTAATTTAAAAATTCATTTTAAAATCATGAAACAAACTAATGTTCCCACCCCTTTAGTTACTCTTGGACAGTTAACAGTTAAATCTTCCATCTTGAATTTTGATGTAATTATATAAAGAAAAATATTTACAAAATAAATAAAATATAATTAAGAAAAAAAATACAAAATTATTTACAAGATTTGTTTGTGCTTTTAAATATATAAAAACTCCGTTAATATATGTGTATATCTGAGTCACATCTAGAGACATTAATATCAAAATAATTAAAGAATTTTTATTTAAAATTTATATTTATAACTTTTATAGATGCTTCTCAAAAATATATGTATAGTTTATATACATGTGACAAAAAAAAAGGAGCAGGATGAAATGTGGGTTGTGGTAGAACAGTGAAACTTGATCTTGAACTAAGATTGTCTGTTGTTTCAATATATATATATATATATATATATATATATAAATTATTAATCAATGTCTGTATTCCAATTATAATAAAATATATATAATTATTCAAAACAATACAATAATTAATACAGTAACAATATTTTAAACAAATATATACCAATTTAATAGAAGTACTTTCAACTATCTATGTAGTCGTTGTCAACTAGACTCAAATTGTATTAGAAAAAACCGTTACAAATGTAAACAAAAGTAATACGTCATACATCAATTTTCCCACAATTCATTAATTTTTATATTGGCTGCCTGTCTATTTATCAACTGTTGCTTTTCACTTTTTATTAACATAGCTTCTTTAATTTTGCGTTTATTATTATTTCTTTCAATACACAGAATTTTAACTTTATTAAAATCAAAATCAAAAACATAATTACATGTTACATTATGATCAAAAAATACTGATGGTGATACATCATCATTTCTAACATTCTCTTGTCTTGATTTTTGCACTCGTTTATATAATAACAAATGCTCCCTTGATCTTTTCTCCAATGTACATCGAGATTCCCCAATATATGCCTTTCCACAAACACATAGCCATTTATATATTGCACAACTTTGATTTAAAATACTACACCTATTTTTTGAATTATTTATTAATCTATTTAAATTAGGAGTAGTATAAAATGCAACTCGACATATATTTTTATATATCTGTTTTATAAATTTAACCTGTTCATTACAAATAAATGGTATTGATATCCAAGTATATTTTATTTTATCAATATCTATAGCATCTAAAATATTTCTATTATTATTAAACTTAGTAACAATATTATAAATTAATTTATGATCATATCCAACATTTAACAAATCCATAATAAATACATTTATGTTACTTATTTTATCAGAACTATATTTACATAATTTATTATTCCTAAATAAAAATGATTTTAAACCAGATAATTTATGTGCTATTGGCACATTTGAATACCAAGGAATATATCCTCTTTTTTCAATATCTTTTATTACCATACAATAATCTAATTTATTTTTATTATGTGTAACTTTAATATCTAAATACTGAATTGACTTTTTTTCTTCAAAAGATTTACTCCATTTTAAACCTTCTAAACTATTTAATTCATTGAATAATACATTTATAATATCTAAACTTCCACAAACGAAAACATCATCAACATACCTGTAATAAATTTTAATACCTTGGCAATATATATTAGTATTAAGAATTATATCTTCATATCTTGATACCACAAAACTACATATTTGTGAAACTACAGGAAGTCCCATAGGCCATCCGTAATCCATTTTATAATAATTTTCATTAAATATAGCATATATATTTTTATCAATAAAATATAATACATCATTTACAAATTTTACTTATTTAACATCAACTTTTTTTAACATTAAAGCATCTAATATAATTTTTATAGATTTTAATCTATCTATTGAACCGTACATCTCACATATATCAAATGTACAAATACTATCATTATTATTAATATTAATATTTTGAATTTTCTTTACAAAATCAAACGATGAATTAATAGTATATTTTCTAAATCCAAAAAGATGTTCTTGGATTTGGAAAATATACTATTAATTCATCGTTTGATTTTGTAAAGAAAATTCAAAATATTAATATTAATAATAATGATAGTATTTGTACATTTGATATATGTGAGATGTAAGGTTCAATAGATAGATTAAAATCTATAAAAATTATATTAGATGCTTTAATGTTAAAAAAAGTTGATGTTAAAAAAGTAAAATTTGTAAATGATGTATTATATTTTATTGATAAAAATATATATGCTATATTTAATGAAAATTATTATAAAATGGATTACGGATGGCCTAGATTTATAGAAACATTATTAAATGTAGATTTATAGAAACATTATTAAAAGATGTTCTTGGATTTGGAAAATATACTATTAATTCATCGTTTGATTTTGTAAAGAAAATTCAAAATATTAATATTAATAATAATGATAGTATTTGTACATTTGATATATGTGAGATGTACGGTTCAATAGATAGATTAAAATCTATAAAAATTATATTAGATGCTTTAATGTTAAAAAAAGTTGATGTTAAAAAAGTAAAATTTGTAAATGATGTATTATATTTTATTGATAAAAATATATATGCTATATTTAATGAAAATTATTATAAAATGGATTACGGATGGCCTATGGGACTTCCTGTAGTTTCACAAATATGTAGTTTTGTGGTATCAAGATATGAAGATATAATTCTTAATACTAATATATATTGCCAAGGTATTAAAATTTATTACAGGTATGTTGATGATGTTTTCGTTTGTGGAAGTTTAGATATTATAAATGTATTATTCAATGAATTAAATAGTTTAGAAGGTTTAAAATGGAGTAAATCTTTTGAAAAAAAAAAAGTCAATTCAGTATTTAGATATTAAAGTTACACGTAATAAAAATAAATTAGATTATTGTATGGTAATAAAAGATATTGAAAAAAGAGGATATATTCCTTGGTATTCAAATGTGCCAATAGCACATAAATTATCTGGTTTAAAATCATTTTTATTTAGGAATAATAAATTATGTAAATATAGTTCTGATAAAATAAGTAACATAAATGTATTTATTATGGATTTGTTAAATGTTGGATATGATCATAAATTAATTTATAATATTGTTACTAAGTTTAATAATAATAGAAATATTTTAGATGCTATAGATATTGATAAAATAAAATATACTTGGATATCAATACCATTTATTTGTAATGAACAGGTTAAATTTATAAAACAGATATATAAAAATATATGTCGAGTTGCATTTTATACTACTCCTAATTTAAATAGATTAATAAATAATTCAAAAAATAGGTGTAGTATTTTAAATCAAAGTTGTGCAATATATAAATGGCTATGTGTTTGTGGAAAGGCATATATTGGGGAATCTCGATGTACATTGGAGAAAAGATCAAGGGAGCATTTGTTATTATATAAACGAGTGCAAAAATCAAGACAAGAGAATGTTAGAAATGATGATGTATCACCATCAGTATTTTTTGATCATAATGTAACATGTAATTATGGTTTTGATTTTGATTTTAATAAAGTTAAAATTCTGTGTATTGAAAGAAATAATAATAAACGCAAAATTAAAGAAGCTATGTTAATAAAAAGTGAAAAGCAACAGTTGATAAATAGACAGGCAGCCAATATAAAAATTAATTTATTGTGGGAAAATTGATGTATGACGTATTACTTTTGTTTACATTTGTAACGGTTTTTTCTAATACAATTTGAGTCTAGTTGACAACGACTACATAGATAGTTGAAAGTACTTCTATTAAATTGGCATATATTTGTTTAAAATATTGTTACTGTATTAATTATTGTATTGTTTTGAATAATTATATATATATATATATATATATATATATATATATAATATAAAGTGTGTAATATATATTGTTTATATATGCATATATATATATATATATATGCACCTCTTTCCCTTACTTAACTCTCACTGCCTTGAATTTGAGGCCATAAGTAAACCTCAAAAGATTAAGCTTCATACAAAACATATTTAAGCTTTTCTTACCAGAGCATCAATTTATTAATTAGGTTTGATTTTTTAAAAGAATAAGTTTGAAAATAAAAAAACATTCCAAAAAAATCATATTTGAATTTTGCAATATAGAAAAAAAACAGTAAAGTTAAAGAAAATGAAATACATAAAGAAAATATATTTCTTATTAATTGATTATGTAACACAAATGGAAAAAATAAATTAGTAAAATATTTATTGATTGATTTTTTTTTTAAAAATGCACATGAATTATTGTTAAGTCGTCATAAATATATAAAATTATTCTGTCCTAAAATTTAAAATTGTATTTATAATTGTTAAAGCATTATGAAAGTTTCATACTACTGTGTTTATCAAACTATTATCAATGATAGTTTTCTTTTTAGCATTACAATAAATTTTCTCTACTTGTAGATTTAACAAGTAAACATATTCAACTGAAATTAAAATGCAATTATATATACTTTTGTTTTAAAATAATTATTGAGCAAATAATTAAATAAAAATAATCATAAATATTCAAATAAATTACAGAACGAATACATTTTTTTGTTCATTTTTTTATTAGAATAAAAAGGACCATGAAATAATCTAAATGTTTTTGGAGCCTGAGAATGCAATCTGCAACTTTATACAGAAACATACGCTTTTTTGGAATTTCTTTTGGTGAGTAATGACCTCTTCAGATTTTTTGGAACTAATAAATTAATATATTTTAGTTTTAATTTTTTCAACAAAATGAATACAAAACTGGTGAAAATGGTGCTGGAAGTAACCATAGGAAAGCAAAGAAAAGTAAAAGACAAAACAGCATTCTCTTCAACAAATGAATTTTGGTTGTATTAATCAATGAGATAATAACCAAGTAGAATGATAACAGTAATTATTTATACATGAATGTAAAGACAAAATGTCTATTGCCTGCATATAAATAACTGCTGTGTAATTAATTATATGTTAGATGCTATATAATTGCATTAAATGCTATGTGGACTTAAAAAATATTTATAGCAATGCTACTGAATCAGTTTATGCCATAAGTCATATCTGCAGTGACATCTACATAATTCTCAAACCAATTATGCAGAATTCACATACATATCAAGTTCAGGTTTTTTACCAGCACTAGTACCTGAGTAGCAATAAACTCTGCTGAATACATATATAGAAGAACAAAATAGTTGATCTAGTATTTAAATAACATCACTATCATAACTCCAAATAATAACTAGTAATTTTATTAATTAAATGATTAATGATAATAATAAAAAAACAAAAAATTAATGATTTGACAAATATTTTCCAATAATGAATGTAGATTATTAAAAAGCACCTCTGATAAATTTTTACAGAAATTAGATGTTATATTAAAAACCAACTCTGATAAACTAGAGTCTAGATTAAATACCAACACTAATGAACTTAGAGCTGAGATGAAAACTAACTCTGATGATCTTTCTAGAGAATTAAAAGTTGCATCAAAAACTCTTGTAGATAATAGTGTTATGAGATTAAACACAAAAGTTGATGAAAAAATGGAAGAATATAAAAAAACCCTAGATGTGACTAGTGAAAATATTAATGAAAATAAAGAGTATGTTAAAATAGTTGATAGATCCTTAGAAATAAAATTAAATTCACAAAAGCAATCAGAAGAAGTAGAATTAAGTTGTGAAAGATTAAAGGACCCTGTTCAGAATTTAGAAATTGGACAGTTAGGTTTTCAATGGATAGACAATAGTACTCTAGAGTTAGGAGAAATAAAAATGCATTATAATAAAATGAATGAAGGTGTCCAAACTTTAGAAGTTGAATTAAGTTCACCAGAAAAGATTAAAATTAACTCTCAAAAATCACTAGAAATAACAGAATGTGTTTCTCAAAGTCAATATAAAGAAAGTGTCATGATAGATCAAAAATATTCTGATAAGTTCTTTTTTTACAACAATTTTCAAAATAACAATCGGAGTTTTGATCAGCAGTTGTTTAGTACGAATCTTCATAGGAGGTTTATGGATCATGTGTATGCATATAACTTGGATGCAAGGGATTATTACTATTGTAATAAACCACTTGAAAGGCAAAAATTAATATATAAATGTAGTTTTTCTCAATCTATAGCCAATGATGATAGAGTGCAAGAAAAGTGTTTAGTATATGGTAGCATGAGTGTTGAATTCAATAAATTTTGTCTGGATATGACAAATTATCTTAATCATAAGATATTATCTTATAAAAAACAGTATCATGGTAATTTTGTATGGTACCAAGAAAGTACATTTTTAGATATATTAGAGCATAAATATTTGAATGGAAATAATAAATTATGTGATGAAATAATGAAAGAACCTGAAGAATTTTTTAAGTTGATTAGTGAGGATAAAAGAGTTAATGAGAATTTAGAAATAAAATTAAACCCATTAGATGAGAAAAATCTAGAGTTGTTAGATAATGAATTACTAAAGATTACTGACAATACTAGTGATAAATTCAAGAATAAAATACAAAATGTAATTCAAAAATCTAATATTAAATATGAAAATATTTATCTAAACTTTGATATTTACAAAGAAATAGTATTTACAAAAATTAAAAATACAATGCCTAATATAAATTTTATTAGATTAGAAATTGATCTGAATAGAGACATAGGCAAAGCTAAAATAAAACTCAAATTTAGAGATAAGGAGAAAATTAAAATAGATTTTCTTAAGGAGATACTTAATCATAATAAAAATATAAAGAAAATTAAAGTAAAATTCAAAGAGTTGAGTAGAAAGAAAATTAAGAATTATGTTAGTGCTTATGATCAAGTTAGTATTTATGTAAAGGATGTAGAGGCAAAATCTAAAGAGATCATAGCAAAATATTTAGATGCTGATCCCAAAATTATTCAAAAACAATTGAATTATACCAAAACGTTATATAAATATCTTGTAAATCAAAGAAAACTTTTTTACAGAGTTCAACAAACTGGAAATTCTTTCCAAGAAAAATTAAAGGACACTTATGATTATTTTTTTTTATTTAAAGAAAACTTGGACCAAGATCTAAATGATCTGAAAGACAGATATGAACAAATGAATATGGTTATTAGTAAGAAAAGTAATATTTTTCAAACCATGTTAGTCCTCATAAATATTACAAATTTGTGAAGTTTTTCAATATCTCATGGGGCTTTATACATTCAATCCATGCTAATTTCCATAAAGGAAACTTATTTTATAAATGCATATTAAAATTAATTCTTTCAGATTTAAATTGATCAATTCTATTAATAAATTCATGATAAAATTATTCATGAATTTATATATATTACAACTGCATGGGTTGTGCATATATATTTGTAAATATTTAAATATATATAATTGTTCGAAAGTTTCATTGCGTCAGGAATATTTGTTTTTTACTTTTAAATAATTTGTTAAAGTTTTAATGATTAAAAGCTACATTCTTTCGATAAGCTTTCAGATTTTCCCTTTCCAAAAACAACAGTTAAAGTTTTATTAATTAGAAAAAAAAGATAAGGATTTCCTAATTAAAATCATTTTCTGATTTTAAGAATTCATTTTCTAATTAGAAAATGAATTCAGGTTAATGAGTTTGAAAGCCTTATCGAGGGAATGTATCTAAAAACCACCAGTAAATCTAAAAACATTGATAATGAAAGAAGCACTAGTCTGAAGGCATCAGAGGACAGTATATATAGCTCTGAAAAGTTTGGAAAAAAAGCCATCTTTGTTGCAGAAAAGTGCCAGTAAACTATGTGCTGTTCAAAATCATGAATTCAAAAATTGTTCCTATCATGGTAAGGGGCTAAATGTCAGGAATCTGGCTATTGCTTTTGAAGTCCCCTAAAAATCTTCAATGGAGCTGCTAAATTCTTTCCAGACCAATCATGCTGCTAAAAATCATGAAAATTCATTAAAATACTGTTCAAGTAATCGACCGAATGCATGCCTACATTTTTACCAACCCAGACATGTAAACTAAGAAAACTAGTCCCAGAAGAAATGGGAAATATATTTCTATAATGAACCTTAAACCTTCTGGACAGTTTCCAAACTTTATTTTACACTTCCCTTAAGAGCTCTTTTCATTCTATAAATGTAGTACTCTGTGAAATCCTTTTTATTTATGCTATTTTTAAATTTAATAAATTCTCTCAATCTCTAGTCTTTAAACTTTCTCTTTTCTTACTTGGCGGTTTATTTACTATATAATATATACATTTATCATGTGATTTATTAATGTCATTTATTTTTAATTATATGCCAATAATCTTTCGACTCGATGATCTCCTTTTTTTCCTTTGCCTTGTGCAAATAATAATATATTAATTCTAATAGTAATTCTTGCCCATTAGAACTAGATTTACCGTTCTATCAATTATCGAGTCGAAAAAAATTATTAAATGTGTGTTATTTTTATAATTGGCTAATAACAAATTATTAGCTCCATTTTTAATCTATGCTCCAGTTATTTTCTCGTGTTTACCAATAGGTATTTATTCATATATATAATGTTAAAATATTTTTGCAAAAGGGCCGATAGAGGAATCAAATATATTCTAATTCAAATTTCAATTACTTGCTATTTAGATTCAGGAAGGGCACGATGATTGGGGCATAATTAATATGATTTACAAATACTTTAAAATAGTTTTTGTTAAAAGCTCGTTTGACTTTAATTAATTGATCAAGTCATCACGTAGAGCATTCTATATGGGTTTTAGTATTCAAACAATGACTATCGAGTCATCATCTTCGAACGTTGCTGACATAGGGCAATCTTCCACTCCGTTAAGCTGGTCGGTGATAATATTTCTGTTATTTTAAATTATCAAGGAAGAAAGAACTTCCTCTCCTGTTCATATTAGTCAAAGGGTATAAGACTTGTCAGATGCAAGCCGCCATAGGACTTCGATCTTCGACTAGCTATCGTCTTTTAATTTCACTTTATAGCTCATAATTCGTCAGCACCGTTACCTCTCTGTTCCAGTAAAGCCTGCTCTGATGCTCGTAATTCGTGATGAAGTGATTTCAATTAAAGTCAAACAAATTATCAGATATATTTAATTAAATAAGTTTTCCAATAAAGATTAAAGTTATGCCCTAAAATACGTATCTTGCTCTTCATGAATGGATTTGCGAATGTGAAAATAAATCTCACATTCTTTTGTATAAAATTAGAGTAATAAATTCCTTTACTAATGAATACCTTTATCTGCTTTTTATTTCTTGTTGGGGGCATAGTCATAGACTTTCAAATATTGCATAATATTCATTGGCATATAATAAGGACTGCCATTTGTATTATAATTATAAACTTTGTTTAAGGACTAGAATTAATTAATTTAATCTTTATTTAAAATTCAAACCAAACAAATTATTATTATTAAATATTTTCTAAACATAATTGGTTTCTTAGTTCTTAATTCTTTCATAATTATTTTAATGTTAATACTCGCTGTCTGTGTTGGCAACCCGAACATATACATATGATTCGATTTAAAAATTATCTTAGTTAATTGATTATTCAATATTAGTGTCAATTCAGGGGTCTCTGATCCTCACCAACTGTTGAGCTAGTTTCTTGGCACATAGCACTGTGCCATTGATTTATGCTAATCTGAGCTGGTGAGTTAGGTTTGAATTCAATTTTGGTTCAGCTGAGTTTGGATCTGACTTGCGTTTAGGTGCTGGTGTTTTTTTGACTGGTACAATATAGAGTATTATTATTGTTTATGGTTATTAGTTATAGTTGTTTGGATTTATTATTTTATTTATTAGTTAATGGTACATCACTGTGAAAATTTAATTATTATAGATAAATAAAGATATATAAATTGTTGATTATAAAAAAGATTATTTTATTTGTAGTGATTATTAAAAAAAATGTAATGCAATTATTTATATATATATATATATATATATATATATATATATATATATATATATATATATATATATTTAAAGCTGTCAAATAAATTTTCAATTTAGTGTTTTTTTTTATATGATTGATATTTGTATTTATTTATTTTTTTGAATGTTAATTGTTTTAAAAAAAAACATATGTAACAATGTTTTTTAAAACTGCATTTGCTGGTGCATGGAGAACAACAACAACAACAACAAAATAAGCCATTATTGGGATAGTTATTACAAAAAAACTGAAGGATAAAATTAGTTGTACTTTGTTTCTTTGGAATTGACATTCTTTAGAATAAATAAGATAAATTACTGTAGTCAACACCTAAACCATGACTGGCTAATATATATATATATATATATCACAGCCAGGGAGCTGCACCATTTTTTTTTATTTATCCCTAGGCAGTTTAAAAAGAAAAACTAAGCAAATTTCAACACATGAATTTCACCACATCTGAAGCCGAAATTTGATATAGCTATCTGGATTTTATAATGGTAAATCTAATAACAATCTGGAAGTAACTAAAATTATTTAATATATTGGATTCAACATGTCAATAATTTGTTTTTTTTTTCATGGAGAGAAATCTTTAGAAAAAATGAAATATATATATGTGTTTAGAAACCGGTAATTTTCTCTAACGTGATATTTCTTCAATTTATTCTTGGCTAGAATGCATTCTAATATTAAAGAAATATAAAGGAATAAAACAATGGAACAAGTTGAACTTTGAAAGTTAGTAAATAACTTTATTGATATATATATATTTTTGAGATCGATATTCTTTTTTTTTTTTAACTTTTATTTTTAATTATAAAAATAAAATGTTTTTATAAATATAATTCTATTCAATGCAAGCATTTTGTCTAAAAAAAAAAACAACAACAAATGTCAAAGTTAACACTTGGGTAATTTAAAATTTTAAAGTATAATGTATAAGTTTGGGTTGCATATGGGTTATTAAATATATATATATATATATATATATATATATATATATATATATTAATAAGTGAAATTTATATTCACAAATTTTATTATAAAATTTTTATTATTTATATAACTTAATTTTTTTTAAATATATATTATTTATTTATTAGACAATTGGATGTGATCTTGGGGTTCAGGTTAATTTGTTGAGGGATACTTATCAATTAGAAATCGTCATTATATTTTTATATTTTTGTGTGTGTACGTATATAAAATAACAAATAACAAAATAAGGTGAAATAAGTTTTATATTCATATTAAGTTATCAGATAGCACTAAATGACTAAGTAATCAAAGATATATTATATTTATTTATAGGCCTGAGTGAGCCTCATCGTAAATAATAAAAATGTATTCAATGTTTGTAGAAATGAGTATAATCCAAAATTGAATATGAGATATAGACCTTTTTATAATGTAGTGTAGTAAATTTTGATGATTTCTTTTGATTTAATAATACTTAATTGATTGGCCTAGCCTTGATAGCATATTTATTATCTATTGTCTATTTTATTAATTTGCAATATTTTACCAGTCAGTTATTCACTTATTTATTTATCTATTTTCATTTTTTTTCTACTTCATATAATGATTCTTATGCAGACCTAAACAATAATTTATATATTAACTGTATATAATATATTTATTTATTTATTTATTTTAATTATGAATATTTGAAAATTACAAATATAGATTTGTGTTTATATTAATGCATACTTGTTGAGCACCAATATGTCTTTATCTATTTAATATATATACTTGTTGCAAATATATATGTATATATTTTTTGTATTTGGGTTTGTATTAAAAAAACTATTTAAAACCCTGATACTACCTAAAATCAAACCATAATATAAAAATAAAGGATGTATATTTGTTTTATAAGTAATGCCTTTGTAATTTATTTGGAAGAGTATTAATATTTTATTCTTATTTTTCTTTTAGTGCCAAAGTCATTATAAAATTAATTGAATTCACAATTTAATGGAGAATAATTTCATATTTAAATTATTATTTAGTCTTTAGGTCAATTTAGTCTTTAGTTCAATATGTTTATATATACGTAAGTTTACTTATTGGATGTGTATATTAAGTTCAATAGAATTCCCTTTGTTTCTAATATATATTTTGTTAGTTAGTCATATCAACCTTGAGAATAAATTACAATGATAGATCTTATTGCTCTGTAGGATTTTGGATTTATTTCATGTATAGCTAGTTGGAAGGTCATATAAACAGTTTATTTAAATATAACTGGGGTAATTTTATCTTTCTTCATTTAAATTATACAATCTATTACATTAGGCTTTCTCAACAATTAGATTCATTTAGATTGCTAAGATCTTTCTTTATGTGTAAGATATGCTATATTTCTATTATTTAAATTGGATGATAAATACGTTCTATTACATTTGGCACCATCAACATGCATACATGATTAATTAAGGACTGTCGTGAGTCATTTCATTATATTTGATGCCTAAAATGTGAGGTTTGATTTATTATGATTTGTTTATGAGGATATAGCAATTGTGATTCCATTACATTTGGCTTTCCCAGTGATTGGGCCATTTCAGCTGTGGATAAGCATTACATTACATTTTGGAACCAACATTTGAAGTCTTCTTTCTTCAAATGTGTTTTTTTGTTTGAGATCATTTAGATTACATATATTTCATTACATTTGTTATCCAATGTTTGAAGCATTATTTTCTTCTCATATATATTTTTTTCCATTACATTTGATGCAACAATGTGGTCAGCATAATATGTTTGTATACATACGTTCCATTACAATATATATATATATATAAGCACATCTATGTGCTGTATAATAATTTAAAATTAACATCTTTGAATTGTCATAAACTAATAATAAAAAAATCCATTTTTATTAATTTTAACATATTTGATTGCTGACTGATTTTAATATATATGGGTACCTATTCAAATTTGTGTGCACACATTGGAATTTATAAAAAAATAAACTTATTAAAGTTATATTTTTTTACAAGAAAATTAATTCCATGTTAATATATATATATATGACTAATACCCACATAAATGCATATTAATCTTATCTTCTTACAAATCAAAGTTTATTATTACATTTTAAAAGTTTTATATATATATATAGTGATTTTTCTACAATCCTTCATAAAAGGTTTTTTCTTTTTTTTTCAGATTACTCTTAATTAATTTAAGCATCTTTAAAAAATATCCTAGCAAGTTGTTTTGTTCTCCAATATAGAAATTTGTTTTTGGAGTTTTCCATTTTTAATAAAATAAAACTGGAAACATATCTTAATTTTAGTTGAATGATTTAGCCAAAAGTTATTTTTAAATCTTGGTATTAAAAGATTTTAACTGCTAAGGTATTTAAAATAATGTCATTTGTAAATAAAATTACTTACCAAATAATATTTGTTTATGAAATAAGTAATATGTGCACTATATATATATATATATATATATATATATATATATATATATATATATATATATATATATATATATATATATATATATATATATATATATGTCCACCAATAATTATATGTTTGTACTCCTTTGCATATTGATAAGCCTGAGTGTGTATTAATGGTATGATAATCCTTCAGAAAGCTGACTAGCACTGGCATCTTTTAATAAGCTGGTCCATTCTAAAACAGTTTTCTGGCTTATTGGCATCTTAAGAAAAGGTATAACCCACTAACTGTTTCCATTCAATCATCTCCATTTAGTTTCTATAATTTAATAGACTTCAGACAAGTTGTCTAGTGCACATATGGGCTATGAAACACATAAAATCTGGTATTGTCTCAATGTGAATACAAACTCTACCATTCACCTATAACTTCATAATAATAGTGCTGTTTAATGTTATAATCCCTCTTTAAATTCATCATTTTATACTACACCTGGGTCTCATTTTATGCAATAGATAGGTTCCTTAGAAAACATGCGCAAATGAAATCGTGCAAAAATAGACATAACTTACCTTGAAAAGGGGGGGATACGGACTGTGATTTTTCAAAAGTTGCATAAAACCAAAGCATCAACGTAAAATTACTTTAAAATTTGCGCAAAAAAAAAATAAGAAAATAAAATATGACTAATAAAAAATTTCAAATTAAAAAAAAATTGATACAAGACAAACTTTTTTTAACTATAATATTTAATTTTATTCAAAATAATATATTTTTATGCATAATTTACAGTACAGTAATTTACATTTTTTATACATGTTTTAATTATTATTGCTATTTGCCAATAAACAGGTTCGTTTGCAAACTGGTAAAAAATCAGATTCTTTACAAGAGGAAATACAACTAGCACCAACTTCACACTCATGTTGTGTTAATGGTTTTCTGGTGACAATGTAATTAGTAATTAATCTTTGAGATGATGATTTTATAATTGTTTATGAAACTAACAACTAAAAATTAAATTCTTATTTTTGTCTTTAATTTTTTAATTTTCAATTCCGTTTAAAAATCAAATTACGTTTCACATCACATTAATTTCAAGTCACTGCAAGTAATTTTTAAATTGTTAATTACAATTAGAAATCAGATTTTAATTTTTAATTGTCAAATTTAAGTGTGCCCACTGCTATTACTCACCTTTTAAAAATAAACTTGCAGACACTAAATGATTAATAATTGATTACGTTCTTTTTTAAAAAGCAAAAACAGAATGTGATTTAAAATGCAAAATTAACATGCATACTGTTTGAACAAATTCACATTATAATCTTGTAAAATTTAATGTGTGTATACATAAAATGTGGAAATCATGATTTTAATTTCAATATTGCATACAATCTTACTATTATAAAGCACTGAAAATATTGAAATTACTAAGATGAAAGTCGAATTCCAATAATGTGCTATTACTTTCAATATGACATAAGTGTGTGAAATTTATTATTTAAAGTAATAGCGCATTATCGGAGTGTGACTGCCAAAGAAACATGAATCGTGTAACTTCAAAATCGCGTTAAATAACATCGTGTAAAAAGAGACCCAGGTGTATATTATAGAATTTAAAAACAAAAATAAAATACATTCTTTTTTAACTTAACTAAAAATATTTAATGCCTTATTTCAGTTCACCTTAATCCTTTCAAAAACAACTTTATAGAATTTTATCAAAGTATTTAATTTTAAAAAAAAATTTCTTAATGTAATTAAAAATAAATGGATAAATTCTATAATTATTGGTATTATCTATTTTAACATAAAATATTCTTATTCTAGATTTCTCTTTTTTTAATGATCAAAATCATAAGAAAACATTAAATAGATCTTTTTAAATGTTTAATTTATAATAATATTTTAAATTCAAAATTGTTATTTAACTCTTAATTGTTATTCCAATATAATATATAAATATCTACAAAAAATTTTGTTTGCATTTATTTCTACTTTTCCTTTCAACTTTATATATACACACATACACTATTATGTTGTGCCTGACATGAAACACAAAGCCATCTCTCTATGTAAATATATTCTACCAGAGTATATAGACAATTGTCAATTATTATAGTAATAAATTTTAATAATATATAAGTATAAAATTGGTGTTTCAAAATGTATCCACAGACTATTTTTAGAATAACAATTATTAACTTATTAAAAGAGTTACATTCCTTTATTGGTAATATGATAAAAAATTCCAAACACTTTAAATATGTATGTGAATTTTTATAGTTTGGTAGAGATAGTTGTAAAAAAAATAAAAAAATTGACAAGAAAAGTGTAAAATAAATAGTAATAATTTTTAACTCTCTCTTCAGTAATTTTATTTACTTATTAGTTTATAACTTTTTTAATAAAAAAAGAGATAAGGAAGTAATATCATTAATAAAGTTCCCAATCTTTTTTTGGAAGTTGTTATCACTTGAAAGGATTTTCTTTCTCTCTAAAATGTAATATTTTTCAAATTAAAATGTAATTAAAGAATTATCCTGTTTTTATTAATTAAAAAGAAAAAATATTCCAAGGGTTTTTTCAAAAATTATGGTATCATTGCAATTTTTAATTAATTAAAAAAAGAGGAAAATCATCTTTTTGTAAAAAAAGAATCTATTGGTTCAGTTTTAATGCTGTCATTTCTGAGGTATTGTGTGATTGTATGGAAAATAAAATTATTTTAAAAAACATAAGATTGGGGCAGGTTAAGTGTTACTCTTCAATATTTAAATAGGAACCATCAGTCATGTTCCAGCTGTTAAAGGAAAATAGTGGTAGCTGTCTTGAACCAGCTTTTGAGAAGAATAGCATTAGTATCATAGCTCTTTAGAAGAGATCAGTGATAAGGTGTTAAGCTTCGAGTTTTCTAAATGATTTTTGAAAAGGAGTTGGAGAAAACTATGTACTAAACTAAAAAGGAGAATATCCCTGAGAAAAATTTATAACTACCTTTGTTTGTCCATCCAAAAATATGACTGTTTCAGACTGCATTAACCTTAACTAAAAATTTATATATTATAAAATATAAGCTATAAGAGGAAGAAGCTAACTAGAAAGGAAATAATTTATAAATTAACACTGTGTTCATTTGAAGTAAAATAACTGTCAAATTTAAAATAGGATATAAGTTTATTTAAACTAAATACGTCAAGCTACAAAAAAAGAAAAAAACTAATATGAAAGGAATGGAAACATGTAAATTCAAAAAGATGACTAAAAAATTCATCATAAAAAAGTATTGTAAGGTGCCCATCTACATTTACAAATAATTTTTACTATAAATAATAATTTATAGTAATGAATAATTTTGATTTAAGTCTTTTTTTGCTGAAGTATGTATTTTGTTTATTTTATTTTCTCTCTCAAAATGTTAAAATGTATGGGACCTTCCATTTTTGAAAGAAAAAGGGAAGAAGAGTTTAACTAATTGTAATTCTTTTATCTTTTATTGAGGAATGTGATGTTTTCAGATTTAATTACAAAATGAGAAGAATAACTCAGTTAAACTAAATGTTAATTAATTAGTAAGAATTAACAGAAAATAATCTTATTTGCTATATTAAATTACATTTTTTTAAAGAAATGTGCTGGATGTGAAATTGTCATATTATGGTTCTTTTCTAAATTTTCTTATTTATTATTCATTAGTTAATTTTATTAAATAAAAGTTAAAAAATAATAGTTTCTTAAATTATTTTATATTACTGTTTTTCATTCTTCCAGATATATATTCTGTGAATTGTTAGTGTGTATCTTGATTTTAAGAGTTTTGTAGCTTATCCCAATAAAACTATTTACCATAAAGTAGATTAAGCATATACATTTATATTTTCTGTTGTTTATAGTCACAGTCTCTAGAACCCTTCTCATCCTGAATCACTTCTAATTGTCCATTGATTTTTTTGACATCTTCAGCTAGCTTGTTAAATCCATCTTTCCTATAGTTGGCATTCACTCAGGTGGCTTCATATGTGGCTGTGAGACTATTTCCCTGAGGGGAGAACATGTGATATCCTCTAGCTGGAGAAAATTTTCTTGTTGCTGGTTAATATTATTTTTTCTTAGTAAAAGTTCTGGAGATTTTATATATCTTTTTTCAATATATAATTTTTCCAATCTGTATAACAAAAGCAAACTCCACAATTTATATGTTTTGTAGATGAACAGGATTCACACACATAGCAGTTTATTTTTAGATTCATTTGACACTTCTAATTTGTCTTTTTATTCTCATTGCAGTTTTAATTAATGGAAAAGGTCTTGTTCAATTAGGCAATAGATGGAATCTAGTAATATATTTAATTACAAAATACATTTAGTATTACAAATTTCAACAACAGAGTTAATTGCAAATGTCTATTAAATTCCTTTCTCAACCCATGTTTTTTCAAGAATTCCAATAAAAACACTTTTAACATAAACAAAATCTCAAGATCTAACTTTATTTTGAGTTGTAATGGATTTAATAAAATAAAGAAATCCTGATTTCTTCTTCGAGATAAATAAAAAAAAAAAAAAACTTCAAAAAGATTTTAGAGATTGATATTTTAAAATATTTTGATAACTACACACTTTTATTTAAAAAAATATAAACACTTATACATATATGTATGAGATAGCAGAAAATACCATCTCAATATAGACAAAAACTGTGCTATGAAAAAAGAAACTGGATAAAAACTGAAGAGACTATCAATGTCTAGATGTTTGATAATTATTGAATTTGATGATGTATATATTAAAATTATTGGAAAATTTCCGTACTTTATTTGTTATATCCAAACATCATCATTCAATTTATAACAATTTTAATTAGTAAAGTTATTATGCAAAGTGTGCATGCATAACCCAATTATGGTTTGCTTTTTCTATCTTAGAACTTAAAGGTATTATTACTGTAACAGCTAATACTACTATGGATCAAACTGCTTTAAATTTGACCAATCATAAGCAAAACCTAATTGAGTATGGTCAATTAATGTCATTTCAATTTCTTTTAATATTTTTGTGAGAAAATAACAAGTCAAATATGCAAAAAATATTAATACAATCATTTCAAACTATGCATAAGTAATGAAAATGACTTTTTTTCTATATGCTGCTGATATCATTGCTTCAACCTTATTTGTTAGAAACAAGAACAACCATTTACAAATGTTATCTTAGAGCTTATAGAGATGGGCTATCTGACAACTGATGTTAATAAGGGTAAAATTTAAATCCACAACAGATATGAATAAAGTTTTATTTAATATAATAATAAATAAACAATATAGGGTTATATCATTTCTACTTACTTTAACTCCCTTACAAGCAAGTAATAATAGGTCAAATATATAAATTTTTAAAAATATAGAAATTTTAAACTATATCTAAGTAATATAAATGATTATTTATTTATTCACTATTTCGTCTTTATGTAGAGAAATCTAGTAAGTGTTAAATGGAATTTTATACTTGTTATTTGAGAGTTTGTTAAAGGTTTAATTTAAATCCACATAAGATGTAAAAAAAGCTTTATTCATTGCAGCCAAAAAATAAATAACATAAGGTAAAGTTATTTATACTCATTTCAATAACCTTATGAACAAAAAACAGTTTTCTTTTTTATATGCTGTAAAATTATTATTTACAGTTGCAACCTCAATTCTTAGAGAAACATAGAATTTAATATTAATAACAGACAAATGAGACGTAAACAAATAGTAATTCAATTTATCCAATAATCATTTTTCTTCATTATAATGCTCTTACAAGTAAATAACGATAGGTTAAATATACAAATTATTAATAAATACATCATTGTCAAACTACATATAAAAATAGAAATAATTTCTTTTTTGTATTTTATCAAAATCATTGCATTGGCATTTATTTATTAGAAATTCAACATGTATAGAATAGCCATTTTCAGGTATTATTTTAGCTTGTAATGTAACATGTAATATTATTAAAGATTAAATTTACATTTACCTCAGATATAAACAAAACTTCATTCGATATAGCTAATAAATAAGCAACATAAGATAGTTCCATGTTAATCATTTTATCATCCTTATGACTGAAAACACTAAGCAAACATTAGAAATTACAGTAATTTTGATATGGGTCAATTTTAAATTTATGCCATATATAAACAAAACCTCTCATTGTATTACTCTATTTTGTTAGAAAATCAAATAGAAAATAATCATTTGCATTTGCTTTGTTGAACTTATAGTGATAAGCAACCTAACAAGTAATATTAATCCACTAAAACACCAGATAATTACCATTTCTTATGCTTACACATTCTGTTAAAGTGGAAGCAACTCTCTCCAAACAGTAGTGCTACTTAATGTAAAACAGATGCTAGAAAGTTTTGTGCATAAAAAATGAAGATCTACATGCTGTGTTCTCAGATCCCAGGCTCATGATAGATTAAGGTCACAAACTAGGCTGATGCTATTGGATAAATAGGCATTAGATACAGATTTTGATGCACAAATACTTTAGCATCTATTGATTACTATGGCTTGCATTGGGTGACTACTATTGGAGAGAGTTGCTAATGTAATATTAACAAGCATCAAATTTAAGTTCACAATATATATAAACAAATCAACATTCAGTACAACCAATGCTCTACCTGACTTGATCCAGGGATAGTGTATCAGATGATGGAGCTCAAGTTTCATGATTTTGGTGTAGGTCTAACACTTTAGATTCTTCCTTTTCTTATATATTACTAAGCAATATTCATTCAATTACTTTTTAAAATGGCCAGTAAATAAACAACCCAAGGTAGACATTTTAACTTAAATTGATATTAAAGTGTGTACAAAACTCATCTTATGTTGTTTATTTATTGGCTATATTTAATGAGTCTTTATTTACATTTGGTGTACATTTAAATCTGACCCTTCCTAAATTTATTAAATTACCCATTTCTATAAGTTCTGAGATAGCAAGAGTGAATAACCATTATATACTTGCTGTCTATCTCATGTGAGTGTTATGATAATGTTGACAGCACTTGAAAATCATTTTTTATTTATTTTCCCATAGTTTGAAATAATGTGTTTATTAATAATTATATATTTTTTATGGTTATTTATTCATAACTACGCATGATTCTATTTTGTGGTGTTTATTCATTGAATGTATTTAATAATATCTAAAAGTAAGTTTCCTAAAATCATAAAATTAAGTGATTCCATAATTTTGACAAGCATGGAATTCTATAAGAGGTATATTCTTTATAAATGATAATGATATTTCCTTCATCTTGGATAAACTACTTCCATTTAACATTGAGATAAAGAAATTGTTCAGCACAACAATCATGTTACTGCACTTCAGAAAGCATATTATTATTCTAATATTAGTCATCTTTTTAAAATTCTCAGGGTTATTGTAATGGGCACATACGTATGTTACATTGTTTTTTATTATTAAACATGAAAAAAATAAAAGTTCGCAAATAAAACTTCTTTTTTTTTAAGAATTAAAAAATTGAAATTAAATGTCTTAAACTCGTATATATATATATATATATATATATATATATATATATATATATATATATATATAATCGCACAGATGAAAAAAAATTATTAAAATAAAACTTTATTAAAAATAGAAAAAGTATTTTAAAAGCAAAAACTTAAAAAAGATTTAGAGATAAAAATATATTTTTAAGTTTGAAAACAAATTAATTAATGTTATTGAAAAATAGAAATGATTATTTTAATTAGTTAAATATAAACTAGCCCTTGGGCATTTAAAATGTATAAGCAAAGGTCAGATAGAAGAGAAAAACAATGGAATCGGACCTCAGCGAAAGGACCATCACATCGATGACATAATGTCAATTGAATCCTTAAAATTAATGTAAAAGGAAAGGTTTGGAAATTGTTAGTTAGTTATTATGAGTGGACAGATATGTGTTAGTGGAGAGTCGGAGGTGAAGGGATTGAAAGACGCACTTTCAATTTCTTCAGTTGTTAAAGAAAAAAAAATGAAACATCGTTTTCGACATTGAGGGCCAGCTAAAGTAAAAAACCTCCAGATGAATAAATAAAATGGCCAACAGAATACCAATCTTTTTAGGACAGTGTGGGAATTCATGTTCAAATGGCAAGCAACAGATAAAGATGAACTGTTTAAAACTGCAAGAACTTTATAATTAATGAACATTAAATTAAAAACTTTCCGTATTTAAAATAATTGCAATAGAATCCTATCTGACCAACTTTATTTACTAATAAGTAATTTTAATTTGATGTATTTCTTTTGTAAAATCATTTCCATTTATTTTTTTTGTTCTTTTAAGTTTTATTATGACTGTTTTGTTTTTCGTTAAATTAAATTATATAAATGTTAAACTTAAGTCGGGCATGAATGGCTATATAGATTTGTAAAGTTATATTAGGGGAGGGTAATCTTAGGTTATTTGTTTCGTAGTTAAATTAGGTCAATAGATTGGATATATTGGTGTAATTAGTAGATGTAGTACGAGATTCGCTACAGGCAGAATCGCTTTATACGCTGCATACAACCATTTGCCTATGGAAGGGATAATAAGTCGGAGTCTGCTGTCCTTTCCTATGGAGTTTTTTTATTGCTCTTCTTGTTAGATAGATGTAGTATTCCTATCTGATGAGAGGCAATTTCTTCTCTTAATCTTTTGTGCTGCCGTATTTCATATTACATTGAATGCATCGATATATCAGATGAATTGACGTTGGTTTGACTGCAAACTTTTGGCCTAAGGTTAAATAAGGATAGAATATTTTCTTTCAAATGCAAATCTATGTAGTCTATTCATACTTGACACTAAATAAAAATGCATTAAATTTAAGTTGGGTATGTACGTTGCAAAGATTCGTTATCGGTCAATTATGTTTTTGGTTTTTATATTTGATCAAAATATATAGACATTCAGTAAATAACGATATCTTATGGTGAGTATCTAAAATGTATTTATTCGGATGTCTTTTAAGTTATGGGTGCCAATGCGACATCTTATGATGAATGCTATTGGGTTTCTTATAAATTTCCCTCTGCAATTCCACCAACGATTTTATATTTTGATCGTTTATGTTTATTTTGAAATGTTTTTGACCGTGCAATCTATGTAACCAATCTATGCTCAACATTATAAAACAAGCTTTTATAAACCCATCTGTGCGAACTTATAAAAATTAAAATGTAAATTTATAAAAATTAAAATGTAAATTAAAATCAAAGTTAAAAATGTAAGTTAAATTTTAAAATGTAAACTGATACTAAAACAATTTTAAATATTATATATGTGCGTAAATAAATGTTTGTATCTTAATTACTGGCAGTGGCTTATTTTATTCTTTTTTTTAAAAAAAAAATTCTTAGATAAAAATTTATAAAATTTAAATCTCTGCTATTCCACTGAGCTAGTGACAATGGGCTAACGACCGGAATCAACCAATATAAAATAAATAATTTTTTTTAAAACTTACGTATCTGCCTACTTTATAAATTTTCTAGGTTCAAATGCCTAGATGGCGCCCTTTTAGTGCAGTTTACATTAAGTTCCTTCTCCAGATCATTATAACTAGTGCCCAATGTGGGGCCGATCTTTAATAAACCACCAGTACCCTGAGTAAATTTCTTTATTCAAAATAAAATATTTTTATCTGTTTACATAAGTCGTATACTTTAAATCTTATAAAAGCGCTGCCAGAAAAAAATTGCACATATATTAAACACAAGAAAGTATAAATAATTTTAAATTGTATTTTGTTAAAAAGAGAAAGTCAAAAGGTTGCAATTAATATGTTTTTTTTTGTTAATATATATTATGCTTTAACGTGTATAGGTACGCACAGCCACATAAGCTTATGATTGAAATGTGGTACCTTATGATGAGTATTGTTTGGGAATTTACTTCAGTGTAATCCTATGTAAGCATTTCAGTCAGTCATAAATAAGTTGGTGGTATTTATAATTGTGCTGCAAATATACATGTTTAAACCTATTATTTCTTAAAACATATTTACCTCAATGCAACCTTCTTAAGTAAATAATTTATATAATTTGCTTGTTGTGCCGTTTGTTAGAAATGAAATATAGAGAAAATAGAATTCTTGGGGGGAGGAGGCGTAAACATGATTGGTCCTTAGGAAAACAATAGTAAACATTTTTTTTGTATATAGTCTTTTTGTAAAATTACTAACCGGATGATTTTGTAAATGTCTTCGTTAATCGTGTACCGTAATTACCAACCCTAAGTAAAATATTTTTTTTTGTTCATTTTTTTAAAGCAAAAGTAAGATTCCTAAAATCATAAAATTAAGTGATTTCATAATTTTGACAAGCATGGAATTCTATAAGAGGTATATTCTTTACAAAATGATAATGATATTTCCTTCATCTTGGTCAAACTACTTCCATTTAATGTTGAGATAAAGTAATTGTTCAGCACAACAATTATGTTACGGCACTTCAGAAAGCATATTATTATTCTAATATTAGTCATCTTTTTAAAATTCTCAGGGTTATATTGATTCTTAATAAAATTCATTCTAAATATGGTATACTTTATTTCAACCATCATGTGATCAAACTATTTTTATTGAAGGTAATTCAAACAATATTGCAATCATGATTTGCATAAATAGTTTTTATGTATGCAATATTATGAACTCTAACCTTCTCTTTCATATGTTCCTATACCTTCTTTATATATAGATGATTCAATTATTATAGTAACTTTTGGGAATATGTAAATGAAGATAAAGAAGATTGTAATCTTTTAGAATGTATGAATAAGGTACTACTCCAATTAAGTAGATGGAGAACAAATGCAATCTCATCATTTATGTTTTATTTCAACAAAAATGAATACCATTATATGCTGACCTACTTATATTTAATTATACCCTTATGACCAAAATAAACCAAGTCTACTCTTGAATTTCACATTATTATAGTTGAAAGTTATTCTGTTTAGAGATGAAATTTAATAGAAAAGGTTACTGAAATTGATATATTGAAATGTCTTGAATGGTATATTAACAGAAACCAATAATATCTTCTTATAATAAGTTTTACAAATTATAGTGGCCTTTCAAAGATTCTGTTTCTTAAGAATAATGAAATAAATCATTCTAAGTTGGAACAACACTAGCATTGCTCTTTTTAGACAAAATTTATCTACAAAACATTTTGATGTACTTATTAAATCATTAAAAATGCTAAAAAAAAAAATTGGAGACTATGAAAAAATAAAATTTCACAAGATCTAATCAAAGACATGAATCATTTTTACATAAGATTGTTACCATTTTAAAAAAACTAGTGCAGTCACTGCTAATGAGATTAGTCTTCTATAGCAGAGTTTTAAATCCAGAATTGATAGAATAAAAAGAAACATTATTACAATCAACTGCTTTTTATTTATAATGTAACAGATATTTGTGAATTTGAATTTGCCCTCGATTGTTTTAAATCAAAAACAATCTCAATTGCAGATGACTCACTTCCAAGATTTTTAAAAGATTTGATCTAAAAGCAAGTGTGATTGATGAAATTATTTACTAATATTATTTATACACAAATTATTCTAAAAATTTGATATAGATACTAAGCTATAGTAACTTTAAAACCAAATAAACTGAACAACAATTTAAAAAATTCACTCAATATTATTTATTACGCTACCTTTGAGCTATTAGAGAAGAATTATATTAAGAATTTTTGTAGTTTGGTATACAGGCAAAACTATAGCAACCTTAAAACCAAACAATAATCCAAAAAAATTACACAATACCATTATTATGTACTCCCTATAAGCTATTTTGAAACAATAATATTAACAAAAATTCCTAGCTATAAAGCAGGCTGTTTTAACCTAGAAAAAATTGTTCCAACAAGTTTTTCTTTTCACAACTTATATTGAAGAAGGCATTCAAAATAAACTAAAACTCATGCAAGCTTTATTAAATAAGTTCAATGTTTTGATTCTGTTTTAAAAATGGTATTGTCTTAAGTCCTTAAGTGTTTTACAACAGAAAAATAATCATAATAAATAAAAAATTTGCAGAATGAATTCTTTATCAATTTTATTTAAATTTATTAGTGATTCTCCAAATACAGAATTAAGGAAATGTATCTGTGCTGATGACATTGTTTTGAATTCATAAAAGAGATCCTTTCCAAAAAAGAAGTCTTTCAATAGGAATATGAAAAGTTTTGAAATCCTTGACAAAACTATGTGGTATTATTTCTAATCCAATAAAGACTTTTACAATAATAAACTGAAACATAATTCTATTCATGCTATTCAGAAATAACATTGGTTAGTATCCTAATATATTTTCCTCATTTATCTAAGATTATATTTAAAATAATTTTCAGGGATAACTTTCTTAGAAAGCAGACTGGAACTTCTTGTGATTTTTATGCAAGTGCTTTAAGAACAGCTTTTTTTAGTATTAAAAATATTTTATTGGTGAATACTATGCTTTGTTTAGAAAAAGAAGTACTCACACTGGAATTCTGCATATTCAAATCATATCATTAGAAATATAACAGCTACATTTAGAAAATACATAAAAATGTATAAGTAGATAAATTTGTCAAAGGAGAAAATTTCCTTTCTGAATATTCAACCAAGGATTTCTTATGAAATTCCAAGTATTTTTTTTCCAGATCCAATAATAAAGCTAAATGAATTTGATCTTTCTAGGTGCTATTGGAACTTCATAAACATTTTCAAGACAATTCATTGTTATTGCATCTATCTGCTTCATAAATGGAATTTATCAGCTATTGATCTATGTAGGTGTGGACAAACACAAACATGGATAGTCACAGAATTAAAGAACTTAATAAAGCCACTAATGAATCTATTTTCTGGTTCCCTTATTATATTTTGTTAATAGTTAAGCTGTCTAAAAAAATCAGTGTGCAAAATAAATAACGAGGTTTTGTTTATATATGATGTGATTTAAATTTGATATTTATTAATACTATTTGCTAATTCATTTTTATAAGAACTAACATAGTAATGTAAATAATTATCTTATACTTGTTGGCTTTTTAACAAATAAAAGTAAAGAATCATTTTATTTTTAGACACCCACGCACAACACACATATGTAGTTAACTAGGAAGATCATATAACACCGAAGTTACAAGTTAAATTTTAATTCAGAACCTTTAGCTTTTATATGAATGATGGAACTCAAACTTTTTAGGGCATAAACCGATGTTTGAGTAAACTTGCTATAAGTTTTAAATAATTTGATATCTATAATAACTATAATAAAAATTTTTGTTACGTTTTGTATTGTTAAAGCATGGGTCTTTTTTTTTTTGTGAACAATATTCTTTCATTTTTCAAATTTATCTCTGTTTATATTTAATCAGTTATAACTCATAGTAAGACTTTGTCTTCACCTGGGATCTGTTTGTGAAGATTTGATTTAGAGACATTATTCTTCTAGTCAGGAGAGAACTTTTGAGCAATTTGAAATATAAATTACTTTCGAAATACTTATCGGGTAATTATAAGTAAGTTTAAAAATTATAAACTGATGAAAATTTTATATTCTATTATAAATTTGTTTCCCCTGTGAGTAGAGTGTCTCGCGCCATTGATTGCATATACATACATAAATCATTTGTTAACCGTAAATGATTTTCAAAATAAAAATGATTAAAAGAGTTAACAGCCAAAGTATATTAGTGATTCTCTGCTAACTTTCACAAAATAATAGGATTTTATTTACACCACTGAACTTAAAATAAATCCTATGTTATCAACTTAAATAATCTTGTAAAGACAGAGTATACAGATATTATATAATACATTGAAATCAAATAAGGATTGTAGTAAAATAATTTCCGTTTTAATATTATCTTATAATTAATAATGATTACGTCATACAAGACATACACATATATGTAGTATTTAAATAATAATACTTACTTCATCACAATTATCTTGCCTATTCATATGGGATACGCCGCAAACACATCCATCCCTATGTATATATACAATTAAATGAAATACTTTATAAAGTAGAAATTAGGGCATTCTTTAGATACTGGGCTAATTAAAAGCAGCAATAACACAAACCCATACATAAAAATATCTATTCAATCATCCATCAATCCATTTTTTCTACATCTATCTATCTATCTATCTATCTATCTATCTATCTATCTATCTATCTATCTATCTATCTATCTATCTATCTATCTATCTATCTATCTATCTATCTATCTATCTATCTATCTATCTATCTATCTATCTATCTATCTACCATCTACCTACCTACCTACCTACCTACCTATCTATCTATCTATCTATCTATCTATCTATCTATCTATCTATCTATCTATCTATCTATCTATCTATCTATCTATCTATCTATCTATCTATCTATCTATCTATCTATCTATCTATCTATTATCTATCTACCTACCTACCTATCTATCTATCTATCTATCTATCTATCTATCTATCTATCTATCTATCTATCTATCTATCTATCTATCTATCTATCTATCTATCTATCTATCTATCTATCTATCTATCTATCTATCTATTTGATTGGCTGTTCATTTACCTATGTATTTATGTATCTAACTTGAGTGAATAATGCATTTATCTCTCCTTAGTTAAAGAATAAAATAAATGAATAATTAAAAAAAAACACTAATCACAATACTGGAAGTCAATTAGCTTAGTTTAAATAATATACTCTTTTTTATTCTTATTTTTTGAAGGATTGATAAAAAAATTTTGTATTGATATTATTTAATACAGTTTTAGCTATATATCCCTAATAATATTTTTTTTGCTCATTTCTCCAATACACTACACTGTATATTATTTATCAATATATATATATATATATATTCTGATTTTAAAGCAATATATAAAACTTCTGTTGAAACAGTCAGTCCTTCCTCTGTAATAAAAAAATCTTGTGTTGAACTAAAATATATTTACTCATATAAGACTGTTTAAATACTCTTGATTGGAAAGTAAAAGACAAAAATAATCTCAAAACACGAATCAAATGCATAAATCAATAAAATGAATAAATGATGTATAATACTTATAATGAATAAGAATGAGCGAGAGATAATAGGCAAATAATAAAAGCATAGGGAAAAATTTATATCAAAAATTAAATCTCCAAACCCCGTAAAAGTTAATAAGCAATATACAAAGATTTGACTGTAGAATAACACCCTTTAATTCTTTGAGCTTTAAAAGAACTAATTAGACAAATCCTAATGACTGATTCATATGTTCTTGTAATTGCAACTGCTTTGCTATGTGCCAAACTGCTCACCAACACACATCAGCCCATGTGGTAAATTTACTGCTTTTTATTTCTGTATTCAAAATCATTAAATAACATTGTCTTTTTTCTCAAATGTGTGAAAGTTCTTAAACTATGTGAATGATCTTTTAAATAGATATTCACAACTACAAAAGACAAAATTAAACCATGGGATTTATTTTTAGAAAGACAAAGTCACTAGCCAAGGCAGAAGTTGGAGCCAAAGGTAAAGAGAGCTAAGGATTCTCTGAATGTGGATGCAGACTACCTTTTAATGTCAAAAATTTTGTTTAGATATCTATAAGTGCAGATCCCTTTCAAGTGAAATAATGTATAATTGGAAGTTGAATTTTTAATATTAAATAGACATTGTTGAATTTTGTGAAGTTAGAAGGAAAAATGAAGAGATAAATTGATTTTAAAAAATGAGCATGTACTTTACTACAAAAGAACAAATATTAGAAGCACTAATGGATTGGGATTCATTATGAATAAAAAGTGGAAAAACAATTTGTGGCCAGACTAATTATTCAAATTAATAGAAAATAGCAAATGCACCCCAACAAGTTCTCATTTTAATGATAAAGTAGAAGATTTGTATATGGATGTATAAAATGCTTTTTATCAGACCAAAAACTATTTTCAAATTGTCAAGAGGATTTTAATACTAGATTTATTATGGTAAAAAAATTAAAAGAAGATACAATGTGGAATTTGAAAATAAGGAAAACTATATATTATGATTTTTTTTTATTGAGAAAAATGTTTAATGAAAGTGGACATGTAAGCTTTCAAATGAAGATGCAATAGAATTAAATTACATTTGACTAATAGAAAATATGTATTTTAAGATAGTAACATTCTTAGTAGGTTCAACAAGGGAAGTGATTATTGGTTTAGTCAGAAAATGAATAGAGAGAAAATATTCTAATTAATTAGAATTAGAAATTACTCATCATTTAAAAATATTAACCAACTTTGAAGATGATTCAGATTAGACTGAAATAAATTTAAAAATAACTGATATTCTATTAAGAGCTGCAACAAAGATAACTGAGTTAAGGCAATGTATGTAAAAAAAGAAACACTATTTTTTTTAATGATCCAAAAAAGAGTTATTAATGATAGAGGAAAATATAATTATGAATTGGCAAGGAAATCTATAGAAGAAAATAAAAACTTTCAAAATGTAAACAATATTTTAGTATTGAAAGAAAAATTATTTCAGCAATAAGAAGAGAAATGAAATGATAATTAAGAAGAGAGATGGTCTCATAGAATGTGTTGAAAAATTCTATAAAGAATTATATAGTAACAAGAAACCAAACTATTTCTTATAATTACTATATCTTCTAAATTATCAAGTATTTTAAATGAAGAAGTAATTACATGCATGTAAATCTATAAAGAAGGAAAAGACTCCAGGAGGAGAAATAATTGTTATTGATATTTTTAAAAAAAGCAGACAAAGAAACAAATAAATTATGGATAAGACTATTTATCAAATGTCCAAATGACAAAATTATTCTAGTTAATTGGAAGAATATTGACATTTAAGAAAAGTGCTAAAGAACATATTAAAAGTTACAGAACTGTCGATCTTATCAAAATAATTACAAATCATTTTCAATGAACTTTGGATTCTAAGCAATCTAAAGAACAAATTGGATTTAAAAGTAGTTTTAGCATAGTAGATCACATCCAAACATTGAGTGAAGTTATGGAAAAATCCCATGAATATGACATACTATTATGCTTTAGATTAATAGATTATAAAAAGCATTGAATCTTTGTGATCTTAATTAAAAATATTTATCAAACTGTAACAATAAAGATTAAGTTACAAGATGATTAATATTTTAAATGGGTGTTTTTGTATCTCCAATTTTTTTTACAGCAGTTGTACAAATAGAATTTTGTGGATCAAAGTAAGAAGTTAAGGGAATGAAAGTAAATGGAGATTATTTAAGTAATATAAATTTTGCAGATAATGCTTCACAGCTTCAGGAAATGTTGCAAAAGTTATCAGAAGAAAGCAAAAAATTTGGATTAAAGATTAATGCTAAAAAAATAATTCTCAATAAATTTTATAAAAATTGATAACCAAGAATTAAAAAAAGATAACAAGCACCAATAACTTATTTAGATTATTAATACAAATGGAAATATAATAGATAAAATTAATCATAAAATTAAACTTGAATGGAGTGCTTTTATAGAATTAACTTAGTATTAAAAATATATATATCTATTAAAACAGGCAAAACTCTCTATATGTATAGCCACTCAGTTTTGCCTGTTTTAATAACAGTTATAAGCAAACATAAGAAATGGTGATCATGTGATATTTTTTGGCTTAAAACCAATCCTGCCTAATAGGATAGTGGGTGGTTATGGTTATTAAAGAGCCAAAACCACCAAAATGTATGGGGACAGCACTGAGTTCAGTCCTATATGACTATATAAACTAAAAAGCTTGAATTGAAAATATTATAGTGTTTTCAATTTAAGACTCATAGTTTTGTAGTTAAGTAGAAATAAAAGGTGGCTGCTGGAGGGTTGCATTAGATCCTAAGATCTAGGTGCAGTGCTCTCAGATCCAAGGTTCCACACTGATGAAGGCCACAAGCCAGAAACTAGTCTGGAGATATTGGATGAGTAGTCACTAGATAGGGACTTTTTGCACAGACCTCTGGCATCCATTGATTACTCTGGCTTCTATTGAGTGGCAATAGGTATAGAGAGTTTTGCCTGTTTTAATAACAGTTATAAGCAAGCATAAGAAATGGTGACCATGTGATGTTTATTGGCTTAATATATATCTACATGTTTGAAAAGGAAAAATTTTAATATATATGCTTTACCAACTAAGATTTGGATATTTAAAAGAACAGTACAAAGGTTTCAGACCATTCAAAAAATATGAAAAGAAGTATGTTAGGAATAACAGAGATTGAAAATGAAATATATGGATGAGTGAACAAACAGTTATCACTGTGATTTACTGAAAGAATTAAGAGACTAAAATGAAGCTGAACTAGATATATTACTAAAAATAATAATATATGAACAATTAAAGTGTTGAATTGATTTCTAAGTCATTGTAAAAGACCCAGAAATATAGCAAGAAATGTATGAATGAAATAATCCAGATTGCTGATGTAATGCAGATAAGAGATTCTATGGATTTGGAAAATTGCATTAAATATGAAGAGATTTTATTTTTCAGGAGATCAATAATGGTTGAAAAAAAGATTTTTAATAAGATTGGATGACAAAATAGACAAATCAAGTCATCAATCTTCGTACAGAATTTTTTTTTTTGCATGTAAAATTACAATTATAGTTTTTGTCTAAGGATAAAAACAAATAAATTTTAAAAAAAGGAACTTTATAAAAAATATGATTTAAACAACATAAATTAAAAATAAAAATAAAATTATTAGAGGAGGGGAAAAATACAAAGCTAAAATATAATTTATGTAAAAAAAATAAACAGTTAAAATCAAATATCAAAATGTGATAATGAAGGTAATTGTGATATAAAATAATGGTAAAAATATATTTAAGATATGTTTATACTGATGTTAACATTTTTCTCAAAAAAAAAATATATATAGTTGTGATAAAATATGTTGTGAAAAATTAGTTTAAGAAACTTATTAAGATGAGGATGATGATGATGGCAATAATAATAATAATAATAAATATATAGAAATCCAATCTTTATAAATGCTATCTTTGGATATATTATGTGTATATAAACATTTTAGCACACAGCAAATGCAGCTATATAAATAAGCAGAAATAAACAAAAAATAAGAATAAAAATGCAGTGGCATATAAAGTTTATAAGAAAGCTACAAAGCTGTGTGCTATATTATTCTCATCTAGAGGAGAGAATATATCTTTTCAATAAATTTTTATAGTTTTTCTAAACAATTAAAGACTTAACGCTTTAATGAATTTTATAGTTTACATTTAAACAGGTTTAGCATAAAGTAAAAAATAGATTAATGTTTTTGATTTGTCTATCATATTTTTAATTAGAATATAATAAAAGTAAATATGTAAAAAGATAATTTCTAATTAAAGTAGTAAAATGTTGGTTCCTTTCAGACTGAAAATTGCAAGTGATAACAATATTACTTTACATTAGAATATAATTAATATAATGTCTTTAAATAATAAGAAATATAATTTCAGATAACTTTAAAAAAAATTAACTACATGTATGTAAGTAATTGAGTCTATCCAGCCTTTATTTGCTGACGATAACTAAATTTAACCACTTAAATTATATGTAATCATATAATTAAGAATTGGCGAACATAGAGTTGCAGTAAATCATTTTTTTTTGTTTGTTTGTTTATATGTATTTATAATCTTATTTTTCTAAATAGGATTGGATTTAAGCCTCAAGATTAATTCTTTCTGATTGTATTAAATTAATTAACCTCCATTATTCTTGAAATGTAATCTATTTATATAAACAAGCAAGTACTAATCACTCATTATAAACAATTTTAAAATAGTATGAAAAAAATGACAACTCAGTCAATTGAATTTTGTAGTTATGAGGGGATAAAGATTTTAGAAAATTTTTTTTTATATAGAAATGAAACTCTTAGTTCAATGTTCACGCTGAACATTTTATAGACATGACGTCATAACTATTAATGTATAGTAATTTTAAAATTATTTTGGGATAAAAGAATTCTTTTGGGATAGTATGTGAAAACTATTCTTTCTTTATTGCCATACCAATAACAGAATATTTATCTCTCCAGATTATTTTAAATCTAAAGTTTTAATAAATTAATGCTTCATTAGAAATTAAAAAATTCATCAGTTAATTATTTATAATGATGTTCTTTCTGATAAATCATGATCACTAACTAACAATTGATAAACCACACCAATAAAAAAAGAAAAAGAAAAAAAAATTATAAATAATAATGTTTGGACTGAGAATTTAGGTTATATAATAATTCTAAATTATTAATTCTTTTCTAAATATTTTATTTTTTCTATGATTATAATTTTTTAAAAATAGTTATTCTATAAATGGTTTTCTATTATAAAGATAAATGTTATATCCAATATCAATATAGTTCAATTACTGGCTCTTTTAATTTTGCCATTATTAAAAGGCTTTAATAATCTAAAAGTTAAGATAATTATATATTTGAATCATGTTATTGTATTGTTGCGATGTTATGATAATTTCAATTCTTAACAAAAAAAAAAGTTATAAATAGTGAACCAGTTCTTGCTATTTTGTTAATTGATTAAATATTGCTTTGTTTAATTTATAATATTTATTTTGTTCTCTGCTTTCCAAAATATTTATTGCTTATTTGATTACTGTGGTTTCATATTTCTAAACTGAAAGCAGTTACTAGAATATTGTTCCAATGATGTTATATGTATGAGCATGATTAGCATATTATACTGCTGTAGTGGCCTATTATTTCTACATTATTAAATCAAATAAAGCTGTTGATAATTACTTATAAAAGATAAATAGATGGTCAGCATCACTATATTTTGGGAGTAGAAATCAAATATTTTTATTACATAAAGTTAATAACCAATGTGCGCATAAAATTTCCATTACATAAAATTATTACCCAATTTATTACCCAATGGGGCAAATATTTACAGAGTTTAAATATAAAATTTAGATTTTTTTTTTTCATATGTAAAAGCATTGACTAGTAAGCGAATCTGGGCCAATTGCTTGGAAGGCAGATATGCTAACCACAAGGCCACCAATGCTTGTTTCACATCTTATTCATGGTTAGTCTGCTGAGAACACTATTTTTTTACTGTTGTGAATGCTATTTGATTTTTTAATTTATTATGTATTCATTTGTGTAATAAACCACACCTCCTTTATTTTAGGTTTGTGATCGTTTCTTTTTTCCCACATAGTTTTGACAACATTTGAATCACAACTATAGCCATGTATTCTTTTATGATTATGAATATATAAATGCAAAGCATTGAAACCACAGAAAGATGATTACTTAAATAAAATAAAAAAAACTAAAAATGAATGCTAAAAAGACTAGAGTAATGTTCAATAGCTTTAAAAAAGAGAAAATAAATAAGGATGTATAATAATGAATTAAAAGAAATTAACAATTATAAATATCTTTATCAGATTATTAATATTTATAGAAACAAAATGAACAAAATTAAACACATAATTAAACTTGGATAAAATAAATTTGATAGAAGTAACTTAATATAAAATGGAAATATATTGAAACTGCAATACACACTGTATCAATATACATTACTTTAATTATATACAATCTAAATATTACCAAATTCACCACTTTCTTTATTTTTCTGTAATATTTATATAAATGCAATTTATCCAATACTTTGAACACATTTTAGCAAAAAGCTTTTATTGTATTTATATGGATACACAATTTTACATTTTGACTGTTCTGCAGTCTTCTTCAGAGCCACTTTTATTTTAAAAAACTCAAAATGAATGTGGTTCTGAAGAAGACTGCAGAACAGTTGAAATGTATGATTGTGTATGCATACAGAAGATACAATAAAACATTTTTGCTAAAACATGTTCAAAGTATTGAATAAATTGCATTTATATATGATCTATATAAATCACCAAAAAATGTAAATAAATAAAAAATAAAAACATTAAAATTCATAAATTTAATTACAGTAGTAATCATTTTTTCATCTTGGTATGTTGTATGCAATAACATTTATTAATAACATTTCTTCAGCTTAAGTTGAAAGCACATATATTTTATTCATCACTTTAATATGGCAAAGTATTCACATAATAAAATGTTTTCTAAACATAAAACAAAATTTTATAAAATTTAACAAAATTTGTAAAGTATTGTTCTTAAGTTATAATGAAAGTTATTGATTATTCTTACCATTGCTTTAGCAAGTTTAAAGTTTGAAGAGTTTAATCCAGAATCTGAAATGAATAATAACAAGTAGGGTGAATGTATAAATCTCAAAGACTGCTATTAATCTTTCCTAAGGGGAAAAAAGTTATTAAAGAAAAAGGATATCATCTAAAATATGTTATTTCAATATTTAGTTATTGTAATTATTTAAAACTTAAATTACTTTGATTGTTTTGTTATCACTAACAGCTTATTCATCCAGCATGTTAAAGTGCTTTATATACTATATACTATTATGATACAGTAATTTATTTATTTATTTTATTTTTTAAATGATTATAAATGGGTGAACACAAAACACATACCCAGAAAACATATATATATATATATATATATATATATTATATATATATATATATATATATATATATATATATATATAAGCTCCCTTAATGTATCATTAATGACTATATTATGATTTTTAAATTTTATGGATACCATATATGCAAAAAATCATCTATATTATATATATGTGCATGTTTAAAACTAGTGTACCCTTGCTGTTCAATAAATAATATATATTCTATTGTAATCAAAGGTTATCAAAAAATGTGAGCTGTTATACATAAGGTTCAATGAATGTTAGGGCAGCTTGGTACAAACTATACCACATTTCTTGACTTTATTTCATATTTATGATCTTGAAAAGAAAGTATTTAATAAATGGATCTGAGACCTCTAAATTTATTAGTACAGCTGTATAGAAACTTCAAACCATACAGTAAAGCAGAGAGACAGATATTTGTTACAAATAGCAAGAGGAGATCAAAAATGGGTGAGAAAATAAATATCACTGAAATTATTAAAAAAAATTAAAAAGCTGAAAAACAGTTTAGTTGCTAGAATAAATTGTAATAGAAGGACAATTGAAATCTCATATCAGATCTAAAAAATTATAAATGATCCAGAAAATTTCATGGACAAAATAGATAAATGAAATATTTTTGAAGTGATGTGAAAAAGAAAGAATATGGATCAGAGAAATTGGATTAAATATGAAAAAAAAAACATTCTGCAATGGAGTAATAATGATTAAAATGAAGATGATATTAAAGATTAAATTAAATTGCAAACACTATTTCAAAGCAAAGATCACCAGAAAAATTATAGAGAAACATTATTAAAAGTTCAGTACTTAAGCCAATACTGAAATAATGTATTTTTATATTTAAATGTTTAAGAAATATTTTTATATCAAAATTTATAAATATTTTAAACTAAATATTTCAATACTTAACTAGCTAACCCACCAATCACCCATCCATCTATCTAAATACCCACATATCCACTTAGCTCACTACTTTTCTACCTACCTATCTATTTATTTATCTATCTGCCCCATTGTTTGGCTGTCTACTTATCTATCTACTACCTAATCTACCTACCTACCCACATACCTAACTACCTATCTAACTATTTATCTATTGATATATATTAAATAGTAATACTAAATGAACAATATAATTTTTAATATACTAGTTTATAATAAATAAATAACAGCTATATTTATTCCAGCAGTAACTGTTATTTATATATTAGTATACTAGAGTTAATTCCAGTGTTTCATTTATATTATATTTTTATGCATGCCTTGACAACAGTTTGACATTGTCTAATGTTATTGTTATTGGAATTGTCTAAGTGTTGACTGGCTTTTAATCATATATATATATATATATATATGTGATTAAAAGCCAGTATATATATATATATATATATATATATATATATATACACACACACACATTACATTAAAAAATTTTATAAATAAAACATATAAAAAATTTCTCTCACACACATATAAATAAATAAATTATACTCTATAAGTAGTCTGGAAGAAAAAAAATGCAGGCAACAAAATATTAACAACTATGCATTCTTTCAAATTTGTGGCATTCAACTTTTATATAATAAAATAAGAATTATTTAATGTTTAAAATTTCAGAGCATGCTCATTATACTCTAATAAACCTCTGATGCAATATGTTATTAGAATTAGTAATGTTCCAGACTTCAGTAATTTTTCTTTTTTTATCATATGATTCATTACATGGAATGCTAATTTTCTGAGAGCAACAATTATGCCCAGATACTTTTTTATTCCAAAAAGAACCAGAGTTAAGCTGAGGATTTGATATAGATTATATATACAGATAAATATGCTGTGTAAAATATGCAAATTACCCTTAGTTTCATCACATTAAATGGCTAAACAATTATGTCTCCACATACAATAGAATGCACAATTTTATGTCTATCAGTCTGATTTATTTTATTGTTAGTATTAAAATCTTTGGAAACACCTTTCTTTTTTTCAATTTTGAATATCATTTAGGAATGTATGCAAATTTTCATTATGTTTAAATTTGACTCTATCATAAATCATTCTTAAATGACTATATAACAATCACTCATTATAATTTACTTTTATTATATATTTAATATAATTATTGACATTCTACATCTTAATTGCCTCAAACTTACTTAAATGATAATTGTAGTATAAAAAAGTATTTAAATCATGAAATCTTATACTTTAATGCAGTTGTCGGCAACCTTTTAGATATTATGGATCACTAACATAATTTTTAAAGATAGGAATTAATATGACATTGAGTATAATATATATTTATTAATAATTTTAATTTTAACACAAGGGTGTACTATAGTCAAATTTGATGCCTAGTCAATTGTACAGAATTTGGTATTCTATTTTGTTACTTTTTCTATGCCGTTGACCATGTAGGGGTTAATTAAATGCCTTTGAAGTAGATATTTTGCAAATCACAGTAGTATTTTGTAACAAATCAATTAACAATATAATGTTCCTGTCCTATTTTACATATAATAATATGTCTTAAACAAAATTTTTTTTAACAATATTTATTAAATGAGCTTAGCAAATTTGAATAATATCTGAATTTCTTTGCAGATTATTAAAATTATGTCATGGACCACCAATTATAGACCACTGCTTTAAAGGAATCCAAAGTGAAGGATGTTTAAATTTTTTTATATTCAAAGATTTTACAATTATTTTGTAATAAAATCATTATTTTTATAATTGCATATATATAAATATTTTAATTATTGTTCATTTAAATATTCAATCATAAAAATATTTTGTATTTACATTTATGTTTTGTGTACAAATAAATATGTGACATCATTATATTACAAACAACTCTACTAAGTGTCAAATCCATTGGTCACCTAATATTCTACTATAATATCCTGATTTATTAATCACAATTCATCAATAATAAATTTACTTAATCCATATTTAACAAAAGACTTTTAGTAACCTTTATAAAGCATAAACAATCTAACAATCTATGTATGTACATACATCAAATGAATTATTTTAACTGGAATTTAATAACTTTTATGAAAGTAGATTTAAGAATGTTTACCAAAATCTAATATTCATTGAACCACTTATTCATCATTTATAATGCTTTATAAATAATAAAAATCATCAAAATCAATCGTTAGTCTAAGAAGTGCATTTTTGGTACAATTTAATGTTCACAAATAATATCATAGTACTATTGCAGATCCAAAGATAAATCTTCAAATATTTTTTCTTGTATATTTATTTATTATATATGTGCATAAAGCAATGTTTATAAATTTATCCTTCATTTTTTAAATAGTAATTAAACATTTTTTCAAACAACAATTTATCAATTTATTGTTCAGCTTTAATATCATACACATCTTTATCAATCAGAACAAATATATTATCTTCATCTTAATACAAATAACTTTGCTATCATATGACAAACACTTAAAATTATAAATTATTGGATGCTATTGTCTGTTGATCTAGAATAATCTTTTAACATTTGAGCTACTCATTTAATCACAGAAAATTATACTAGATAAAAGTTTTTATGAGCTTTGTGTACTTTTAATGGGTTCATAATTATAGAAGGTAGATGTCATTTTACGTAATACGGCTAGTGCATTTAATAAAATGTAATCAAATTTAGAAACAAAAGAACACAATTTCAATTGTACTGGTTTATTTATAAAAACTTTGTATACTATATTTACTTACAGATTAATACTTATTATTAACAATATGTTTTTTTAAATGATTATTTAATATAAACTTTTTAAAGAATAAGGTATTCATAGTTACAAATGCTATATTATTAATTGGCTGCAACTAGTTATTTTTTTAAGGTAGAAAATATTCTAATTTGTTTATTTTTTGTGCGAGATTTTGATTAAAAACCATTTCGACTTTTTATTCAGGATAAAAATGCATAAATATTTCTAATACTTGATGCAAAGAAAATTATATTGGAGAGAAAATATATATAATAAGCATGAATTTAAATTTTTTTTTATAAAATTAATATTTTTAAGCAATATTTTTTTAAATCAATATGATATTGAATTATAATAGAGTTTAGGCATCATTCTTATTATTTATTATTATTGAATTTCCAACAGTTGACTAATAAAAAATTGCTAATCTTGAAGTACTTGAAAAGCAAGATTTCAAAAATATTAATAATGGTAAATCTAAATTGTTATAATAAATGTATAATCTTTAAAAGAGAATTAATTAATAAGATTAATAATTAAATCAAAAACCTTACTTTGGATAGACTTATAATAGGTTCCAACTTTTCCAATAAAAAGATGAACTGACCAAATTACATACTGGGTCATTATTTCAATTCCTGATTATATATAAAAAATATCACTTGTGGATTTGATATAAAGCTACTGTCCTGCAACACCCATGATAATAGCTATCTATTTTAATTTATGTATATGAATATAAATCGAAAAAATATATATTTAAAGTTATCTCTACTACATTACCTATCATTTATGATTTAAATCGAAATCAGAATCACTGACATAAGCACACATTTTAATACTTGTTTCCAAATCAAACTTATGACAAAATATATACTGTATAACATCTACTTTTAATTTTGATTAAAGCTTTTCATGTTTCAATTTTTTCTTATATTTTTTATATCATATGTTTATTATTATCATGATATTTTCTTACAAAATCTTATCAATCTTTCACTTCTATTATTTCTTACTTATAATCCATGATATATCATTTTACATTTTTCATGTTATAATGGAGCATTACAATCTTTCATTACTATTATACAATTATGGCCAATATTTTATTCAATATTTTCATACACATTTAGTACTTTATCATTTTCATCCTTCTTGGTTAGCATTTTATAGCATAGTTTAATATAATGCTCAACTTTTGAATATGCAGTAAATTTATAATTTACTGGATTGCTAATGTTTATACTGCTAATTGTAGAACAGCAAACTAATATACTTTATTCATTATTTTTTCATAAATCATCATCTTGATTCATAGACCAACAATAGCTATTTATCTCTTCATTTTTATCTTTTGTGTTTGGTTTCTTTAACATAGTTGTAGAGTGGCAGATTCGGAGCATTCAGAACCTTTTCTAAGTTGAATAAAGTAAAAATATCTGTTTCATCAATGAATTGGAACTATTGTTCCCAACGATCACTGGGTGAATGCCACATTAGTATTTAACTGTATTATTTACTTATGTCTTTCACAATAAAATTACCACCATTTCTGATTTATTTATAGTCTTAATATAAAGTTTATAGAATATTGTAACATTTTGGTTAAAGTATTCTCTGAATTAGTAAGAAATGTGTATTGTAAATCTAATATCTGAACATGTTTGGAGAAATTGCCAAAATAATGTGTTCCAATGCTTAAAAAGCCTTGTAGTAAACAAATGGGTATGTGACATATTTTTTATTAACAAAATACGCTTACAAATATATAAAAAATATAAAATTTACAGATGTTAGCATTCGATTTTATATATTTTTCTTCTTTTTTTTTTTGTACTTTTATTTTTACATTAAAGAACCTTCATTAACTTTAATTTTTTTTTATTATTATCAATAAATTTTATTTTTATAATTTAATCAAAAACTTCGCTTTTAAATTTATTTCTTTAATAATTTAAATGCTAATTAATAATTAATATTTTTATTGATTAGTGCGTATGTAAATATATATATATGGTATATGTACCTACACATGCGCGTACATCTTAAATATTTCAGGTGAATTAGCTATCAAACATTAAGAGCAAAAAAATATCTACTGTTCACAATAAGTTACAATAAAAAAAATCTTGTCTTAATTAATTATTTTATTAAAGCAGACACGAATATTAACTTAGAGAATAGCAGAAACATTATTTAAATATATTTGTATAATAAAATTTTTACTAACAACAAAAATATTAAATTTCCATCAACAAACTAAAAATAATGTCAATTTATTTATAAAATGCTTTAAATTCCGAACTTTGTCTTGCGTTGTTAGCCGAGAGGTATCGCAGCTGCCATGCAAGAAAGTAGTTGGTTGCAGACGGTTGTGGGTTCGCGTCCCGGCCGATGCTATGACACATGGGGAAAAATAAAATAAAAACAGTTTTAAATAATCCTTACAAGGCAGATTTTTTAACAATAGCCCCTTCCCCTTAAAAGTAAGCTCATTAAAAATTACCAAGCTGTCTAACTGTCTGATGGTATGTGTTTTAGTAGCTTTTCATTATTTAGCTAAAAAATTATAGATTATATTTTTTTACTAGCTGGCTGGCTACTTGATTCAATGTCGGAGAAAAAATCATAATTTGTATAAATAACGATATATATATAAGACTAAAATTGAAAAATTATGGTAACTGATTTTTCATATTTTAATAATTGTCACATGTATTAGCAATATTTATATCACGTTAAATATTAGAGTTATTAATGATATATTAACTATTATTAAATTGATCTGTTGATTTCTATAATTAGACTCATTTTGTTCATAATTATATATTTTAATAAAACATTTATCAAAAGAAAATTTCTAGTAATGATAATTCATCTTCATTCTTATATTTCAAATATATAGTCATAGATGTTAGTGGGGGTATACTAATGGTGTCAAAGATCCATTTCAGCAATCAGCTATTATCTGCTAGGTCAATTCCCAGGTAATTTATCAAATTCTATTCTTAGGAGCTATTGTTATGGTTTTCTTTAATATCTTTAACAGTTATTTTTACAATATAAAACTGAAGATTAATTATAATGATCAAAAATATAGTATTATAGTAAATGAGCAGAATGAGATGAAAAGTTATGACTGAGATTATCACGATAAAGAGAATAATATAGATATATTTAAACTTTTGTAAAATTTAATACTAAATATATGTGTTATTTTTTAATCTAATAAAAAGACTAAAAATCAATTATAAATGTATTATGAGTAAATTATTGTTAAATATGTTTTTACAGAAAAAAATTGTTCTTCATTGCATATAACACAATGAATCTGTAACTTTGATAATGCATATAAAAGCATATATATTTATAGCTTAAAAACAAAGTAGAAATAAACATAGATAAAACTTTTTTTAATAATTGCAACGAAATCAGGTCATATTTCAGGTGACTTAATTTAATAAACTTGTATTACAAACGTTATATAATGAGCATGTCAATAGCTCTTAGCAAGCTTTTCAGAACATCCCTAACCTCAGACCAGTTTTTAGCTCTGGCTTTCATCAGTGAGATGCTAGGATATTCAAGTATTACATTTAATATACCAGATCAAGCCCAGCACTTTATCTAATGTTTAACTATAAAGTAGAAAATATGACATTTTCAGACATCCATACGTCTTCAAATCCTGCTAACTCAATTAGCCATATGGGATTGAACTAAGTTCAGATACACCATATATTAATAGTTTTAGCAATATAAAATTGCCAAAGTTTTAAGAGCAATAGCAATAGTTGCAAGGAAATCTAATCATATATCATGTGACATAATTTAATAAGCTTGTGTTGAAAATGTTATAATGAGTGTGCCAATACCTCTTATCAGCTAGAAACTGGTCTGAGAATAGGGATGTTCTAAAAAACTTATTAAGAGCTATTTGCATACTCATTATATAACATTTGTAATGCAAGATTATTAAATTAAGTCATGTTATATATGACTTAATTTCCTTGCAATTATTGTTATTGCTCTTAAAGTTTTGGTAATATTTTATTGCTAAAGCTATTAATATATGGTGTATCTGGACTTAGTTCATTCCCACATGGCTATTTAAGTTAGACAGCTGGATTTGAAGACATATGGATCTCAGAAATTTTCAGATTTTCTACTTAATAATTAAACATTAGATAAAATGCTGGGCTTGACCTGGTATTTTAAATCTAATGCTTGGACATTCTAGTGCTTCACTGATGAAAGCCAGAGCTAGAAACTGGTCTGAAGAGAAATATTCTGAAAAGCTTGTTAAGAACTATTGGCATGCTCATTATATAATAAAGCTTTTTATATAAATATTTAAAATAAAATGTAAAATAATTTAAAAGTGAATTAACTAAAAAATAATATTTATTAATACATTGAAATACTGTAAATCATTTAAAATTAACTATAAAAAAGGTCTCTATTTGATACAAAAATGATTTGACTTATTTCTGATTTTAGCAAAATTTTAATGTAATAACAAAAAGAAATTACTTTTATTTCAAGCAAAGATGTTTATTATAATGGTCATTTATATGTAATTAAGAAACTTCAATCTAATTTATAGTTAAAGTATTAAAACAATTTTCACTTAAGAACTATTTTGAGTCTATTTCTATTTTGATATGTGTGATAAAAGAAGTTAACTTCTTTTTTTATTAAGAAAAAAAATTCTTTAATTTTCTATTTATCAATTTTTGTACTTTTTAAAATATGAGCATAAATATTGGGATAAAGTTAACTGAAGAAATATTTTAAGAAAAGCAGTTATTATTATTATTAGTAGTATTAGTATTAGTAGTAGTAGTAGCAGTAGTAGTAATAGTAGTAGTAGTAGTAGTAGTAGTAATAATAGTGGTAGTAGTAGTAGTATCTTTCAAAAAGGCATTTTATTGATTCTATAAAAGGTTACATCAAAAGTGTTTTACTTAATTTTGGTATAAACATTGATTTATTCTGTTACATAAGAATGAATATCTGAATGATATAGTTCAATTTATGGCTTCTTGAGTTGTTTGAATTTTTGTGACTTGAATGAGTTCTTAAAAAAATTTATAATAGTTGATGTACAAATTGCTTTTTTGATTATCTTTTTGCAGTTTATAGCTTGTATGCATATAATTAAAAGTCTGAGAAGTTATTGAAAAAGTTTTTTCTCTAGTAATATTTGTCAGATATTTAGTGTTGTATTATAGCATTGATTGTTCTTTTAGTAACAGTGGGGATTTTTTATGATTTTATCTTGATTCCTTCTTTATGTTTATTTGCTATAAAAAGTGGCTGGATGCTGCCTGGTGTTATTTCCTATTATAAAAGTGCACCTTGTATACCAAAATGTGTATAGTATAAAAGTAGCCACTCTAATGTTTGATATTGATTTCGTTTTGTATGCAGCAATTATATTTTCAATTGATGTGCTAGGTTTTCTATATGTGTCAAAATTTATTATTATTATTATTATTATTATTATTATTATTATTATTATTATTATTATTATTATTATTATTATTATTATTATTATTATTATTATTATTATTATTATTATTATTATTATTATTATTATTATTATTATTATTATTATTATTATTATTATTATTATTATTATTATTATTATTATTATTATTATTATTATTATTATCCATTAGAGAAATATCCCTGGAGTTTTCATTGTTGTGTCAAATATCCCAATATGTGTGTCACTGACATTGCAAATTATAATTGATGTTTGGAGATTATAGGAGCTGACTTTGAAAAGAAGACCATCATAATTACTTTGTCTATTTGTTAACCTGAACATGTCATACATACAATCTATATATAAAAAACTGTCAAAATCTTAAAAGATTCTAGTAAAATATGTAAAGCTATTCTTTAGATATAGAAGCACAAACTTAATGGAAGACTTTTTTTGTTACATATATGGTATACATATCGACGAAATAAATCTGCAATTATTCATTCATATATAATGTCTGTCCATAAAGCGATTTTTATCTATATTTAAAAACACAGATGGAAATAATTGTTGATAAAGATGTATATATATATGTTTTGAGCAAAATATTATTTGAAATATTTATTCTAATGAGGAAGAATTTACTATTATTTATATATGAAGCCATTATACCTATGTATGAAACAAAGATGGAACAGAATATCTGATGAATAAAATGTATGTATATAGAGATACCTTATTATTTGCATTATATTAATTAATTATAAATTTGTTAGATATAATTTTCATAATAACTTTATTTTATATAATAATCCATAAAGCTAATATAATATAGAACTCAATAAAGTTGACAAATAGAATAATTATCATAAAAGACAATTAAAAAGCAATAAATTTAAACAGTTTTTAAAGTTATTAATTTTGACTTTATTCATAGATTGTTAATTTATTCTGAAATTATTCATAAATTGTTAATTTTAGTATTTAAATTTTAAAATAGGAATTTTTTTTTTTTTTTTCCATGTGTCATAGCATCGGCCGGGATAGTAAGCTTGATAAATTCTTGCTAAAATTTTGTTTAAAATGATATGTAGTAGTACTCACAAATTATATTTTATGACAGTTTTTTTTATTAAAATATCAACTTTTTGATTTCATTTTCAAGCCATGATTCTCCAAATAAATCTTATGATAAAGGGCGTCTTTCTTTTCTAAGAAAATAAATATTACCTTATGTAATAATTGGTTTTAAATATTTATCTAATATTAATAAATTATAATCTAAAAGTACAAATATACATAAAATTACTCAGATGCACACACACACACACACACACACATATATATATATATATTTACACATTTCACACAAACATATATTTATAAACTGATTAAATACTCGAATTTAAATTTATATATATAATTAATAATTTTGAAATAAGGTTGAAATAATTTATCATTACATTTTACTATAACGGTAAATTAATATTAAAAATATTTATCTACTTTGATCTATCTATCAATTATTTTTCAAAATATCCACATCATATAAATTTTTGATTGCTTCTATTTTTATATAAGAAATACATATATGCACCAGATGTACTTAGATTATATAAAGAACATCTTTTTTTAATTGATTGCTTTAACAACTTTTTTTTGCTTTGTGGAATTACATGCTTTGAATAAAATGTTCATAATCAAGTTAAGTCTCTAAATTAGCTGACACAATCATTTTTGGTGGAATCAAGATGAACTATGTGATATCAAACTACATAACTTCAATTATATCTAATCAAAACTAAATGTAAATACTGTACTAAAGCATCTATTTTTTCCCTTCACTAAATATCATATTTCAAACATGAATTTATGTATTATCACATTTTCATTACAATTTAAATACTATATCTATTCAGTTCTAGTTAAAAGTACATGTATTTTACATTTGTGCATTTCATCAAATTAGTTAAATAATGCTACATTATCACTGAGTTTAAAAAGCCCCAAGAGCTATGATCTGTATGGGCATTAACATCTCAAATGGTATAGGTTCCAACCTAAGTTTCTAGTGGAGCTGTTATGATCTTTAATATATGTCACACCAGAACTAATAAATATTGTAGTATAATTAGATAGTGTGAGTTTATATTCATATGGTGAGCAGTAAATATTACTGTGGGGAGTTAACATTATCAGTAATAAGTTGCAAACTGATAATGTTTGTCAGTATGCTCATCATAGTTAATGATTGGACTAATAAGTCAGTTACAATCATGACCATAGGTAGCCTGATTATGATAATATATATATATATATATATATATATATATATGTGTGTGTGTGTGTGTGTGTGTCATTAAATGTTCATATGTGGATGAAGGGGTTATGGTACATTTTGTTGTCATGTTTTGGCTTGGACATCCATGAATAGTGTCCAGACCCAAGATCAAGATCAATGGTAGTATATTTGGAGACCAACATTTTGGCCTAGGCATTTATGTCTGATGTTCAGTTTTGGTAATGTTATAATATTATAAGGATTACAATTACACATGATGATTAAGTATTCAGAAAAAAAGATTTTTGTCAAAAGTTAAAAGGAAAAATGAATGTTTATTCTGTATATGGACAAATTTGTGGTTTACACATTAATTTGTACAGTCATCACAAAACTCATATCTAGAAATTTTTTTTATCTTTATTCTTGGAGTTAGAAAAGCCATACTTAGTTATGAATACCTGATGCTGCTGATATTTTTGGCACTATATATAAAATAATTATTATGCTTTTGTATTAATGCTTTTAGCTATTTATTTATATTATTTTTGTAAATATAATCACATGATATAAGTTACATTTTAAAATAATAATTTATAAAAAAAGTAGGGGGGGGGATGTTAGAGGTGATAGTAGCACTAATGGATCAGTAGCCACTATTAAAATGGGCTGACCATCTTTGATTTTTTCTAACATCTCAATTCTCATTTATGGCTCTATATAACTAATAGAACATGACCTTGGGATATTTTGATGATAAAGTAGTGATATATAGAATGTGGTTAAAATTATCAAAAGTGAAATACATAGCAAAATATTATGATTATCAACAAAGTAGAAAGGCTTGGGATCCTACTACTTTTAATAGATTAACAAAGAGCAATAAGGATGCCTGTTAATGATGAAAAAGATAAATTGTGGTTTATTCTAGCTCAGTTATCACCCAAATAATTAAGAATTGTACTCTCTATTGTTCAACCAGATAGGGTTGAAAAATTAGATACTGGAAAGGAAATTGCAATATCAAAGTTATACAAAGACAAATAAATGTATTGAGAATAATGGTGAATTAAAACTGAGGAAAAAAGATAAAAATTGGTACATAGAATGTTAGAGATATTAAAAATATTAAGAAATTAAGGTTGATGAGTTATGAACTAGGAAGAATCAGAGTATATTTTTAGTCTGATAAAAACAAAAAGTAGTGAGATTGGAGATTATAATACTGAGAATAGTCTAAAAAGATAAAAATACTCTCATGGTATGTGTGGATTCATAAAAAATATAATGGAGCATTGATAGAATATAAACCAATAAGTGAAAGGATTTCAATGTTTCATATGAAGGCTTCACCAATGGATCTCATAATTACATAATATTATGCATCTATGGCAGGATAAACAGATAAAGATAATCAACCCTTCTGTAAAGTATTGCAGTCACTTTAACAGAAATGGAAAAAAATAAATGACTATTATTCAAGGTGCCATGAATGCCAAAGTTGATTACAGATTTAATGATGGATTAACTGGTAAATATGGAATGAAGACATATACATGGCTTGTCAAAATGCTGCCAAAATAATTTAGATAATACAAATACTTTCCACAATACAAGAGGAGAAGTATATAATTGTTGGTCTCACTAGAAATCAAATTGAATACATTCTAAGTAGATAGGAAATGGTGAAAAAACATATCTCAGAGCTGACCTATACACAGATCATCAGCTTTAATGCAGGTATAAAAATCTAATTGTGTAATATCAGGAAGAGAAATGTAAAAAAATCTGAATGTAGATGACATAATTGATGATAGATTATCAGAATATGTTTTTGATTAGCAAATTAATTTTAATATCTGATTGAAAGTAGTAATATGGAAGAATGATGGCAGCAGCTAAAAATCAACATGTTAGATGTTGTATGAGAGGCTGTTCAAGAGGTAAAAAACAAGCATGATTGATTAGTTAACAGATTGATGAAAAAATAAGAGTTAAGAATTGTGATTATGTAAAGTATACAGAATTGAAATGAGAAATACATAAGATAATGAGGAGAAATAAATAATATTATATAAACAACTTATGTATAAAATTTGAAAAGTAAATATGGTATTAGTGAATGTTTCATTTATATTGTAAAAAACTTATGGAAAGTTTATATGAAGACTAGTTAATGTAAAAGATAAAGCTGGTGAATAGCTGACAATTTTTAAAAAGGCAGTTGGATGATGAAGAGAGTTTTGTGAAAACATATATAAAGGTGTCACAATAATAATTGTTTTACCAGCTACAAAATGTGAACTACTATCATTAAAATTGAATTAATAAAAACCATATCCAAAACTGTCAATGGGATATCATCAGGAACAGATGAAGTACTGACAGTTTTATTTAAGAAAGATGGACATTGCATTTGTAAATAGATTACATAGATTGATTTTGGCTTAATAGAAGAATAGAGTTTGGCCTGAAAAATAGATTCCAACAATGTTTATACCAATACCAAAAACTTATCCCATTCTGTATGATATTCATGGGGCAATTGATTTAGTTTTACATTCCAGAAAAATAAAGTTGAGAATAGTTTTGGATAGAGACCAAATGTACATTTTTACAAAAACAGGCAGAATTTAGACCACAAAAGAACAAAAGATTAGATAACTCATTAGAATATCACTCTCAAATCTAGGAATTTCAACAACCACTATATCTCTGTTTTATAATTTCTCATAAAGCTTTTTATTCCATGTTTTCATGAATGGTTGTGATGATGGCATTTTAGTAGTAATTATATGACTACTTCCATAATTTTAATATAAAATATTGGATGTCTTTGAAAAAAATTAAACTTTATCTAACTTTACAATTGCACCAAACTATTAGTAAAAACATATATGTTAATATGAAGCACAATCTTTCAAGGGGTATTATTGTTCCTTCTTCTTCGGGTGTTTCTGGTCTGATCAGTAATAGTATTAGTGTGAGAATTGAACTATACTTCTAGATTCATAAATTATGAATTTTAAGATAACACTTTAACCAACTGAACTATTATGATGAAGTCAACAATCAGTAATAATTATAGAGAATCCCTGTAATTTTTTCATTTTTTTGAGTGCAAGATTAGTTAATACTTTTCAGATATTATGTATCACCACACTAGATTGACACATCACATTATTTATCATTACTCATGTGAGCAGCTTCTTTTAATTTTCTTCTTTGTATTTTTTCTTTCCTATTGAAAGTTTTTGTATTTTTTCACATATACATGTGTTCATTGGGGTACATGATCTGCTACATTGGATACATTTGTTTTTTCTTTTTAGTCAATAAAAAATAAAAAAGTGTCATATATCACATGACCCCATATCTTTTTTTAAGCTTGTAAAATGTAAACAAAGAACTTTACTCATTGCTCAACAAGCTTTGTGATAAATTCTAACCAAGAGAAATCATTTAAAATATCTTTACCAGAAACCACACTCAATCCTCTGACCAATGGTTTAATGCTTTGGCATTCCTCAGAGAGATGCTAGGATAGTTTCAGACACTAGATCTAAAAATACTAACCCAAAACCAACATTTATTTAAGAATTGATCATTGAGTAAAAAATCTTAAATTTTCAGACATTTAAATGTTTTCAAACCCAGCTATCTAACTCAAATAGCTATATGGGGCTGAGAGATCTTCAGCCAAACCATATATTAGTAGTCTTAGCAATATAAATATATGGTTTGGTTGATGATCTCTCAGCCCCATATAGCTATTTGAGTTAGATAGCTGGGTGAGTGTCTGAAAATTTCAGATTTTTTTACTCAATGGTTAACTCTTAGATAAATGCTGACTTTGTATTTGTATTTTTAGATCTAGTGTCTCAAACTACTCTAGCATTTCTCTGAGGAGGGCCAAAGCATGAAAACCATTGTTCAGGGGATTGAGTGTGGTTTCTGATATATATATATTGTAACGAGCACAGACAACGTTACATTGTTTTTTTATTATTAAACATGAAAAAATAAAAGTTCGCAAATAAAAATTTCTTTTTTAAGAATTAAAAATTGAAAATTAAGAAATCATCTAAAACTTGTATATATATATATAAAATCACACAGATAAAAAAAAATTATTAAAATAAAACTTTATTAAAAATAGAAAAACTAAATCTTTCAACAAAAAGATTTAGAGATAAAAATATCTTTAAGTTTGGAAAACACATTAATTAATCAGAAATGGAAATGATTATTTTAATTAGTCAAAGTGAACTAGCCTATGGGCATTTAAATGTATAAGCAATGGTCAGATAGGAAAACAATAGGAACTAATAGCAAATGAGAGAAATCCATCAGGAAATCGGACCTCAATGGAAGGATCATCATCAATGATGATGTAATGTCCATTGGATCCTAAAAGTAATATAAAAGGAAAAGTTTGAAAATTATTAGTTAGTTATTATTAAGAGTGGTGATGTGTATTAGTGCGAAGTTGTGGGAGAAGGGATTGAAAAGACGCACTCTTTAATCCCTGCAGTTTTGTTAAAAAAAAAGAAATTACATCATTTTCTACATTGAGGACCAGCCAAAGCAAAAGACCTCTGGATGAATAAATAAATTGGCCAACAGAATATCAATGTCTTTAGGATGGCGTTGGAATACACGTTCAAATGGCAAGCAATGGATAGAAGGAACATTTTGAAATCTTAAGAACTTTTTGAACTCTCAGCTTTAAATATATATAATTAATGAACATTTCTAAACAATAAGAACTTTACTTCTAAACTTGTTCCATATTTAAAAACAAATAGAAATAGATTTCTATCTGACCAAACTAAATTATTTATTAATTAGGTATAATTTTATTTTATGTATTTCTTTTCTAAAATCATTTCCATTTTTTTTTGTTCTTTTAAGTTTTTATTATGATTTCTGTTTTTCGATAAATTAAACTATATAAATATTAAACTTAAGTCGGGCATGAATGGCTATATAGATTTGTAAAGTTATATTAGGGGAGGATAATCTTAGGTTATTCGTTTCATAGTTGAAGTAGGTCAATGGATTGGATATATTGGTGTAATTAGTAGATGTAGTACAAGATTCGCTACGGGCAGAATCGCTATTATATGCCGCACACACTCGTTTTGCCTATGGGAGGAATTATAAGATGGAGACCACAGTTTCTTCCTATGGAGTTTTTTTTATTACTCTCATCATCAGATAGATGTAATATTCCTATCTGATGAGAAGCAGTTTCTTCTCTTAAACTAATTGTGCTGCCATATTCGTATTACATTGAACACATCGATATATCAGATGGATTGAAGTTTGGTTTGACTGCGAACCTTTGGCCTAAGGTTAAACAAGGATTGAATATTTTCTTTTCAAATGCAAATCTATGTAGTCTATTCATACTTGACACTCTAAATAAAGATGCATTAAATTTAAGTTGGGTATAGATGCTTGCATGGATTCGTTACCGGTTGATTATGTTTTTGTTTTTCATATTTGATCAAAATATATAGACATTCGATAAATACTGATACCTTACGGTGAGTATCTAAGATGTATTTATGTCGGATGTCTTTTAAGTTATTGGTATCAATGCGGTGTCTTATGATGAACACCATTGGGTTTCTTGTATTCCCTATGCAATTGACAGTATCAATGACTTTGTATTTTGATCATTTATGTTTATTTTGAAATGTTTTTTGACCATGCAATCTATGTAACCGATCTATACTCAACATTAAAAACACATTTTATAAACCCATATGTGCGAACTTATAAAAAATTAAAATGTAAACTTATAATATTATAAAAATTAAAATGTAAATTTAAATTCTAAAATCAAGTTAAAATCCAAAGTAAAAGTTATTCTAAAATAATGCTAAATTTTATATATGTGCGTAAATAAATGTTTGTGTGTTAATTACTGGCAGTGGCTTATTTTATTCTTTTTTATATATTCTTAGATAAGAATTTATTATAAATATAAATCTCTGCTACTCCCTGAGCTAGTGACAATGGGCTAACGACCGGAATCAAAATATATTAAATCAAAATATATAAAAAAAAAATTTTTTTTTTAACTTACGTATCTGCTTACTTTATAAATTTTTCTAGGTTCAAATGCCTAGATGGCGCCCTGTAGTGCAGATTATGTTAGCTCGCTTATATTCCAGATCGTTACAATATATATATATATATATATAATGCTTTTTCTTGGTTAGCATTTATCACAAAGCTTGTTGAGCAATTAACAAAGATCTTTTGTTTTTAAGTTTGTGCTATTTTAATTGCTTTTTAATGAGGCTATGGATTTTATCAATATACCTGCTTTCTCATTCACATTGTACTTCATAGATGCAGTTTTTTCAGCATTCTAAGTTTATGTTTATAGATGTTAGCTTTCCTTATAATGTAATAAGGCTTGAGAAAGTTGTTCTGATGTTACATTGATTATTTCAAATTTTTCATCTATTATTCCTGGTATGCATTATCCATTACAGTAACAATGATTTTTTTCTTTTGATGTTACTTTTTAATATCTATGTAAGTTTTTCCTAATGACAGTTGAATAACCATTCTTTATAATATTTTGTTCTATGTAGATTTTTTTCCAAATCATTACTTTCTGAATAAACTTCTTTTGCTTTGTTCTGTAATGACAGTATAACTCCATGTTTTGTGTTTTGATGTGTTTACATATTTATTCATAGATAAATCAAAGATACAGTTGAAATCTTTTTTTCCAAATCATTAGTTTCTAAACAAACTTTTTTGATTTGTTATATAATGATAGTTATGTTTAGATTCCTTTATGGAAAAGTCAAAGTTACAGCTGAAAGACACCACAGACCAACAAGAAACTACTTAACTCATACATCCAATCATATCAGAAACTATCTTTAATGCAATAAAGCAAAAGAAATTTGATCAGAGACCAATGATTTGGTAAAGAAAAGATCTACATTGAATAAACTCTAATAAAAAATGGTTATCCATCAGATGTCATTAAGAAAACCTTAAATAGACAACAAAAGATAACACAAAAACAATTAGTGATTCTGTAATGAATCCATACATTAAGAAATAACAGATAAAAATCTAAACATCAAAACCATTTTGCAAAGTTATATCACATTATGAGGAATTCTAACATCTACTAAATATAAACTTGAAATACTGAAAAATAAAAATGGGATCTATGATATCATGTGAATGTAGAAATATGTACATTGATGAGATCAGTAGCCCCATTATGAAGTGAGTGAAAGAGCACAAACTGATAACTAAAAAAGAGAAAGCAGATGTGTCCAATGTAGCAGACATATGTTCAATTAGGAAAATATAAAAGTATTGGATAGAAAGAAAAAAGTACAAAAACCTCCCAAGAAAAAGTGGAGAAATTAGAAGGATTCTAATAGATAAGTATATAAAATTTTTACTGATTGTTGTCTTTGGCAAAAAAGTCAACAACTTACAACATTATTTTAAAATTCTAAATTTACTAATTTAAAGAATTAGATTCAATTCTCATGCTAGTCCTGTTACTGGTTAGGCTAGCAACACTAAAAAAGAAAATATCACCCACTCAAAACATTATATACTAACCAATGTGCTATTACTAACAGTTTTAATGTACTTAGGCAGTTTTAGTAAAGTGTAATATTTTTCTAAAGGCATCCATAATATTAGATGATTGAAATAGTCTGTGTGTAATTACTACTTTTGATTCTCTGTGTTAAGATAAACTGTGAACAGTAATGTTAGTCATGGGATATCTTTCACATTTAATATAGCTTCAATCTTTTTGTATAATACATAAATGTTAGAGTGAGAAAAGACAGACAAATTTGGATTGACTTTAAGTTGGTAATGGAATGGGAGATAACTGCATTTTCACTTAACTTATTAAGTATTGTAGTAGAGGTGGCCATTAGAGAAGCTTTACATAGTTTTCAAATTGAATTTTTGTATTGAAGAGAGATGAATAGGTACTTTGAGATGTGTAGATGATATAGTTTTAATTACACCAGTAAAGAATTACTTGCTAGAACTTAGAGATTGTTTGATAAGGGCAGGATTAAATAATGACTAAGTCTAAATACAGACAAAACAAGAGTAAAGTGATTGAAGGGAGAAACAATAGACATAAATTGAATGGAGATTTTCAGGAACAGATTTTGTAGTTTATCTATATGGGTTTCAAAATAAATCAAAATGGATAATATCATAAAGAGATAAATGAATGAATGATGTTGGCATTGGAAGGATTTTCAAAATTTATAAGGGTAAAAGTATGTGCAAAGCATACATTACTAAAATCTATGATATAATCAGTTGCAATAATGGATATAAGGCTTGGACATTGAAAAGGTAGAGAAGAACAAAAATTGTTGCTTTTGAAATGGTTATAGAAGTTTTCTTGCTATGCCTTGAATTGCTAAAAAGACTAATGAATGGGTTTATAAGATCACTACAAAATGACATTTGTTGGATTTGATAAAACAAAAAAAAAATTATAGTATTCTGAATATGTGGCAAGGCAGATAAGCACACTTGAAAATGTTACTATGTTTGATATAATGAATGGATCCATAAGAAGAGGATAACCAAGACTGTTATGGAAGAATAACTTTATGGAGTAGATGGAAATTTGAAAATTTTAGAAGCTTATATGAAGACAGAAAAGAGATTGGTCTGGAAGCAGATTGTTCAACCTGTCATCTTTCATTGCACTGATGGATTAGGCAGATGAAGAGAGTGATGAAAAAATAGATTAAATAATATGTACATATATTTATATTTGCTTTTAATATATGTATTTATCCTACATATGTACTCCTGGATATAAGGTTAATATTTCTAATTTTAACAGCATGTAAATAACTTTATTATTCATTAATATGAAATAAATATTTGAAAACAAATTACATCAAAATAATGTTTATTTTGTTAGGAAAAAAGTATTTAAATAAATTTCTTCTATCTACATTAACGATTCTTCTACTGATTGTTTGAAAGATTATCAAACAAAAAGAGAAAACTCTTACTATTAATAATAACTGATAAATATTTCTGTCTTGTAATTAGATTTAGATTAATTTAAAAGTCTTAAAAAAAGTAATTTTAAAACTAACATATCAAAATATATAATTTATGAATAAATTTAAAATTAATAAGTTTAAAATATGATGCAACAAATGTCACAAAGTCAAAAGTTTTGGATATCAAAAAAATTATAAAACTGGGATAAGAATTTAGAATGTTGATATCGTTTATGTAGAGTGAGAGGCTGAAATTATAGAATTATATTTTTACAATATGAATGTTGAAAAAGAAATTGATAAGTTATATGACCAAGGATAAATATAAAGATGAAAGGAGTAAGACTTGATAAAAATTTTTTTGTTTTTTGATCAAGCTTTTGTGATGAGAGAATGAAAAATATAAAATATTGAAATTATTGAAGCAGGTTTTATTAAAAGAAAAGAAAAAAAATATTAAGACTGCTTCAAAATTTTGATAGTAAATTGGGATGGTGAAGGCAAAAAGCAGAAGATTTATAATGTGTCAGTCAGATTTGTATCTTCACGTAACAAGATCTAGCATCTAGGCAAAAGTACCTCGAATCCAATTGTGTGCAACATACACAGGTCAGGAACACTCATGAATTCTGCCCTATTTGCCTATTTCCAGATCTATAACATTATGATCAACAATCCTGATGACATCGATTAATTTACTTCTCACCCCCCAGCATCGATCATCAGAGACACAAAAAGATTCTATGCTAAACTTTTATGATAGAATAACTTAATAACTAGCTATATTTTAAGAGCAATGAAGGCTCATGACCTAGCATATTAATTATGTATTGAGCGGAGATCATCTAGTCATATTTAGCATAAGTAATAACTTAATATTTTAACTTAACTAAAGGAAAGCAATGGTTTGAGTTTGATATATATATATTTAAGATTTATTAATAACATAATTATGTCGGATTATTTACCTGACATGAGCCTCATAAGTATTATATGTATGTGTTTGATTCATATTTAATGATAACATTATAATTGCGGCTATGTCAATAATATATATGTGTGATTTAATGAATAAGTGCTATTAGAATACATTACTGGAATACTATTACACCCCCAGAGACGAAAAGAGCATTTAATTAATTTAAACAATAATTTTATAAGCAGATATTACATTTGGTTACATTCAATATGATTATTAATTTGGAGTTATAGATACTTAATGCGCGGAATGGGTAATGAATAATTATATAAACGATACTAAATCTATCGCATTAATACTTATATTAAACTAATGAAAATATGTCTATTTAAAGAAATCATTTCATTACGGCTTATGAATACTTCTGGGTGACTAATAAGACACTGAAAGGTGGTGCGTGCATGGCGGATTATTGGGATGGTCCAATTATGGATCCTGGAGTGTGCTTCACGAATTCTAAGAACGAAGTTGACTGATTTCCTCTGCAAACGTAGGCAGGATCGGTTTGACAAACGAAAGAGTCCAAGATTTCCTGGAATGAGGTACAGGCAAATCATGGATGACGAAGAGTGGTCAGCAACGACTTTCTTGGGCTGGTTTCCCAGATCGCTCCCCATATAAAGTATGCACATAAGACCAAGGATGTCCCCAGGATAGTTTTACGGCCTGGTTTAAGGACATAGAGAATGACGATGGGGCCTGACTTCACGGCTGCCTCCATGTGAAAAAGAAGCACAAACATATATATAATGAAATGCTTTTATGCAGTAATGCTTAATGATATAATATAAATATAATTCTAAAAAGTAAAGATTATTGAAACATATTTATTGCCCATAAATTATGAAATATTTGGCATAATGACATGGCTTCGTTAAGCAAACATGGATAATAATTATACTTAAATATAAAACTAAGCTCTTAAGATCCCCCTCCCCCTTACATTATGTTACTTAATATTATTCATTACTTTTTACATATTTAATAAATCTCAATTTTGGTTAATTAATGCCCTTGTGAAAATATATAAATGATTACAAAATAAGTGGGTGGTGGTAATAGCTAAGATGGGTTCTACATATATAATATAATTTAAGAATAAAAGATAGCACATTATTTAGGATGGAAAATGTGAAAAAACAGATGCCAATCTGTTTTTCTACAGTAAACATAAAAATATAATTAGTTTATTTCTCTAAAATCGCGAGCACCTGGGCAAGCCGAATAAGACTTGCTTTGTTCAAATTCTAAATTATTTACCCAGTAAATGATGGGTGGGGAAACGAAAATGAGTTATATGCTTACGATTTTAGAATAGTATTGGCATTTATTTTAAAATAAACATACATAAATGTAAATGAAAATTGTTTGCCGCTTGGAATTAAAAAAAAAGGAAAAACATTTTATAGGAGGCTTAATATAGATTAGTTATATAGAGTTATAGAATACATATTTGAAGACATTTAGTATAGATGATTTAAAATATAACTATTACAGAAAAGGCAGGATTTAGGAATTATAAGTGGTCAAAGTTCTTTTACCTTGCTTATTTAGATGAGCGATTTCACTAGGAATCAGTCCATCTATATTATTTCACTAGATTTAGGATAGCATTATTATTTGAGAGATAACATTTCACTTTCACTGGAAAAATATACATAAAGTTCAGTAGTATAGGATGCAGAGCTTCATTCATGGGGACAGCATATTAGAATGGAGGGACAAGGTGAAATTTCCTACTCACGACACATTGAGTGAGAATTAAAACTGGCATGGAATATGTATAGCAACATAGTTATTTAATGGTCTCCTCCTCTTGTGGATTTAAATCCAGCAGTATATATACTTTTATTTTGAAGCTGTAACTTAGCAACTACTGCTGGACCTGAGGTGGTTTAAGCACTTAAGTTTCATCTGTAATAGTTTGACCGGATACTCTTATCTAGTAAGATGTTTAAAACAATGCAAGTTTGTTATCAGTTTCTCGAACGATTGTTTTAAAATATATCTTATGATTTTAAAACAAGCTAGTGTGGACAATTTCCACTAATGGGTTTATTTTATTATTACCAATTTGTAATCTTTTACTTTAATCTAAGGGGTCTTCCGGGTAATTGTTTTTCGAGAACTTTTTAACAAGATTGCATAATTTCTGGCTACAAAATTATATATATATATAAAATAATAAGTTTCATATATAATACCTTATATATATATATAATATAACTATTAATACATTCGCAATCTCCTACACTGAAATATATAGATATTTATTATTTATGCCCACATACACATGAGAATTTAACAAAACATTTTAAAATCAAAATACATGTGTTTACATTATTTATGTTTATAATACTAAGCAAAGAAATATATATATTATTAGCTATGTATATACGTGCGTAAAGATGGGTTTAAATACAGTTAGATGATAGGAGATTGGATGTGACTGTGAAGCAGGATCTGAGCAACAGATCATCTGCTTCATTTTCCTGAACTTACCGGAAAAAAAATGAAAAAATGTTTAAAAAAGAAAAAAAAGCTTTTACTTGATGTCCAGGTAACTAAAGAACAACTTTGGATTGGTGATGTATCTAAAGGGAATTTTGTGACTTTCATTTATGATAGAATATCCTAACTCTGTTACATTAGAAATTTTACAACTTTCATTTATGATCGAATAGCTCTCTGCTATGTTAGAAATTTTATGATTTTTATTTATGCTAAAATACCCTCTCTGCTATATTAAAAATTTTTATGACTTTCATTTACTATCGAATATCCTAACTCTGTGTTATATTAGAAATTTATGACTTTCATTTATGATAGAGTATCCTCTCTGCTATGTTACTAGAAAAATTTTTCACTGTCTTCAAAAAAAAAACTGCTTGGTTAATTAAATACAATAAGATAATAATATAAAAAACTATGCTATATATATACAAATTATTCACTGTCTTCAAAAAAAAAACTGCTTGGTTAACTGATTAACATAAAATAATAATAAAAAACTATTATAACATATACAAATTATTAGAGTCCTAAATCATTTGCCATTTCATATTCATGTCATCATGTTCTATCCGTCCAGCTTCTCCTCTAGTTTCTCCCTCTAACCAGTGGTTCATACTTTTTGCTGCTAATTGGTTCATCTCGCCACAAGTTGTGCTGGTATCTGGATGTTTGTTCCATGGGTCTGGAGTGATATTTGGGTGGTCCCACTTGTATGGGTGAATGATCGATTGATGTGAGGAATTGGGCCATCTCCTCTATCATCCTAACTTGACATCCCACCATCATCTGTTGTACATAGGGTGGCGTATTTTGTTGTATTGTTGTCATAATTTGAGTTTCAAGTTTGGTCAGTGATATCGGAGAATGTACTATCAGTTCCTTGGACATAATGGGTGTTGACCTTCCCGCACAGGTTTCTAGCGGAAACTGGGGTCTGCTGTTTGTCATTCTCTCTGGTCCTGGTCTTTCTTCCTCAAAACTCCCACTCTTCTTGGTTCTTGCCATATCCTCCTTCATACCATTCATCTTTTCCTTAATTTGGTCAATGCATACATGAAAGGCAGCTTCTTGTTTGTTTCACTTGGCTGTCAGCTCTTCTTTTATTTCTTGGATGGCATCCAGAGTCTCCTATTTGTGGTCGTCCAGAGACCCCTCAAACTTGTTATGGATATCCTCGCATTCCTGTCAGCACTCTATTCATGCCTCCTCTACCTTTGTTGCTATGGTGCTATTTATGTTGTCCCATCTGGCCTTGATCTTTGCCTCCAAATTGTCAAATCTCTTTTCCATTCTCTGCAACATCCATATCACTGTTTCCATAGTTACAGGTGGATTGTCGACTTTCTTGGGTGGGTCACCACTCTCCAAAATAATTTTACCTGACCTCAATGTCTTTCCCTGATCCCGATCCTCACTGCTGTCCTCCATCTATCTTAGATTTAAGATAAAATTATATTTTTTTTTTAATTACCCAGATAAGTTTTATGGTTATTAATTTTTTTATTTTAATATGGATGAACACCTCCTCCCCCCATTCTACACTCTTCCCTTACTCTACTCTCCCACTCCCATATTTAATCTACATTTATTTAAGTGATTATTGTTATCCTACCTTTTATTTAATATTAATTATTTCTAGATCTAGTTTTTACTGCGAAACATATATAACTATACTGATTATTATTTAGCTCTTTAATGCAAAGTATATCATAAAAAATGTTGTGACTTCTACCTTGCCTTTTTTATGACTTCTTTCATGGTCTGTTTTTGGAGTTGTTCTTCAGCACCTGTAACATCTTAACAAAATGATTGATTAATGATTGCATTGGAAAAAAAAAACTCTATATAACTTTTATTATGAATCATTGCTTTTAAACTCTTTATTCTAAATAACTCAATCACCTATTGGCAAGTTTATAGTGGTATTGCTACCGGGCGCCAGCCAAAGGAATAGGGCTATATGTTCTGACCAGATGATCTGCTATTATGGGGTTGTATACTTTTCTAAGATCTATACTTAAATAGTTATACATTTATAGCTTTAACAGAAAAAAAATTATTAGGCTTTAGCACATATTTATATATATAAGAGGCTGAAAGTGTAACAAAAACTGTCATTATATATTATTAAAACATTTCAAAAAAAAAGAAATATGCACATTTGCGATTATTTAGAATCTTTATTTTATTATTTTTAAGTGTTTTAAAAGCTGTCACTAATTTAACTAAGACTTGGAAATATTATAAATTTAAAATATTTATTTAAAAGATATATTAACAAGGAAAAAAAATTATATTTAACATCATTATTTAAAACATTTAGAAAGAATTATTATATATTATTATTTAGCGCACACACTACTATCTTTTTATCTTTAAATGCGAAAGCCCCTTAAAAGCTGACACTAATTTAATTCTCTCAGACTTGGAAATATCACTATTTGAGACATTTATTACAAAATTATATAGAACATCATTATTTAAAGCGTTTATCAAAAAAAAATTATTATATTATTCAGCGCACACACTTCAAACTTGGGCATATTATATTTATTTATCAAATATTTTTGAAAACGGAAAAAATTATTATATATCTCAATATTATTATTCTATATCTTACACACTTCTTTATCATCTTTCTATTTTAAATGTGAAAAACCCCTTAAAAGCTATCATTATTTTATTACATTGTAAACTCGAAAATACTTTGTTATTTAAAATCATTTATGGAAACTTTTATATATATAAATGCTACTATTTAGAACACATACTTTATTTTTATTATAAATGTGAAGGCCCCTTAAAAGCTAACACTATTTTATCATAGTGTAAACTCGAAAATACTTTGTTATTAAAATCACTTATGGAAAATTTTATATATAAAAACACTATTTAAAACATACTTTTTACTTTATTATGATAACTGTGGAGGCCCCTTAAAACTACCACTATTTTATTTACGGGCATCCTGCATGTAATTTCACGTCTATGACCCAGAAAAAAAAAAACATTATACAACATCTTATTCACTTCTTTGAAAAAAAAAAACACATTTTATTTTATAAAAATGAGGGCCCCTTAAAAGCTGTCAGTCTTTTATATCAAACATTATTTGGGAAAATGCTTCTTTATCATTAATTAATATGAAAGTAAAAGCCCCTTAAAAGCTGTTACTTCTCTTTACTTCTTTTTAAAACTCACGAGAATTATACATGTAATGAAACATTTATGGACAAAGAATAAAACATTATATAACATCATTATTCAAATCATATACGTGAAAGAAAACAAAACAAACTGCCACTATTTTATTTTATAGGTTTGTGAAAACGAAAAAAATTTTAAAACTTTTATGCGGAAAAAATACTGAGTATATAGCATACTATTTACTTGAAACATATTTTTATATATATACTGAGAGAAAAATATTTATAATTATATTAACAATGACTCACAGGGAGTGTGTACTAATATTCAAAATTTTACACTGGGTGTCGGGAAAAACAATTTTTCAAAAAAAAAATTTTTTTTAACATGTGTTATATCTATCGCTATCTACTACTATCTCAGGTATATGGGTGTTTTTATTCGAAGCCCTACGTTGATGCTCCAAACCTGGAGAAAAGAAAAAAAATCTGTGCCGATCGGATTTGTATGTTCACGTAACAAGATCTAGCATCTAGGCAAAAGTACCACAAATCCAATCGTGCGCAAGATACACAGGTCAGGAACACTCATGAATTCTGCCCTATTTGACTATTTCCCAGACCTATAACATTATGAGCAACAATCCCGATGACATCGATTAATTTACTTCTCACCCGCCGGCATCGATCATCGGAGACACAAAAAGACTCTATGCTAAACTTATATAATAGAATAAATAAATAACTAGCTATATTTTAAGAGCAATGAAGGCTCGTGACCTAGCATATTAATTATGTATTGAGCGGAGATCATCTAGTCATATTTAGCATAAGTAATAACTTAATATTTTAACTTAACTAAAGGAAAGCAATGGTTCAAGTTTGATATATATATTTAAGATTTATTAATAACACAATTATGTCAGGTTATTTACCTGACATGAGCCTCGTAAGTATTATATGTATGTGTTTGATTCATATTTAACGATAACATTATAATTGCGGCTGTGCCAATAATATATATGTGTGATTTAATGAATAAGCGCTATTAGAATACATTACTGGAATACTATTACACCCCCAGAGACAAAAAGAGCATTTAATTAATTTAAACAATAATTTTATAAGCAGATATTACATTTGGTTACATTCAATATGATTATTAATTTGGAGTTATAGATATTTAATGCGCGGAATGGGTAATGAATAATTATATAAATGATACTAAATCTATCACATTAATATTTATATTAAACTAATGGAAATATGTCTGTTTAAAAAAATCATTTCATTACAGCTTATGAATACTTCTGGGGGACTAATAAGACACTGAAAGGCGGTGCGTGCATGGCGGCTGATTGGGATGGTCCAATTATGGATCCTGGAGTGTGCTTCATGAATTCTAAGAATGAAGTTGACTGATTTCCTCTGCAAAGTAGGCAGGGTCAGTTTGACAAATGAAAGAGTCCAAGATTCCCTGGAATGAGGTACAGGCAAATCATGGATGACGAAGAGTGGTCGGCAATGACTTTATTGGGCTGGTTTCCCAGATCACTCCCCATATAAATTATGCACATAAGACCAAGGATGTCCCCAGGGTGGTTTTACAGCCTGGTTTAAGGACATAGAGAATGACGATGGGGCTGACTTCGCGGATGCCTCCATGTGAGAAAGAAGCACAAACATATATATAACGAAATGCCTTTATGCACATAACGCTTAATGATATAATATAAATCTAAAAAGTAAAGATTATCGAAAGGTATTTATTGCCCATAAATTATGAAATATTTGGCGTAATGACATGGCTTCGTTAAGCAAACATGGATAATAATTATACTTAAATATAAAACTAAGCTCTTAAGATCCCCCTCCCCCTTACATTATGTTACTTAATATTATTCATTACTTTTTACACATTTAACAAATCTCAATTTTGGTTAATTAATGCCCTTGTGAAAATATATAAATGATTACAAAATAAGTGGGTGGTGGTAATAGCTAAGATGGGTTCTACATATATAATATAATTTAAGAATAAAAGATAGCGCATTATTTAGGATGGAAAATGTGAAAAAACAGATGCCAATCTGTTTTTCTACAGTAAACATAAAAATATAATTAGTTTATTTCTCTAAAATCGCGAGCACCTGGGCAAGCTGAATACGACTTGCTTTGATCAAATTCTAAATTATTTACCCAGTAAATGATGGGTGGGGAAATGAAAATGAGTTATATGCATGCGATTTTAGAATACTATTGGCATTTATTTTAAAATATACATACATAAATGTAAATAAAAATTGTTTGCCGCTTGGAATTAAAAGAAAAGGAAAAACATTTTATAGGAGGCTTAATATAGATTAGTTATATAGAGTTATAGAATACATATTTGAAGACATTTAGTATAGATGATTTAAAATATAAATATTACAGGGAAGGCAGGATTTAGGAATTATAAGCTGTCAAAGTTCTTTTACCTTGCTTATTTAGACGAGCGATTTCACTAGGAATCAGTCCATCTGTATTATTTCACTAGATCTAGGATAGCATTATTATTTGAGAGATAGCACTTCACTTTCACTGGAAAAATATACATAAAGTTCAGTAGTATGGGATGCAGAGCTTCGTTCATGGGAACAGCATATTAGAACAGAGGGACAAGGCAAAATTTCCTACTCATGACACATTGAGTGAGAATTAAAACTGGCGTGGAATATGTATAGCAACATAGTTATTTAATGGTCTCCTTTTCTTGTGGATTCAAATCCAGCAGTACATATACTTTTATTTTGAAGCTGTAACTTAGCAACTATTGCTGGACCTGAGGTGGTTTAAGCACTTAAGTTTCATCTGGAATAGTTTGACCGGATACTCTTATCTAGTAAGATGTTTAAAACAATGCAAGTTTGTTATCAGTTTATCGAAAGATTGTTTTAAAATATATCTTATGATTTTAAAACAAGCTAGTGTGGACAATTTCCACTAATGGGTTTATTTTATTATTACCAATTTGTAATCTTTTACTTTAATCTAAGGGGTCTTCTGGGTAATTGTTTTTCGAGAACTTTTTAACAAGATTGCATAATTTCTGGCTACAAAATTATATATGAAAAAATAATAAGTTTCATATATAATACCTTATATATATATAATATAACTATTAATACATTCGCAATCTCCTACACTGAAATATATAGATATTTATTATTTACACCCGCATACACATGAGAATATTATTATTAAACAAAACATTTTTAAATCAAAATATATGTGTTTACATTATGTATGTTTGTAATACTAAGCAAAGATATATATATATATATATATATATATATATATATATATATATATATATATATATATATATATATTAGCTATGTATATACATGTGTAAAGGTGGGTTTGAATACAGTTACATGGTAGGAGATTGGATGTAGGCTGTGAAGCAGGATCTGAGCATCATATCATCTGCTTCAATAATAATATAAAAAGGTTGGAGAAAGAGAAAATGTTTAATTGAGCTAACATGATTTTTAGATGAACTGTCTTTTATGTATCGAAACTTCAAACTTTCTCTAAGGAAAAGCTGTTTTACATTTTACCACAATTAAATACTTAGACAAAATTAAATTGTGTTAAGAAATGTAGAAAGTAAAGTCAGATTATCAGTAATGATAATAATGTGTCACTCAGTTTGATATCAATATCTGTTGTTTTGTTTATCAAATCCGCCACTAACATAGAGTATAAAACACACTGAGATATAAAATTATTTATAATTATTTAATCTACAAATATTAACTCCTACACACCATACTTTAAAAGAATACTGACATTAAGATTATGCAGAAGTTTAATGTTTGTATATTGAATCATGACAAAATACAATAGACAATTAATGAATAATGATAAAAATGTTTCAAGATATAACTTGGGTCAACTGATGACCCTAGTTTAGTAGAAATGCGTATTAGGAATTAAAATATTTTAAAAATGTCTTCACTTATCTGAAGTTTGATAGTATTAATTTCAAATAATATGTATTTGATATTTCACTTATGTGAAAAAAAAAAAACAGATAATAAAGTAATTGCATGTACGTAATAATGAATTTAAGTAAGCTAATAATAATATAATAATCTCTAGCCTAATAAATAATTATTGATAACATTTATGTATTTATGTGGAAAAGATTGTAATCATTATTAAGACTTACAAGAATTTTCTGTTTCTAGATTAAATCATGATGAAATAAATAATGAACGATCATGAATATATATATATATAAGAAAGACGAGATGAGCTAGATCAACCCAGAGGAGTGTAGCAGTGATGCATTTTAGAACTCTCTTCTTTTTGTCTGATGTTTTTATTTATTTGTTTAAAATACGATATTACTAAATAGAGTTTTTTAATAAATATATTTAAAATTTTATAAGCAATTTCATAGAAAGTTGCGAAATTATTGTCTTTAATACTATTAAAAATCATTTATTTTTACTATTTTAAACTAACATTAATCATTATTTAAATTTACTAAAAAGTTAAAATATTTAGATTTACAACTCGAACTAAAGCAAATAGTAAAAAATGAACTTCTTTACCTGTAAAATATATATATATATATATGTTTTTTTTAACCCATTAATTACTTTCGCAACATGTTGGATGTCGGAAGGAAGAGTTAATTTTTGTATGGCTTTGTTGTCAATAGGAAGTTAAAAAGCTTTCAAATCATTAGATGGATCATTTTCTGAAATGTAAAACCGCCGATGTTTCTACTTAATTTACACTTTCAGTTTTCGTAAATTAAGAAAAATTCTTAAGATCGATTATGACAGTAATCGATATTCAATTATGAAAGTAAACATCTCAATACTTTTTTTGGAAATAAGTTTGGAAATATGCAAATGAATCTTTTGTCAGTAATTTTCTTAAGTATATTTGATTTGTGTTTCAGACATATATATCAATGTTATTAATAATAACAAATAATCAGTTGTTTTACCTCCATTATAAAGTTTAGATAGGTGTGAGTTAATAGAAATTTGTTCAACTAATTACAAAATTAATTATTATTATTACTTTACATAAAATCTATTTATTTATTTTTAATGTAAATACTATACGTTTAAAAAAATGTTTGGATGGCAGAAAATACTGATTATTTTTTCCTTTTCATAAAACAAAAATTATTTAATAAACAAATACGAGTTTAAGAGTTCAGATAAGAAGAATAGAAAATACCCATTCTGAGTGTTACCTCAGAAAAACAGTTATGTATTGAATACCATAACTTTCGTTTTTAAAAAAGCTTTTTAATCATTTGTGAAAAAAGTTATACAACTAGTATTTTTCATAAAGGAGTGTTTTTTAATACGGTATATCAGTAAGTTAAATTATCTGCTTACAGGCAGATTTGGATAATCAAATGGTAATACTAGTTTTTCAGTGTTTATAATTAAAGTAACATTATAAAATAATAACGTCTCTTACATTATTAAGATGTATAATAAAAAGCTTTTATAATAAATCAAAATTGCATTTTCTTTTGAAGAAAGTAAAAACGATCCTATATGGTCTCACCCAATAGTAGAGTAAAATTTAAAAGTTAATGATTCTTAAATAAAACCACAATACGTTGTTTCTGTTTCTCAAACAACTTTTGAATTCTCAAATAACAAAGCATTCAGTTATTTTAGATCTGTGTAGATTAACACAATAGTAGATAATTAATATCAAGATAATAGTCTTTGGATAGAAGGTTCACCTGTCACTTTGCTGTTTGAATGTAAATGTCTGGAAAAACAATCTTCCAGTCATTTACTTATGTAATATTTAAGATTTAAAGAGGATCACAAAATTTCTGAAGCAGATTAGATGCAAGCCATCACAGTTAATTAATAATTATAATGACAATGAGTTAAATATTTATTACTTGATATAGTGTACAACAAAGATCATATTTAATTCGATAATCCAGTATTTACCTTGCTATGATGTAATTAGCCTGAAGGCACACAACTGTAATTATCCGATATTTGTGTCGTCGGAAGAACATATGAACATTGTCATGGCAATGAAGAGACTGACATGACTAATTCTAGAGATTTGATTTTTTGTTACCTTGCTATGACATCATAATCCTGAAGGCATACAGCTGTAATTATCCAATCTTTCCATCGCCGGAAGAACACATGAAACATTGTCATGGCAACAAAGACGCTGATATGACTAATTCGAGAGATTTGATTTTTTCATCCACAAGATTTTTTTTGACCCGCGAGATTTAAAAGTGGATTTCTTCCTATTTATTGCATCGTTTTTTTCAGTGCAGCAGCATTTTTTTCAGTGATTTCATTTTCAGTGTTTTAATAGTTCAGCAATTTTTTTACCATTTTTTAAAAAGAAATCATTACTTTCTCAACAATTGTAAGTAATTTACATGTTATTTCTTCTATGATATTAAGTGGATGTATTTTATATTTTATTAATTTTCCAGATTTTCCATTTTTAGACATCAATTTAGAAATGGCTAATATTGAAACAAGAGATCTGAAGTTTCCTATTTTCTATTTTGCGTTTTTTAAAAAAGACAAAATTAATATTTGTAGACTCGCAGTTTTCACATGATAGGTTTTTTTAAGATGACAAAATTATTATTTGAATACTTGCAGAATTATTACTTCTGGACTCGCACTTTATATGTTTTTTAAAAAAGACAAAATTAATATTTGTAGACTCGCAGTTTTCACTTTATGATAGGTTTTTTTAAGACGACAAAATTATTATTTGAATACTTGCAGAATTATTACTTCTGGACTCGCACTTTATACGTTTTTTAAAAGAGACAAAATTAATATTTGTAGACTCGCAGTTTTCACTTTATGATAGGTTTTTTTAAGATGACAAAATTATTTGAATACTTGCAGAATTATTACTTCTGGACTTGCACTTTATATGTTTTTTAAAAAAAGACAAAATTAATATTTGTAGACTCACAGTTTTCACTTTATGATAGGTTTTTTTTAAGAGGACAAAATTATTATTTGAATACTTGCAGAATTATTACTTCAGGACTCGCACTTTATGATACATTTTTTAAAAAAGAAAATTTAATATTTGTAGACTCGCAGTTATTTGTAGATTCACAGTTTTCACTTTATGATAAGTTTTTTAAAATTTATATAGTACTTTTAAGATGACTTATTAATTTTGTAGTGATATTTATCTTACATTTTCATATTTTGCATCCAATTTTAGTTAATTATTCATGAAGTATATATTACTTTTAACCTTTTTTTGCCGCATATCACTATTTTGTGTCCTATTTATTAATTTTTTTTTCAGGATTTGTGGACTCGCAGTTTTTACTTATTAATTTTGTAGTGATATTTATCTTACATTTTCATATTTTGCGTCCAATTTTAGTTAATTATTCATGAAGTATATATTACTTTTAACCTTTTTTTGCCGGATATCACTATTTTGTGTCCTATTTATTAATTTTTTTTTTCAGGATTTGTAGACTCACAGTTTTTACTTATTAATTTTGTAGTGATATTTATCTTACATTTTCATATTTTATGTCCAATTTTAGTTAATTATTCATGATGTATATATTATTTTTAATCTTTTTTTGCCGCATATCACTCTATTTTGTGTCTTATTTATTAATTTTACCATTTTTTTTTCAGGATGGATGCCGCCGGCATTATTCTGTACCACGTGCCTTTTCCTCTGTTTTGACCTCATGACCCTGTACCACGTGCCTTTCCCCCACTCTTTGTTTCTATGATGACATTACCCTGAGGGCATCCTATTCTAATCTAGCGATCTTTGACGTAACATCACCACGTGATATGCTGAAAAATTTTAGCGATTACATTTGTCTGCAAATCACTAGGTGACATTATTTCAAAAATCGGGTGGTTAGAGTAGTATGCCTTCAGGCTAATGATGTCATAGCAAGGTAAATACTGGACTACCTTTAATTCAAAACTTTTTAATTAATAATTTATTTATTGGAAGCTCAAACAATGGAAACTTTAATGAGTGTTTCAAAGAAAGACCTAAGAGAAGACTAAAAGTAATACAGGATTTTGTTTCAATGCTGCAGATCTTGTATTTTACTTAAAATTGTTTAATATTCATTGGAATAACTTTGAAATATGATGAAGACATTTCTCATAAAAATAAAGTTAGACTAAAATGTATAAATGAGTAAGATAAGTAGTATTTGTGGAAGCTTCTGGTATTTTAATAAGTAGATCTTATATAAAAACAGACAAAACTCTCTATGTATATTACCACTCACTGCAAGCCAGAATAATCAATGGATGCCAGAAGGCTTGTGCATAAAATCCCCATCTAGTGCCCACTCATCCAATATCCCCAGACTAGCTTGTGGCATTAATAACAGTTATAAGCAAGCATAAGAAATGGTGATCAAGTGATGTTTATTAGATCTTATATATATATATATAAAATACATATTTTGCGGGTTCATCCGTGTTAAAAACTTTTAATATCAATATACTGACGTTTCGACTTGGTCACACAAGCCATCCACAGAGTTATAAAAAGGTAGAAAGACAGTTGTAGAGGCGCTACAATCACTGGTTTGAATAAAACATTAAAAATCCCACCAATAGCAAAAATGTTAAATTTAAGAATGTTTTTTAAAGAAATCTTTCCAAATAGGAGGAAGTTTGCACGTATCATCTCGCTTATTGATACAATCTGGCCTTTTAAGTATCTCAATGGCTTCTCTGATTTTGCATTGGTAGAGATTATCACATCTGGATATGATCCTGGTACTAGAAAAATCTATTTTATGACCTGAATCTATAGTATGGAGTGAGAGTGCTGATGATGATGAGTGTTGTTTAACTGCATTAGCATGCTCATCTCTCCTAACACTGATGCGACGATTACTCATACCTATGTAAGAAGCTTTACAATTTTTACATGAGATTTGATAGACACCATGAGATTCAAGAGGGATTGAATCCTTAGGCTTGGTTATTATATTGCTGATCTTTTGATGAGCAGAAAATGCTGTATCTATATTATAGTGTTTTAATATACGTCCGATACTGTCTGTAGTTCCTTTTACATATGGAACACAAATCCTAATAGCTGACTTATCATCTTTTTGTTTCCTATTTTGTCTATTTTGGGCTTGAAATAAGGCTTTTTTTATAAATTTGTAATTATAACTATTTGCTAATAAAACACTATTAATATGATTTATTTCTTCTTTCAGATGTGTGTCATCTGAAAGGTTAATTGCTCTATTTAAAAGAGTTTTGGCTACAGAAACTATCTGAGTTGGGTGATGATGAGAATGGAAATGTAAATATCTGTCTGTGTGTGTATCCTTTCTGTAAATAGAAAAAGATAAACTATTTGGTGTTCTGGTGACTAGAACATCAAGAAAAGGGAGTTTTCCATCAGACTCTGTCTCCATTGTAAATTTAATATGAGGATGCATATTATTTAAATGTAAGAAAAAATCATCTAATGTATTTTTTCCATGTTGCCATATGACAAAAGTGTCATCTATGTATCTGAGCCAAATGAGAGGTTTTAAAGATGATGATTCTAAAGCACGAGTTTCTATATATTCCATGAATAAATCAGCTATTACTCCTGAGATAGGTGAGCCCATAGGAGTACCAAAAAATTGTCTGTAATGCTGTCCATTGTATACAAAATATGTATTTAAGAGACAATGTTTAATCAAAGCAATAATATGGTCTGGTAAATTGCAACGTTGTGAGATTATATTTAAAGCTTCATCAATTGGAATGTTTGTAAACAAAGACACGACATCAAAACTGACCAGAATGTCACTAGCATTAATTTTTAAACTTTTTAAAACAGAAATAAAATGAAGAGAGTTTTTAATATATGATTTAATAGATGGGATTGTAGGTTTAATGAAATCCGATAAGTATCTAGCTAAAATATGAGTTGGAGAACCTATTGCACTTACTATTGGATGAAGAGGGGTATCTGGTTTGTGAATTTTTGGAAGTCCATTTAATTTTGGACAGACACAAGATTTTTCACGAGGGATTATTTTATTTTTTATCTCTGTTTCAATAGGTGATTTATTAATAATAGCTTTTGTTGTTTTTTCCAAATATGTAGTATGATCTCTTTTTGATAGTTTATAAGTTTTATCACTAAGCAGATCTAAAATTTTATTATGGTAAATGTCACGATCCATTACAACTGTGGCATTACCTTTATCAGCTGGAAGTACAACAATTGATTTGTCCGATTTTATATTATTTAATGCTTGTCTTTCTTTCTTTGAAAAATTATTTTTAGGAAGCTTAGCTTTTTTTAAAATATTACAAATCTCAGCTCTAGCTAAATCAGCCGATGTAGAATCAATTTTATCAAGAGCTGATTCAACATTACAGACAATTTTCTCAAAAGGTATCCGGGAAGGTGTTAAAGCAAAATTGAAACCTTTTCTAACACCGAAATTTCATCTGTAGAGAGGGCTTTCTTAGATAAATTGTAAACGGTTTTTTGATTTGGATACATAATGTTTGGGGATTGTGTTCTAATTAGCATTTGCAATTTTTTCTTTTGCTTTGCTGTTACCAATTCCGAATCTTTAGACGATCGAAAACTTGCAATACGATCAAAACTAGTCCACAGTAAAGGATGTATTTTATTACTAAGGAATAAACGTAAATGTAGCAATACTTTATCAATTTTGTCTAAATTTTTTCGAGTTTCTTTAATAAAAGAGTTTAAAATAATATTGCTGGTTTTCCTTAGAATTTTATTAACATTATAATTGTTCTTGTGAAACACAATTTTACAGCAAGTGGGTATAACGTTGTGATTTTTGCACACTAACAAAAAAGATAAATTACAAAGTAACTTAAATTTCTTACTCCACGTTCTTTCAAATATACGAAGCTGTTTGAAAATTTCCTCCCCGTAGAGGTTAGTAATGTTAAAACGAAGATTTGCACGGGTTAAATATATAAAATACATATTTTGCTGGTTCATCCGTGTTAAAAACTTTTAATATCAATATACTGACGTTTCGACTTGGTCACACAAGCCATCCACAGAGTTATAAAAAGGTAGAAAGACGGTTGTAGAGGCGCTACAATCACTGGTTTGAATAAAACATTAAAAATCCCAAGTCGAAACATCAGTATATTGATATTAAAAGTTTTTAACATGGATGAACCCACAAAATATGTATTTTATATATTTAACCCGTGCAAATCTTCGTTTTAACATTACTAACCTCTACGGGGAGGAAATTTTCAAACAGCTTCGTATATTTGAAAGAACGTGGAGTAAGAAATGTAAGTTACTTTGTAATTTATCTTTTTTGTTAGCGTGCAAAAATCACAACGTTATACCCACTTGCTGTAAAATTGTGTTTCACAAGAACAATTATAATGTTAATAAAATTCTAAGGAAAACCAGCAATATTATTTTAAACTCTTTTATTAAAGAAACTCGAAAAAATTTAGACAAAATTGATAAAGTATTGCTACATTTACGTTTATTCCTTAGTAATAAAATACATCCTTCACTGTGGACTAGTTTTGATCGTATTGCAAGTTTTCGATCGTCTAAAGATTCGGAATTGGTAACAGCAAAGCAAAAGAAAAAATTGCAAATGCTAATTAGAACACAATCCCCAAACATTATGTATCCAAATCAAAAAACCGTTTACAATTTATCTAAGAAAGCCCTCTCTACAGATGAAATTTCGGTTTTAGAAAAAGGTTTCAATTTTGCTTTAACACCTTCCCGGATACCTTTTGAGAAAATTGTCTGTAATGTTGAATCAGCTCTTGATAAAATTGATTCTACATCGGCTGATTTAGCTAGAGATGAGATTTGTAATATTTTAAAAAAAGCTAAGCTTCCTAAAAATAATTTTTCAAAGAAAGAAAGACAAGCATTAAATAATATAAAATCGGACAAATCAATTGTTGTACTTCCAGCTGATAAAGGTAATGCCACAGTTGTAATGGATCGTGACATTTACCATAATAAAATTTTAGATCTGCTTAGTGATAAAACTTATAAACTATCAAAAAGAGATCATACTACATATTTGGAAAAAACAACAAAAGCTATTATTAATAAATCACCTATTGAAACAGAGATAAAAAATAAAATAATCCCTCGTGAAAAATCTTGTGTCTGTCCAAAATTTTATGGACTTCCAAAAATTCACAAACCAGATACCCCTCTTCGTCCAATAGTAAGTGCAATAGGTTCTCCAACTCATATTTTAGCTAGATACTTATCGGATTTCATTAAACCTACAATCCCATCTATTAAATCATATATTAAAAACTCTCTTCATTTTATTTCTGTTTTAAAAAGTTTAAAAATTAATGCTAGTGACATTCTGGTCAGTTTTGATGTCGTGTCTTTGTTTACAAACATTCCAATTGATGAAGCTTTAAATATAATCTCACAATGTTGCAATTTACCAGACCATATTATTGCTTTGATTAAACATTGTCTCTTAAATACATATTTTGTATACAATGGACAGCATTACAGACAAGTTTTTGGTACTCCTATGGGCTCACCTATCTCAGGAGTAATAGCTGATTTATTCATGGAATATATAGAAACTCGTGCTTTAGAATCATCATCTTTAAAACCTCTCATTTGGCTCAGATACATAGATGACACTTTTGTCATATGGCAACATGGAAAAAATACATTAGATGATTTTTTCTTACATTTAAATAATATGCATCCTCATATTAAATTTACAATGGAGACAGAGTCTGATGGAAAACTCCCTTTTCTTAATGTTCTAGTCACCAGAACATCAAATAGTTTATCTTTTTCTATTTACAGAAAGGATACACACACAGACAGATATTTACATTTCCATTCTCATCATCACCCAACTCAGATAGTTTCTGTAGCCAAAACTCTTTTAAATAGAGCAATTAACCTTTCAGATGACACACATCTGAAAGAAGAAATAAATCATATTAATAGTGTTTTATTAGCAAATAGTTATAATTACAAATTTATAAAAAAAGCCTTATTTCAAGCCCAAAATAGACAAAATAGGAAACAAAAAGATGATAAGTCAGCTATTAGGATTTGTGTTCCATATGTAAAAGGAACTACAGACAGTATCGGATGTATATTAAAACGCTATAATATAGATACAGCATTTTCTGCTCATCAAAAGATCAGCAATATAATAACCAAGCCTAAGGATTCAATCCCTCTTGAATCTCATGGTGTCTATCAAATCTCATGTAAAAATTGTAAAGCTTCTTACATAGGTATGAGTAATCGTCGCATCAGTGTTAGGAGAGATGAGCATGCTAATGCAGTTAAACAACACTCATCATCATCAGCACTCTCACTCCATACTATAGATTCAGGTCATAAAATAGATTTTTCTAGTACCAGGATCATATCCAGATGTGATAATCTCTACCAATGCAAAATCAGAGAAGCCATTGAGATACTTAAAAGGCCAGATTGTATCAATAAGCGAGATGATACGTGCAAACTTCCTCCTATTTGGAAAGATTTCTTTAAAAAACATTCTTAAATTTAACATTTTTGCTATTGGTGGGATTTTTAATGTTTTATTCAAACCAGTGATTGTAGCGCCTCTACAACCGTCTTTCTACCTTTTTCTAACTCTGTGGATGGCTTGTGTGACCAAGTCGAAACGTCAGTATATTGATATTAAAAGTTTTTAACACGGATGAACCCGCAAAATATGTATTTTATATATTTAACCCGTGCAAATCTTCGTTTTAACATATTTATATATATATGTTTATTAGATCTTATATATATATATATATATATATATATATATGTTTATTAGATCTTATATATATATATATATACTATGTAACAGTCATATTTGAACATCCACGCAACAAAATCCAGAGTTTTGGTAAATTATACCAAGGCTGATCTAGATGAGGGTTTGAGACCAAATCTGACCGCACCTCAGCTCCTTCACCAACACTCCCTGACTTATTACCTTATGAATGACATATATGAGGTTACACTCGTAATCTCTCAATTTCCGCGCCGGCAATAGCAAAGGGTAAAACGAGAGACTCGGGGATATTTAACTAAATGTTTTCTAGCTTAACCAAACACACCCACACAACCTATGGCTGATTATCTAATGCATATAAAATCATTATGGATGGTGGTTTAATATAAATAAAGTGAATAATACTGCAGACGTTAATAGATTTTAAAATTATTTAATATGACAAACAAACAATAACAATTAAATATACTGAATATTCCACTCGCAGGTGGGATGGTGAAAATACGAACTACACGTTCTGTAATCAATTACTTAATGATCATTATTCTATTATATCGTTTATACGTTAATAATTATTTTACGTCTATACTGATGTCTAGATTATGTCTGCCATTCCTACTCAGTATGTTAAGGGTTAAACTCTAAGAGAGTGGCAAATTTATACAATGTGTACTTAAATTTATCAATACGTGAGGAGCAGTCAATGTGCTCTTTATGTAGATATTCTTAGATAAACTAGATCTTAGGTCCAGATCAATGCTGAACAATCAATATACAACAGATGAACTGGCGTTTTGTAGCATAACTTCTGAGGTTACGGCGCTATGCAAATTACATCAGATGCGGCTTGAATGTGCTTTTACTCATGAGATTCAGCGTTTGCTCGGTTCTCAGATACCGCTTGCCTGCTATACATGAAATTTTAGTTCGGATGCTCGAACAGCCACGATATAAGATGCTGGATTCCGGTGTTCCAGTTTTTAAAGGAGGAAATGGGAATGACCCTTAAAATCATTATCCCATTCAAGAGAAGGCTGCCCGAACTAAGGATGATAAGATGGCCCTTAAAACCTAATCTTATCTTAATAATTATATGATAGCAAGACGGAATGCACCTCAGTGCTTCGTAAAAACTCATTCACAACGCTTTTGGAATCTTAATTATAACAACTAGTAAAGCGCGAAATCTATAGTTTCTTTTGCAAACTACCCTACGCCAGTTAGTTAAATAAACACTGACATTGTGCTAAAGAGGACTTTATTAAAATTGATCTAGTTTATTAATTAACTACATATTATATGCAATTACATTAAGGGGGTCTAAAGCATATCTGGGGCTTAAACTTGGCTAACTACTGAATATGCCTTAAATTATCACTCTCTTTTATTTAACCAAACAAACCTTTTAATAAGCAACATATGTGATATTACGCTGTGCATAGCCGTTCAAATAATATATCAAAGTAGGTTTCGGACCAGAGACAATCTATAGATATGCCAAACAGCATAATTACTTTACTTGAGAACAAAATGTCTTTTTAAGTTATAATAATTAATAGTCTCTGCTCCGAAGGCAAAGCATAAATCAATAAATGCATTTTAACAAAATATATATATAGATGCAAAAGTATAGACGCAAATAGAGAAAATAATAAGGCAAATAAGCTTTTATAAGTTGAATTTAAAAAAGAGATTTAAGAATTTGTGATCAGGCAAGATTTACATTTAACTTTTAAAGTATTTTAAATTATACAGGTTGAGATACGTTTATCTAATACAGTTAATTACTTTAAGAGAGAATACACCTTTTAAACATAGTGTGATTAATTTATAAGATTTGAATGGAAGAGTTTGTGCACATTACTTATTATATAGCTAGCTTTAGGAAAGATTTATAGATGGCTATTGCTTTTAGATTTAGTTTGATTGGGAAGTGGTTACCGGTTATTTATCTGGAGGCTTGTAGCTTGAAAGTATGAAATACACGCACGGACTGATTTATCTGCTGGTTCATCGTTGGGCTATTCTTTAAGTAGGGCTGTGGCTTGGATCTCCGGGCTCCATAAATGGTTCTTGACCATCAGGAAGATGGCCTTTGCTTTTCTAGCCAATTATTTGCATGGTAGAAACTGGGCCTGCTGCCTGGACAGTTGAAACACGAGTAAAGCAAAAATGGATGACAATTTTCTTTCAACTGCCTTTTTTATACTTTTTTAACCCTTCCTCGTATAGTTCATTTACAATCTTTATTTTTAGACATTTAAAATCTAAGAAGTCTTAATTGCATCAGCTTCAGATGAATCGGTTGATTGATTTCAGGTTTATTCATTGTTCCTTTTATTTTTCTCAGATTCTAGTTCCAATCTGGATTTCAGTGCAGGTTTAATTGTCCAACTTTTATTTTATTAAGAATCCTAAAATCTGGATTTGTACCGGCGGTGTCTCATGAGATTAGTAAAGTTCTTTTTCTAAACATTGGATTGCTTCTCCTTTTCTTTTACTGAAAGAGATTTAAGCTGCTAGCATTTTTTCCTAGACGTGAGACATCTACCTTTGTTTTTAGTTGCTCTACATGATTAAGTAATTGGGTACTTTAAAGCCAGTTTGAAATACTTTAGAGAATTCTGTTCTTATCTATTACAATTTTTCCAGCTTGGAACCAATTCAATTATTTAAAATCATAAGATGAATATTTATAAAATTATAAGGTGTGTATGTTATATAATGATAATATTCAGATATGAATATACCATTTCTTTAACAAATAAAATTATTACAAAATATATACAATTATAGCAAACGTGTGTGCATATACAATTACACACATATACGTGTAAATATACGTTTTTATACATGTTAAATTCCCAAGTATATTGTTATATATATGTGTACCTTTAGGGTTTGAACTAGGGAAATGAAGGCTATTGATTTCTAGAATAGGTGAAATGTATGACGATCAAATCATACTGTTTCATATCAGTGAAGTCCGGAAACAAAAAAAAACAATAAAAAAAAATGAATTTACTTATTATTTAAATGAGCAATCATAAAATCATTTTATGTGTATAAGATTTATGAAATTTATTTCTCACATAGTATCAGCACCTCCCATCCTAACTTTGGTCTACCCAGCACATAAACAAAAACAAAAAAAAACAAAACACATGACAAACCAATGAATTTTTTCACTCTAAAATCTAATCCATTTCTCACATCTAATATCTCATTGTTCATATGGATAAAATATACCTATGCCTTACTTTTACCTATATATATATATATATATATAAATAAAAGTAAGGCATAGAGAAATGAATATATATATATATATATATATATATATATATTCATTTCTCTACCTCTACTAAATATGCTACCACACAATAACAATAATAAAAAAAAAACATATATAAAAAAAAAAAACTACCTCTACCAATAGGCTTATCACCATACCTATATATATATTTTTACTGGTAAAATGTGAACTAGATCCTTAAATATTAACTATTCTTGATGCATCTGGGGGTTTTGTTTTACAGTATATTTCACCTTTGGCTCTAAGCATTAGAAACCTTGTCAGCTTTGCAACCTTATTCTTTGGAACATTATCATTAATCTCTCGAAACCTTGTTCCTCAAAACCTTATCCGCTTTCTCCTATTCCAACCATATGATTTTCTTCTACTAACGACGTAAGTAATTTCTTTTCTCCTCTTCCTTTTCCACCCTGTCTTTCCCATTTGGGTTCTGGCAGTATCTGGGCTACTCTCACCATCAAAAATCACTCCATCCCCCTCGGCCTTGATCTCAGACTTAGCTCCACTATCTTCTGCCCCTCGATCAAACTTATTGATTTTGGAAATTTCTGAGAAAGGTCTGTCTTCTAAAACATTCCTATTTATGCAAGTTTTTGTAACCTCAATTGCCTTTAGTTTTGGTACTTCTGGGTAAGATTTTGGCTTAATTTTTTCAATAAAAATTACATGATTCGATGAGGTTGAAAGAAGATTTACTTTGTATTCTTCGTCATTTCCTTCCATATCTATAGAGTCCTCAATATTCTGAACTATCTTTTGTTGTTCAAAAGATCCCTGCATGATTTCATCAAGTTTCATCTCTTCCATGTTTTCGATATCAATTTCAGTCTCTGAATAGATTTTTGAATATTCTGATATCTCCCTATTGATATTACAATTATCAATATTCACAGCATTGATTTTATACTTTTCCATGATCTCACCACTGATATTGGACTCTGTTATAAAATTTACATCAATTTTAGATTTTATTAAATCAGCTTGCGACTCCTCAGCAGTCTTTGTATCCCTTTTAAACTCTTCTACAGTTTCTTCATCAAGTCTCAACTCTTCCTCAGTTTTTATATCCAAGTTAAACCCCTCAATCCCTACAACTATTTTGGAGTCTTCTACTACCTTCACGTCCATTTTACATTCCTTTTCAGTGTTTACTACTATGTCCATCTCGACTTCTGTATGTACTACCTCTCCTTTTGCAGTTTTAGAGATATATTCCACAATTAGCAGCTTTCCTGAAGGTGGATTGACAATTTCCATATCACACTTCCTAATTTCATTTTCTTCCTCTTTAATAATCTCGATTTTTGCTTCATCAGTAATAGGATTTTCAACCTGTGATTCCCCTGAAATATCTTTGGTTGAAACTTCTAAAGTTCCTTCAATTTGCTTTATCTCAATGGTATCCTCTGGCTTCCTTTCTGTTTTAACATGTTCCTCCACTAAACTATTTTTTTCACTCATTTCCCACATCTCTTTTTGCATACTAACTTGCAACATTTCTTCTACAACCCCTGACTCATTTCTTTGCCCTTTCGATCTTATTTCAAAAGGAGATTCTGTCTTTTCTATTTCCTCTGTATCGACATCCTCATGGTTACTCTCCTTGTTCTCAGTTTCTCTACCTATCTCTACAACTTCTTCCACCATTTCACCCTTAGTTTCTCTTAGTTCAACCTCTTCTGGATACCATATTACAGCTTCTTTGTCTTTCTCAGTAACTCTACTCTCTTCTCTAGCTTTTGATAGTCTCTCCTGTTCCTGCTTGGCTACCTTGTCCCTGGCTTCTTTTTCCTTCCTAATCTTTTGGTCCCTTTCTTCTCTCTCCCTCCATAGGGCATATAACCTATCATCTCTTTCTTTCTCCCTTTTTTTCTCTCCTCATCTCTTTTTTCTCTTTCCTTGTCTCTTTTTTCTCTTCCCTTGTCTCTTTCCCTGTCTCTTCTTTTTCTTTCCTTGTCTCTTTCCCTGTCTATTTTTTCTCTTTCCCTGTCTCTTCTTTCTCTTTCCTTGTCTCTTTCCCTGTCTTTTTTTCTCTTTCCCTGTCTCTTCTTTCTCTTTCCTTGTCTCTTTGTTCCATCCTGCTAAATAGGGTGGCTAACAATTTCTTCTCTTCTGGACTGAGACCCATTTTAGAGAAATTTGCTAAATGTACTCTAATTTATACTCAAAAGCGCATTGCCATTCTCCCCAATGAAAAAAAACTGTCCATTGATTCTGCCCTACCACTAGTAACTACTTAGAACCGAACCCAGCCCTTAATTTATCTAACATATGAGATTACAACAACAAACAAAAAATTTAACTAATAATAATAAAATTGTTCTTACCCATGCCTGTCTTCTCCTTCCAACACTGCAGAGCTGCCATCACTATTTCTTTTAACTATGATTGTTTCTTTTTTTTTTTTTTTTGAACTTCATTCCCCTTTTAAGTACACACATATATATAGAACAATCTTGCCTGATCGTTTGTTTATTCACTCTAGTACAATTGAATCACCAACCAAACTTCCCAACAGTGAGTCCTTTCAATTGTCTCACCCTGACAACACATTTATATGAGAAACTCTCAGCTATTTAAGAGCCCCGGGCACCAGTTGCCAGTGGATGAGATACCCGTATCTATCTATAAACGGTATTGGACCTCACCATATGCATTGCTGTTTATATAACAAAATTTAAAATTTTTCATTTATTTCTCATTACAAAATTACTTTTTATCAGCCACAGTGTGTTTACATTCCAACTCTAGCGAATTTGATTTGAGAAAGTGTGTTATACAACACATAACATAGACTAGAAATTTACATTTTTCACCCATACATATATATACAACTGTGGATAAAATTAGAACAATTTTAGTCACTACTTTCGATCATAATTGACCGCTCTTTTGTGGCAAAAAAAAAAATTTACTATTGACACGCATACATATATATAAAATATTTCAAAACGTTTTACTTGCGTATAAAATTCGAAATCCATCTCAGTCACTGTCTTTAATCACAATTGAATGTCCTTTTGTGACAAACAAAAATATTTACCATCAACACGCGTATATATGTATAAAATATTTCAAAAAAAAAATCTTCCTATTTAACTATTAAAACTATTCTCGACACGCGTATATATATATAAATTATTTCAACAAAAAAAAAAAAAACTGCTTTCTTATTTATTTACATCTTTTAATTACAATTGGAAAAATCCATTATCACTACATATATACAATAATGCAAAATTTCTCTTTTCTATTTAGTTATTGCTTTTAATTACAATTGGGAAAAAAGTTTATTATCAATACGCACATATAAAATAATCTTTTTTTTAAAAAAAAATCTTTCCTGCTACCTGCCGATTTTAGCATTTATGTTTAGAAATATTACAAATCATATGATCTAAAACAAAACTTTATTTTTCACACGCATATATATACTTGACAAAAGGCGAAATTACTTGCGGCAGTACTACTGATTTTAACTTTTGCGTTGGCGTTTAGAAATCTTTTTACGAATTCTATAATCTAAACAGCATTTTACTTTTTCACTCGCATATATATAAAATTGATAAAATGTGAAATTAATTGCCACTGCCTTTAAATAACAATCAATCAAAAATACGAAAAAATTAATAATCAAACGCTTCTCTGAGACAAAATAAACTTTTCACTACCAATACGCATATTATACATATATATGAATTTTACGTATATGATAAATATAAAATATAATTCGACAAAATATAAACTTGAACTTCAACATAAATCTATATGATTTGTGCGTTCGTATGCATTTAGTTCAGGGCATGGAGAAAATTAACGAAACTCCCCGTTTGGCGTTCATATTCGAAAAAAAAAATCTACACATATATAACGAATGATATGAAAACACATCTATGTTAACATCCCCTCTCAGGTATGTAGGTTTATACATCGAAGGCCCCAGTTGGCGCGACATTCCCGGAAAAAAAAAAAATACTATGTAACAGTCATATTTGAACATCCACGCAACAAAATCCAGAGTTTTGGTAAATTATACCAAGGCTGATCTAGATGAGGGTTTGAGACCAAATCTGACCGCACCTCAGCTCCTTCACCAACACTCCCTGACTTACTACCTTATGAATGACATATATGAGGTTACACTCGTAATCTCTCAATTTCCGCACCGGCAATAGCAAAAGGTAAAACGAGAGACTCGGGGATATTTAACTAAATGTTTTCTAGCTTAACCAAACACACCCACACAACCTATGGCTGATTATCTAATGCATATAAAATCATTATGGATGGTGGTTTAATATAAATAAAGTGAATAATACTGCAAACGTTAATAGATTTTAAAATTATTTCTTCCGATCAAACGCGAACAATAACAATTAAATATACTGAATATTCCACTCGCAGGTGGGATGGTGAAAATACGAACTACACATTCTGTAATCAATTACTTAACGATCATTATTCTATTATATCATTTATACATTAATAATTATTTTACGTCTATACTGATGTCTAGATTATGTCTGCCATTCCTACTCAATATGTTAAGGGTTAAACTCTAAGACAGTGGCAAATTTATACAATGTGTACTTAAATTTATCAATACGTGAGGAGCAGTCAATGTGCTCTTTATGTAGATATTCTTAGATAAACTAGATCTTAGGTCCAGATCAATGCTGAACAATCAATATACAACAGATGAACTGGCGTTTTGTAGCATAACTTCTGAGGCTATGGCACTATGCAAATTACATCAGATGTGGCTTGAATGTGCTTTTACTCATGAGATTCAGCAGCGTTTGCTCAGTTCTCAGATACCGCTCGCCTGCTATACATGAACTTTTAGTTCGGATGCTCGAACAGCCACGATATAAGATGCTGGATTCCGGTGTTCCAGTTTTTAAAGGAGGAAATGGGAATGACCCTTAAAATCATTATCCCATTCAAGAGAAGGCTGCCCGAACTAAGGATGATAAGATGGCCCTTAAAACCTAATCTTATCTTAATAATTATATGATAGCAAGACGGAATGCACCTCAGTGCTTCGTAAAAACTCATTCACAACGCTTTTGGAATCTTAATTATAACAACTAGTAAAGCGCGAAATCTATAGTTTCTTCTGCAAACTACCCTACGCCAGTTAGTTAAATAAACACTGAAATTGTGCTAAAGAGGACTTTATTAAAATTGATCTAGTTTATTAATTAACTACATATTATATGCAATTACATTAAGGGGGTCTAAAGCATATCTGGGGCTTAAACTTGGCTAACTACTGAATATGCCTTAAATTATCACTCTCTTTTATTTAACCAAACAAACCTTTTAATAAGCAACATATGTGATATTACGCTACGCATAGCCGTTCAAATAATATATCAAAGTAGGTTTCGGACCAGAGACAATCTATAGATATGCCAAACAGCATAATTACTTTACTTGAGAACAAAACATCTCTTTAAGTTATAATAATTAATAGTCTCTGCTCTGAAGGCAAAGCATAAATCAATAAATGCATTTTAACAAAATATATATATAGATGCAAAAGTATAGACGCAAATAGAGAAAATAATAAGGCAAATAAGCTTTTATAAGTTGAATTTAAAAAAGAGATTTAAGAATTTGTGATCAGGCAAGATTTACATTTAACTTTTAAAGTATTTTAAATTATACAGGTTGAGATACGTTTATCTAATACAGTTAATTACTTTAAGAGAGAATACACCTTTTAAACATAGTGTGATTAATTTATAAGATTTGAATGGAAGAGTTTGTGCACATTACTTATTATATAGCTAGCTTTAGGAAAGATTTATAGATGGCTATAGCTTTTAGATTTAGTTTGATTGGGAAGTGGTTACCGGTTATTTATCTGGAGGCTTGTAGCTTGAAAGTATGAAATACACGCACGGACTGATTTATCTGCTGGTTCATTGTTGGGCTATTCTTTAAGTAGGGCTGTGGCTTGGATCTCCGGGCTCCATAAACGGTTCTTGACCATCGGGAAGATGGCCTTTGCTTTTCTAGCCAATTATTTGCATGGTAGAAACTGGGCCTGCTGCCTGGACAGTTGAAACACGAGTAAAGCAAAAATGGATGACAATTTTCTTTCAACTGCCTTTTTTATACTTTTTTAACCCCCCCCTCTTACAGTTCATTCACAATCTTTATTTTTAGACATTTAAAATCTAAGAAGTCTTAATTGCATCAGCTTCAGACGAATCGGTTGATTGATTTCAGGTTTATTCATTGTTCCTTTTATTTTTCTCAGATTCTAGTTCCAATCTGGATTTCAGTGCAGGTTTAATTGTCCAACTTTTATTTTATTAAGAATCCTAAAATCTGGATTTGTACCGGCGGTGTCTCATGAGATTGGTAAAGTTCTTTTTTTAAACATTGGATTGCTTCTCCTTTTCTTTTACTGAAAGAGATTTAAGCTGCTAGCGTTTTTTCCTAGACGTGAGACATCTACCTTTGTTTTTAGTTGCTCTACATGATTAAGTAATTGGGTACTTTAAAGCCAGTTTGAAATACTTTAGAGAATTCTGTTCTTATCTATTACAATTTTTCCAGCTTGGAACCAATTCAATTATTTAAAATCATAAGATGAATATTTATAAAATTATAAGGTGTGTACATTATATAATGATAATATTCAGATATGAATATACCATTTCTTTAACAAATAAAATTATTACAAAATATATACAATTATAGCAAACGTGTGTGCATATACAATTACACACATATACGTGTAAATATACGTTTTTATACATGTTAAATTCCCAAGTATATTGTTATATATATGTGTACCTTTAGGGTTTGAACTAGGGAAATGAAGGCTATTGATTTCTAGAATAGGTGAAACGTATGACGATCAAATCATACTGTTTCAATATATATAATAATATTGTAACCAAGTGCTTTTGGCACTTGGTTTTATTTGGCATTACTTCTGCAAGAAATCAATGCTATTCTTTAAGAAAAATAAAAAGATAAAATAACAATAGTAATAATTAGTTAATAAAGTGTGCTATTCACTTACCTAGGCATGGTTTGGGTGAATAAATAATAGATTTCCTAATGCAATATCATATTTTTTAAAAAGCATGAATAATTTAATGAAGATATTGTTTATTAGAGCAAATTAATAGAATGTAAAACAAATATCATAAACAGTAGTTGATTTTTAGAAGGGTAGAGAAGAAACGAAAAGATAAATGTCTTATCATAAAGAACAGTAACTTCTGGTAAATCCATTTGTAGAAAATAATTTATGAAGAATTGAAATCACTGATAATTATTGTTAATTAAATGTATTTATTATTTTCATTGTCAAATTACTTTGTAATCCATTTAAATAATATGGAAAACTATATGATTGTAATAAGTTTTTCCTTTCTTTTATTTATGTTATAATCAAATGATTATTGTTTTTCCTAGAAGAGGTCGCTAGATGTAAAAAAAATGACCAATTAGACACTCCAATTTTTTTTCTAGAGATAGTCTGCTAGTTTTTTTTAAAAGGTTGAACAGTACAAAATTTTGTAAGACTATTTTTTTTTGTTTTGTAAAGAAGAATTGGCAAGATAATGGAAATTTTATTTACAATGGAAAAATAAAACAGCTTTGGTAAGGTATTCTGCAACTTTTTATGCTATTCTCTACACTTTAAAACCTACATTTAAAATTTATTGCCTCACGCGAAAGTTAGTTTTCAACAGTTAAAATGAAAGAATTAACTAAAATAATCAGGAAAAATCTTATTGTGTCTAAATTAAGGAAAACAAATGATTTCCAAGTGGGAAATAATTATTTAGTAACTTATTGTCATTTATTAATATTGTCTTGGTATAGAAAAAAAATATAATTGAAAGAAATATTAAGAAGCAAAGGAAGATGAACTAGAAACATTTTAGCTATGAATCTTGTCTGCATTTAAAAATAATGCCATTATATACATTAAAATATGTTTTTATTCACCAAGAATTATTTAAAAGTGATAATAATAATTAATAATCATAATAATATTAAGCTGCACATACACCTGCATTTTTTTATATAAAAAAAGAACCATTTTTTTTAATAAATGGGAAAGTATATAGGTGTAAAAAAAACAACAACTTACTATTGGAAAAATCAAATTCTAAAGTTATAAATGAGAATTATATACGTTCAATGACTTAATAATAAAAACAAATTATATATTGTATTATACACCAGTTGAAATTATTAAAGCTTCATATATGATGTAAATCAACTGCAGTTATTGTCATGATAATCTCTCGGAAAAGTGCGCATTTTCATCCATAAGTAAGCTAGCTAATTATACGTATAATATTCAAATAATATGTCTGTTTATCGTCAATGTGATAATATTCATTTGCTTTAGGATCCAAATTTGTATCAGTCTAATCCAATTAGGAATTAAGCTTCATTTTGCTATTTTTGTGTGTGTTTTTATTATTAAAAGGGCTAAATAAAGGAAAACTTTTCATTAAAAAAAAAATGTGTTTATTACTTTCAGTGCTTCGTAAAATTTGACTGGATGAAAACTCTTCATCTGGATAATTAGCTCACAGAAAAAAATAGTTTTGCTAATGAGATAATATGTATTTGTTTATTGAATGTTTTTTTTTTTTTTTTAGAAAACTAATTTGTAAAATATTATTTTATGATATAATACTATTATATATCTAGGACATATTTGTCACACAATATTTTAAGAATCTTGTAATGACAAAGTTATGTCTTATTATAATTATTTTGGGTTAAGTTGGTATTTACCTCTTAAACCGCTAATTATATTATTGGTTGTATGAGGTAAAAATAAAATCTTTTAATTGGATAACTCACAAACTGAAGACAAAGCCTATTGTTAAAACATATTCGCCTATAATATTAAATTCAACTCAGATACGTTTATAAAAAGTATATTACTAATTTTTCAGGTTATGAAGAGAACGAAAGTTCTTTCAAAAATAAATTGCTATTTATTTATTCTAAAATATTCAATTTCGGCAACATAAAAGCTATAATATAAACAAAAAGGTCGACTTTTACGTTATAGAAAAGTAAATATTTCTTTTTACTAAATCTTAAATATTTTTACTAAAATCTTCAATATTTTTCGAAAATAATTTTGTTTTTTTAGTATTCTCTCTGAAAATAATTTGTAATTTCTCAAAATATTCTTTTATAATAATTTAAATCATATTCGAAATGAAAATCTCAGTGTTTTTCTTTATTTTCTTTGATCAGGCGGTTTCTTTGTTCTTTCCAGCCAATCAGAATGTCTTTTTCGGCTGAGGGCATGCTAAAAACCAATCACAAGTAATGTTCTTTCTTTGTTTAGGTTTAAATGCGTTTTTTTTTATTTTTTACTTGTAAAATAATTCGGAAGAGGGCACCATCTTACAGAACTTCTAAAAACCTATTCAATACCTGTCTAACGAATATTTTAGCATAAGAACTGGCAGAGTTAGAGTGACGTCAGATGTCGCACGAGGAGCTTCAGAAGAGGCGGGAAAAGGGTTAAGATGAAATCTATGAAGCATATCGATTTATTAAATGCAGTGACAGATATAAACTTTGCATGTTTGGTACTTAAAAGAAAAATATTTTATATTTATTTAATGGGTAAAATAAATATTTTAATTTATCAGAAGTAACTTTAAAAAAAATACAGGCTATAACAAGATGTTTCTTGTTTAAAGGGTCAACAGAATTTATATTATGTTAATTTAGTAATTTAGTAATAGCTATTTTTTAATAGCATATCCACTTTATTTAGTGGAAGCTGATATGCTAGCTAATGCTTTTGAGTGTTCCTTCATTAGAATTAAAATTATTATACTTTTATGCTGTCATGTCCATTGGTTTCAGATATTGATCAAAGTATACATTGTAACATAGGTTTATTGTGATTAGTGTGTTTTCTTATCTGATGTAAATGTAGCATTGATATATGCTTAATATCAGCATATGTAATACTTATAATGTATTTCATTTTGTGGGATGAAAATTATCTCCCCAAAATACTTTATTGTTGCATGAGAGGAATAGTTTTAGATATTATGTTAGGGTATGTTTGATAACCCATGTGATTGATTCTCATGAATAGAACAATCAAGAGTTTATATAGCATTTAGGATGCTTAATTTGTTAAAAAAATCCCAGAAGAGGATTATACTTGGTGCGAGTTCATTTTATGCTTGAGTAAGAGGCAAGAAACCACCAAAATACTTTAGTGTAGTAGTTTACTCTGCAGACATTCGTTGTTATTCTGCATTCCTCATGTGAATATAAAGATAGTTCTACCATGGAAGGTGTTGATTATTGTGCTTTGTTTTAAAGGTTAGGGCAAGGATAAATGTTATGTTGGAGGTGTTAGTTCCTCAAGATGCACTTTAGTATCAATAGTGTGTTAGTAACTGAGATCAATATCTGTATTGTGCTGCTGAATCTTGCTAGTAGTTGACAAGCAAATCAATGAAGAAAATAAGTTAAAATTGCGTAATTTAAAACGCTTATTTGCTGGAGGAATAGTCAAACGCAATGTTTAATGTTAGTTAATAATTAAGTAATATTCATAATTTAAATTACACTTATGAATAAAATATTTATCGTAACTTAAATTAACATTAAGTTAAATGTAAGATGGTGAGTGCGACTTCTGATAAATGACCCATAATTAGAATAGGTTGTTCAATTAACAACCATAACTTAATTAAATTTATTAAAAATAAATTTAGTATTTTGCGTATTTCATATTATAATATTAATCAATTAAAAACAAAAATAGTTAGTCAATAACTATTAAGTAAAAGCTTATAGAAAGTTTACCAAACTTATATATTAGTGTTTTGGTAAATGAGATGTACTTTTTAGTTAGTCAATTCGCATGATTGCAAACAGGTGAAGTTATCCTAAACAATAGACAGATTAATGTTGGTTTATGTTTTGTATCAGTGTGAGATTATTTAATAAATTTGTATATTTTTTTGTTCTGTAATAGTAATAAAGTATAGTCTTGTCAATATTCGTTGTGAATTCATTTTTTTGTATGCTAAATATAAGTGTGTTTGACAAAATTTGCAAAACCTTTTCTTGGTCCAAAATAATTTCAAACTCTCAAAAACTTAATACACCAGATAGACAAATTTAAGCAGATCGGAATATTTCATTTCATTTTATTTTAATGAGAATTATTTATGGAATTGCAAACTTCAGTCTAAAAATTATGTAAGTGTAAAAATGAATTTATTTCCAAGTCATTAACTCTGACTGCACATTATTCCATTCACATTTAGTTAAATTCTCAAAGTAATGAGTCTTAGTTAATTTATTGCATTGTCATGGATGATGGAAGGACACAAAAAGCACCCTTGTCTTTTTATTATTCTGGCTGAGATTCTGGATAAAAGGGCTGTATTATTCAAAATTGTATATCATTATTGAGTATAATTATCACCTCTTTAATTATTATAGTAGTTACTATGAGATATGAAGACACATTGATTTTGAAGTAAAGTAAATGTTTCCTATAACCGACCAGAATGCCAGTCATATGTGACAGCACAGTACTGTTGAGCATTTCCTAAATTAAACAAAGAAATTCTGAGATTATTATTGTCATTATAATTATTCTTTAATTAAGAAGTGATCAATTATTATTGATATTACAATCGTGGCATGGTTTAAAAAAGTTTAACTTATAATTGTGCTAAGAAGGCTATTTTCAGATCATATTGGCAGATGATTTACATAATGGATATATATATTTTTGGTAACATTAACAAGAAGATGAGAAATTATCATCATTGTTTAAAAGTGCAAATATTTATAGCTCAGAGAATGTGTTTTTGATAAAGAGAAAATGTTATTTTATTCTAAATTTTTTAATTAGGGAATGATGACAGTTTTTTTATCCTATCTTCCCAAGATATTCATTTTATTAATGATAATTTGTTTTATGATTTAATTTCTTTCCTTGTCTTAACTGCATATCTCTACAGCTGAATCTTTTTATAACTAACCGACCACTGAGCTAGGCTGAGTATGCATATTGGTGAGCTTGTGGATCACCGAGAATATACTTTATTAAGTTAGAATATATATATATATATATTGCAAAATATAAAAAGCCAGACATCAAACTATTGAGAGTGCCTAGTAAAAAAATAAGTACATAAAGTTAATATAATGCAGCTGAATAAATTGTTTTTAATTTTTAGAATCAAAAATCAATCTATAGAAAATAAATAGTTGCAAAATTGATAATATACAATCCTAGCCTACTAAATAAATGCATTTTTAAAGTCTACTTCAGATATAATATAACTGGCAGGTTTCATTGAATTGCATAAATAATAATGTTGACAACTAAAGAAAAATATTGTGGTGCAGTCTTTTGTCTCTAGCATTATGATGTGCAAGTAAATGTTTTAAAAAGTTTATCTCATTTATTTTTTTAATGATTTATGCAAAGATCATGTGACTAAGATAATTGTCATAATTTGCTTTAATTGATGGATTTTGACTTAATTCATTTTTAAAATCACATTTGATTATACAACTAAGGTATTTATTTAGAATATATCTGATCAAAACGTTTAAAATTAAATACAAATAAAATAATACTTTTTAGAAAAAATAAAAATGTAATGCTAGTATTATATTAGTTTTCTCTAAATATTCTGGAGTTCTTCTTAGACATTAAGAATATTTATTTGCTTTGCATTAGATTTTATATGTTTGATGAAACTATACTTCTGTCTATTTTATTATAGACAATTATATCTGTGATAATAATAAAAGCATAATCCTATCAAGATGAGGCAAAAAGTTTATTAAATTATTCCTGGAGGCTTTTAGTAAGATACACAGATTCTGCAATTTTGGAATTGAAAAAAGAATATATCAAATATAGCCTTAAAAATTGTTCTTTTTTTTCTTTTTTTTAAATTTCCAATGCTTTTATTTACTGTTTGTTTTCTTGCATTTTTATCTATCTAACACTCTTTCTCAGAGTTTCAAGTTAAAAAGAGTATTTAAAACTTTGAAAAAAAGTTTTTTACAATCAAAATTATAACCTAATAATAGAAGGTGCCATAAATTTAAATGAGCAAAAACTATTACATTATTTTATTGCACATAAAAACAATGCAAAAAGGAAATATTAGTTTTGTGAATCCACATATGATGATTGTAATGGAGTTATGTCACACCTCTACAAATATTTAATATTTTAAAAAGATTTTAACAGCTTGTGTAAGCATAGGAAAAGGTTTCATATAATGTTTAGTGGGTTGATGATTTTATATGGTTTTAAAATTATGTTTTTAATTTGTAAATTTCTATATTTTTTTATTTTAAAACATATTGTAATGTTTATTTTTGTTAATGTCACAGAATGCTAATGTATTTGAAAAAACTTTTATTGAATAAATATATGGTTAAATTTAACTCTTAATAGGAAAACTATGAAAAAGAGTGATATTAGAAAATATAACAGAATATTATAGAAACTCTAGCTAGAATAATGACATAATTATAATATCATTGGGAAAAATATTTAAGCCCCTGATCTTAGCATAGATGCTGTTATTATTTGCATCAATAACTAAACTAGAAAAAAAAGTTTCTGTGATATTTATAAATAATTTTATTGGAAGTTTAATATTATGGGTTAAAATATAGAAAACATCTGTTCAAAAGACTATATCTTTTGAAAATCTAAATAAAATTAACATTGGATATCAAAAATCATCTCATTTTTACAAGTATTAAAGTTAAGTGTTACAATTTAATTCATAGGAATATATAAATAAAAAAGAACAAATGCTGTTGGTGTTACTTAAATAAAGTAGCATAATAGTGCAAAATTTTAATTATTGAATATTTCATTTAAAAAATAAAAATGCTGTAAAAATGAATGTTCTTGAAATACTAATAAGTTGAAATATATCTGGATTCAAATATAATAGCTATCTATACACTACAGAAAACATCATGGGATTTTTCAGCAGAATATTTAAAGGATTTGAACTATAAAAATTGTGTGTGCATGTATTTATATATATTATGCAAGTAAATCATTAAGTTAACATATATAACAAATATTATTCTCACTGGAGCATTGATGGTTATATTTTGTGGATATAAAAGCAAAGTTAACCAGGTAGTATAGTTTATATATTCTTTATTTTTTGAATGTATGTGTTTGTTTAGTATACAAAAAATATATTATTACCAAAAAGAAAAAAATAAAGTAATTAGTAAACAAAAATAAAAACAAAGAGTTTATTTGCACTCTTAAATTATATTAAAAAAATTTTTTTTTCATGTATAAATATTTACAGAATTGCGACTTGAAGTTATTTTAGTTTAAATTATGAAATTTTACATGGTGCATGGCTAACATCGAGGATCTGATTGCTGGACCCCAAAGTTCCCAGAAAATCTTCAAATGTGGCTGCAAAGCAAAATTTGTCCATACCAATTGTAAGCTGCTGAAACCTTAAAGAAATCAATCCAGAAATGTTATTTATATAAGTTAAAATGTGCACCTACATTATCATCTCAACCCAATCAGGCTCTGCTGTGTAAACTAATGAACAAATCATGGAAGGACTGGTAATATCTTTCTTTTCTGAACCACAACTTTCTGGCCAGTTTCTAAACTTTACTTTAAACCATCTTTTAAATTAACCACTGTTAAAATTTCTTCTTGTTTTATAATGTCTTAATTTGTTTAGTATTTCTCTATTTTTATCTCTAGTCCTTAAAATTAATATTTTGTTAACTTTCCTTTTTTTTCAATGTTGGTTCATTTAACTAACTTCATTATATATTTATTGAATGATTATTAATATTATTTATTTTTCATTATATGCCAATAATACTTCAACTCAATAATAATCTTTTTTTATTAAACTTACCTCATGAAAATGATATAGTATTAAGTTTTATAGTCTAATTCTTGCCCACTAGAACTAATTTAATATGGTCCTACTAATTATTGAGTTGAAAGATTTATTAAATGTTTTCTATTTTTACTAATGGCTGATAATGACTATTAGCCCATTTTTTAACCTATGCTCCTGGTTATATTATTGAGTTCACAAATATTTATTTATTCATATTAATAATGTTAAACTGTTTTGCAAAATGTTGATAAAGGAAATAAAATCAATATATTCTAATTTAAATTTTGTATTTTATACAAATATTCAGGGAGGGCATGATATTTAGAGCATGATTAGTCTAATTTTATAACTGTATTTAAGCACATTTATTTTAAGCACATTTGATTTTAATCTGACGTGATCAGATCATTATGTAGACCATTCCTTATGTGATTTGGGCTTTCTTAATTAAATACGATGATCATGAAATCATCACATTCTGAACATTGCTGATGTGAGCCATCTGCTGCTTTATAGGTTTGTCATTGGTGACTTTATTATTACCTTAATTACCTAGGAAGAAATCGCTTTCTCCCTCTCTCATTATTATATTGGAACACCAAAGGTTTGTGGCTATGTCCTGGCCTGGCTTTCCCTGTGTTCCACAAATTCTTTATAGGGCAGAAAAGACTTGTAAAATACAAGTTGCCCTTCTACTTCTGATATCACTGACAGGCCATTATATTTTGTATTTGTTCTTAATGCTCAAAAGTCATCAGTGCCATTCATTTCTCAGTTTCAATAAAGCCCTACTCCCATGCTCATAAATCATTATGAATTGATTTTATTAAAGTCAACAACTTCATATTCATTTATAATTAAATAAGTTTTTTGTTAAACATTAAAGTTATGCCCTAAATACTTATCATGCTTTTCATGAATTGCTTTACGAATGTGTGAAAATGAATCTCACACATTTTCTTTTAAAATTAGAATCATAATTTCTGTCCAAGCCAAATACCTTTGTTTACTTGCCGGGGCATAGGCATATATTTCTCTTATAATTGCATATTGATTATTGGCATATGAGAACAACTGCCATTACTTATTGTAAATTGTAACTCCTGTTCCTAAAGACTAGCGGTAATATATAATGTTAATCATAAACAATTTGAACAAAATATTTATGTATTATTAAATACTTTATACAACATATTTGGTTTTAACTTTCTTTATTATTTAATAACTATTTTAATATTAATGCTCACTGTCTGTATTGACAACCTGAACATACATATATTGATTGATTTATAAATATCCAGAGTCATTAGTAGAGTCAAGTCAGGGGTCTCATATCATCATCATCTGTTGAGCTAGTTTCTTGGCACATAGTCATGTGCCGTCAACATATGTTATCCATTGATTTGATCTGAGCTCATGAGTTGGGTTTGAATCCAGTTTGGTCTTGGGTTTAATTCTTTGGTTTAATTGGGTTTGAATCTGACCACAGCTTGGGTTGTTGGTGGTGACGTGTGACCGGTATAGTATGACCTCATAGTTTTGCAAATATAAAATTACATGAAGAAGATAATTCTTTGTGAGTTATGATAGATTTTAGTGGTTCATTCATGTATTAGACTTCTAAATATATTGGTAAGCTTTTACAAGACTTTTTAGGATTTGGGAAAAATACTATTGCTTCATTGTTTGAAGCCAATAAATATCACATGATCACCATTTCTTATGCTTGCTTATAACTGTTATTAAAACAAGCATAACTTAATATACATATTGCCACACACAGCAAGCTAGAATACTCAATGGATGCCAGAAGTCTTGTGCATAAAATCCCCATCTATATCCCCAGACTACTTTCTGGCACAAGCCTTTGTAAATAGTATTAAAAATTTGATGATTGATGAGAATGATGTTATTGCTTCATTGAATGTAACAGAAATATATAGACTATTGATAGAATAAATTCCATAAAAATAATTGAACATACATTAAAAAGTAAAAGTATTTGTAAATATATAATAAAGTTGATTTTTAAAATTTTTTTAATGATAACATTGTTGCATCTTTTGAAAGTCAATATTATAAAATGTCTAAAGGTTGGCCTATGGGCACATGTTTGAAATTTTGTTTTATATACATATGAAAGTAGTATTTTAAATATGTGTACTTTTTGATATATTAAAATTTTCAAAAAATATGTGGATGATGTTTTTGTTTGTGGAAATGTTAATACTATAAATTTGCTTGTAGAGGAATTAAATAAGTTGAACAGCTTGAAATAAACTATTGAAAAGGAACAGGACAAAAATATTAAATATTTAGATTTAATTATTATAAGAGATAACAATATATTAAATTATAAATTAATATATAAGCCACTGCAAAAAGAGAATATATAAATTGTAAATCAAAAATACCAATTATGTAAAAGATGGCAAGTTTTAGATCTTTTTTGTTTCATAATGAAAAATTATGTCATTACCAAAGTGATAAACTGAAAAATATTGAGATATTTGTCAAGGAATTGTTGGTTATAAAATGGAACAAATAAGCAATACTTTATGTCAATTTAAAAATAAATTATAATGGTTTAAAGAAACTGAAAATTAATCATAAACAATAGATTTATTTCAAATCCACAAATGAAATTTTTTAAAAATATATATAAGAATGTGTTTAATGTTTTATTCTACATTATTAATAAATTAGTCAATAATTCTGAGGATGTCATACCTATCAATCAGAAAAGTAATGTCATATATCATATTTTTTGTGATTGTATGATATCATATATAGGTGAATCTAGGTGCAGTATTAAGAAGAGATTGAAAGAACATGAATTGTTATATAAGCATGTAAAAAATAAAAATAATGGTGATTTAACATCTCCTTCAGTTTTCTTTGATCATGAAAAAACATGTAAATATAAATTTAAATTTGATTTTGAAAATGTGAATATTCTTCATGAAAAGGAAAACCATAATAAAAGAAAAATTAAGGAGGCAATTTTTATAAATAGGAATAAAATGCATTTAATAAATAGAAAAGCTGCTAACATTAAAATATAAAATTCATGGGATTTGAATTGATGATGTTTGCTTCCACTTTTTTTTTTTAATTTAATGATAATTGAGGCAGGTTTAAGAAATTAACTGAAAGTGCTTCTGCAAATTGAGGGTTTGTTTATAATAATTTGTTACTGTTAAATTTATTATTTTTATTATAATTACTATATATATATATATATATATATATATATATATATATATATATATATGGTAGAATGCCATCTGTTGACATAAATACAAGTGTTAGCAAGTTTTTAACTTGTTTTTTGTTTTTCATAAATGTACCTTTGAGCTCTTTCTAGCAATGATATATATTGCAGAGGCTTCTACTATGTGGTGATGCTGAACTGATATCAGACTCATATAGCTATCTGGCTTGCTATGCTGAGTTTGAAGACATTACGTGTCTAAAAGATTCACGCTTACAAGCTGAATAGAAACTGTTTCATAAATGCTCAGAGTTTGTGTTTAGATCTAGTTTCTTATTCCTGTCTTTCACTGATAATAGAAAATAGCTTAAATCATGATCTGAAAGTGGAATTAAGGTTAGAGATAGTGAATGCTTGCTCTGACATTTATGTAAACATATGCTTGATGGTGTTTTTGATAGAATGCCATCTGTTGACACACACATATATATATATATATATATATATATATATATATATATATATATATATATATATATATATATATATATATATATATATATATATATATATATATTTTATTGAACCAGGTGGAGAGGTAGATCAAATAGGAAACAGAATCCAAAACAATATTGCAGGCCTTCTTTTATAGAATATATGATGTTATTATAACATTTATTATTATAAAATTATACATTCAATCTACTCCAATGCAGTTTAAGTATTGCTCCATGCTGATCCCTTAGGCAGAGAAGAATAATACCCAGATGGTACCTGTGGCCAAGACAGAGTAACCTCTCTGTATTATTCTTCTCTGCTTAAAGAACTGGTATGAAGCAATACTTAAACTGCATTAGAATAGATCAAGTGTATAATTTTATAATAATAAATAATGTTATAATAAAGTCATATGTTCTATAAAAAGTCCTACAATATTGTTTCACTATTTCTATTTTATTAAAGAATAAAAATTGTATGCTAGATTATGTTTCCTATTTGATCTACCTCCCCACCCAGTTCAAATGGTGCCCAATGTGGGGTGGCAAATGAAGCAGGTGGAAAAGTAGATCGAATAGAAAACAATATCTAAAATAAACTTTTTACTGATTAATAAAAATAGAAATTGTAATACAATATTGTAAGACTTATTTTTGTACATAAAATATATTATAAAATTATTTATTATACATTTGATCTACTCCAATGCAATTTAAGTACTGCTCCACACTGGTCCCTTAAGTAAAAAAGCATAATAGCCAGTACCTGTTGCCAATCCTGATATATATATATATATATATATATATATATATATATATATGCAAATTTATAAATAAATATTTAAAAAATACAGTATTTAAAAGTTTATAAAAAATATATATGTATAACAGTCACTTAGGAGCGCTTTCAACCAACTTGTGGCTTTGTCAACTATCACATTTAAAATGTCAGCTTTCCCATAATTCTATGATGTCAAATTTCCCATAATTCTGTGATTTTAATGTTTGCTGCTTGCCTATTAACCAAATGTTGCTTGTATTTATATATCAACATCGCCTCTTTAATTTTTCTTTTATTATTATTTCTTTCAATTTCCAATATTTTTACGTTGTTATAATTAAAATCGAAACCATATATACATGTATATATGGTTTCGATTTGTATATATAGTTTCGATTTTAATTATAACAATGTAAAAATATTGGAAATTGAAAGAAATAATAATAAAAGGAAAATTAAAGAGGCGATGTTGATATGTAAATACAAGCAACATTTGGTTAATAGGCAAGCAGCAAACATTAAAATCACAGAATTATAGGAAAGTTGACATCATAGAATTATGGGAAAGCTGACATTTTAAATGTGATAGTTGACAAAGCCACAAGTTGGTTGAAAGGGCTCCTAAGTGACTGTTATACATATATATATATATATATATTTATAAGCTTTCAAATACTGTATTTTTTAAATATTTATTTATAAATTTGTGTATATTATTTTGAAGAAATACAGACATCGATTTATAATATTATATATATATATATATATATATATATATATATATATATATAATATATATTGAAATGTAGTCATAGTTATATATATATATATATATATATATATATATAACTATGACTACATTTCAATTACACAGATCTTCTCAGCTGCAAAATTCAATACTTATCATTCAAAGCACTTTTTTGTTTCAGAGTAAACTCCAGGTGTCAGTTAATTACAAAAGCAACTAATGTGCCCTACAATTATAAAATCTTAATTAACTTAAACAATGATTTTTTTATATAACTACATGTACTCTTAATAAATCATGCAATAGAATATAATATAACAAAGAGAATTAAATAAACACACAACATTTAAAACACACACATCAGTAGTTCATTTTATGCATGCTATAGAGTTCATTTGTTTTACTGATTCTGGAGGCTTTAAAGATTGCAATAGCTACATTAATATCAGAAATGGAATAAGAAAAATGTTATTTATTACCTATAGGATTTTGGATGTTGAATTCTTGCGGTTTGCTGCTTCAAATGAGTTTTTACCAACCAGTTGGATTTGAGAATTCTGTGGAGATTCCTATGATTGCTATTTCATGATACTCTTATTCAAGACAGTTAGACATCTCTGGCAGTTTCAAGTTATTATGAAGGCATTACTTTTATTGGTAGGTTGCTGATGTTCCATTGGACTGAGGCTGGAATCTGGCCGCATGCTTCCAATGACTGCTAACACTGTTTGTCTTTAGATACATGAAAAATACTGACTCTGAATACATGATGAGAGTAACTGAAGACTGATTGTAAAACTTATTGAATGATAGAAAACTGACTATTTATGTGATAATCTGTTGTCATTTTTCTTAATTAGTTTCTATACCTGCCAGATATATCCATTGTTGAAAATTCATCCACTGCTTTTGATTAAATTTTTGATAAGATTTTAATTAATTAATTGTTTATGGATTCTTTAATTAATAGCCATTGCTAATTCATTTCTTTTATGTAGCTTCTCAGTGTTTTCAATATTGGAGGGAATTTTTTTAACTTATACACTTTCATTTATTCTTTAATATTTAACTTTCATATTCTATTTTATTAACACACACATTTTATTATTCCTTTATGTTTACATCTCACTACTAATGCATATATATATATATATATATATATATATATATATATTTATATATAAAAAAATATATATATATATATATATATATATATATATGCATTTTTTTAAATTAAATAAAAAGAGATATTTTTAATTTTATGTACAAGATTTATTTTTAAACTATATAGCTTTAACTTTTAATTACTTGAAATTCAACTACTTTTAACTTTTCTATGCTAAATCCTCTCCCCCTTCCAATTACTTTTTAATACATAAAACTATGAATTAATTGGTTTTTAGCAAACTGTATTTTGTTTTAAACTAATAAACAAACTCTTCAGACTTCTATCAATTTATTTATTTTCAAACATGATGTTTTTTCTCTTTTTAATTTAATTTTTTATGAACATATTATTCTGCAGTGATTTTATTGTTTATCAATCAATTTTAAAACTTTTGCATTATTTATGAAAAGTTTACTTTTAATAATTGTGACCAACAATTTCACCTGGAGCACTCTTCACAGTGGTACAATATACAATATTGTAATGAGTGAAATAATTTTTGGTATAACACTAAACATGAAGTTCACTTTATTGTCCATTTTGAAGTGGTGTAAATAATAAATTTTATTCTAATATGTTAAATATTTTTACAAATTATTTTTAAAAATTTTTGAATTATATAAAGTATTCTATGATGGAAAATTATAATTGTGTTATAAAGTCAATATAGGAATTGTAAGGCTTTTTCCAGAAAAATAGTAATGGTTAAAGATTTTTTGTGTACTTTGAGATGGTGTTGTATTTTATAGATTCTCAGCTAACTGTAGTTGGCTATAAGCAAGTGTTGGTAAAAAATATTTACTTATTGATATGATATTTATTTATTCATTTAAATTTTAGCATTCATATTTATATTTTATGGAGATATTTATAATTGTTGCCTAATATACTAGTAATTGATACTACTAATATTGAAATATTAAGAGGATCTTAAAGTGGCAGTTTACATATTTTGAAAATTAGTCTTAGTAAATTGTAAGAGTTCAAAGCTGATTCAAATAGTAAATTTAAAGAAATAAAACTGATGTGATACAAAAAATTTAAATGATATACTGGAAGAATTAAAAGCTGATTCAAAGAGTTAAATGATAAACATGGTAAATTAGATTATAAATTGGATGAATTATGAGCTGATTTAAAGAAATATAAAAACACCAATAATAAATTTGATAAATTGAGAATTGATTTTATCAATAAATTTAATGTTTAATGCTTCATATGCTAGGTTTAAAGAATTTAAATATGATTTGAATGTCCAATTAAAGGAATCTGATACAAAGTGTTATATTAGGTACATTAAGCTAAATGCTGAATCAAGGAAACTTTTAAATAAAGTAGATAAATTGCAAGAGAACCTTAAAAATGAAAGTAAAAAATCACAAGCTAACAGTAATGAGATGAAAGATGAGTTTAAGAAATCTAAAACAGATTCAGATACCATACTTTTTATATTAGATATTAAAGTAGACAAAACAAAAGTTAGTTGAATCTAATGTTGAATTTGGAAAATTTGTAAAAACTAGTCAATGTCATAGCACTTATATAGAAAATAATTTTTTGAATAATAATAACAAGAATATTATTATAATTTCTAAAAAATATAAAGAAGATTTTTATTAGTAGAATTATTGGAGTAAATAAATTTTTGGCTGCATGAGAAAGATAGTTTTGAGTTATGTATCAAAAGTGATTATTTACAGATATTTATGAGTTGTAAAAAATAATTTTATATTATGTCTATCAAAAAAAATATTCTAAACTTAATAAAAAGAATGAAGATTATAATGAAATTAGTTTGTGTATTTTATTAGAAGATAGTTCCAAATATTATAAAGTCATCTTTGATGAAGACGTTATTGCAGTAGAAAACATGATCAGTGGAAAGTCTTTAAAATAAATTAAACATAGTGAGAATGTTTGATCCATTTTATTCTATAAGTAATGAAAATAGAACTAATAATGCTTGATTAATATATTGTACCGGTTCATCCATTCCACCCTTTATAGTCTTATAAATCTTTCGACCCACATATGCACCGAGCATGAAAGTGACATATGTAATGAAATGCAATAGCAATAATAATTACCCTGTGATATCGATTGTTAAATATGAAAAGCAGATATACCAAAAAAATTATTAGAGGAAGAAGATACAACCTAAAGAAAACGAGGTCAATCGGAACCTTCCCTGTCACATCATCCCACAACAGTCCGATTAACTAATGGTGGTCACTCTTTTAATTTACACACCTTTAAAAGTACTAAAATATTTTTATTTAGCCTTTAGCATCATCCCTGACAAAGAAATGTATTGTTGAATCTTCCTTTTCTTTCCCAAGAGAGGGTGCAAATAAAATGATCACAGTTATATATCATAAAAAAATTAAATATATTCAGACATAAAATGTGAAATAATAAACCCCCCTGGTAAGTTATCCCTATATAGCTCATAATTTATTTTTCCTATCTAAGGTTAATGACTGGTTCGATCTGTTTACTTGAAATAACTCTGGTTGCATGCTAATGATTGAATAAGTAATCTGAACTAATCAATCAAGAGCGGCAAAACATTTTTTAAATAAAAAAAAATTACTTTTTATTATAACTTTTAAATGTTTTATCAGGTTAAAGATTTTATATAATTAAAAAAATATATATAGTAATTAGATTAAACATCTATTTACAAAAAAAAATTACACAAAGAAAATGTCATTTTAAAATAATTGCATAATGGGTGTGGTCTGTATACCTTTACCCACTTGAAAAATAATAGTTTAAGAAACAAGTGTATGTAATAAATTTCCCTACAAAGAAACATAATTCATATAGGTATTAAATCCATTAAAAAATACACTAGTTTACATGCATGTCTACTGATTACCTCTAGGATCAATAAATTAATATTTTTATGCATCTTTATGTTTTGGTGCTTAAATATTTATATATGATATGCATCTATGTTTATTTATTTTAAATGTATAAAATGATACCTAATAAGAAATAATATGGCTAAAGGATACTCTACATAAGGTATCACCATAATAAAGGATTATAAGGTAGAGATTCTCCATGTAGGGAATCTAAATGAGACATGCATGCAACTATTATATAATATAAGTGATATAAAGATTATATAAAAGATTATAGTTACGAGTATATGAGAGAAACATATTACTGAGTTATAGAATAAAAATAAATAAATGAATAAATAAATATCAAGAGATCTAGACACATCTATATTTACAACTGTTATAAAGTTCGACTTTGAGTGGACCACACAAGTTACTCCATAGGGTGGACAGGGCTTCCTTCTCCATTACATGTATCAAAGAGTCCTTGTTATCTGGTCTTGGATGGCTTCTTTTAAGACATTATAGGGCTTCAGGGATCAACTGATGGTGTACTGCTGCTGGTGACCTACTCCATGTTTTTTTTTGTATACTGGAACAACTATAATGGTCATCTCTATTAAATACTGGTTTGAAGATTTATAGTTGTACTTTTTGTCGGTAGATAGGTTGTAACATGACTGATTTTATTACCAATTTTATGCCTTTTTTTTATTCAGCTTTCTTTAAATTTCTTTACGATAATATAATATCAGATATGGTTGAGTTTCAAAATTTATTTTGAATACTAGACATTTCTTCACGGTGATATAATATTGGATCTTACTGCTTCCTTAGACTGCTCATAAGCAACTTTGATTTTCTCTTAAAATCTATGGTCTGCCTGCTTGGATTGATCATAAATGATTTTTAGTTTTTTTTTTTCAAAGTCTATGGTCTACCTGCTTGGACTGCTCAGGAATGACTGACTCTACCTACCTAATAGATAGCATGTATGATCCCCTTTCAGCCAATTAAACTACCTCTCATACAAGCTATTGCATCAGCCTATAATAATTTAAAATATCTTTTATACATTCCTTAATTTTATTTTTTACAAAGTATACTTTTTTAATCATAGAAATTATACAGTTTCCATCTTAATTAATTAGAGCACCCATTATGCTTCATTACAATAGTAATATTTACTAAGGCAAAACCAACTTTTAATTTTTATCTTTAAAGTGATCAAAAGAACAAAATTTATTTTACCATAAAACATTCCTTTCCATCTTTTGTTCTTTTTATACAAGAAAAATAAATTCCAATTTACCAAAACGTTTTCTTTATAATTACCAAAAATAAAATCCATTATAATGAAAATATAAAATTTGACATTATATTTCTTTTTTTTAAAAAAAAAACAAAAAACATTTATTTAAAAATATCAAAAAAAAAAAAAAAACATTTCTGGATACGTATATCGGAATATTACAAATAAAACAAAAAATGTTCCCAACGTAAACAAAAGTCATTACAAACATAAAACTATCCTTTATGTAGTTTTTTTTTTATTTATAAGATAAATTCGTTAATAATACAACACATACACTTGTACTGTAGGTGAAATGGAAATATAGTATAGACCAAATCCAGTTACTAACTTCACATATATAAACATTTATACACGTGTTTTAATTACGATCTATTTGATTGATTTTATATTAAATTCTAATCTTTTAAAGATTAGCTGTGCTAAATTCTCAGCAACAGCCATTTTGTGCATGGACATTATATACGTTCTTGCACAATATAGTGTGACGACCACGTAAAGTCGTCGACACACATATATAGTTATTAATAAAATTAGAAAGTAATAAAGGTGAAATAAATTAGCTAATAATTTTTTTTTAAAAAAAAGAAAGGAAGGAAAAGAAAAATTGAAATTCTAATGTCAAAATTACTGTGGATTTTGTAATAGTAAGAGAAGGGGAGGGGGGGCTGCATAAATAAAGAAATGTGTCTCTTTCTCTCTTGTAAGAAATGCTAGAAAGTTATTTTTGTTTATTGTGGGAGAGAGGAAGTGGATGCATAAAAAAATGTGTTTCTTCTCTCTGTTAAAAAATATATTATAACAAATTAAAATAAATGTAAAATGTAAATGTGAAAGAAAAAAAATGAATGAATTGTAAACTTTAAATAAAATAAATGTAATATGTGATATATAAAAAGAAACAATATGGCCATAGGTGTGAAAGTCTGTTGGACAAATTAAATTCCACGGACAAAGAAATGTTATCAACTGAAGATCTTTGCCTGATCTGTTAAATTAATTGGGACTTACATTCCAGCCACTAATTAAATAAAGAAACATAATGATAAGAATTGGTTGGAAATCTAAGTCTTAATTAAAAATTTTAAAAACAACGAACAAAAAAAAAGATTAATAAAATTACAATTTTTGTCTGGCATTGCTAGTAGAGACTTTAGAGAAGCAACAGCTAAAAAGAAAATGGAAGAAGTGCATGGCTAGTGGTGTTAAAGGGACGTAGGTTCGGATTCAAGCCATCTCATCACTGACTCGCAATGTAAGATCTTTACCTGACCTGCTAGAGGGATCGCCGCTTCTGTAGCTGTCAATTGAAACTCAACCTAAAGAATCAACCAGCAAACTGGATGAAAATAACCCCACAAACTGAGGAAGTTAATGGAGAACCTAAGGAATCAACAAACAAAAACTGGAAAGAAATAACCCCACAAACGGAGGAAGTTAATCAAGAGCGCTTGGGAGAAATACCCATGGGACAATTACAACAAAACCTAGGTAAAAGCATGCATGCATTTTCATTTATCTACTATTCATAATTAAATATAAAATCCATGATTTGATAGAATAGAACTCTATCAACAGGACTTTAATAACTTTAATATCTGATCTATATTCATATGTTTATTATAGCCATGTATTTTATAAGTGTGTGTTTATTATTATTATTATAATGTAATTTTTTATATAAAGTGTGAATATTATTATTAAACATATTTGTCATTAAATTTTGTGCCCTTGCTTTATTCTCCTATCACCAAGCTACGATGGGAGGGAAACTGTAAGTAGTGATTAAAGGGGCATACTGTTTAATATATTCATGTGCTGCTTGTTCATGCAAAATCCCAATTCTAAAAAATAAATAGCAAGCGCTGGACATTCGTTAAGTTTCTTTGAAATAGTTTGCGTTGTTCAGCCGCTGAGGGTATCTTGATCAGGAAAAATAACGCCAAGATAATATGTACATATTGCCTTGGGGTTCGATCAAGGGTATAGATATGAAATTAAGTTTGTATCTGTATTAGCTCTCTGCTTGTATTGTAATGGCATTGGTCAAAATAATAAATAAGATAATAAAGAATCTAAGTTGTAAACAATAAATGGATAGAAATAAAAGTTATGAAAAGAATAAATGGATATAATAAATAAGTATAATATAGAATAAAATAATCGAAATAAATATAGTTGAAGGTACAAATAATTAATCAACTGTACGAATAACCATTTCTGTTATAATTAGGGGCCAGTCCGGGATATAAGTCATGTTTACAAGTTCAGCACATTTGAATTCGAGTTTAACAAAATTAATAGTTTATGCAATAATTAATAAACAAATCAAAAATAGCTTGGTGGTAGACAAAGCAAGGAATAAAATAAATAATAGATTGTAAAAGGAGAGAAAGAGAATGTAATAACATGGGAAGTTAGATTGTAAATTGGAGTCAGTTGCGGGGGGGTCTTGAAGTCAGGTGTGGGTGAGTGATGATTAGTGAGTGAGACGGGGAGATCCAAACCAACGTACCTAGTGTCCGTGAAATATAAAGTAGTAAAGTAATATAATCCTATAAGGATAAGGTTAGATAGTAAAGCTGTAGAATAAAATATAAGTAATTAATTAGTGTGTGTGTGTTAAATAAATTTGATGCACACCAGATCAAAAATAAAAATGGATGCTCTAGGGGGTGAAATAGGAAAAACTGAAGACATAATGGAACTGTCCGGAGAAATAGCTAGTGACGGAGGTATAGAAATTAGAAAGGGAATGGAGACCGTGAGTGATGATAAAAATAAAATGGAAAGCTATAATATAAGGGATAATAAAAATAAAATGGAAAGCTATAATATAAGGGATATGTTCACGGAATTAATGGAAGGCCAGCAAAGGTTGTTTATGGAAATGAGGGAAATAGATGAAAGAAATAGTAGGAAGATAGAAGAGTTGGACGAACTACTAAATAAAAAGTTTAGTCAAAGGGTGGAACAAGTAAATGATGAGATGAAGTATGTGAAGGATAGGCTAGAAACAGTGTGTCAAGAGGTAGACAAGCTTAGAGAGGAGCAAGGGAAAGAAATAAAGAAAGAAAGAAAGGAGGAACAGGAAAACATGCAAACATGGGCAGATATCTGTAAAACAGAGGCAGCCAGTCAATTGTTAAGAGTGAAAACATTCTCAGGACAGGAGGGAGAGATGCCAAATGAGCATTTGGAGAGTGCGGAGTGGTATTGCAACTTGAATAGATTGAGTGACGAGGCAAGGGTTGCCATAGCACGCAGTCACATACAGGATGAAGCCCGGTTTTGGTGGGACTCACTACAAGTAAAACCGGTGACATTCGAGAAATATAAGCACTCAATGTTAGCAAGCTACTGGGGGGAGGAGCTTCAGGAAAATTTTAAGTTTCAAATAGCACAAATTAAATGGCAGCCGGGGGAATCACTTCACACATTTTTTCGCAGACAGGTAGCGAAATCGAGAGTGCTCACTATACATCCATTAACAGAACAGAAAATCATGCAGCTAGTTAGACGAAGCTTGCCCACAGAGATAGAACAAATGATGATTGACAAGCAAACGGTAAAACAGATGGCTGAGGTTTTATTAACGTTAGATAATAGTATGGGAGGAGACAAAGATGTGGAAGCTGGTCATATGCAGTTAGCGAATTTGGTACATAACAGGGAAGAGAATATGCCTATGATGGCACTGCAGATCTGCCCAAAGGTAAAAGTAAGAGTAGGAGAAATTGGGACTACTGCACTATTAGACTCGGGGAGTCAGATATCTGTTATGTCACAGGAGATTTTTGATAAAGTGAGTTGTGTCAATCCGGGGATTAAAACCCTACCTTTGAAAATGACACATGTCATAATGGCTAATGGAAAGAGAGTCAAATTGGCATCAAAACAGGTATGGGTGACAATACGCATAGCTAATAGAGAATATGATCATGTATTGTTAATTTTAGAAGGATTAATCCATGAGGATATACTAGGATCAGACTTTATGCATAAAAATGAGTGTGTGTTGGATTTTAAATGTAATCAGGCAGAGATGGGTAATGTAACAACTCCATTTATAATGGATTTAAGGGAACAGACTGATAAAATGGATTATATACAAAATGCCTCGATGGAGATAGAAATGCTGAAAGTGATAGAATGAATCGAAAGTCATAAGTGATAGACAAAGATATAGGCTGAAGAAATTATTACACTGCCACGAGGTGGTATTCTCGGAGATTCCCAGAGAGATCCGGGGGTATGAACACTGGATAAGGCTCATGGAAGATCAGCCTTGTTGAGCTCACATGTATCCCATACCCTATCAATATAAACATGAGGTAGAAGAGCAAATAGATAAAATGCTGACATGGGGAATCATATCTAAATGCTCGTCCCCATATAATAACCCCATCGTAACAGTAAAGAAAACAGACGGATCAATTCGGTTGTGTTTAGACGCTAGACAGTTGAACAGAATAACCATTCCTGATACGAACGCTCCACCACCTATGAATGAATTGTTAACAAGGTGTAAAAATAAAAAAATATTTTCAACTTTCGACTTGACGTCCAGTTATTGGCAAATTAAGTTGCATCCAAGGGACCGGAAATATATGGCTTTTAGGTATAATGGACAAGCGTATAACTTTAATAGAATTCCATTTGGGTTAAAAAATAGTGGGGTGGGGCTAGTGCAGTGTCTAGATCAAGTGTTGTCAGGAGAGGTTAAAAATTTTGTTGTGATATATGTGGACGATAATGTTGTTGCATCAGAAAGTATAGAGGAACATTTTGAGCATTTAGAATGGTTATTAGACAAGTGCAAAAGAAAAGGAATCAGAATCAATTTGAATAAAAGTCACGTGATGGCTACTGAGGTCAAATTTCTAGGCCATATCATCAGCGAGAGGGGAATACTACCTAACCTGGAAAAAATCCAAGCAATTCAGGAGTTTCCAACACCTCGAAATAAAAAACATGTTAAATCGTGCCTGGGGCTGTGTACATTTTACAATCGGTTCTATAGGGGCTTTTCACTAGACATGGAGCCATTACTACACTTATTAAGAAAGGAGAAAGCAGGGATGTCGGGTGAACAGCATGAGCAAAGTTTCCAAAGAGTGAAGGAGGGATTCTTAGAGAAGGTTATGCTGTCATATCCTGATTTCAATAGACCGTTCTTCGTACAGACGGATAGTAGCAGATTTGGACTGGGGGCCATGTTGTTTCAAATACTAGAAAAGGGGCAACACGGAATCCTTTGCTCCATTAGTCGCTTACTGAAAGGACCGAAAGTGAATTATACCATGACTGAGAAGGAAGCGCTGGCAGTTGTGTGGGCATTTAAGAAATTTTGGCAATATCTGATAGGTTCCAAAGTAGTGGTGATGACCCACCATAAGAGCCTCGAGTTTCTTTGCACAGTTTTTTGACAAATAGCAGGCTAATAAGGTGGAGTTTGTTCCTACAGGAATTTAACTATAAAGTAGTGTACTGCTGTGGGAAAGAGAACATTGTAGCAAATACCCTAAGCCGATATCCGGTGGCAGAAGGGCAACACTTAAGCTGTGACGGAGTATTTATAGCCACAGCGGAAATGGACGGAGAAGGAACAATGGAAGATGAGTTGCGGAAATTAAAAGAGCATCGAGGAAGGGACAACAATTGCAAGCAGATAATAAACTATTTACAACATCAGCCTATGACTGATACGAAGGAGAATCCATTGTGGAAGGACAGGAAGCACTTCTGCTTAAAAGAAGGAGTCCTTCAGCGTGTGTTTTGGAGAAAGAAACAAACGCGTATTGTCTTACCGGTCATCATGAGGAAACAAGTGATTGAACACATACATAATACATATGGCCATTATGGGGTGAAGAAGGTGGAAGGATGGCTCAGCCATTGGTTCTACTGGCCGCAAATGTATGCTAACATTATAAACGTCATTGGCACATGTGCTGTGTGTGGAAAAACGAAGCCACCTAACACATCGGGGATAGGTCCATTGCAACCAATCTATGCCCAGTGACCCAATAGTTTAATAGCAATTGACTTCTACGGGCCATTACCCCCATTTAATAAAATGAAGTATCTGCTTGTCACAAATGACATATTCTCGAAGCTAGTGGTGGCGTATCCAGTAACTCAGGCTAATGCAAAACAAACCATGAGGGCTTTAGAGCAACAACACTTCAGAGCTGTGGGAATTCCTGAGAAAATTCTATCGGATCACGGAACGCCGTTCATATCAAACGAATGGAACAATTGGGTTCACAAACATGGGATAAAACACATACTGATGTCAATCCGTAACCCTCAGTCTAACCCATGTGAATGAATTATGAGGGAATTGGGGCAATTATTTCGCATCTACATCCAGGATGACCATCGAAGATGGGTAAAGGAAATCCCACGAATAGTAAATATGATAAACTGGTCAAAAAATGAATCCACAGGGTTCGAACCTGTTCGTTTGCATTATGGGAAAAACATCCCATGTCCCTTTGAGACCAGACTACCAGTGGGAACAAGATCGATAAATAGAAGGAAGGATGCAGAGCAAGCACTCATCCGGTTAAAAAAAGATGGGCAATTTAAGATGTCGGAGACAGGGAGCAGCAAAAATCGTATTTGAGATAGGAGATGAGGTCATGGTAAGAGTGCAGCCTGTGAGCCATCCCGAGAAACATATATATAAAAAATTTCAACCTATCTATGATGGCCCTTATGTAATCAGATGACGGTATGGAAATAATGCTTTCGTAGTAGCACAAGGAATGGAGGAAAAAGGGACATATAATGCTCGGTCACTAAGGCTGATAAGGAGGGATAAGGAACCTCCAGACAAAAACTAATCTTACAGAAAATAAATGGACAGATAGGTCAGTTCGATCAAACAATAATGGCAGGGGATCATGAAAAATAAAATTGTTTTTTAAACGTATGACAGGTGGGGCAAATCGTCTTACGACAAATAATTAAAGTCACTATGATAGAAAAAAAAAGAGTAATATTAACAGAGTAAAATCAATGATGAACTTAATGAGTATTTATGTGCAGTCAAGCACAGCAAGACCAATGTAAATAAAGTAAAAAAAAAGGGAGAATAAATCTATAAATAATTTATTCGTATCACAATCTGTCAGGTATAAATGCAGATAGAATTAACAATTAAGTAGAAGTAAAAATAATAAGAATCGATTAGGCTCATTAAAGAGCCATTTAATAATTAATGAAATAAATAAATGAATAGTTCATTCGTATCACAATCTGTCAGTTATAAATGCAGATAGAATTAACAAATAAATAGAAGTAAAAATAAGAATCGTTTAGGCTCATTAAAGAGCCAGTGAATAATTAATAAAATAAATAAATGAATAATAGTGATAATGTGTAAATGACAGATATCACTAGTAGGTGTATGAGGTTGCAGATTGAGGCATATATGTGTGTGTGTATGCATTATATTTTGAGCGTGATTCAGCCGTCTCTTCGCACTTTAGATTCTCATGGCTCTCGATGGTAAAACTTTTAAATGAAGCGCCAGTAAGAATCCTGGACTCATTATATAATAAGAATTAATGTCCCAACATAATAAGAATTAGTGCCTCAATATAATTAGAATTAGTGCCTCGAATAAAATAAATAAATAAATAAAGAATAAGAGTTTGTTGTTTGCGCAAGGTGAGCAGGCAGTAGAAATATCCTGCTGTTCACACACTTTAAACCCTGTTATGTTTTTTGTTCTGATAGAGTTAAGTTATGCCATGGTCTCGTATGCGTAGAGATTTAATTGGTTGATCAGCCAAAATCGATGGGAAAGAATTGTGTAGCTTTACCTAGCTGTCTCTCTGCAGTCATCCTCATCATCATTATCACTCGTCATGACAGAGTGGGAAAGTCTGTAATAAAAGCAGAAGTAAGAGTTGAAAGCAAAGAATTAAAATAGGCTCTCATCTCAGAATAAGATTCGACCCGATTTTAAATCTCAAAAATGGGTGGAGTGTAATGTGACGACCACGTAAAGTTGTCAACACACATATATAGTTATTAATAAAATTAGAAAGTAATAAAGGTGAAATAAATTAGCTAATAAATTTTTTTTAAAAAAAAGAAAGGAAGGAAAAGAAAAATTGAAATTCTAATGTCAAAATTACTGTGGATTTTGTAATAGTAAGAGAAGGGGAGGGGGGCTGCATAAATAAAGAAATGTGTCTCTTTCTCTCTTGTAAGAAATGCTAGAAAGTTATTTTTGTTTATTGTGGGAGAGGGGAAGTGGATGCATAAAAAAAATGCGTTTCTTCTCTCTGTTAAAAAATATATTATAACAAATTAAAATAAATGTAAAACGTAAATGTGAAAAAAAAAATGAATGAATTGTAAACTTTAAATAAAATAAATGTAATATGTGATATATAAAAAGAAACAATATGGCCGTAGGTGTGAAAGTCTGTTGGACAAATTAAATTCCACGGACAAAGAAATGTTATCAATGGAAGATCTTTGCCTGATCTGTTAAATTAATTGGGACTTACATTCCAGCCACTAATTAACCCTTTTCCCGCCTCTTACGAGGCACCTCGTAGACATCTGACATCACTCTAACTCTGCAAGTTTTTATACGAAAATATTCGTTCAATATGTTTTTAAATAGGTCTTTAAAAGCTCTATAAGATGGTTCCCTCTTCCGAATTCTTTTACAAGTAAAAAATAAAAAAAAACTGCATTTAAAGCTAAACAAAGAAAGAAGCTTATTGGTGATTGGCTCTCAGCCAGTTCTCAGCCGACAAAGACATTCTGATTGGCTGGAAAAAACAAAGAAACCGCCTGATCAAAGAAAATAAAGATAAACGCTGAGATTTTCATTTCAAATGTGATTTAAGTATTAAAAAAAGGATAATTTGACAAATTAAAAATAATTTTTAAAAAATAAACTAAAAAAACAAAATTATTTTCGAAAAATATCGAAGATTTTTGTAAAAATATTGAAGCTGTAGTAAAAAGAAATATTTACTTTTCTATAACATAAAAGTCGATCTTTTTGTTTATATTATAGCTTTTATGTTGCCAAAATTGAATATTTTAGAATAAATAAATAGCAATTTATTTTTGAAAGAACTTTCGTTCTCTTCATAACCTGAAAAATTAATAATATACTTTTTATAAACGTATCTGAGTTGAATTTAATATTATAGGCGAATATGTTTTAACAATAGGCTTTGTCTTCAGTTTGTAAGTTGGCCAATTAAAAGATTTGATTTTTACCTCATACAACCAATAATATAATTAGCGGTTAAAAGGTTAAATAAAGAAACATAATGATAAGAATTGGTTGAAAATCTAAGTCTTAATTAACAATTTTAAAAACAATGAACAAAGAAAGAGATTAATAAAATTACAATTTTTGTCTGGCATTGCTAGTAGAGACTTTAGAGAAGCAACAGCTAAAAAGAAAATGGAAGAAGTGCGTGGCTAGTGGCGTTAAAGGGACGTAGGTTCGGATTCAAGCCATTTCATCACTGACTCGCAATGTAAGATCTTTGCCTGACCTGCTAGAGGGATCGTCGCTTCTGTAGCTGTCAATTGAAACTCAACCTAAAGAATCAACTGGCAAACTGGATGAAAATAACCCCACAAACTGAGGAAGTTAATGGAGAACCTAAGGAATCAACAAACAAAAACTGGAAAGAAATAACCCCACAAATGGAGGAAGTTAATCAAGAGCGCTCGGGAGAAATACCCATGGGACAATTACAACAAAACCTAGGTAAAAGCATGCATGCATTTTCATTTATCTACTATTCATAATTAAATATAAAATCCATGATTTGATAGAATAGAACTCTATCAACAGGACTTTAAGAACTTTAATATCTGATCTATTTTCATATGTTTATTATAGCCATCTATTTTATAAGTGTGTGTTTATTATTATTATTATAATGTAATTTTTTATATAAAGTGTGAATATTATTATTAAACATATTTGTCATTAAATTTTGTGCCCTTGCTTTATTCTCCTATCACCAAGCTACGACAGGAAGGAAACTGTAAGTAGTGATTAAAGGGGCATACTGATTTGTTTAAGATATTCATGTGCTGCTTGTTCGTGCGAAATCCCAATTCTAAAAAATAAATAGCAAGCGCTGGACATTCGTTAAGTTTCTTTGAAATAGTTTGCGTTGTTCAGCAGCCGAGGGTATCTTGGTCGGGAAAAATAATGCCAAGATAATATGTTCGTATTACCTTGGGGTTCGATCAAGGGTATAGATATGAAATTAAGTTTGTATCTGTATTAGCTCTCTGCTTGTATTGTAATGGCGTTGGTTAAAATAATAAATAAGATAATAAAGAATCTAAGTTGTAAACAATAAATGGATAGAAATAAAAGTTATGAAAAGAATAAATGGATATAATAAATAAGTATAATATAGAATAAAATAATCGAAATAAATATAGTTGAAGGTACAAATAATTAATCAACCGTACGAATAACCATTTCCGTTATAATAGTTATAATAACTTATAAAATAAATCATTTTGTAAAGATATGTATATCACCGATATTATTGATTTGACAGGAGCAGTCTTTGGTATAGCTACAATTATCAATACAAGATACAAATATCAGACATAAATAATTACAAATTTAATAATAAGGATGACAATAATGATACATTTTATTTGGTATAGAGATGTCAAATAGAAATTGAACATATTATTTATAGTTTAAAGAATAATTATACAATGTTAGAGATTTATTTTATAAATATACATTTAAGTTGAAAAAAAAAACTTACTATTTCTACTTAGTTTATGTATGAATAATTTTAATGGAATTATTAAGTGTATACTTATTACTTGGCAAATAAATTAAGTGTTAGTTTAACTTTCTTTCTGTAATTAATAAATTTAGTAGAGGCATTAATATTCTTTAGCTGTTTTTGAAAAATAATTTATATTAGGGGCTGTTCTGATTAAAAAAGAAGTAGGTGATAATGCATTTCTCTTAAAAACCCCAGAAGGTAAAAAAAGTACTTTCAGTGCCTGAAGTCTAAAACCAATGACACATTTGGAATAAATAAATAATATATATTAGTCAAACAGAAGTAACAGATGTAAAAAAAATATTTGTTTTAAGGCAACAAAATTTGTTTATTTATAAAGAGATACTAAAAGTTTAAAAAATGATAGTAAAAGATAGTCCAGTGATAAATGTATTAAAATTAGATTTTTTAAAAATTGTGTGAATATAAACTTTTGATTAACTTTAACAATTTAAATTTACCACCCTATGAGATTGCTATATATACACATTTAGTTAAAAATAGCGTATAAGTTTAAAATGTTAAAATAATTTTAATCTGTCAAATTAAAAAATTCTTCACGGAATTAAATTTACGAAGTTTATCTGATAAAGTAAAAACTAACTCTATCCATAATTGTTTTTTTTCTAATTAAAGATAATTTTTAGAATTAGAAAATTTATTAATTAAATAATTTAGAGAATAATAGTGAATCATAAATTCTTCAAAAATCTAAATCACCTCAGTCCGACTTTAGTTCAAGAACCAAAAAGGAAGGCCATAGAATACATTTAGCAGAAGAGCTTAAGTAGCCTAATGTGAGTACAAGAGTAAAGAAAGAAGAAAACAGGATAATTCCAACAGAAGAGTCATATTCTAGTGCAGTGCTTTACTGAAGGTTCAAAAGGGAGTCTTAGATATTTGAAAGGTCAGTATGAATCATATTGTTTTTTCTTATTATTTGATTGCTAAGAACCTCTATATTAATTATTTTATTTATTTGATTTCTGTAGTAACCTCTTAGTCACTCACACACAGCAACTTAATATACAACATTGGAACAGTTAACAAACCATTGGAATTTCTGAGAACCTTTTGATTGACACCAAAAATAAATTTGCATGGTCCTTTAAACCATTAAAATATCTGGACTTATTTAAACATTGGGAAAAATATTAATTGGAAATTGTAAATAATTAAGTGATGCCATTACTAATCTAAATTATGGCACAGGTTAATATTAAAAATTTGACATGCATAGAGAGCCAGAATGGTCTCTCTGTACAAGCTGTATAGACAGATACTTTTTTATTAACAATATAAAAAAGGATGAGAAAAAATTGCCATTCTGTTATATTTTGATAGCTTTAGGCATAATCCAAATAGTAAATCATCTATGCAATCCTAAAAAAACCTGAAGAATTGCAATATTCAGAATTACAGGGCATATTACAAAAATATTTTGACTCCAAACCACTAATCATATAGCATGCATTCATTTTCAGAATCATAGACAAAATAGAGGTGAGAAAACTCAATAATTTGATATTACATTACAAGAATTAGCAAAAGATTGTGTTTTTGGAAGTTATTTTAAAGAAGCATTCCTACAACAATTTTTATGTGACATATCTGATGGGAGATTCTGAGAACAGCTATTAACAGTCAATGACTTCAGATATGAAACAGCAATTGAAAGAGTCTCACCCATGAAACAGCTATGGAGTAATTAAAACAGTTTCAGATTGCAGAAGTAGTGGGATGATATCAAATAAACATTGAGAAAAAATGAAGCAAATGGAAATAAAAAAAATCAATCATTATGGTTGCAGAAAATCTAGACACTTAGCTAGAATGTAAATGAAAAAATAAAAAATGCAAAATTTTTGGAAAAATAGGTCACTTTCTGGAAGTGTATAAAAATAACCAGAAAGAAGGGAAAAAATTAAATTCAACAAACCAGTTACTGGAAATAACCAACAAGTAAAAATTAAAAATGGGAAAACCATAAATAGTGATCACATAATATTGCTGTCAATTAAAATATTTGATTGGCCTATTGCCATGGAAATTGACAGCAGTTCTGGAATATTTTTAATGGCATATAATTATTGGTTATAATATGATATTCTGTTGTTTCACATATTTTTCTATTAACAGCATTTCCAATTCAGGTTAGATCAATAAAAATAGTCTCTATAAAGAATTCCATGTTCAGGTATAAAAGATACCACTGAGTGGTAATGAATTTATGACTGCAGGTTTATCTGGTATAAATTCTTAAAATATATTTTAGTTAGTTGGTTGTTTTATTTATACACCTTTACTTTGTTTAGCAAGGACAATTGGTTTTTTAAAACTTATCATAAAACCAGAAGATCATACAGAAAGCAAAAAATTGTAATAGTTTTACAGGAAAAAATTTAGCTTGTTTCTTTGGATAAAAAGTATACCATAAATATACTAATAAACACCTTTAATTAGTATATATAGTAATTTTAAAAAATCTTAATATACAATATATGTTTCTGTAAACTATACTAATGTGTATTATGTAGATATGCAATTAAAATATATATGTATGTATAATAATACAACTTAAATTTATGTAAAAAATACTTAGCTTAAAATTGTTCTGTCATAATCTATTCATTCAGAACTTGTCATCCAATTATCTGAATCATTAGTGGTTCATTATATGTGTCTACCAATGTCTGTTAAATCCTTTGATGATTGTGGAGGTAAAGCAGGTACTATTGCTGAGGATCTCTAGTAAAACAGTTTAGAATGAATGATTAATTTGCTTCTTTGATTTTCTATTCATACAACATTTATATTATAAAGTTTATTCATGGACTGAAGGCATTTTTAGATATGATAGAGGATTGCAAATTAGGTCAAATTCTTCAAAAATATTGTTCATCACTTCTCTACTGACTTGGTGATATTTTTTCTTTATTGTCTTCCTTTTTTTCATCCATTTTCAGTAATTACTCGTTGGTTAATTTTTTCCTGAGTGATTGCAAAAGCTCTTCTATATTACCATTAGTAATTTCTTAATGGTGTCTTTATCCAAGTGTTGACAAAGTGCTGCATTTAGTTGTTGAAATTAGTGCATCTTGCAAATTGCTATGATTTTTCAATTCACAGTTTGAGAAATTGTGTTCAGTGATATTAATTGCTGATATGATTCTAGTTGAAAATGTATGTAGCTGTTAACTTTATAAGAAAAAAATTCAATAAAATTTAAAAAATGTTTAGTTTTATTCTGCAAATGTATAAAAAATGGACCAAGAAAAGACGAGTAAGATCAAAGTTGTCAATTTTCTGTGTTCTTCTGCAAACTTGTTATATATTACACTAAAAAAATCATTCATGTGGAAGTTTAATTTTTGAAAATACATAGTCATGTTATTTATAGGAAATTATTTAGAATTAAAACAGCAATATTAGTAATATCTCATTAACTGTACTGTTACCATAAAGACTTTATTTATCAGTGAAGTAAGATTAGCTGATTTATAGAACTGCTCACTACTGCAATTTAATTGAACAGTTAACTTTGAAAAAAAAAAAAAATTGTGCCAAATTAAAAATGAAAAAAAATGTATCTAGTGTTTGCACATTGCAATAAGCATGAATGTGCAGATCTAATTAAACTACTTTATTTACAGATAGGTTATCTATAGTCTTTTTTATGACATGAAATATCACATTTTTATTACACTTAGTAGCTGTTTTCTTGAAATGAACTATCATTTTTTTAAAAATAATACTGTATGTAGTAATGGCAAAAATTCAGTTCATTTAAATAAAAATAAAAGCATGAAACTTCTTAAATTTATTTGTATTTCAGTTTTGTCATACTAAATTTATTATTAAATACATAATGGTTGAAATAATATCTCTTCTTTCTTTTTCTTTCTTAAACAAAAATATTTTTGCATTAAGAAGCATTTTGGTTTGACTGAAATTTATGCTAATTAGCAGTCATAATTTGGCTGAAATTAGTATTCATAAAAGGTCTTAATTTAAATTGCTCGACTGAAATTTTAGTTAATATATATACAGTATACAATTTAAAATTAATTATTAATATGATCAAAACTTATGTTTAGTTTTAGGCTGAATGAAATTTATACTTTTTTTTAAATAATAATTTTTAAAATTTACTACAGCATCATCATTATCTTGCATATGTTTGAAATTATTTACAAGTTTATGACTAAAATCTAAAAAATAAATATTAGTTATTAATTTACATTTAGTAATTTTTGATCACATTAAGTAGATTATTGGCTGCATAATTCATAAAATTATTTCCTTCTCCTTATTTTTACTAAAAATTGTTTAGATTAATGATAATAACAGTTTTAATTGACTAGAAAAGTTTAATTCAAAATTAATTGACTGAATATTTCAACTAATATAGTACAAAAATTAATTTTTAAAAGTACATTATATTGACAAAGTTTGTTTTCAGTTTTATATTGAATGAAATTTGTATTTTTTTTTTGGCACTGTAACTTTTTACATTTTCAGTAATGTTCTCCTTTGGCTTGAATATCTCTGAAACAGATTACAATATGATTTCAAATTAAGCAAATATTTGTACAGTAAATAATATTTTACATTTATATTTAATGACTTCAATTGCATAGTTTATGAACTCATTTTTTTTTTCAAAATAATTTACACTTAGAGTTACACTTTGATGGTCATAATTTTTGTCATAAGTAAAATATCATTAGTAGAATGTTTAATCTATAAAAGTGAGTGAATTTACAGTTTTTAAACTAATGTATGCATTAAAAATGCAGTATAATATTAATGTAATTAGTTCTTATATGTCAGCAAAAAGGCTTTTGTTTACTTATTGTATTAAATGAAATGTGTTTTTACTTCTGTAATTACTAAACTTTACTTTAAATATGTCATTAATTAATGAATTGATTGTCTTCCAATAACATCAGATATGATGGCAACTATTTTAAAAATGATCACCAAAAAAAATTCAATTTTTTTTTGCTATTATATTATAATGAATAAGTGGTTATAAATCAAAATAAGAGATATAAATAGATGATGATCTCTATGTAAATTCTTACATAAAGGTCTCATGCTAAGTGTGGTATAGGTGTATTTATTTTTTATTATTTATGTTACTTGGAAAGATGCATACAAGCATATATTGTATTTTTATTCATCAAGTCTAACCATTTATTGCCACAATAAAGAAAAATCATAAAAAGATCTTTATATATATATATATATATATATATATATATATATATATATATATATATATATATATATATATATATATATATATATATATATATATATATATATATATATATATATATATATATATATATATATATATATATATATTTAAATCAAAATTAATGGAATTTAATATAATAAATTTGCAAATAATATTGATATAAAATGAAATTATATGATTAGAATTTCTTAATAGTAAATTTAACTAATTTATTCTTTATTTGGTTAAACAATAATGTACTTCAGTAATTGGCTGCATATATCCCATGTGTGGGTGCATGGATATATGCATATATAAGTGCATAAGGTATGACCTCTAAATTGTTTATTTTATTTTATATTATAATATGTATACATGTATTGATAGCTTCATGACAATTGAATATATGCATTTTAAATATGACAAATGAAAAATTAATGACTTTTTACAAAATATTCTATAAATAAAAGGTTGCTTGGATTTTACTTTTAAAATATTCTTATTGAAATATTGCTATCATTAGCTAACAATCCCAAATTTTGATAATTTATCAAAATAAACATGCATTAATATGCCAGGTGACTATCCATTTTACAATTATAACATGAATGTTAATGGTCTCTTTAACCTCAGTGGTATCATTAAATTTATATATTGTTTACTATTTTTATTAGGTGGATTGTTTTTTAGATATATGTAAATTTTTTATTTCACTAAAGATTTTTGAAATATATAAATAAAGATATCTAAAAAATTAAATGACCTCCAAAATGCATTTCATGCCAAACCAGGACTCTTCAGTCAACACATGTTATAATACCTTACATATGTTGCTGCATTTAATAAAAACAAATACATGTATCTTTAGCTGAGTTTAAAGTTGACTTTTGGCTAATAATTATACATTAATTTTTAATCTAATAAATAATTAGTAATAATTATTAATGTATGTATCTAAAATGTATGACATCAAAAATGGGAAGCAAAAAATTTGACACTTGTAGATCAAATTGTAATCATTTAATATTTAATAATATTGAAAACATGATGAAGCAATGTTAAAAAAGATTGAGGTCTGGTTCAACTGAAGAGTTCTGGATCAACATGAGATGCATTTCAAAGGTTATTTTCTTTCATCAGATGTTTTAATTCATATATTTCAAGAATGAGTGGAGATGGAAGTGTTTTAAATATAGATATATTAATAATTTTTTTATATAAGAGATTTAAAATTGTAAAATTAATATTTAATATGCTTGTGCAAATAATTTATTTCACAATGGGTTATTTATTAATGACACAAATTTCTGTTAATTCACATTAATTTACACATATATTTCTATTTATTTTATTTAAATATTTTATTATTTGTCTCCAGTTTTATTTATTATGTACACAGTATCTACATCCATATATACACATTATACATTACTAATATTTTCGAGTATTATAAAAAAGTTAGATAATCGACATTTTTACAATTGATATCGTTGAAAAACTTTATTAACGCTTTACCCATGTTTCATCAAACACAAAAGGTAACAGGTTTTTTAAAAAATTGTAAATAAAAAGTGTTTAATATTTATTTCTCATATTTATTCAATAAAAAAGTAAAATCAATGTAAAATAATAAATACGAAGTTAACATTTAAAAAAAATCTTAATATAAATATTATTTTTTAAAAAGAAAATCATTTTGCTGCAATTGAATTTACTCTTTTTCTGATTATAAATCGTAATAAACTATTAAAATTTTGAAACGTAATCAGATATAAAGATTAATATTTTATCAATAATAATTATAACAAATTCTTTGAATTAGAAAAGTGTTTTTTCTATAAACAAATAATACGAATTTTTGTAATGAAAATATATAATTTGTTGACTTTTTCTCTAACCAAAACGTTTTGAGAAATTATTTAAAATATTTAAAATATAAATTATGATAGATTTATTGCTGTTAACAGCGTGACATCAAATTTTATTAATCGCTTAAATCAATTAAATCAATGCTTTTTTACTTTCCTTATTTTAATATTTTGTATTATTTTAACAGTTTTCAAAGCTAAGATTTAACAATGGAGATATTAAATATACATGTCAATATAAAATATGTTTACTGTGTCTAAAATAAAATATTATTTATAATATCCTTCATGAATATATAATTTTTATGTTAATTGTTTCATTTATATCTTAGCATTTTAATATATATATATATTGGAAAAGATTTTGGATCATCATTATTTATTATGTAGATGAGATGTTTTTCATTCTTAACTATCGAGGTCATATTATATCACAATCATTAAATAAAACATACACATTGTAAGAATGATGTTAGATGAGACAGTTTATAATTATAGAGATCAAGTTAATTATTATAGAAAAGTAATGTACAAGACTTCTAAAACTAATATATACTAAAAATATAATCACTCAGATGTGGCTGTGAGAAAAGCAATTAAAGAGAGTGAAAAGAAGATAATCTCTATGTGCTGAGCATGAGGATATAATGAAGACTCCACCAAGATCAAATTACATCCAATTTCATTAAATAAAAATTAACATTTACCATATTTAATTTTGAATTTAAAGATACTTTTCCTTCCTAAAAAGTAAGATGAAATATACTTAATGATATAAGTTTTTAAGCATATATCTTTGCAGTTGGTTATTGTTAATCTGTCTTTGCAAAACATTTAATATGTTAACAGAAACATTGATTGTTGTATTACTTTTTTCCAACTGTCAACAAATACAAATATGTAATTAATGATAATTTAAAACTTTTTTAATTCAACAATATACTCCTGATTCATTCAAACAGTAAACAGTATAAACTAACAGCATGGCTGAGAAACTAGTTAGATGCAAAGCTAAATACTAATGTTTGAATCTTGAGGATGTAAAAAACACTCTCATGATATAAGCACACATTAAAATAAGAAATCAGATCTAGATCCTTTTTCAGACACAAATTGTTCAAGAAAAACAATAAAACAATTACAAATGATAGAAAATAATTCCTTAGGTATCTATTTCAAAAATAAAGATTACATAATAACATTATTTATATGGTGAATAATATGCCCAGAATTAAAAACAATTACAATAATTTGGAAAAACTTCTTAATTGCTTTTCTGGCACAAAAAAAACTAACTCAATAAAGAATTTATGATTTGGAAAAATATTAGTTTAGGTATTATTAAAGGCTCATATGAACTCATATATGCTTTATCACATAATACAAGTACAATCTAGCCTTCACATAAAAATATAAAAAACATATCAATAATAATAATTTTATCTATTCATTTTATCATCATCAAAATAATTGATTGATTTTATTGCTCAGGAGTTCATAAAAAGTTTGAGTACAGAACTAGAATCAATCCAAAAACCTTAAACACCAGAATCTGCCATTCCAGCATCAGTATAAACTATGCAGGGTTTCATTATAATTTTTGTAATATCATAAATGTAATCATAACTATAAATTAAATTATACAATGGTTTTTCATAAAAATAATATACAATAAACTTAAACTTTTTTAATGTTAATGTATAATGTTAATTTTTTTGATATTACCTTTAATTAGTCATTGTCTTCTAAAAATTATCTATTAGATTCTAAGGATTTTAATACTGACTACTGCCATTGAGATTCATGTTTTTATTCCTTTAAATAAGAGTGATATTATTTGGTTATTAAATTGGGGAATTCCTTTATATGTCCACTTTTCTGTTATTCCAAGTGAATTTCAATACAAAAATGTTTGACTTATATCAGCACTTTATTTTCCTGCAAAAAAGAACTTTGTTGGCATTTTTTAAAGATTGATTAAATGGAAGTTCATTATTCAAATCAAAAACTATTTACTGTGTTATCTTACTTTGCTGTAGAAATAATTTTTTTGAGAGTGATTTTTGGAGAAATTCTTAACTTAAAGCACATAATAATGTTTTTTGTCATTTCTTTTAAAATAATGAATTTTTTCCAAAATAATTAATCCATTATAAACCCTATTTTATTTAGTACAGTATGTTGGACAACACTTTGAGCTATTACTTGTATAATTTAACAGTTTTCAGAAGAAAAACTTTAAATAAGTGTATTAGAAATTAATATTTATATTTTTTCCAGACAAATTTTATACATTTTTTATCAAGAGAAATAAATATGCCTCTTTTTAGAATAATCAATAACCAATCACAAATTTTTATTCTTCAGCTAATTAGATATGCAATGATTGAAAGTTGGATTTTTGTTAAATTTAAATGATATAAAAATATTTTAAAAAAATATATATATATTTTTTACTAACTGAATTTTACACAATTTATTGAAAATCATAATATGATAAAATTAATGTTTCATTTTGTAACTCTTTTAAGCAATACAAGATATAAAATTATTAATTCCAAATGGTGCATGCCATAAATACAACCTACACCTCATGCATATATACATTTCAATAATGACCACACCATTAATTATCTATGTCTAAGAAATGTGGATTATACATTAAAAACAAAAGAAATAATGGTTAATTCTAATTAATTAAATATTATTTGAACATTAGTGTATTTGTATTTATTACTTTTATCTTTTCTTGCACTCATTATTTTTTTTCTTTAAAATATATAAACTATCAACTTAACATGAATGCATTCTGTCACATTGTTTCCTTTTCCATATCTTCATTATGCTGTCATAGTTTCAAATATCCTTTTACCATTAATTTCCTTTTTATTAATTTTGCATTCGAGCACAAACTGTCTATTTGTGGCAAAATATTAAATTTGTTGCATTGTAAAACCTTTTATTTATTTATTGTTTTTAATCATAAAGAAATTATTAATATATGTATGGATGCTATCAAATTATTCTTCACAAAGGTTGTGAAATTTTTTAGTTATATTCTGGGATCTTGCTGAGTAATAAGATTCTTAGAAACATTCATTAATCAATATTAAGTACATGCAAATAATTTCACAAACACATTATATATTTGATACATTAAATAGTTTTCATATGCATTAATATTATCCATTGATTTTTCCAGTCATAACTAAAACCTTGTCTCAAGATCCTCTCAAATTTTATTGATTTATAGAATAATTTTGTGATATTTAATTCAGTATTACTTGTTTCATTAGTATTACTAACTGATATCCACTTCTAGATTATATCCCAATGCATCTACTATGTGGAAAAGATTTACCTTACTTTTAACAATTTGAAATTCTCTACATGGTATTTATGAATTTTTCATCCTGATATTTTTGATACATTAGAGCATTAATCATTACTGGTACTGTTTATTTTACATTATCCCATCTCTTTGTTTTTATTTTTGATTCTGAATGTCACCTTTATTTATATTTCAATTCAATTGATGGCATTATTTTGTGTCTATCATATGAAAACCCAGTTTTCTCTACACTTTCAGATATACTATGGATACTTCTACAAATAATCTACTCATAAGCAAAGAAAAGGTATTCAGGATTCTCAGTTTTCAAAGTTGTCAATAAAAAAAGTGTATAAAATGCTCACATGCAGGATATTTCTTATATTTATAAAGACTAAATCTATTGGAACCCACTTTCCAATTCTTTAATACTCCATCAATAATGTGCCCTTGCTTTCTTGTCTTGATTTTTTCACTATTCTTTACCAACTTACATAAATTTATTTGCATGGAGTCTATAGGTTTTAGTGATGTTGTGTTTACAAATTATTTTTTTGAGGTGATAGACTTGCTCTACTTTGAATCTAATGTTCGATATAATGCCACAATGATTTACTTGTCCCCTGTGTGTTTTAGATCAACAACTATCTATATCATAGTCAAGGTCTTTTTTTATCCTTCATTATTAGCTTTATATTATGGTATAAATAATAAAAACATGTATATAGAAAACAGGTATAATTTCACACAAATATTATTCATACAATACTAGATGAGACAATATAATTTAAATTGATAGTTTTTATCTAGATGCTAAATTAATAATCCTAGCCATAATAATAATAATAATAATAATAATAATAATAATAATAATAATATAAATTCACAACTAAATAAATAATTCAGTTATTTATTATAGAAAACTAATTTCATAAGTCTTTTGAGCACAGTAAATGATCATCACATAATAATAAAAATATAATTATTATTAGATGTAGCTTAAATAAGAGTGATTCCCAATGAATAATTGATTATGCAGATATAATAAAAAGTCTTCCAGAGTCAATTCACATATATTGTCATTAAATAAAAAAATATTCATACTTAATTGTGAGTCATTATTCTCCCTCCCCCTAGCCATTAAAATTTAATATGTTCAATTGCATGAGTGTTTAAACAAGCATCTTAATAGTGTGTCGCCATTAGCTTCCACTTGCAAAATATTTAATACTGTTACACAGAAACAATGATCATTATATTACTTTTTCCTAAATACCAACAATAAAAAAATATTAAATATTGATGAACCCAATCCTTTCACAGTTAACAGTTGACTCTTTATTAACTCTATATCAATGAGTAATAACTGAAATACAAGCTTACAATATACCTCTATCAATATATGTAATATATAGGATATACGAGCACTGACTTTCACATGATCCTCCATTCTCCACTCTATCTCATAACACTGATACACTTGAACACATATATGTTGAAAAGATAAATAATCAGCAATATATGTATTTCAAGCTAAACCAGCAATTATCAGTTGGTCCAGATTATCATCTATACACATATATGCAATAAGTGCTCAGATATATATGTTAAGGTAGCCAATCTTCATACTTTAATGGACAGGCTTCAATATGCTCACACTCCAACTCTGAAAACCAACCATCCAATAGAAAATCTGATGATGGAATGCTCAAAGCCCACCATGAGGCTGAGATTTTCATCATACCCATGTTGACCTAAAGTCAGTATGACACCTCATGTAGAGGAAATAATGAATTTATTACATATACAAGGAATGGATAGACATCTCTATTATGTAATAACTGAAATACAGGCTTATAATATACCTGTATCAATATAACATGACCCACCACTCTCCATTCTATCTAAGCACATTGCATATATGTGTGGAGATGATAATCTGGACCAACTGATGATTGCTGGTTTAGCATAAAATATGTATATTTGTGATTATTTATCTTTTCAACATATATGTGTTCAAGTGTATCACTGTTATGAGATAGAGTGGAGAGTGATGGGAAATGAGTAATATAAACCAATAGAATGAATGAGATAGAATTTGAATCTAAAATTAAATTCTGTTCTGATTGTAAAATCATGCAAATTTAGAAAGCACTTTTACAATACAAGCAAACATTAAATTAAGAGACCATATTTGAAACCTTTTCAAGCACATTTTTTTCTTTGACAATTATTTATAAAATTTAAGAGAAATGGAAAAATATGAGGAATGAAAATGATTTTAAAGCTACATTTTCTTTGTCCAGTGATAATTATTTTAACTTTGCAATCTCTAAAATAATACTTGCATGAGATTTTCAGTCAAACTTAATCCATCAATTACTTTATCCCAAAATGATAACCTAAAATTTTATTTAAAAAAAAAAACAAAACAAAACATATATTTACCTTATAAAGATAAACACATTTATTATAATAAAAACGTCAATTTCTAGGATGGAGTAACGTTTTTGATGACCTCCAAAATAAAAATGAAAGTGACCTTTAGTTTGTGTAATTGCCTCCACATAAATTTAGTCAAATAGAATCGAGATGATGATACACCTCTCTGAGGAGTGCCAAAGCATGAAACCATGGTCAGGGGGTTGGAGAGGGGTTCCTGACAGAGATATTTTAAGTGCTGGCTCTGACTAAGCATTTATCATAAAGCTTGTAGAGGAATTGGTAATCCTCACTGTTTATAACTTACAAGCTTAGGAGATAGGGTCATGTAATCTATGAATTGATCTATGACTCTTATTTTGAATACATTTTTTCAATGTTTCTTATTCTGCCATTTGGCTGAACTCTAAAGTCATTTTACATTTTGCATGTAGACACTGGTTTCTGGTTCTATAAAGTTATAAATATGGTTTACCCAAAAATTCTCATGGACAGCAGCTTGCAGTTTATCTCTTTTGTAAGAGTTTTCAATAATCTATGTAAATTATAGAGCCTGATTTGACCTTCTCTTTCATGGCTTACATGAATGTTGGCACTGTCCTGTTGGGAATTCTTAAAGGTGAAGCATGGATCTATCTTTCTAAAGAATCCTTTGAGCATACCACTGCTGTGATGTGATCTATTTGGCTTCTCCTTAAATGAAGTCAAGAATATCTCAGCAACTATGCCCAGATAAACCTGTTAGATACTTTATTTTCCATTCCCCACTCTAAGTCTTCCCATATTCTGCCCCATCCCATTCCCACAACATAATCTTTGTCAACTCTATGGCCTTTAAATCTAAATCCCCCTTATCTTTTCACAAACCCAGCATAAAAACTAATAACTCACTTTCTGTATAGTCACTTTGTTCATATCTATTCTCCCATAACTTCTTTATCTGTACCCTTTCTGCTTTCAAGCATTTACATTCAATCAACAGATGCCTAATATTTTCTATACCTTCCTTACACAATTTGCACACTAAATCACCCATAGTTTTCCATTTACATGTATATTCTCTTGTTGCTAAAGATCCTGTTCGAGCCTTAAACAATAAACTACTTTCCTTACTATTATCATAAATTAACTCGCTTCCAATATTCCGTTTACTTCTATATATATTTAAACTCTTCTTACCCTCCATACTACTACTCCATCTCTCCAATTCCCTATTTTTTATTAATGCTTCTATTCTTTTATCCCATTTCTTACCACTATAACACTCAACAATCCTCCTAACACAATCATCCCACCTTTTATACAAGTATATCGATATAAATTCTTTATCCAAATCTTTTGCATACCGCATTACCTTTCTCACCCATCTTGTTACCTGCCCTTTATTCATAACCCAATTAAACACTATTTTGGCTATTCTTTTATTATCCATAAACTGCAACCTACCAAACACTTTCATTTTACTTTTTGCATCTCTCATATAAAAACTTGACCATCCCATTTCTCCTTGAATTGCCTCCTTTGCTGTCCACATCTCTGCATCTAATGCATGTCTTCTTACTTCCCTTTGTACTTTCTCTAAATAATCTAAAATCCTTTTACTAACACATAATTCATCATTACCATATGTTAACCCTGCTACTGCAACTACCTTCCATACAATTCTAGCTACATCATATTTATTATATGAAAATACTGTTAGTTTCTTTACCAAACCTTTTCTTTTCTTTGCTTCATTTATTAATTTTTTCTCCCATTCAACCAAGCAATTTTCCTGATTACATAAGATGATTCCCAAATACCTATATCTATCCACCACACTTAACTTTATATCCCCAATAAAAAAACTACATTTTCTCTTTCCCCAGTATTAACCATCATTATATTTGATTTTTCTTCACTAAATTTATCCCCATCTTTTTACCCACCCTTGCACATGTCCTCAACATACTAGTCATATCTTCTCTTCTTTCTGCACATAAAAAGATATCATCTGCAAAAAAAAGACCCAACAAAGTATATACTCCATTGCCACCTATTAATGGTATCTCTACCCCTCTTCCTAATCTTTCTATTGCTTTCTCCATTTCACTCAAAATAACAAAAACAAAATTGGTGACATAGGGCATCCTTGCCTTAATCCCACTCCATTTTTAACTTTAACTGATTCTATATCCCCTAATTGGTAAGTATAATAGTTATTTTTATATAATTTCTTAATAATATTTACTAAAGCTTCATCCATTCCCAAATTGGCTAATCTTACCCATAATTTATTTCTATTTACTCTATCATATGCTTTCTCTATATCTATAAAACTCATATATAACTATCTACCTGAATTCCTACTCATCTCCATAAGTTGTGTAACTACAAACAAACTATCTCCTATATGCCTATCTGACCTAAAACCTCCTTGCATTTCCCCCACTAAATTATTCTCTTTCCATCCATTTTACAACTTTTCCAGCTACCATATATGTGAAAACTTTATATAAAACTGATGTTACTGCTATCGGTCTATAATTATTTAACTTTCTATGATCCTTACCCTTTTCTTTAAATAATAATCTTATTCTTGTATTACTCCAACTACCCGAAAAAACTGTCTTCTGTGCCATCTTATTAAAACATGATAATAACTTTGCTTTTGCTCTATGCCCTAAATTCATTACCATCTCTGCTGCCCATCCATCTAAACCTCTCACCTTTCCACTTTTCAATCTCTTTCCTGCCTCATTCAATTCATTTTTTGTGAACCTAATACTCCCATTACTAACTGCTTTCATGTTTTCTATCACTAATTCCTTCACATCTAACATCTTTTCTGTATCCATTACATATGCTATGGAAGTATTTGGCATGCCTGGTTTTTGCAATTAATAAGGAGACTTTTTTCAAATTTAACCACTTTCTCAGGATCTCTGATTTTGTGTTTCTCTCCAGATAACATGGTAGATGCACAGACATTGTGGTGATAGTTATTCTGATTGATGGCAGTCATGGCTGCCAATTCTAGCTTGTTTTCATATCATTTGATGGATTCAATTGTTGCAACCAACTGTAGATGAATCTTAGTACATTGACAAAGGTGATTCTGGGGCCCTGGAATCACAATCTTTTATAAATGCCCCTTTTTTTTTACAACCTACAATATAAGTACTCCATTATTTATCTGATGTTTAGATGTAAAGGCTCATATTATGGTCATTGGTGCACATTTATTTAGATGACAGGATACCATATTTTGAAAGAAATAAACAGCTTCCTGTTCAGTAATATGTAGTTTACAATTTTTAATACTTATTTTGTTGTATGTAAAAGTACTTAGTTTGACAGTAGAAAAAAATCACAGGGCAGCACTTAAAAAAAGTGTTGATGTGTATATGTGACACTCACTAGTCATGCCAGAATTCTTGGATGACATCACAGCATAGTTTAATTGCAAAATTATTAGCAAAAACAAGATTTTCTGTAAAAACTTTATTTGGATCAGAATATTATGTAATATTCAGATTAAAAAAATATTTTTCTTTTTTTTAGAAGATCGTAAATGTGTTTAATTAGGTGTTTGTTTACAGATTCTCTTGTGAGGTCAAGTTGCAATCACAGAAGTTCTAATATCAAAGTAACTTATGTAGTAAATGGCATATCTAGTCCTGTGATTAATAATAATAGATTGTTAATAGTTTAAGAAGACATTATTTTAGTTAACACCTATGCACTATTACTTTATTTTCACTTACACAATTTCACCTTTTATATTAAAAATACAAAAATTACATATTAATAATATTTTCCTTATAAATTATATTAACATAAGTTATACAAATGCAAATATAATCATAAATATAAATTGAAATAAATAATTGTTGTATATAAAACTGATACACAAAAATTAAACTTTGTTGAAATGTAGTGTTACAGTTTGTGATTCTCTATAGTCATTCAGTGTTTTTTCAAAATATCAATTGGCTCTACTGATTTAAATGCAAGCAACTGACACTGAAATATATATTTTTATAAGTTTTAATCTCATCCTGTAATTTAGGATGACTATTATTTAGATATTAAATTGGCAAGCTCCTTTATATTTCCATTATTTTTTTATATCTAGTGAATTCCAATGTTTTTTTTTAATATTAGACATCAACTTGTTTTCCTTCTTTTTTGAAAATCCAACAATGGATTAAATAAATTTTGTTTGCATTCAAACGATTAAAATTTTATTATTCAATTATGCACTTATTTCTGGCAATAGTTTTTGAAAGAAATATTTATTTTAACACAAATGATAACTTTTTCCAGGCATTTCTTTTAAAATAAAGATAATAAGCCTGTTTTCTTCCAAAAGAGTTAATTTTTTTATTAAGATTGACTAGACAACAAAAAAAAAAACATCAGAAAAAAAAAACAATTATTGGTACTGTACTGTATCTATACATATTAAAAATAGAACACAAGTTAAGAAAAATCTGCAATCAGTACAACATCAGAACAGTTTCAAGAACCATACCACACTATGAGGAATTCTAATGTCTACAAAGTCTACACTTAAAATGCTGAAAAGCAAAAACTGCCTTTATGAAATATGTGAATGTGGAAGAATGTATATTGGTAAGACTAGTAGCCCCATTGAAAAATGATTGCAGAAATGCAAACTGATGATAAAAAGGAGAGTAAATAGATGCATCTAAGGTAGCAGACCATATATGCACCAATGAACATATGTTAAATTTGTAAAATACAAATATACTGAATTGGGAGGAAAAAATACAAAGAAGAAAATTCAAAGAAGCTGCTCACATTACAATGGCAAATAATCATATAAGTTAATCTAGTGTGCTATAAATAATGTAGAAAAATAATTAATCAACATTGCTCTTAGAAAAAAATAGAGAAATTACGAGGAACATCATAGATAAGGATATGAAATTATAACTGACTGTTGCTTTTGACAGGATGGCTCAGTTAGTTAGAGCATTATCTTAAAATTCAACATTCAACAATTTAAAGGTCCAGGTTTTTTTCCATGCTAGTACTGTCACTGGTCAGATCAGAAACATCCAAAGAAGGGTAGAAAATAATACCTCTTGAAATGTTATGTATATACTAACTGCTATGCTATTACTAACAGTTGAAAGTAATTGGAAAATTTAAAGTTAAATTTTTCTAAAAACATTCAATACTCAATATTAGATGATGCATCATCTCAAAGCTTCAGCAAAACAATAACATTAGTTATTTAAAAATACAGATTCCAATATCAAACAAAATTATTTTCTTTAAATTATTTTGTTTCTTGCTTTGCTCTTCAAAAAAATCACAATTATTTTTTTAAAGATGATTAGTCAATTTTTTATCCCTGTTTTTTAAATTTCATATATTTTTTTACAAAATGTATGCACAACGCAAATTTTTTCTCAATTTTTTTTTTACTTTTTTAATACTTCTACACTATTAATTTTATATTTCCAATTTCTTTTATCTTTACATACTCATCATTAAAATTTTAAAAATTTTCTCCTAATTTTTTCTCAGTATTCAGGTTCTGCTCCAAATAAGACTGCATTCCACACAAAGCATTTAACAAGCCTCTTTTTAGATCTAATTTCAAATGACTTCATAAAATTCTATTTAGTGATTGAAATCCTCATTTAAATTTTTTTATCACTAATCTTATCTTTTACTTTGCTTCAGTGCTTATGATTAATCTTTTTCCCTCTTTATTTTTGTTTGTATAACTTTATTCTTATTTATTTTATCCAATACATTCAGCAAGTTCATTCAGTCCTACTGAATACTTCACTAAATGCACTCTCATTATCTTCAAGAACAGTCAACCATATTTTCAAAAAAAATTAATATAATGAATTTTTAGTTTTAATGCTAAATTTATTCTTATTATAAACAATTAATAAAAATGTATATTAAATAATTCATTTCAAAGAAGTCTATTTAACAGTAAAAATATCTCCTGTTTCATGTACAATTTTTTTAATAAACGTTCTTAATTCCATTACATATTATTGAAAATGTATCCAGCAAATTAATATAATTCAACTATGAGAGCTGTATTATGATCAATAAAATAAATAGTAGTTTTTATCCAAACTATTATTTCTGTGACATCTTTCAACTATAAGTTTACCTATTCCACTGGAATCTTTTATCTCATACTCTTTCTATATTCAAATATTTTCATGATAATTAAGTAGTAATGTACATATTTTAAAATCTCAGCTTTGTGAGAGACAGCTCTATATTCTAAAATTCTCATATTTCAGTGAATAAGACTTTTTAAATGAAATTATGTTTTACCAATTTTCATCTTAATAATATATTTTGTAACTTCTTTCTTTCTTATTATATTATCCTTCTCTATATGAGTTTCTTTTTCAATTATTTGTTTCAATTTTTTTATTGCATCTACATGTTTTATTAACAATTTGTCATTTTTGTTTTTAATCCCTTTGTCATTGCTTTAATCCTGTTTTCTCCATCCAAACTGTTTTATTCTACTATAAATTAAATCAAGCCTAATTTTTTTTTTGTAATTTTACTATTTTTTACTAAAGAATCCCTTTTCTTCATAGCGTAAGCATGTGTTTTAAGGACCTACAGAGGTCCCTAATGACGATTTTTTCAGACGCTCATTGCTAAGGTTTACAGCCTTGTTAAAACTATTTTTGTTACTATTTATTTAGCATTTTTTTAAAGATTTATTTGTTTCATATTTTAATTTATTACTGAGCCTTTTTCTATTTCCAACAGAATTCATACTTTTTAAAAATCTAAGACTTTATTAGGAAATAAAGACTGATATTTTAAACCTATTGATATTATCCATTGATCTAGGGATAGTTATGTGTTTAGATTATATATATATATATATATATATATTATAATACAGTTGTAAAACAGGGGAAAGCCATGCGAGTCATCAAGTGAATGTGTAGATTGTGTATTGAATTATAGTTTGTCAATAAAATTTGTTATTTGTTTTAAATAAAATTTGCGTATGTCGCAATGTTTTTGGGGATTATTATTATCTAGACATCTTAATCCAATCATACATCAATATATTATTATTATTTGAATCTTTTTTTTATGTAAATAATAACCGGTAAAAATTAGTTAAAATGGTTAATTTCAGATATTTAGAATTACCAAATAATTTAATATATTTGAAATATAAACTGTGAATAGAGATAGTTATTGAGTGATAGAGGATGCAGGGGTGGACATAAAATCCTTTCTCCATCCATTGTATTCAAACACGTCTCTAGACACACTTCTTTATAATTTTGTTATAATTGTGACTATATTTATGATGTGTTTAGAAAAGATTTAATAAGCATAAATTATTCCGAGCTTTAATGTAAAAAGATATTAAACTGCATTAAAGACAACCAAGACTACCTTGGAGGTGATCAGGAGAGGAGTATTTATCACCAATAATCTATCTCAGCTTATTCTATTTCCACACCTAATTGTTCTAAAAACCCTGAGAAGAGATTATAATGGGAGAAATGAGCTAGCAAAGGGTAAAATTTAATAATAAAATAGATAATAATGTAATAGACTTATGGATGTGAAGCTGATGGAGGGGTATATCAGGAAGGTGGAGATGGATATAGAACTTTGTAATTGGAACAAAATTTAATTGTGGCTTTATTCATGGTGAATGGGGAGTGTGCTGAGAATAACCAAGAATTCCCAAAGATATTAATACTGTCGATTTTAATGCATTCTCAGTGTTCTCTAAATCGATTGATTAGTTATTAACCCATTCCTTAAATATTATTACTAAGAGTATTGAAGTGAGATTTAACCCGTATATTTTATTAAAGTTGCAATTTGGCGCCCTGGCAATTAAGATTATAGATGTTCTGTACCATCATCATCATCTCAGTAGGCTTTAGAAATAGTGTTAGCTGGGAATGATGAAGTATCCATCGATTCATCCTTAAAATATTACAATTGGCAAGTATTTAAATGCCATATAGATTTGAATAAAGTTATAATTAGGTTAAACTGACTGATAATATATGTTATGTTGGTAAACTCTCCCAATCGCTTTAGTTATATTTGAAATACCATGTGGATGACCGATCGAAAGATTACAAAAATGCGTTTTATGTCAATTTAATAAATTTTTATAAAATTAACAAAGTACAGCATAACTTTTTATTTGTTAGAATTGACTTTTATTTAGTTACAATTGGCTTGTAACTCGGTTGCACGAGCTTACCAATAGCTTTAATCAAGCTTTATTTTATAAGTGCCAAAAGAGAAAGAATTCAAAATTTTTATTAGAAAGTTGAGCTTCTGGCTCACCTCAGTAGAGTGCTGGAACTCTAGAAACTAGATCTAAAATACTAACTCAAAAGTCAGCACTTATAAAACATGTTACTATCAATTTGAAAGCCTGAATGTTTCAGACATGTACATGTCTTCAAATCCAGCTTTACAAACCAGATAGCTATATGGATCTGAATTGAGCTCAGTTTCACTATATAGTAATAGCCTCTGCAATATAGCATCACAAAAGCTTTTAAAGGTACACTGATAATAATTAATAAAACAAGTCATAAATTTCATAACTTTCTTTTAAGCTTGCATTTAAATGATCTCTAGATCTGAAAAGTTTAGGCTTTCAAATTGATAATAACATGTTTTATAAGTGCTGACTTTTGAGTTAGTACTTTAGATCTAGTTTCTAGGGTCCCAGTGCTCCACTGAGGTGAGACATAAGCTCAAAAACAATTGGTTTGGAAATAGGGACTTTCTGATAGAGATTTTGAGTTTTTTCTCTTTTGGCATTTATAAAATAAGGTTGATTAGAGCTATTGGTAAGCTCCATCTAGTGATAATTTAAATGCAAGCTTAAAAGCAAGTTACAAAATTTATGACTTGTTTTATTAATTATTATAAGTGTACCTTTGAAGGCTTTTGTGATGCTACATTGCAGAGGCTTTTACTATATGGTGAAACTAAGCTGAATTCAGACCCATATAACTATCTGGGTTGTAATGCTGGATTTGAAGACATTTATGTGTCTGCAAAGTTCAAGCTTTCAAATTGATAATAACATGTTTTATAAGTGCTAACTTTTGAGTTAGTATTTTGGATCTAGTTTCTAGAATCCCAGTGCTCCACTGAGGTGATCCATAAGCTTGAAAACAATTTGTTTGGAGATAGGAACTTTCTGATAGAGATTTTGAATTGTTTCTCTTTTGGCAACTATTAAAATAAAGCTTGATTAGAGATATGGTAAGCTCCATCTAGTGATTATTTAATTGCAAGCTTAAAAGTAAGTTAAAAATTTATGACTTGTTTTATTAATTATTATAAGTATACCTTTGAAGGTTTTTGTGATGCTACATTGCAGAGGTTTTTACTATATAGTGAAACTGAGCTGAATTCAGACCCATATAGCTATCTGTTTTGTAAAGCTGGATTTGAAGACATTTACATGTCTAAAAAGTTTAGGCTTTCAAATAGATAGTAATGTGCTTTATAAGTGCTGACTTTTGAGTTAGTATTTTAGATTTAGTTTCTAGAGTCCCAGTGCTCCACTGAGGTGAGCTGTAAGATTAAAAAAAATTGTTCTGGAAATAGGGCCTTTCTGTTATCTTTTCTTTCACCTTCACCACTTATAAAATAAAGCTTGATTAGAGCTATTGGTAAGCTCCATGTAGTGATCATTTAAATGCAAGCTTAAAAGCAAGTTACAAAATTTATGACTTATTTTATATATATATATATATATATATATATATATATATATATATATATATATATATATATATATATATATATATATATATATGGGAGAGAGAGAGCAAGAGAGAGAGTTATAAAACATATATATATATATATAGAGAGAGAGAGAGAAAGAGAGTTATAAAACATATATATATATATATAGAGAGAGAGAGAGAGAGAGAGAGAAAGAGAGTTATAAAACATATATATATATATATATATATATATAGAGAGAGAGAGAGAGAGAGAAAGAGAGTTATAAAACATATATATATATATATATATATATATATATAGAGAGAGAGAGAGAGAGAGAGAGTTATAAAACAAATAAAAATAATTTAACCAGAGGAAGAAAATGTAAAACTGTTCAGCACACAGTTACACCAACTGTTGAAAACAATTTAGTTATTATAAAAAAAAAATGATTATTGAAAATATAAATAAATATATTTTATGTGGGACCTATTAATAAAATATATGAGATTTAAAAAAATAATACAGTAGTTCCACAATAACTATCCAAAATAGTAGAAATAAGCTATGATTTAAATGCTATTCTTCACATTTTTAACATACAATTTATTTTATTCTTAATTTTTTTTTAAAAAATGAAAAGCTTTTTAATTTTTTTTTATTCTAGTAAAGTTTTATTTAAAATATAAAAATAATTTTTTAATAAAAATGTATTTGCTTTTAAAACTATAAAAATTGAATTAACTATTTTATTCAATGTTTTGATTTTTTTAAAATTAATAAACATTTAATACTAAAGTTGTTAATTACTGTTATTATAAATTTTTTAAATTAAACTATTTTAAAAAAATAATTTTGGAGCTAAAGAACAGTTTAAATCAATTAGATTTTATTTATTCAAATGCAATTAACCTTTTCTTGTTTTAATTGTATCATATTTTTAAGAAATTTTATTTAAAACATTACAATTTAAAGAAACATTTTTTTTTTTTTAAAATTGACTAAATGTAAATAGCTAAATTAAAAATTTTTAACAATGAAAATGATTAAACTTAGTTAAAACTTATTTTAAATAAAATTTAAAATTTTCTTTATTAAATTTATTATATATTGTTTAAAAAAGTGTTTTATAATTCCAAATAAGTAGAATAAAATAACTTCCAACAATGTTTTAAAAAGTCTAAAGATATTCTTTTTGTTTAATGATTATTAGGATGTATATTTTTCTTTTATATATATATATATATATATATTATTAATCAGCTCATTACAATAAAGTTATCATTAAAAAATATACCAACATATTTTCACATACAATTTTACACGTGTAAATATAAGTATCAGTTGAGGGAATTATTACTAAAGATTTTATTATAATATCACATCATTTTGAAAATAATCAATTCTGTGTATATCTTTGTTTCTGTGATTTGCCTTCCACAATTTAAACTCATAAGGTAAAGGAATGTAAAATTATTTCAGTTTGATAATGGTAACATATTAAAACTATTTCTCATTTCATTTTATTTTTTTATAATGATTTGTCATCTTGATTAATTTGCTTATTACCTATAAATTAATATCTTTAAAATATTATCAATGTTTTAGTAAAAAAAATCAAACCAAAAAAAAGATATATATTAAAAAAAAAAAATTATCTATCCTTGTTTTAGTTATGGCATCAATATTTAGAAAACAAAAAAAAATACAACATATACCATTCATTAATTTGATAAAAATATTCTTATTTTCATATATAAATTCAGGAACTTATTATAATAACTAATCAAGGAATGTTTAGCTTGCACAAGTTAATGTTAAGCATTATTACAAAATTCTTATTCTGTTTTTATCTTAGTGCATCTTTCACCTTACCTTAATCAAATCACAACTATCCATCAATCTGATCTAAATTTTTGCAACTAATATACCAATTTAAAATTCAGATTCATGATGAGATCAAACTCTAAATTTAGATATGGCCAATAAATATTGGTTTATTTAAAGAATAAGCCCTAATCATACTTTTAAAACATTTATTGATGGAGAAGGTATGTCCATTTTATAGTGCATGTATGAAGAATAGTTGTTTTCCACAATATTTCATATAAGTATAAATTGTTATATTATCAACTATTACACACACACGCGTGCGCGCGCGCGCACACACACACACATATATATATATAACTAGAAACAAAAATAAACTGGACTATTATATGACTATTAAACCAATAGCAAAGAGAGGATATATTCCAAATAAATCAAAAGTACCAATGACAAGTTTAAAGTCCTTTTTATTTAGAAATGATAATCTTTGTAAATATTCATTGGGTAAAACCAAAAATATTGAAATTTATTATAATGAATTGTTAAATGTTGGATATAGTTATGATTATGTTTATGATACTATTAAAAATTTTAATTCTAAATATAAAAATAATATTAATTATAATGATAATTCTTCTGATAAAAAAATTGGATATCAATACAATATATTTTGAATCAACAGGTAAGTTTCATTAAGAAAATTTATAAAGATATATGTAATATTGCATTTTATGCACCACCTACATTAAATAAATTAATAAATAACTCAAAAAATAAAACTTTATTGACAAATAAAAATTGTATCACTTACAAATCAACATATAGGTGTGGCAGTGTATATATAGGTAAGTCAAAATGCACACTATAAAAAAGAACAAAAGAGCACTTATTATTATTAAAAAGGATTCAAAATACAAAACACACAAAAAAAGGATAATTTATCAGCTTCAATTTTTTATGACCATAATAAATTATGTATATATGGTTTTGATTTTAATTATAGTAACATAAAAATATTGGAAACTGAAAGAAATAATAAAAGAAAAATTAAGGAAGCTATGTTACTATATAAATACAAGCAAAATTTAATCAATAGGCAGGCAGCAAACATTAAGATCATGGAATTATGGGAAAGTTGACCTTTCAAAATATTAGTTGACAAAAACTACTACAAGACTAGTTGAAAGTACTCCTAAGTGGTATTTATAGATATTTTTTTTTTATAAACTTTTAAGTACTGTATTTTCTAATATTTATTTATAAATTTACATATATTATTTTGAAGAAATACAGACATCAATTTGTAATATATATATATATATATATATATATATATATATATATATATATATATATGTAATTATATAACTGAATATTTGTAAATACAGTAACTAAATAATTAAAAAATATTTTATCCACTTAGGAGCGGTTTTGATTATCCCAGTAATCTGTGTCAACTAAAGCTTTGAAATACTAACTTTCCCACAATCCCGTGATCTTAACGTTTGCTGATTGCCTGTTAATTAAGTCATGTTTATATTTGTATATTAGCATAGCTGCCTTTATTTTTCTTTTATTGTTATTTTTTTCAATTTGCAATATTTTTACACTGTTAAAATAAAGTCAAAACCATAAATACATGATTTATTATGGTCATAAAAAACAGATGCTGAAATATTATTATCTACTATGCAATTTTGTTTCGATTTCTGAACACATTTTAATAATAGCAAGTGTTTTTTAGTTCTTTATATATATATATATATATATATATATATATATATATATATATATATATATATATATATATATATATATATATATATATATATATATATATATATATATATATATATATATATTGAAATAATAAATTCAACAGTTTACAAACTATTACAAACAATCCTTAAATCTGCAGAAGTACTTTCAGGTAATTTCTTAAACCTGGCTCAACTGCCATTAAATTCAAAAACAAAAGCGGAAGCAAACGTCATCAATTCAAATTCCACAAATCTCATATTTTAATGTTAGCAGCTTGTTGATTTATTAAATGCATTTTATTCCTATTTATAAAAATTGCCTTTTTAATTTTTGTTTTATTATGGTTTCTCTCTTCATGAAGAATTTTCACATTTTCAAAATCAAATTTAAATTTATATTTACATGTTTTTTCATGATCAAAAAAAACTGAAGAAGATATTAAATCACCATTATTTTTACTTTTTACATGCTTATAATCTTTTCTCAACACTGCACCTAGATTTACCTATATATGATAGCATACAATCACAAAAATTTGATATATGACATTACTTTTCTGCTTGACAGGTATGACATCCTTAGAATTATGGACTAATTTATTAATATTTTTTGGAATGTAGAATGAAACATTAAACACATTCTTATATAAATCCTTAAAAACTTTCACTTGTTGATTTGAAATAAATGGAATAGATATCCATTGTTTACTATTAATCTTCAATTTTTTTAAATTATTATAACTTTTTTTAAATTGACATAAAGTATTGTTTATTTGTTCCATTTTATAACCAACATCAAGAAATTCCTTGGCAAATATATCAATATTTTTCAGTTTATCACTTTGGTAACGACATAATTTTTCATTCCAAAACAAAAAAAAATCTAAAACTTGCCATCTTATGCATCATTGGTACTTTTGATTTACAATTTATATATCCTCTTTTTTGCAGTGGCTTAATTATTAGTTTCTAATTTAATATACTGTCATCTCTTGTAATCATTAAATCTAAATATTTAATATTATTGTTCTGTTCCTTTTCAATAGTCCATTTCTAGCCATTCAACTTATTTAATTCCTCTACATGCAAATTTATACTATTAGTATTTCCACAAACAAAAACATCATCCACATATCTTTTGTAAATTTTACTATCTCCAAAAGTACACATATTTAAAATACTACTCTCATATGTAGATAAAACAAAATTGCAAACTTGTGCAACTACAGGCAGACCTATAGGCCAACCTTTAGACATTTCTATAATATTGACCTTCAAAAGATGCAACAATGTTATCATTAAAATTTTTTAAAGAATCAACAATAAATTTTATCATATATTTACAAATACTTTTACTTTTTAATGCATGTTCAATTATTTTTATGGAAGTCATTCTATCAATAGATCCATATATTTCTGTAACATCCAATGAAGCAATAACATTATTTTCATCAATCATCAAATATTTAATACTGTTTACTATTGCTTCATCGCTTGACTTTGTAAATAGTATTAAAAATTTGATGATTGATGAAAATGATATTATTGCTTCATTGGTTGTTACAGAAAAGTATGGATTTATTGATAGAATGAATTCCATAAAAATAATTGAACATGCATTAAAAAATAAAAGTATTTGTAAATATATGATAAAATTTATTGTTCATTCTTTAAAAAATTTTAATGATAACATTGTTGCATATTTTGAAGGTCAATATTATAGAATGTCTAAAGGTTGGCCTATGGGTCTGCCTGTAGTTGCACAAGTTTGCAATTTTGTTTTATCTACATATGAGAGTAGTATTTTAAATATGTGTACTTTTGGAGATATTAAAATTTACAAAAGATATGTGGATGATGTTTTCGTTTGTGGTAATACTAATAGTATAAATTTGCTTATAGGGGAATTAAATAAGTTGAATGGCTTGAAATTGACTATTGAAAAAAACAGGACAATAATATTAAATATTTAGATTTAATGATTACAAGAGATAACAGTGTATTAAGTTATAAACTAATAATTAAGCCACTGCAAAAAAGAGGATATATAAATTGTAAATCAAAAGTACCAATGATGCATAAGATGGCAAGTTCTACATCTTTTTTGTTTCGAACTGAAAAATTATGTCGTTACCAAAATGATAAACTGAAAAATATTAAAATATTTGCCAAGGAATTACTTGATGTTGGTTATAAAATGGAACAAATAAACAATACTTAATGTCAATTTAAAAAAAGTTATAATAATTTAAAGGAAATGAAGATTAATAGTAAACAATTGATATCTATTCCATTTATTCCAAATTGACAAGTGAAATTTTTTAAAGATTTATATAAGAATGTGTTTAATGTTTCATTCTACATTTCAAACAAAATTAATAAATTATTCAATAATTCTAAGGATGTCATACCTGTCAAGCAGAAAAGTAATGTCATATATCAAATTTTTTGTGATTGTATACTATTGTATATAGGTGAATCTAGGTGCAGTATTGAGAAAAGATTGAAGGAGCATGAATTGTTATATAAGTGTGTAAATAGTAAAAATAATGGAGATTTAATATCTCCTTCAGTTTTCTTTGATTACGAAAAAACATATAAATAGAAATTTAAATTTGATTTTGAAAATCTGACCATAGTAAATGAAAAATTAAAGAGGCAATTTTTATAAACAGGAATAAAATGCATTTAATAAATTGACAAGCTGCTAACATTAAAATATGAGATTCGTGGAATTTGAATTGATGATGTTTGATTCCGCTTTTATTTTTGAATTTAATGGAAGTTGAGGCAGGTTTAAGAAATTAACTGAAAGTACTTCTGCGGATTGAAGGATTGTTTGTAATAGTTTGTAAACCATTAAATTTATTATTTCAATTATAATTACAATTTTGTTTTTAATTAACAGACATTTTATATATATATATATATATATATATATATATATATATATATATATATATATATATATATATATATATATATATATATATATATATATATATTATTTAAAGAGAATCAGTATTAAATGATTTTCAGTTTCTTATTTCTGTGGATTAAAAGAGACTCACACACAAGTCTGTTTTTGGTATAGGAATATAAATTGTTGATTTTTTTATCTGAATGCCATTGAATAAAATTTTAAATTAATTGACATAAGTTATTCAACACTTCTGAGTCTTCTTTTTTAAAAAAAATTTTGGTGCAATGCCAAAATTTACAATCATCTTTAATTTACAGATTCATTCAATAGTTCAGAATGTATATTATATTAAATGAAGGAATTTGAAATTTAGGACTTTTAGTCTATATTTATCTGCCACTCCATCTCAAACTACCAAGACACATGACAACACACATGTGAAAAAGATAAATGATCCCCATCATATATGTATTTTATGCAGACCCAGCACTCATCAGTTGAGGCAGATTATGATATAACACACTTATAAACAATGAGCTTTTATAATTCCAAATATATGTATTTTGTGCAGAAGCAGCACTCATCAGTTGGCCAAATAATAATTTTCCACACACATACACACACACACATATATATATATATATTATGACCTCTCCTTTGTGTAACTCCACTACACTCAAAAATAAATAATATAATATAGTGAAAGTCACCTCCCCGGGTTCTAGCTCTAATAATTAATGAGATATTCAATTAAATGCTTTGCTAGCTCAGGTTGCTTAAAAATTTAACTTAGGTTCGGTTTTAGACTAACTCAAATAACTATTCTATAACTCAGGAAATTAGAAGTAGAAATAAGGTGACAAAGTAAATTGCATTGAGATAATATCTCATAGAATACCACCTCAATGGCATAAGAACACTATCCCCCCTTTTACTACTGTTACATATAATAACTACATAGTATTCTTATGACTTCTGCAACTTCCAATCACTAAACTCATTTAATAATTAAAGTATTAATCTTTTATCTATCCTAACAATATTAGTAATTATCTAGCTCAGATAAAATAATCTCAGGTTGCTTAAATTTATTCAATGTTAAATTAAAATAAAGTAGCAAAATATGATAAGGGATTTTGTGTCATAATTTACTACTCTGAAGTTAGATTAATAATAAAACAATAAGAATAATAATCACAATCTTCATTGTTTAATCCCACTAGTATAGCTTTTCTTTTATCGCAAATTTATAACCATAATAAATTAATTAATCACTCAATATCCTCCCTTTGTTTATCTTTTTCCTTACGTAATAAAATAATTAGTAAGTGGCAGTGTTTAGATAATTTGATAAATGAAGTAAGTGGCAACTAATAGCATATAATTTAGCAAATTACCACAATAATGGATTTATGACCAATAACGTAATGCAATTTCATAATTATTCAATTACAAAATACCAACAAACATTTAAGATTAAATATACTTCTTTATTTATATTTTGTGCAAACAATTATATACTTAGTTTAATGACTGTAAACATACCCTATGAATCCATGCAATGATGTAGAGAAAACAAAACTCAGACACAAGTTTTAATAACAAATTTTAAAATTTTATTAACAACAATCAAAATTAAGATAAAACAAACAAATCTATTTACATTTATTTACAAGGGATATCCTCCTTCTTTTAACACTACAAAAGTTAAATTATACATTTTAGATTTCTTTTATAGTTAATTTAAATTATTATACTTTTATAAGTTATTCATTTATTTCTAATTAAGTTTATTATATTACTTAGTTTAACTATTTTATGGGTAATACTATTCTTTACCTTTTAATATTAACATTACAGTATTATAAGTTATATATGTGGGTAAACATTATTTATAAACATTATAAATTTATAATCAATATGGTTTTTCCTCTAAAAAAAATTTACATTCTTTTGTAACTCTATATAAGTCACTTTGCATCTTGTTCAAATATTATTCATACCTATTACGTTTGTTATCTAATGCTCGTAAACTCTAATACATTTATTCATAAGCCATACTCATGTATAATGCCATAACACGAGTTTAATTATTACCTGTTTTAGTTTAACATATATTATAATCATCGAATGTTATTATATTCTTTAAATATGCAATACTTATATTTTTAAATATAATCAACAATAAGAACACGTTAAATCATTTTTTAATATTTTTGTATATTTCTACTTAGATATATTTTAGCAAATTATAGTTCATTTCTTAAAATTAAAATAATTCTCTGACTCCTTCCTTTCTTAGGATATATGCACCTTTTTCAATAATCATAATCTACACTTTGTTAATACCTAACTATTCTTATTTCAAATAACAGCATGACATCCATTCTAAAATATCTATTGTTTCTTTTCAATAGACTTATCAAATAACGATGTAGTTGCAAGAAATACAGATAAAGAGAGCGAAAGATATATAGGATATTGGGAAGATAGATAAATAACTCACCAAAATATATACTTCAAAATGTATGGAACAGTGTGGATAGGGCCGACATTCCTTGTCTGATAACCCTGACGATAAGCACGATGTGGCAGCTATTTATTCAGCTTTACCAAACATCTAATAAGGTTCACAAGAAAGATAAAATAACACTGTCCATGACAATATGTGTAACAGTCGTAGGGCTTTTTTAACTACGCTGATTACCATTTAAAACTACTGATAATTCCATTCCCTGTAGCATCCTAGTTTTTAATACATCATCTTGGTTTCCAAATCACCCCTGTACTCCCAAGTCACTATCCAAACTATCTCTCAAGATTTTCACTGTATCCAACATCGCCAAAACTAACTACTTTTTAAAACAATAAACAAAATTCACTAATATAAAACATTCCCCTATTCTATAAGAACAATTTGTCTTGCTTTATTGCACTGTAGGTTCGACATTTACGTTTTATTAAATAACACTTAAATATCCTAATCGGAAAAATTAACAGAAAATATGACATAACCATTGGTTATATTGAACTATTAATAATACATTAAATGATTGTCGTATGCATATTTTTAAAAATCTAATTACATCTCATAGTGTTTTAGAGTGTTGTTTTTCAAAATGCGTTTTACAATAACTATAACAATAAAATTTTCATTACATTCATTCGGTTCACAGCTGATCTAAATAAATAAAACATACATTATATCATTAATAACCATAAAATGTACCAAATAATCTTTTACCTTCCTATTAGAGTTCATCGTGGATTTCTTTCTCCTCGAGCATCGCAAACATACAAAATTTCCACACACATACAATTTTATTTGAACATTCATAATCAAAAAACATATTATTTTATATAATGTTATATTGCAAATTAATGTATTTGTTTCCCTATTGCTATCTAAACTCAATGTTTAACTTAGATTAATAAAGAAAATAATTTAAACCATAATCACATATTTTCTGTCGGTAAATCTTGGTTAGTCCCATAATATTTATTATTTTCTTCTTTGTCCAAATGTTCTCCTTTCTGATTATTAAAGTTTTAAAATAAATTAGTTCATTTAGTTAACTGTTTAGACGATCTTTAGTTTCAAGGTTTAATTCAAAATTATTAAAAATATTTATTTAGTTATCCCACGAAGTTTTTAATGTTGGGCGAATATTACCTCGGCACATTGATGCATCTTTATTTCCAGCAGGACTACAAATATTTATATCATTACGGTACCAAATTGCGTTTTTCCATGGATCCAATATTTTATATTTATTTCTCTGTAAACTATTTTCTTTTTCTTCTTCTTCAGGGAAGTAATTTCCTTGGTAAATTTACTTTTATTCATTATTATTTTATATACGACATTTTGGATCTTTAACTATTTCTAGGGTAATTGCTCAGGTCATCTTACAGAAAGTAATTCATAAAAATATTTTGTCCATTTATTTTTACACGAATAATATTTATTTTTATTTCTCATTATATTCATTAACTTTGCACACAATGTCCTTCTATCAATTTTACACGCACTAAAGCAGTTTTCGTAGTAATATGCTATACAAACTATATCAATGAACAACATTAACATTTTTGAAAGATTACAAAATTTATAACTTGGTTTTAAGAATCCATCCATTTTTATTGAAAATTCAGATTATATTTTAATAGAATCCACTGGCAGGTAACTGTGGAGTTAGTGAAACATTATTATGAGAACTTTTTTTAAAATTTTATTCTTAGATTCGCTTCGAAAGATTTTAAAATGTTAGTTAGTTTCTTTCAAAGATATTTATTAAAAATTCTAATAAAATTGACTAATAATTGAAGAAAGAAAGAAATTTTTAAAGAGCTTAAAATTTTACCTCTGCTCTGGAGTCAACACATTTTTGTTCTCCTAGTTTATACAATTAATTGGCGCAATTTTTCTTGTCTGCTAAAATCTATCTTTTTATTGGTCACTCCCTACTTTGGTTTGTAAACATTTTCTAAAGTTGTAAAATTGTGACGTAATAGACCTAAATATTAACCTATTATTATTTTTAAATTAATTATTATCTATTACAATTTATTTACTTCTAAATAATTTTAAAACAATAATTAATAAAATGTACAATCTTATCTTTTTATTATAATGTGTGACAATTCCATCCAGTTTTATAATATATTATTTAAATATTTTAATTATTTGTATTAATCTAAACTGGTGCTTATGCATAAAATATTCCAGACAGTCACATATACATTTCCGGTGTTTAGTCTGGTTTTATCTGTATTAATAAATTGGCTACTTATATAATTTAAAATGATTATATAAAATTTTGAAAAATAATTTGGAAAAATATCGAACTAGATACAATTCTCACCATCACAATACTTATTATTAAACATATTACATTAACCCTTTACTGCTTATTTATAATTTATAATATTAAATACTATATAATATTAATTTTAAAATTTTTTAGTAATTGACCATTTATAACCATCATTGACCTATAGAAAAGGGCACAATATATATATATGCAATCAGAATAGATTGTATATGTGTGAGAGACTATGATGTGGGCCAACTGATGATTGCTGGTTCTGCACAAAATATGGATATTGGGGATTATTTATTTTTTCACTTAGAGACCAGATAATAAGTCACATACATAATGCAATTAGGCACTATGGGCCATGCAAAACTGAAGAGGCTTTAAAAAGGCAGTTTTTTACTGGCCAGGGCTATATAGTGATGTATTAAGGGAGTTATAACAGTGCGAAACCTATGCTAGAAATAAACCACCAAATAGAGGGTATAGAGATCCTATGACATTTACCCTACCCAATCAGCCTAACCAAATATTAGTGATAGATCATTATGGTCCGTTGCCATCTTATATGAGGTACTTGCTGGTAATATGTGATGTCTTTTCGAAGTATGTCCAAGCATATCTGGTAAGGGCAGTAAAAAACAGGGAATTTATAGGTGTTTTAGGCAGGATACAGTTTCCAAGGGTCAGGAAATCCCAGACAATCATTTCAGCTAGGGGCACAGCCTTTATGTCTGTGGCTTTGAGAATATGCATAGAAAAACAAGGGATCCAGCACATATTGACATTGGTGCAGAACCCCCAGTCCAATCCATGTGAACAAGTGATGAGGAAACCCAGAAGGCTATATAGAACAGTGGTAGATTCTAATAACAAGGCATAGGTGAATCAGACTGAAAATATCCTAAAACACATAAATAACACTCCAAACAAATCCACGGGACTCCTACCTACTAGGCTTCATTTTGGAAGGAAATGCCCAGAAATCTTTTTAGTATCTCTGCCTGGAATTAGGAAAAGTATAATCCCTGAGATAGACCAACAAAGGGCAATATTAACATTAAGGCAAACTGCCACTCATAGGAATGCATGTTACCATGCTACATATTCATTTAAAGTTGGTAATTTGGTATGGGTAAAAACAATACAGCATAGCAATAAACCCCTAGCAAGTTCTATAAGTTCTTTCCTTTATATGTGTCCTTTCAAAATTAAAGTACAGCAGGGCCATAATGCATTCTTCTTGGAGGCAGGAAATAAAACCATAGGCATATATAATGCAAGGAGCCTAAAACCTTATGGGGTGTCATTTAGAACCACAGACTCTAGTTATGGATCTGGAATGCTTAAAACCACATTTATAATTATATAATCATTAGGTTAGTTTAGTCAGTTAAATGTAGTTATTGTAGTAATATAGAATGGATATTGTCTCATTGTATAGGTATATAATAATATAGGGTAGGGTTTGCTTTAAAATTATTGAATTGAATAATATCTAAAGTAAAAGTTTTTTTTTTTTTAATTTGCCAATACCTGAAATAAAGGCATCCAACTGTAAAATTAATAATTTTTCCTGTGAGTTTGGGGATATGAAACAGTCAGATTTGTTTGTCCTACTGTTTCACCTACTATATGCTATAGCAGTATTTTTATATATGTAACTACCACCAAATTCTCATATATCATGCTAATATTGTACTAAAATCAGGTTAATTTTGAACCTAAATATATTAGTTATGTATGTGTGCATATATTTAACATACAGTAAAAGAAAAATATGTATATGTATAAAATTCAGTAAATACACACATATATATTTTTAGTAGTAAAATAAATGGAAAATGCTTTGTATGTGTAACAAGAAACTACATATATGCAGAAAAGAATAATGTTAACAGAATTAACCCTTTTCCCGCCTCTTACGAGGCCTCTCATCAACAGTTGATGTTATTCTAATTCCATTATTTTTAATGCTAGGATATTCGTTTGACAGGTATTGATTACGTTTTTAAAAGTTCTGTAAGATGGTGCCCTCTTCTGAATTATTTTACAAGTAAAAAATCAATAAAACCACATTTAAAGCTAAACAAAGAAAGAATCTTGTCAGTGATTGGCTGTCAGCCAGCTCTCAGCCAAACAAGACATTCTTATTGGCTGGAAAGAACAAAGAAACTGCCTGATCAAAGAAAATAAAGAAAAACGCTGAGATTTTCATTTCGAATGTGATTATAATATAATTAAAATATAATTTGAAAAATTAAAATAATTTTTAATACAATATACTAAAAAAAACAAAATTATTTTCGAAAAATATTGAAGATTTTAGTAAAAATATTTAAGATTTAGCAAAAAGAAATCTTTACTTTTCCATAACGTAAAATTGAAAAAAAGCATTTACGTCAGCATTTTTTTGTTTATACGTTCGCTTTTAAATTTGCCGAAATTGAATATTTTATAATAAATAAATAGCAATTTATTTTTGAAAGAACTTTCGTTCACTTTCATAACCTGAAAAATTAGTAATATACTTTTTATAAACATATCTGAGTTGAATTTAATATTATAGGCGAATATGTTTTAACAATAGGCTTTGTCTTCAGTTTGTGAGTTGGCCAATTAAAAGATTTGATTTTTACCTCATACAACCAATAATATAATTAGTGGTTTAAGGGTTAAAACATTAAAAATTTATTTATTTAGAATAATTATTCTAAAAGTAATATTTGAAATTATTATATATTTCTGCATATATCACTAAATTATATGATCAAGTTACAAATATAAAAAAATGTTTTTCATCTTTGGATTTGTTTTTCTAAAAAAAGATTTAAGAAAATGTTTTTTATCTTTGGATTTGTTTTTCTAAAAAAAGATGACTTCATAAATTTAATCCTTCTCACTGTATTATGACCTAGTTACAAATTAAGAGTAAAAATAGAATTTAAAATCAAAGTATGAATAAATTATCCTGATTGACCGAAGAAAAAAACATGGTTGACTGAAGGAAAAACCCACCTGCAGAAAAATCAATCACAGAGGAATTCCACGATTTCTTAGAATGCAACAAGGTAAAGAAAAAAAACAAATCTAAAACTACTATGACAGGGGGGAGGGGAGTAAGCTGATATATAAGTTACTTTAGCCATCTTTGAAGGCAGGGCAGATTAGAATTTTATAATTAATTATTCACTTCAGTGTTTTAAATTGGTAATGATGATGACAGTGGGCTAGAAGGCAATTCCCTTGCTTTCTAGACCCCATGATGGTCTACAAGATGTGGAAAGTGGAGAAATAGGAGCCTATACCACCTAAAAGAATCCCTCAACATGAAGCTAATTTGTCAGTAGAGAGAAGATTGCGGTAACAAACCCACCTCAATTTAAAGTTAAATTTTCAACTAAAATTCATTAATTCCTAAAGCTAGCTTAATCTATTAACTATGGCCAAAGTAATAATGTATTCTAAACTCACCAGTTAAATGTAATTTTATTTTCTTTATCTAAAAATCCCAAATCTTGCCTGATTTAATATTGACTGATTTATTTATCGATCTATTTACTGATTTAATTATTGATTTATTTATTGATTTGCTGATTTATTTCTGATTGATTTAGTTTTAATTTATTTATCTTATTCCGAGTCATTAAAACTGGTTTAGTTTTAACTTGATTTAATCAATTGATTTTAAATGATTTATCATAACTTTTATTACGTATAATTCTAAATGATTTACAATAAAATGATAATTAAGTTTCTCAGTTATTTTACATAAGATAATGTTTGCTTTTATTAAGAATTCTCATAAATGACTTAAATCTATATTAAACTAAATCAATCAAATCTAAAATTTTGTTTCAATTCCCTTTTTAAACTAAGCTAAAATAAAGCCAAATTTTAGACTTCACTTATGTGAAATCTTATCTTTAAACTTATATTTCTTTTTAATTAAACTTATGCCAATTTTATTTTATTTTCAATTATGTATTTGTTTATGCTATATTTATTCAGAATGGAGTTTTACTCTTAGTTAAATCATTAGGGAGGAGCGATTAGATATTCTCATGCACATATATGTAATTTCGCATTTATTAATGCACAAGCAAAACTCCCTTCTAAAATGAATAAAATGTCTTATTTAAGATATAATTAAAAGCTCACAGGTACTCTAAGATAGATTTGCTTTAAATGTGATATTTAATTAATATTTAGCTGAAGTGATAAAATACAGCATAAAGCTATAGCTTTGTATTGTAATTATCCATAATATGCTGTAATCCTCCCTAGAATTATATAAATGCCTATATAGGTAACTTTATAAATTTGATTCATAAACTTTCCTTAATAGCATAATTGTAGGTGCTATATAATCAACTGATCTACAGTAGTTTCATGAAAGGAAACTATTGTTTAGCATCCTATTTTTTATTATATAATGATGTAGTTAGTGGTGGGAATGTGTCCTTAAAAATGTTTTGGCATATATACTTGTTGTTGTATATATATCTAATGGGCATATGTGTAAGGGCTACACCATTACTCTTAGTTTGGACAACTACATTTTTCAGATGAGCATCAGGTAAGCACCACCCCATTCTGCATCCTTAGAACTGGAGCATGAGACTCCAGAAACTTAAACTAGTTGTTCAATCACCTGGACTAAAAGGTCTCTTATTTTCACATGAATGGGTATGGTGAAAAGGGAAATCCCATGAAAAAGCACACATTTGAGATGCAGGGACTCAGATTATATATTTTCTATAAGCCTTAGTATCTGAAGTCTGACTGCCAATCATCAGTTCATCCTGCCAAATAATTGTATCTTTCAACTTTGATCTGAATCTGAATCTAATTTCATAGCCATATAAGTTATGTAGAGAATATATTAAATATTTGCATTTAATAAAATATTCTTTATAAATAATAATGATTACTTCTTCTAGCTCTAAAGCAAATCTAGATCCTGTTATATAGCATAAACTAGGCAGATCATCACCTGTGATATATATATATATATATATATATATATATATATATATATATATATATATATATATATATATATATATATATATATCAAAATAAATTAAATTATTTGTAACCCAAAACTATAATCACCTGTGAGTGATTGGAAACACTATATATATAAACAGTAAATGCTTATATCCAAAATCATCACCTGCGAGTGATATACATATATATGACAATTAGAATAAGTTAACTGATTTGTAACCAGAAAATTAATATCACCTATGAGTGATTTCAAGTGTCATATATATATATATATGTAAACCCAAAATTACATGTAACTCAGTAAACCATAAATGATTATATCCAAAATCATCACCTGCATGTGAACCAAAACTTAAATGATAATTTGTATCCCTAACTTAATCACCTGTGAGTGAGACAATCTGTATAATCATTGTAATTATTATTTCATTTATTAATTTTATTATTTGGCTTTCATTAAATTAATTTAAATTTAACTTCTGCTTAATGTCTCAATGTTGCTCATTGTTAAGTCATTATTGATTAATTAACCATTAGTTATTAAGAATCACAATTCATATTTGATAATTATAACCAAGCCATATGATATCTGTATAGCTATACTGTTTAAATTATCAGTTGCCCATAGTCTTGTGCTTTACCGATGTGCTACTGCTGGCACGCAATTAAAGACAATACTGCTGTGGCCTCACATATGTCATCTGTAAGGTAGTAAATCTTTGAGTGCGAGTAAAAGAAATGGGGCTATATCAGACACATGGTTGTCACCAACTTATGCTGATCAGTCTTGGGATGACTTACTAAAACTCTGGGTTTTGTTGCATGAATGTACGGATTTGACCGTTACAATATATATATATATATTGAATAACTACTAGTTTCCTTTCTGTCAGCAATATATTCTCTTATCTTTGTAAATATATTTTCTTATCTTTGTATGTATATGTATATATATATATAACAAGTTTTATATATTGAACAGGGTCTACCCTTATTTCACCAATTCATAGTGTTTTAACATATATATATATATATATATATGTGTGTGTGTGTGTTTATATGCATATATAGTTAATCTGTTTAGAATAACCAAATCATGGCATCGTATAAATAACTAACTTATGAAGGACTCAGAAGCCATGACTATATTTACTGGTTATCCAGAACCTCAGATATTAATATTAGATATTGCAAAAGAATTATTTATTATTGCATAATTTAATGTAAGACTATTACATCTAAAACAGCTTATATTTTTTAAAGTGCTAGTATTAATGAATTATTTTCAGTAATGCACTATTTCTGTATTAATTAAATAATTTTTTCTCTATTTTTAATTCTTTGTGAATCTCCTCAAGCAATATATCACAAGATAATTAAATGTACAAATATGCACTCTTATAAGCAAAAAAAAAGGAAATTATCTAAACTGCTATTATTAAAATCAATAATTAAAAACAAAATAATAAAATACAGTCTCTAACCTATTCATTTTTTACCCTCATTCCATAGACTATTAACATATGTAAAAAAAATCAATGCTATAAATTAAGAACAATAATGTATATAAATACAACCCCATCCAACGAAAGAAACCTAAAAATGTATAAGCCTGCATTATGTTCCAAAAATTACACAAATTAAAAACTATATTTATCGACAAGATTAATATAAACTCAAAACGTTCCATCACTTAAACAATTAGTCAACAATTCTAAAGATATTTTACCAAATAAATCAGCATATCAAGCGACCTATAAAATTAAGTGCAGCCAACCAGCCTGAAAAACTGCATATTATGGGGAGTCAAGGACCAACCTGTCAATGAGACTTGCCCATCTTAGATATTTATATAATAGAGTCCTCAGAGGCAAAGGATACATGTCAATATTTACAGACCATGAGCAAAGAGTTGTCCACAAATTCAAGCCAACAAAAGCAGAAGTAGTGTGCACATAAAGGATAGAAAGTGAAATGTTAAAGAAGCATATGCAATAGCTAGTGACCATTTTTCTATCAGCAGAAAAGAAACCCTTATCAAAGAAATGGGATATTTGAATAAATCTAAGTTTAAATTTAAATTTGAATACATTGAATATATTATTAGATACTAATTAAATACTGATATAAAGAACTTTTGTAATCACACCACCAAACATGAATATGATATATTATGTGCTAAACAGTAATAAAGATATATATTAAAAACTGTCTTTTCTGAGAGTGTATTAATTAATTATCAGATATTACTTTGACTCAGAAAAGAAAAATATTAGTAATAGTTAAATTGACATAAAGTATATAAACTATATAAAGATCCATGACATAGTTCATTAGCAAGTTTGGTTTTAAGTTCATTTCAAGTGTGTATTATTATATAAAAAAGAAACAAATAAAAAGAAGGCTTTTATGAATAATTGTATGTCAAATCTTACCATGGATTTTTTGTAGTTCATTTATAATGCAGCCATAGTTATAGGTTTTAGTTGTTGTTTTTTATTTTGTTTGCACTTTATTTCTGAATATGTAATCATTGTAGTTCAATAATTTTTTTATCATCTTGTTTTAGACACTGAGTGTGATATAGATATGGTGATTTGCTTTAATGCTTTATTCCAGCAGCAGAGTTATGATGAATTGACAGACATACTTAATGTTTTTAGTCACACATGTACATTATTTCTTCAATATATGTATGAGCTTCCATCTTATTAACCATATTTTGTTTCAACTAGTATATCAACTAAAGTATCAGCAACTGGAACATAAGCTCACCATCATCAACTTAACACTATTTGTTAGTTTCAGCTTTGCTGTCTCTTTTCAATAAAATCTTTGGATCACTTTATATATTCTACTTCAGTCCCTATGCATTTATTTTATCACATCTTTTACTTCTTTTAATTCCATGCAACTGTTAATACCATATATTTATTTTTATTTTCATATAATTTATACAATCAATAGATGATTTTCATATGTTTAATTTATAGTAGCATTTCTGGCTACAAAAAAAAAGTACTTTTAAACCGCAAAACAAAATTTGTACTTTACAAAAAAATAATACAAAAGAAAGATTTATATATATATTTACAAGATTAAAACTACATTTTTAAATTAATTTTCATTATAATCTAACATTCCTGTTGATCATCTTTAGTTTAAAATAACTGTGTTTATAGATAAAATATTTTTTCCTATGAATTACCTATAATTAAATTAAGTTTTAAGCTCTGCTTTTATTAAACTCTTACTTTTGTGAATGGGAGAAAATAATGGAATTAATAATTAGTAAAATACATGATAGAATGTTAAATATATTCTTTTTTTACTAACTTATTTTTTACTTTTAAACAATCTCTAATTCACTTTGCATATGTCAGTAAGGTACAATACAGATAGTTTCACAAAACAATGGATGCCTTTAAAATTTAGGTCAGCAATCTGGAAACAAATTATATATAAGACAAGTGTCAGAATATAAGATTACTAAAAACATATGATAGGTTGAATGGTCAGTATGATAGCACTACTGGCAACTATCTTCTAGCAGCTACAAACTTTGACTAGTGTGGATTTTTGATAGAAAAACTCTTTTTGTAGCAAACTACCGAATTTACATGTATATTATTATTCATAGCTATTTAGTAAGAATTGTTCAAACGGATGATTGAAAGGATTGAAGAGTTATGTTTGTTTTTTCTTTAATTAATAAAATTAAAACAATCCTATACAGTAATGTTTTTTTTATATTTATAAAACAAAATCAATTCATATTAATTTTGGATTTCAGGCAGAAATAATTTTTAATTACCCAAAAGAAATTTCCTTTCTACAAAATATTACTTTTTAGTAAATTCATTTACCTATATAGATATTTAATTTAATTTTTTAAAAATAATTTAAAGAATCTCCGATATTATTATTTATTTTATCTTTATTTTTTAAGATTATAAATTAATATTTATATATGCAACTCACATGTTTACATTTTATATATATATATATATATATATATATATATATATATATATATATATATATATATATATATATATATATATATATATATATATATATATATATATTTAAAATATATATGCACCAACTCTTACTTTAGCTCACACATCTGTTACATGTGTTGAGATTCCCCCCCTTTTTTTCTTTCTCTCTAGAATGGGTTGTGGATGTGTACTACAAATTATTTTAATAATATAAGTGTTAATTGTTTTTCTCTCATTCATTTATTTATTACTCCAAAAACATTTCTTTATAGTTTGTAGTGTAATATAAACATTTAAACTCAATTCCAGGAGATTGTAAATTATTAGAAGTTAACATATTATATAGATACATCAAATAAAAAAGTTTAATGAGGTGGTGTGAAGAGAAGTTATGAATTAGATAAACTGGATTGCACATGGAGAAATCTTTATCCTGCAATGGATAAATAATGGATAAAAATGGTAATATAAATAATTATGTGCCAACATTAAAATTAATCCATCAATAATGAAAACTTTGCAGAAATTAAAAAAAACATTAATAACTTTATTAATATTTATTTATAGAAGGGCTTTGCTCAGATGCAATATATAAAAAGTTGAACTGTTGTAAAAGACATATATATATAATTTAAATTATTTGATTAAAAATGACAGCAAAAATCATAAATACAATTTAAGTCACCTTTAATTAGTTACATTTTCTTCATCATTATGACTTTTTTAAGACAAAATAAGATTATTTTGTACATTTAACTATCTTAGACACATAATATATATACAATTAAATACTGCTTAGTATTTTAAAGCTATATGATTTTTTATTTCACGTGATATGCATATATGTATGAAATTATGTATTTTGTTTATATACACATTAATTAATTGATATTATTATTATTATCATATTACAATGTGAATTATTTAGTCATAACAATTATTGAAAGCAATAAATAAAATAAAAAATAAAATTAATCAAAATCATCGTATTTTCTTCTATAAAATAAGTGCATGAATGTATGAAAGAAAAATGTTGTCTAGCAGCAAAAATTTATTAACATTTATTAGTTTTTAACTTATTCAATTAGAAGTTTAAAAAAATAGACAAGTTTAGTAAAATCCAAATGGGTACATAGTTTTTTAAATAATATTTTGAAAGCAAATTGTTTTTAAAAATGTGAAAAAACAAACGAACACTAATGATCAATGGGCTAAAAAAAGATAGGTATTTTTTTAAAATGATAATAAAGTTAAAAAATACAAATTATTTATTTGACAGACAAATAATTTATATACAGTATTTTAAAAAAAACGGAAGTGGAAAAATTGTGGCTAAAATAATAAAGTAATGAATCTTTTAATTTTTATAATTTATAATTTAATGAAATCTTATTCTTTTACATCATAAGAAAATTGTGTTTTAGATTTATTTTTTCACTGACAGTCTTTGGTGCAAATCAAAAATATACTTTTGGGATTACATTGTATGTGAAAACGTTATTTAATAGGTCATCAAATCCAATCTAAATGAAATATTTTGTGATATAGATACTTTTTGATTAATAGTGTTATCCAAGAACAAATACACCTTATAACAGTTGTTTAAATTTATTTATTTAATCAATATTTTAGTCTGTTTTGATACAAATGTTTTTAAATACAAACATTTTTTTTTAAAATGTGGATACTTAAATAATATATTATTGACAATATACAATTAATGAACTACAAATATATAAGTAATTATAATTGCTGAAGTTAAATACTTTTTATATATAAACTAATGCAGTTTATTCTTTTCATATGAATTAACTAATTTAGCAAATTTTAAATATTTTCTCATAGTAAAAACTGTCTTACCCTATTGATATGATATCAAACAAATATTATAAAAGGTAATGATAATTTATATCCACTGTAACATACCCTATTGAACATTAAATATCATATATATAAAATTAACTATTGTTCCATAAAATTATATGTTAATATTTGCAAAAGAAATTCAAATCACAGTGGTGACCATTCTTTCATACATATGATTTGTGATTCAAATGTAAACAGAAAAAAGCTTGAAAATATTTTCAGTTTAAGCAGGCTTAAACTTTTTTAACAAATAACTGTCTCATAGATAATCTAAAAAGTCATATTAATTTGTTCATAAATAGATATCTAATTAAACATCACAATGAAAAAAAGGAAAATTGCTAAACCTCTCCCATTCTAGTATGGAGAGTAGTGCTTTAGTTTTTATTATTTCTCTTTGAGGAATTGGTGAAAGTTTTAACCAGCAATGGAATGTTTAAAATTGTTTGATTATTAATATTTATAATAATAAGTAAATATATAGTTTAGTATAATTGTTATGTGTTGACAATTAAGTCTTATTAATTCTATTATTTGTGGATTCAATATTTATTTTACTTTTTAAAACACCAATTAACATTGAACAATATTAATTTTTTCTATTATCATTTAAAATTTTAATAAACAAAATAAGACATCATTCAAATATTTTAATCAAAACTTATTGCAATTAGAAAGTGTCAAAAATGTCATTAAAAATAAAATAAATCTCTATAATAACAAAACCTCTTAATGAATCATGAAACAAATTTCATATGTCTGCTTAATTTGAAAGGTGTTTGAGATAATTATATTTTATACATTAAATCTGGAACAGATCAATGAGATTTTATCTTAATTGACCCATAATCATTGATTTTTTAAAAGTAATTATATAGAGGTATATATAAATTTAGGAAAACAGTCCATATACAATACCAATAATAATCACAACCTGTTCTCTAAGCAACCTCCTTTTATCTATGGTCTAATATTCTTATATAGACACTATATATTATAACTTGACTAAAGAGAGTGAGATTATTAATTCAAAGAAGTTTAAATAAGCCTCATTCAACAGGGATGTATAACCTACTCTGAAAACAGACTAACAAATAGTCAATTACAAATTTCAAACTGACTCAAATTATGTATTATTTAGATAATAAAACTAATAATGCTTGAGGCTAGATAGGCTTATAAATGCAAATATATGAAAGCAGTCCACACTGAAACAATAACTATTTTCTTTTTTTCCACAGAACATATAAATGTTATTTAGATACCATACTTTTTTTTTGTATTTCAACAAGTTATGCAGTTGCTTTTTGTAATAGAATTTTGTTGATAAAATTTATTTTAAATCACTAAACATCACATGATCACTATTTTTTATGCTAACACCTTACTGTTATTAAAATAGGCAAAACTCTCCATACAATAGTGCCACTCATTGCCAAACAGAGTAATCAATGACTATATAAACTATTGAGCTTAGATTGAAAATATTATTGTGTTTTCAATTTTGTTCTCATAGTTTTGTAGTTAAGTAAAGATAAAAGGTGGCTGCTAGAAGGTTGCATTAGATCCTAAGATCTAGGTGCAGTGCTCTCAGATCCAAAGCTCCTCACTGACGAAGGCCATGAGCCAGAAACTAGTCTGGGGATATTGGATGAGTAGGCACTAGATAAGGATTTTATGCACAAACTTTCTGGCATCCCTTCATTACTCTGTTTGGCTCTGAGTAGCACTATTGTATGGAGTGTTTTGCCTGTTTAAAATTTATTTTATGATTCTAAGTTGACTTTCTAAAAATTATAGACATTTTTATTAAACCATTATGAGTTAAATATTTTTTTTTACATTTAAATAATAAAATAAAAACAAATGGCAAAAAACAATCTTTGACAATGTTTATGTTTTTGGATTTATTTTCTCAACTACTAATTTCCAATGATGTTCAATCATTAATTACTAATTGATTTATTGTTCTTGTATAACTTATTCTATAAAAATAATCAAATGTTTTTGTTTTTTATTTAAATTGAGTAAAATCAAGGTATATAACTGGTTTAAAGATATTTTAATGTAATGCATGCATATATAGTTTTATAATCACACACACACACACAATTTACTTATTCAATACTAAAATGATATAATGATTTAAAAATTACAGTAATTGCAACCATTTAAATATTTTATTTAAATTAATATGTGATATCAGATGATTATTTAAATATAATGTTTGCTGAAGTCATAAAAATGTCAAAAAAAAGTAAATAAACTATTACAAACATAAATCATCAGCACAAAAGACAACCCAAAAAAGATTGAAAGATGAAGAGAAATGGCAGGAGAATTTCTAATTACATGAAAAGTATTCAATGTGACGAAGAAAAGTAAAAGAAGAAAATGAAGTACATTACACAAGAAAGTTGTCAAAGATATTATAACATACCACAAGAAAAATATAAAAGTGAAAGAGATTGAATAGAGAATGAAAAAATTGCAGATAAAAAAGGAAAACAATGAAGTACTGTATGAGTTGAAAACAATTCTAAAAAGTGATGGAGAATAAAATGACAACTAGTGAGTGCTTAAATATGACTCAAAAGAAGGTTAAAAAGATTCAACAAATAGAGATAATGATTTCAACACAATTAAAATAAAACAACTATATAAATATATTTTCTTTATTATTGAACTGGTTTTCACTCTATATTAGGACCTTTACCAAATACAGTTTTTTAATACAATCATATGACCCTTATCCTTATATCCATCAATACTCCCTCTAATATTCATTTTACATAATCATTTTATGTAAAACTAAGAGCATGCTAATGATCTCTAAACAAGCTTTTTTTTTTTAGTAGCATTTATCATAAAATAAAAAAAAAGCTTCTTTAGAGCTCATTAGCATGCTCTTGGTTTTAGATATTTGTAAGTGCAAGCTATATATAAGTCATGTGACATCTGATTTTTTATTTAAGCTCCTACATTAGGCCCTACTCAGACACTCTGGCTAGGTACTATTAACAGACTTATTTGTTCCAACCATTTTTGTTAACTATAATGATTTAATTTAGATTAAGGCTATTATTTATCTCAATTTACTTTTACATGATTTAACATTTCTAAAATAAGACTTAATTTAAATATAACCAATGTGAGACTCGTTTACCTATAAACAGATCACATCCCCTTAACATTAAACAAATACAAAATATTTGATCAATGGCATGAGAATATCCAGATATTCCTCCTTATTAAGTATCTACATACTCTCATGGCTAACAATAATATCCAATATATTATATCATATCTATAACTATTAAGTTTTAATTCAATCACTCATTAAATTAATCTGTTAGATAATTACAGATAAACTTTGATTCCTATTATTTTAGATAATAAAGATTGGCAATAATTACAAGAATAACTTTACAATAAGGAGATCTCAGGATAATCATTGATTTATTAATTCTTCATACCACCTATGGAATATCAAGAGGGATTTTATGGATTTCCATGGGTAGTGCACAAATTAAGAAAGGCTTATAATTTAAAACTATAATCAAGCTTTATATTTATGTTCTTCAATACTTATTATTAAAATAATATTATTAACTAAACTGTAATTAACACTAATACTTTCACTAATAACTAATATATCATTTAATTTAATGTTAATAAACACAGCTTAATAATTGGCAATGTCATCAATGACCTATGGGATCACAGCAGCATGTAGCTAGTAAAAATCTCTATTAAGAGATTTGTGCTTATTAAACTGTTAGATTACTCTAAACTGAATTGATTTCTCATTTTAATTTCAATTGTACATTTGGAATTTGTGTGATATGATGACAATGAGCCCAGAAAAGAAATGCAACATTTAGAACCTAAGTAAACTTTCAAAATAATAATTTTAATACATTAGTTACAAATAATTACAATAAACATTCACATTGACCAGTAATTTAAAATAACTGTTATAACAAAGTTGTATACAAACTTATTATGATACTAATAAAACAATGAAAAATTAATATTTGAGTATTTATAATTAAACAAAATTAATACTTTCCCATAGCATGTTGGGATCTTTACTTCCATGTCTATGCTTATATATCATACATCCAGTTTTTTTTTATTAAACAATCATTCTCCTTTTTTTTAATTCATGGTCTTTTATTTCAAACTTACAAAATAATAATTATAATAAGGTTGTATAACTGGTGATAAAGTAACAACATAAAACATTTGAAAAAAGATTGTTATAACTTTGGATGTTTACAAAAAAAAAAAAAATTAATATATTGATATTTTCCATAAGAAAATATCGTTTTGGTTTATCAATTAGTACATGTAAAATAGACCTTGCCCCCCTAATCACATATATGTACTATTAAATACATTATTATACATTTCATTTTAGGATATTGATCATATTTGTTCATTCTAATGACTAATAATATTTAATAAAAAACAATCTAACTTTTAAATAACTACTGATATAAACAATTGAATTAATCAACTTATTAATTCCCACTGTCCATTGATTTAGTTCCTCCCCCTATTGTACTAACAATTCATAGATTAAGACATATAAATACAAACATTAGGAACAAGTTCTTTTTTTAAACTACCTGCTCATTCCAAAATTCGCAAGGCATTTGCTTTATTGCAACAGTAGTCATTCCCTTTGTTTAGTAATAGATTACTTATGGCTTGCCTTAGCCAAGATGACAAATATTTTCATCTATTCCATAGAGCACACTTATTATTTCTATCAAATATATATTTCATTCAATATATTTTCTGTTAAAATTCTATAGAAAATCACATTCCGCTGGTATGGCTCAAAGTTAATTACTTTTTCCATCACTTATTGCAATCAGGATTTTATATGTAGCCTTAATGGCAATAAACACTTATCAGATATTGACTTTTAAAAATGTATATTTAGCTGTTTCCCAGAGATTTATCTTTCTTTTATTTATCCTTGCTGAATATTTATTGTGTTTCCTTATTTCCTTTTGTTTATCACTAAAATTCATTTCCAACATGGCACAATTATTGTTCTCTTCCAGGGAATATATTTGTTGATATTCTTTTAATATACACATTTTATTCATCTCCGATTATTTCCTCAATATATATTAATTTCCAAGAGATTATTAGGAATTATTGACCATTGACTTGCCCATTAGAAAATGATTAAGTTATTCCAATATTTTAAACACAAAGCTTATAATTATCTAATGTATCGATGCAGAGTTAAAATTCATTACTTTTTCTGTTTGTAAGTAATAATATTTTTAATCCAACTTTTTTAAAATATATAACAAGAAAAGAAAAGCCTACCTACTATTTTTTTTACGATCAAGAAGAACCTTTTTTTTTTTAATTTTATAGTAAAAGATTGCTTGACACTTTGTAATTAGTTGATATTTCCTACTTTTTTTTAATAAAACAACATACATTTGCTTTGCAAGTTTTTGGTTTATTATTTCAAAATGACAGTTTTTGTTTTTTAAAAAAATATTGAAATATAATATTTTTTTAGAAATTAAATAAAGACACAATTTACTGTTTTAATTTTAGATCAGTATTTTGTAAAATTGATAAGTATTTACTTACTTTTAAATATAACAAGATTTGACTATAAACATTTTTTTTTATTAAATCAAATGCACACAGCCAATAATTATTGGTCTCTATAATGCATCATGTTTACAAGATATAATTTGAACTTCACTGGTTTTAAATACTTAATGATATTAATTGTCAATCTATCTGCATATATATGACTCTATAGGTTATTATTTATATGTATCTTGAGTTAATTGTTTTATTTGTCAGATCCTTTATAAGTTTCCATTAACTAAACCCAAGTTCAAACCCTATAATGTAATATGTCATTATTGTTTTTCTAGTTTACTAAGTAAATATCACTGAGTTTAACAAAATTTAAAATTATACAACAAAATTTTATTTTAGAATAGACTGGGCTAATAAAAAGTGCACAATATATACTCCCCCCCCTTTATTTTTTATATATAAATATTATTTTTATATAATAAATAAAACCAGATTAACTAAGGATAATTATATACATGAATTATACACCATAAATTATATACTTCTTTACATAAACTCTATTGAATTAATTATATACATATACTTTATACATTAAACTAAATTATATATCATTTTTATATATTTTTATTTATCCATAATTAATTAATTATTTACATTTGTCATTTATAGTGACTTACAAAAACCAATAAAAAAAAACAAAAACAAATCAAACGTATTATCCTTTAATGCCTATTTACTACTCATCTTTATTTCAGTTTTCCTTTATTTTTTCCCCATAATTTACTTTATCTTTGTTCTTATTATTCAAGTCTCTTTTAATATATTTTTTTATTATATCCCATTTTTACATAATCATTTTCTATATTCAATTTTTTGTTCAATAGATTTCTTTTTATTTATTGTAAATCTATCATTCTTTATTTTAAACCCCAATTAAATCTGCCATTTTCTGTGACCAAGATTGGTATTAACAAGGATCAATTATTCTAATTTCTACTTCTTTAATAATATACTGTTTTATCTCTATTTAATTTTCCTTATTTTTTTAAAAATAAATATCTCTATATTTTAAACCTTTTTTTCCCCATTGTAAACATAATTTTATATATATTATCATTTAATTCATTAAATATTTTTAATAAACTTCTATTATTTCCAATAATAATTATAGCATCCCTATACCTATAATATATAGTTATTTCTTTATTTTTTATATAATTTCTTACTATCTTTTCTTTAAAATTATATATAAACATTCAAAAAAAGTAATAAAAAATTATATATAAACATTGATGATAATAATCCACTTATCAAACATCCCATTACACATTCTTTTGTTATAATCCAAAACCTATCTTTGTATTTAAAGTACAAACTATTATTTATCATAATAAATGCTTTCTTAGTAGTATTTCCAAATGATCATTATCAAATTCGATAAATTTATAACTTTAATTCTTTCTTCAATACAATTATCACTTTCTGTATTATTTTTGTATAAATCAGCTTCCAAATTTTTACTTTTTTTTTAACCATTCCCAATTCTTATTGTACTTTAACATATCCATTAATTTCTTATTATGCTCCAATAATTGATACTTTATATCTGCAAATCTTTCTTTACACATATATTTTTAAGTCTATAATAATTTTTATACAATTATCCAGACTATTATATTTTTTCTTTATAAACCAATTGAAAATAGTTTATTTAATTCTATTATATAAAGTAATATTTTTATTTATTACATATATAAAATTCACATGACTTAAGTATTAAACTATTATTATTGCATTTAAAAAAAACAACAACTGGTGCTTCAATTCTTCGATTCTTTTCTGTAAATCCATATTTTTTTAAAATCTTACGAAATTCGCTTCACTTAAGTAATTATATAAAAACGACTATACAATTATTTACATTATTTTTTTCCTTTTTTTCTTTTAAATAATATAACTTACAATTCGATTATCAGCAATTAAATAAAAGAAATACAATAATATAAACAATATAAAAACTTTTTCTTCCTCTTCATTTTATCATCCTTCTTTCTAAGCTCCACATAATTTATATTCCAAAATGGAACGTTACTCCAAATCCAAACGTCTGTCAATTCGGTTAATCTTTAACAATGATCAAACATAAATTTGTCGATAATATTGTTTTCAAATAATTAATAATGATTTCAATAGAAATGAAATAAAAACTATATAAAAAAAAATATTTTTTTTTATTATTGAACCGGATTTCGCTCTATATTAAGGTCTTTTCAAAATACACTTTTCTAATGGAATCACATGACCCTTTATATCTATCAATATTTCCTTTAAAAATTTTACATAATCATTTTATATAATCATATAACCTATTTATATTTATATATACTCCCCCTTTATTTTATTATATATAGATATTAGTTTTATGTAATAAACAAAACCACATTAACTAAGAATATTTATGTACATGACTTATACACCATAGCAAACAAATGAACTATATGCAAATAAATTATATATATGTGGGATAATAAAAATAACAAGATAGCACCATATCTACGTGGGACAATAAATATAACTAGATAGCATCACTGGTGTGCATAAAGAATATAAACATCACTGATGTACACAAAAAATATAAAATGAGATAAAACTAATTTTATCAGTGATACAGACAGTAGCCTACAATTTCTAATTTTAGATAGACAAGAATCCAATTGCTATAATGACAAATGCATACCCATCTTCTGGAAATGATTTGTTTGTATCTTTTATTAGGATGAATCTTTTTCTTATAGATGCCTTTGAGATTTATCAAAAATGAAGAATTTTAATATGGATATTTTTGGAGATTTTGAAGCTATGAATTATCTCAGGTAAAAAGTATTATATACGGTTTGAAAGATAATTTTGTGAGGAATATAAAGAAATTATCACTGAAGATGTAATTTAAACTTAGTTAATGATGAATTAGAAATTATGAACAAACAATAAAGTAATAATTATATCAGATGTTAAAATTTCTTTTTTTCCTTATTTTTTAAATGGTAATCACTATTTGTCTTAGCCTTATTGTTTTCCTTAGTTTTTCTAGTTTTTATCAATATAAAGTTTTTTGCTCTAACATTATGAAAAGTGACGTTATTGTGAAAATTGTGTCTCAGGTCAGTTTTTAAAAAAATTCAATATGGCATCTGACGAATCAATCAATTTGAAGATAATCTTTTCTTCTATATATTTCAATTAATATTAGACATTTCTTTCAGCTCCAGAAATTCACCAATAAATTTTATACTGAAAGAAAGCAATGATTTCAGAAAAGAAGAAAAAACAAAATAATAAAAATTTATTTATAATATCTGATATTTTGCAACATGCTATAAAAAATATTTAGAGACGACATGAAAAAAAAATAGACTGAAATATCAAAAAAAAAAAAAAAAAATCCGAAAAGAAGTCTTTAAATATAAAAGTTACTATAACCGTTTTTTTTTAAAAAAGTGTGATTATTAAAGACAGGAGTAACAATAAGGCATTACTGAGGCAATTAAAAAAAAAGATGAGATGATTAAAATCAGAAATAACAATAAGGCAAATTATATAATAATAATGATCAGAAAAGCAGACTTTTCTTTTAAGAATAATCAATTTTTTTCCAATTTAGGCAGTCTCTTTTTGCTTGATTTTTTTTTTTTCACATAAAGTTTATATATATATATATATATATATTATATTTTGATTTATAAATGTCAAATTTTCTGCGTCACACCAATCATTTCTGATAAATATATTAATGATTATTAATCATTTATTAAATTAGAGATTATTTCTAGCCCAGATATAAACTTTAATTAAATCTCAATTGAAGATTAATATATTTGTTTTTTAAATAAACATAAGGAAAAACTTAATTATATTTCTTCTTTTCTATGCATACATTTTTTAAAAATGAATTTCAACCAGTAATGGGAGAAAAATCTTCAGTTTTCATGTTGATAATGTGAAACAACATATTATTAACATTGTTGGTGAACAGAAAACTTTGACAAGGGGAGGATAACACAAACATTAATATGCTGACGTTGCAGTTAACAATATAAAAAAGTACATTATTTCATCATAGTAATATAACTTTAGGAACTAAATTAGTTGTAAATTTTGTCAAGTTTATTATATGGAAATAAGACATGAACATTTTTTATGTAAAATAAAGACTAAAGATATTAATGACAAGATTATAGTGGATATGATCATCATTTTGGTAGATGCAATGCTAAAAGGTCTGCTTCTATAAAGGTATATTTTATTGGATTGTACATAAAGAGGAAATCAATTGGTAACAGTGTTTGTAAAAAAACATTTATGCTAAACTTAAACTTGAGTTTCATGGCTGATTTAGATAAAGATTATATAAAACAATAAGGAAATGTCATAATGGTTACTTTCATTGAGAAGATATACCTGAGGCCAGACTACAATGAACAGATATAGTTAGGTAAGCTATTGGGATCTTATACAAAATCAAGTTCACTGCAGAAGTTAACACTGCTAAACGTTAAATTAACAGCATAAAGCTAATGTGTAATATATTTGAACATATTTATATTTTTGGTTTAATTTGTATAATTATTGTAAAACTCATCACTTTGTCATTGTGTTTTTTTTTCCTGGGGTTAATTTCCAAGTGATTGCTAATGATGATAGTGATATGACCAATTAAAAAAGATACAGATTACAAACATTTTAATATTTACTTGATTTTGCACACATACAAAAATTACAATTTCTATAGCATTTCTTAAAACTTTTTTTTTAAAAAAAAAAAAAGAAAGAAAGATTTAAAGTTGAAAAATAAACGTTCGTTTTTTGTTTTTTTTAGAATTATCGATTTTTTATCTAGTAGGTTAAACAATTTGGAAAAATACAAAATATCAATGTTGAGACAAGCTTGATAAAAAGAATTACAAAAGCAGCAAAAATCTTTTATAAAATATAACACACACACACACACAAAAAAAAACAACGATCAATACTTTTTTTTACAAAAAAAAAAGAGGGGAAGATTTTGATTATTGAATTCCTGAAATAAATTATTTTATTATAATATTGTACTGTGATAATAAATTTATTTTAAACATTGTTTGTTTTTAATTTTTTATAGAAGATAATATGCACACTCACACATGGATTTTAAATAGATTGGACAAAATCAAATGCAATTTAATAATATTGCAATATTTTGCAATAAAGTATTTAATTGTGTTTTTGATTTAGATATCTTATCAATTAACATTATATTAAAAGAGAAATTTGATGTTCAAGTACTATTTACATGTAAAAAGTCATAATTATTAGCTACAAATAATAAAAATAAAGATTTTACAATGAGAATAAGTAATTCTTTTATGATCATTAAAATTAGAAATAAAAAAGAGATATTAAATGTTTTATTTTAAGAGTTTTTAAGTCAAATGTGTTTGGCAATAGGAAAAAAAAAGAAAAGTTTAAGAATTTTGAGATATGGGTTTAAAAGAAATGGAAAATATAAAATGAAAAGATAAAATTAACTATAATAAAATATTGCAGAAAGTCATTGAAAATGTATTTCCAAAAAAAAAAAAAAAAATAGAAAAAAGAATTGTACTGTTTTAAAAGGAACTGGGGTGAAAAGACAACAGAAAAACAAAGATGTACTAAATCTAGAAAAATGAAATTAGTTAAGAATGTTTAAAAGTAAAAAAAAAATAGATATTTAAAAAAAAATTGTTTCATTAATATGAAAATATAACTTGACATTTTGGAAGGTAGTAATTATTATAATTGTTCATAATTAGTAGGCATTATAAGTAAAAGTTTGGTACTATTACAAATTATAATCATCTATGATTTGCATTCTATTTAAGATGTCCCTATCATCTACATTTTGCCTGCTTGATTTACCTACATAGTTTTGGTATGGAGCACTAATTATAATAAACTATGTTGACATTTATTCTTAAGTTTAAAATGACAAGGGTGTATTAAATAAAATGAATATATATATATATATATATATATATATTGTATCATGTACAATAGCTACATACAGTTAGGTATAGTTGGAAAAATAGCTATATTTAAAAAAAATAAACTTAGGTTATGTTCTAACATATAATTTAAATGTTATAGATAGAAGGGGTTCAAACTTAGTATATAGAAGCTTATAAATATATATTAGTTTGAACTCATTGTAAGATTAATTAAATATAAAATGATGCAATAAATTATCTAAAATCTAGTATTAATTTTCATTTATTATTTTTAATAAATACTACATAGATAGAATAGCTTAATAATAGTGATAAATATTTTATATTATATGTTTAAGATAACTAATTTTGTTAAAAATATTATTTGAAATAATAAGTTAATTTAATATTATTTTAAAAGATGCTGAAAGTATCACATGATTAGATGTGTGTGAATATGAGTCCTTTCAGAAAGTTAGGAAAAAAAACTTTAGTTTTAACTTGTTAACAAAATTTGACACCCAATAATGTATAGCAAATTTGAAGACTAGAAATAGTATTAAAAAAGTAATAATTAAAACTATTATTATTTTATAAGTGTAATATTTTATTTTGAGTCAATTTTAGGTTATTAAAATATTAAAAATTGTTTTAATGAGAATATTTAATTTTTCTTGATAAAAATATTTAATATTTAAGATATTAAATAATTTGGGAATGCTTAATATTGATGACTCATAATTTTAAAACTTAATTTTACAAATCATATTGATGTAGTTATGTAAATTAGAAAATTTGTACAAGCAGTATTGACCAATTAATTTATTGGATTCAGACCAGTATAAAATAAGAGCTTGAAGCCAGTCTAGACAGATTTTTTACATAGTATTAATTGTGTTTTCTTATAGATTTCAGTGTTTTACAGATTTAGTTTGGAATTTATAACTATATTTATTTTTATACTGTAACAGTAATATTTTTTTAATTATTATTATTTACTTAAAAGTATTGTTTGAAAAATATAATTAGGATAACTACTTAAATAATAAATCACTAAACACCAAAGTTTCCTATCAGTTTGTCTACTTGAAATTTAATTTAGGACCTCAATAATTCTATCAAACATGATAGTGGCTACTTAGATATTATGGAGAGGAATATCAAATATCAAGAAAATTACTGCAACAAAACCAGAGTGGATTTATGTAAGAATTTTGTACTTTTTATAGATAATATGTTTGGAATGAGTGATTATTTATTTCACTTGACTATCATATTGCAATGCAGCTAGTTTATTCACGGTAATTAAGAGGAACGGGATATTCATTAAAATTATATTTATAATATTAAATTTGAAAAGAGAAGTAAATTAAGACTCTGCATCTGTGCTTTAAAACTGAACATAAAATATCTTATGGTATGGCGGAAGTCCATTTTTAATATATAATTGATATTAATAACTCATATTTGATTTGTCTTTAAAGAAGTCAAAATGGACTTATATTTTACAAATGATGTATTTAAAGACAAATTGAAGAAAATGACTTTTGAATGTCTTTTATGCTTTTAAAAAGGTTTTGCTAATAATTAACTTAAATAAATAAATTATATACTTTAAAAGTAACTGTCTGGAAATAATGAATTGAGGTGTCTTTTTAAAAGATTAAAAAATATTACCCATTAATAAATGTCTGAATGATATAACTGTCTTTTTACTTGGAAAAGAAAAATATTTAGTGACAAGATATATGTTTAAGAAGATAAAAAAATCATATTTTTCTTAAAAGAAAGAATTATTTATTTTAATTCATAATTATATGTCTGTTATCCATTTCTTCTTTCTCCCTCTATATTTTGCTTCTTTTTATATTTCACTATAAACTCATCAACACTCCTTTAACACTTTAAGCAAATAATTTTATTTATTTAACAGTTTCGACTGTACTAGCAGTCTTTGTCAGATCTACAACTTAAAAAAATTAGACAAATATTATATCAATACAACCAAAATTATTATTCTTCATATTCTCATATAAAATTATAATAAAACAAAATAATATAAAGCAAAAACAACTAAGTCCAAAATCTTTCAACCAAAATTTTCCCATATCTTTTAAAAAAACCCAAAACATAAAAACTAAAGTATAAAAAATAATAATAATAAATTTTTAATAATAAAAATATAAAATATTAAGGATTTGGAAAGGAAACTGGTGACTAGAATTAATAGGAGAGAAGAACAATTATTTGAAGACTTGTTTGAAGTGAAGAGAGGTATTATAAATAATAAGACAAATGAAAGACATAAGAAGAAGATGGATAAGTTGATGAAAAGAGAAGGAAAAGAAGTAGAAGGAGAAGAAAGAAATGAAGAAAGTAATGTATGTAACTTGACATTAATAAAATTGAAAGAACATTTAAGGATAATAAACAAAGGATTGAAGTATGTTCCATATGAAGATAGTAGCAGAGAAGATACTATGGAATTACAAATAGGGGTAGAAAAATGGTGCAGAGAGTGTTGGAGGCTAAATATGGGATATATTATTATGATAATAGAGATGTGTATAATGTTATGAATGGGAATGATAAAAAATGGATGAATGAGTTAAAAGAAGATATTGGTAATATGGTATATAAAATGAAGTATGTAAGACAAAATAGGAAACAGATGGAAAGAAAGATAAGGATAGATGAAGTTAAAAAACTTAAAAGGGAATATGAAAGAAATGTAATTTTTATGAAGTCAGATAAAGGTGGAAAATTGGTTATAATGTATAGAGAAGAATATATTAAAAAAATGGAAGAGTTGTTGAAGGAGGAATTTTTTGTTAAAATAGGAAGGAATGATACGAAGATGAAGAGTGATAAGATATATGGAATGGTTAAAGGATTGTATAATAAAGGAATAATAAGTAGGGGAGTAATGGAAAATATAGTAAGTAAGGATTGTGAGGTGGCAAAGATTTATGGAGCGCCAAAAATATATAAAGAAGGGGTGTCATTGAGACCAGTGATTAATGGTATAGGATCGTATTATGATAGGGTATCAAAATGGTTGGGAAAGATGTTTAGGAAGTATGTGAATAGGGAGAGTGTGGCTTTCATAAAAAATAATAGGCAGTTGGTGGAGAAAATTAGGGAAAGGGTGGAAAAATATGAGAGGTATAATTTGATAATGGTTAGAATGGATGTGGTATCTATGTACACAAATATAGATGTAAAGAAAGCAATAGGGTTGGCAGTGGACAAGTATAGGAGGGATAGAGAGAAAGAGGTAGAAATGCCAGTAGAAGTGATGGAAAATTTAATGAGCTTGTGTTGTAGAGATATTACTTTTCAGTTTAATGGGAGTTATTATAAACAGAAAGAAGCGTTATTGATAGGAGGGGAATTAAGTGGAGTGTTCAGTGATATTTACATGCAAGATATGGAAGAAGCTATGGTGAAGGAGAAAAACGGACCAATTTTAATTAAGAGATATGTAGATGATTTCTTATTGATATTTAATAAGACTGAAAGACAAGTAAAAAAGTATTATGATAAGGTTAATAAGTTGGATGAGAAGTTAAGATTCACAATGGAATGGGAAGAGAATAATGAATTGGTGTATTTGGATATAATGATGAAAAAAGAGTATAGTAAAGGGAAGTGTAAAGTGATAACAGGGGTGTTTAGAAAGAAGGAGAAGGGTAATATAGTGAATTGGGAGTCTGGTGTAGATAAGCAATTTAAAATTAATTCTATAACATCAAGAGTATTTAGAGCAAATAATTATTGCAGAGATAAAGAAGATTATAAAAAGGAAATAGATATGATATTTAAGGAGTTTAGGGATAGTGAGTATTCAGAAAAGATAATAAAGAGGAATATTGAGAGTGTAGAAAGGAAATGTAGAAAGGAAGAAGAGAATGAGAGAAGAGTAATTAAAAAGGATAGGAAAAACAAATATATAGGAATAAGAGTACATGATTATAGAATAGTTAGGAAAATTAATAGTATAATTGAAAAGCTTAATGTAAAATATAGAAATGATGTAAAATACAGAATAGTGAATAAGAAGAGAAAAAATTTGATGAAGGTTTTGGATAATAAATATATAGATAAAGAGAGGAATTATGTTAATGGGGTTTATATGATAGAGTGTAAAAAGTGTAGGAATAAGGGGGTTAGAAATAAATATGTGGGAGAGACAAAGAATTCTATATATACAAGGCTGAGGCAACATAGGTATGAAAAAAGTTCACCAGTATTTGTGCATATGATGGAGACAGGGCATGATTTGGAGAAGGAAAGTATAAAAATGATTAGTTTTGCAAACAGTAGAAGGGACAGGAAGATAAGAGAATCATTGTTAATTAAGAGAATAAGGCCTAGTATTAATAGAGAAAAAGGGATTAGGACTTTGGTAGTGTGAAATTAAACAGTAAAAAAGTTTAGAATGATTTAAGTGAGGGGAAATGTAAAGCTTGATAGGGTAAAGAATTAAAATTTAGGGTAATTAAATAATAGAAGTGGTTAATAGAGGGAGCTAGGTGATGGGGAAGAAAGGAAGTTGGGAAGTGGTTAATAAAGAATTAAGAGTTAGGGTAATTAAGTAAAAGAAGTGGTTAATAGGGGTAGCTAGTTGATGGGGAAAGAAAGGAAGTTGGGAAGTGCTTAATAATAAAAAAAAGATGGAGGAAAGGTGAAGGTAGAATAAAAGTTAAGGTAAAATAGTTAAGTTTGTATTGATATTAAATGTTATAAGATGGTAGTTAAATAAGTAAAGATGGTAGGGGGTATTAGAGGATATATGAGGAAGGGAATTGAGGGGATGGTATGAAGGTATAAAATGAAGTAAGTAGGGTATAAATGAGAGTGTAAAAAAAAGGAGGAAAGAATGATTTTAGTTTATTGTTTTTTGTTTTTTGATTTTTAATATTTTGGTTTTTTTTTTGATTTTTTTGATTTTTTAATTTTTTTTGATTTTTTAATTTTTATTTTTAAGTTTATTTTTTAATTTTAATTTTTTGATTTTGGGTTTTTGGTCTTATATATGTAATTATGATAAAAATGATAATTTTTGGTATTAATTTCTTAGATTAATGTTTTAATGGGTTTTAAGGGTTTTGTTTTTAATGGTTTGATGATAAAATTTGAATTGTTTTAATACATTTATTTGCTTGTAATCTTAAAAAATAATTTAAAAATGATTTTAAAGAAATTTTATATTTTTATTATTAAAAATTTTTTATTATTATTTTTTATAGTTTAGTTTTTATGTTTTGGGTTTTTTTAAAAGATATGGGAAAATTTTGGTTGAAAGGTTTTGGACTTAGTTGTTTTTGCTTTATATTATTTTGTTTTATTATAATTTTATATGAGAATATGAAGAATAATAATTTTGGTTGTATTGATATAATATTTGTCTAATTTTTTTATGTTGTAGATCTGATGAAGACTGCTAGTACAGTCGAAACTGTTAAATAAATAAAATTATTTGCTTAAAGTGTTAAAGGAGTGTTGATGAGTTTATAGTGAATTATATGTCTGCTGACAAATATATTAAATAAATAATTTACATTATATAATGTCTGCTATTAATGATTTTACCAACAGAAGATTTGAATATTAATTATATTATATTCACTGCAATATGTATTTGCTCTATACAACAGCCAAAAATGTATGTAAAAATATTTTCATAAATGAATCTGTAAATTATTTAAAGAAGATATTATATGCCTGAATAAATGCACAGAGAAAAAAAACTGTAATGAACAATTATTTTTTCAGGATTATTAATATTCTTCTAGGATTTTACTGGATTTTAATGTTGTCATTTAAAAATTTCTTTATATGGTGCCAAAATAAAGATATAATTGTGTACAATGCTGTTCAACTGTAGCTAGGCAATGAAGTGAGCTGCCTGACAAGCAATTCAACTTATGAGCAAGAAAAAAAAATATTTTCATAACTTTAAACTTTATTGTTATGATTTCTTTAGGATAAGGTTTTAACATTAGTATTTAAAAAAACTACAATTATTTATTTTAATACTAACTTGTTGTTATTATATATTTTTAAGATAGATTAACTTTATTATGGTTTAAAACAAAACAAATAGGTATTCAGAAAGTAATTTTTTGAACAAGGCAAATTTCAATCATAATTTTTTTCTTTGAATGTATAGTTTTAAGAAGTGGATTACCATAAATGATCTAATATTATAATGAGATTATTAGTAATTTTATTGTTATTTAGATTACATTTTTGCTTAATAATTTTGTTTCTTTTCTTCTATTTAAAAAAAGGTATATCCTAATTAATATTTTAAGATCAATATTTTACATTGCTTGAATTTAATGTAAAACAGAGGAAGAAGAAACCATTGATAAAAATGTCATGCGTATTTTGTGAATGAGTTGATAAATGCAGATGAATGTTTGAAAACATCTAAGAATAGTTTTAAATATTTATTTTAATGGGAATGCTTGGATATGCATAAATTATATAGCATCATTAAATTATTAATATGTTATTTTATGAATGTTATCTGTTGAAATACAGGAAGAACATAATATTGATCTCTAAATTATATCATAACAAATAAATAAAAATGTATAGTACAGATGAATGTTTATCAAGAACATTTGTGCGTGAAAACTTTTAAAAACATCTCGAAATGATTTTAGAACTTTGTTGTTTTCTTTAGTATTGTGTTTTGGAAGTTATTTTAAAATGCTGTTGGTATATTTTAGGATGAGTTATTCAGTGTGAAAGATATAGGATGGTGGTCAGGAGAGTAATAATATTTTTATAAAATCCTAAGTGTTAGAAATATGTTGAAAACTGTTATATGTGAATTATATTTCCATACTTTAAAATTATTAAAATATACAGATAACATAGGGCTGTATATCTCTTTTGATGGACAGTTGCATTTCCTTATTATCAATAAGTGCTATAATAAAACCATGATTTGAATCTTAGGTGCCTAATGAACATGAACCTACTCTTATGATTTGCACTGTAACCATGATGATATTATTTTACTTTCTGAAACATTCTTGTTATTATTCCATAGCCTACCCTTTAATCTCTATCTATCACCACAGGTATTATCATAGAAGGTAGTTTTATAATATGTTGGCAAAGTAATGACTAAACCATGTGAATTAGATAATTTTGTGAGAGGGCATGATGTAGTAAATAGGAATTTTTTCACAAATAGCATTGAGATGTTGAATGATTGCCATAGTATGTAATAAAAGAGAAGAAGAATTGATGCCCATACAAAATATTAGATATCACTTAGCTCAATCAGATGCATATTCAAATAGAATGAAAGTGAGAATAATGAAAATGATTTTGGGATATGATATAGAAAAAGTATAAAAATGAAAGTAATGCAAATGTTAAGCAATATAATTTATGGATAGTTTCTTAAATTTATTATAAATAATTTAAACCTAGTTAATTTATAAAAAAAAATATAAAATTTCCTCTTGAATATTTTTTGCATAATGGTTAATTAATTTTATAGAGGGAGATATTTATATTTTATTTAAAATTTTCTGATATCCAAATATTAGAATGATACTTTGCCAACTGCAAAAAAACGTTTTTTTAATAATTTTTCTTTTCATATTTCATTTGGACTTTAAGAAATGTATTTTAATATATAAACTTGCATTGTTGTGTTTACATCATAAGAAATATATTTTATAATAGAATAAGTAAAATATTAAGTATTTTTTAAAGAAACTTGGGAAATTTATACTACCTATTCATAATACAAATAATAGCATACTATTTTATTGAATGAAGGTTATATATTATCATTACTGTCATAAGTTTCATTTTTATTTTATTTTGAAATGGCCAGAGTGTAGGTTATTTTTATTTTATTTCTTGTATTTATTAGTAAGATTTATTGCAAATATTTTTTATGTTAAATAATGTTAATTTTCATTTTACTTTTGTAAGTATTATTTTTTATATTATGTTATAAATTTATTGTTAATTCGTAAATAAATTTGAGAACTGTTTTTGAAATCTACATTTAGTTATGTTGTGATTTATCTGCATGTTATTTATTTGATTTTTCATTCTACATGCATGATCCACAGAAATTAATAATTTAAAATATTAGTTATTAGGCATGTAATCCCTAAGATTACTTACATATTACTTCTATTATATTTGACTAAGTAACCAACTATATTATTATTATTATTATTATTATTATTATTATTATTATTATTATTATTATTATTATTATTATTATTATTATTATTATTATTATTATTATTATTATTATTATTATTATTATTATTATTATTATTATTATTATTATTATTATTATTATTATTATTATTATTATTATTATTATTATTATTATTATTATTATTATTATTACTCTTCTTCTTCTTCTTTTTCTTCTTCTTCTTCTTCTTCTTTTTCTTCTTCTTTTTCTTCTTCTTCTTCTTCTTATTCTTATTCTTATTATTATTATTACTATTACTACTACTACTACTACTATTATTATTATTATTATTATTATTATTATTATTATTATTATTATTATTATTATTATTATTATTATTATTATTATTATTATTATTATTATTATTATTATTATTATTATTACTCTTCTTCTTCTTCTTTTTCTTCTTCTTCTTCTTCTTCTTTTTCTTCTTCTTTTTCTTCTTCTTCTTCTTCTTATTCTTATTCTTATTCTTATTATTATTATTACTATTACTACTACTACTACTACTACTACTACTACTATTATTATTATTATTATTATTATTATTATTATTATTATTATTATAAAAGATATGATCATTAGTAAATTTTTTAAATTGATGCAACACCAATGAGAAATTCTTGAAATTGCCACAATATTAAAATACATTATAATTCTATTTTAAAGAATGCCACATTAAACAAAGAGAGATTGTGCAATGTTTATTTTAAATCTTATTATATTATTTATGTTTATTTTTAAACTTTGATCATTAAAGATTTAATATTGGGAGTCATTAAGTTATTTTAGTTACTTATTGTTATATTTATTTTATAAGATTAGTTAGATATCATGTAAAATCCCTCATCATATTTAACTACAGGGTATTAAGTAATTAATTCATTTTGCTACTAGTTTGTTAGAAATGGATGAGATGATTATTATTATTGTTATTGTTGTTATTATTGTTGTTGTTGTTATTGTTATTATTATTATTTTTTTTTATGTTTCAATAAAGGCTTTATTGATCTCACTTGTTTATACAAATTTACATCTAGAAAATTTCAAGTTTAGCATACAATGAATAATATTAGGGTAAACATATATAAATGAATTTAGTGGTTACACTTTGTGGTTAATGGACTATAACAATATAAAAAATAAAAAAGCAAAAATAATCAGTTCTAAAGTTTGATGAGCTTATTTAGTTTTATCCGCATGTCACTTTGAATGTTAGTTGTATGACAGTTTTCTTTGCAGCATTCACAGCATTGATGGTTGTTTTAACAATGACCATGTTGCAGCATATAAGTGGGGGTTGGTTATTATTTTATCTCTATTTCGAATGTGTAGCAGTTTGTTGCTAAATGTAGCTGGGTGATGTCTGGTGTTATTGCCAATTAAGAAAGTACATGAGGTGCATCAGTATGCATATAGAACAAATGTGGCTGCCCTAATGCTAGGTATTGATCTTCCCTGAAAAGCAGCCATTATGTGATTAATGATTGTACCCAGTTTTCTGTAGGTGTTACACATCATCTGTCATACTTGGTTAAGTGCTACACATTGATAAATAAAGTGGTCCAGTGTCTCTTCTGCTCGATGGCAGAGTCCACAGAAGGGGTCAATAGATATGTACATTCTTTTATGATAAAGAAAGTGGGTTGTTGGCAAGGCAATGAGATTGATTTTTATGATAAAATCAAAGTATTTGGGCTCTAGAGCCCATTTTTTATATTCCTTGAGTAGTCTCTTGTTGTTAATTCCTAGCATAGGTTGTATAACATTAGTATCTGCTTCTCTGTTTATTAAACCATAAATATCCCAGTATGAATACTTATGCAAATACTGTTCTGAAATCTTGTCTGTGGTTTTGCATCGGTATTGAAAAAAGAACTTTTTGGAGGTGGTCTATCTGTTGGAGTATCTTCTAGCAAGTGGTTAATTTTTGGGTATTTGGCAAGTATTTTGATTATTGAGTTCCTTAACTTCTGTAGATGAAAAATATTGATGTTGTGCAAGCCAAGTCCATTTTATTATTATTATTATTATTATTATTATTATTATTATTATTATTATTATTATTATTATTATTATTATTATTATTATTATTATTATTATTATTATTATTATTATTATTATTATTATTATTATTATTATTATTATTATTATTATTATTATTATTATTATTATTATTATTATTATTATTATTATTGTTGTTATTATTATTATTATTATTATTATTATTATTATTATTATTATTATTATTATTGTTGTTGTTGTTGTTGTTGTTGTTGTTATTATAGTGTGTGTTAAAAAGCAAAACTTTATTGAGTCTAAAAAGTTACAGAGTTACATCTAGTAATATATTGATTTGTTACAAATGAAAAACAAAATACAACTTTCAGTATATAAGTCTTTATCATTTCTGCATACTTTTCTTTTTTCTTCTTGTTTTTAAACTTGGTCTTCTATTTAGTTCAGTTTATGCTTGCATCTCTTTGAAATTGGAAAAAATGCTGATGTTGAAAATGTCATCATCTATCTTACTGGCTTTTATATTTCATAGACTGGATCTTTGTTTCAAGTGTGACCATGTGGCTGCAAACACATCTGGTTGAGCTAGGATGCTGTCTCTTTTTCTGAACAGTTCTAGTTTTATTGAATATGTTGCTGGGTGGCATCGAGGGTTATTGGCAAGTGCAAAAGTGCATCTGGTACACCAGTAGGCATAAAGGCTGTATGTTGCTGCACGAATAGCAGGGCTGTTGCCTTTTTTAAAAGTATTTATTTCATCAATTGATATGATAGCCTTTCTGTATGTGGTAAACATTGTGTGACTTATTGTTTCTAGGGCACTGCAGGAATGAAGAAAATGATCTTGTGTCTCTTCTTCTCTATGACATAGCCCACACATAGAGTCTATATTTGTATTGAATCTACGAAATCTAAGGAAATGTGTTGTGGGCAGAGCATTGAGATTAAGCTTAAGTAGAAAATCAAAAAATTTTGGTTCTAATGACCATTTTCTGAACTGTTGCAGTAGTTGCCTGTTGTCTATCCCAAGAACTGATAGATGTAGATTAGGTGTCTGGTTTGGATATAGTATATTATAAATGTCCCAGTATGTATACTTGTTGTCATTATTGAGTGATATTTTGTTGTATATTGGCTTGAGTTCTTCAATCAGTGTGGATAGATATCCACGTGAAGGGGGTGGTCTGTGGGTATTATACTGATTACACACTCCAGGTCTGGAAATCTTTTTATGGTTGCTGTTATTAGATTTACTGATTTCTGTGTGTAAAAAACATTAATTGTATACTGTTGTTATTATTGTTGTTGCTGTTGTTATTATTAATATCATTATTATTATTATTATTATTATTATTATTATTATTATTATTATTATTATTATTATTATTATTATTATTATTATTATTATTATTATTATTATTATTATTATTATTTAGAATTGTAAATTTCTTATTGAGAGATAATGAGTAAAGTTATTAGTTTATATTTTATTAAGAGAATATTAATTAGTTTATTATTATTTCTGTGATAAATTTATAAAATCATATTTAGGATTATTAGATGTATGTTTTAAAGACAAGAGTATTACTTGGCAGTTTTTTTTATATGAATTTAGTGGGGTAATATTCTTATGCCATCATGAATGTATCTTTTGGGCAATATTCTCAATGTTTTAGCTAGTGTACCTTACTGAACATGTCTATGTTAAGAGTTTTTATAGTTGTATTTGTTATTTTTGATAGAACCTTATTTGTTTATAATACTGAGTTAGTTATAAATTAAATTTATTAGTAAAATGAATGGATTAAGTATTATAGTTGGAAACCTAATCATTTATTGTAAATATAAGTTGTCTTACATTTAATCTATTAAATTTCTTATATTTAATTATTAAAAATAAATATTGTTTTTTTTTTTTAGATATTGTATCTTAGTAATGTATCTTTAGCTAATCTTCATATTAATCGTTTTGATAGTCATTGTTTATGCAACTTAACTGTAGTACATTATTATTTCAGTTAGCCATCACTAACAAATACCCGGGGGCATCAATTTTATCAAACATAGAATAAATTATCGAACTAACTTTATTTTAAAATTAATTATGAGGCTCTTAATTAAAGTTTCACCTTAACCTAGCTCAGTTGAGGAATACAGGGGTGTATGAGGTGTACAATGTACATTAGATGTGGGAGAAACTATTATAATTAATAGGAATAAACATCTATCAAGTTCTAAATAAATAAGATTTATATTGGTAAAATTCTATCAGCTAAAATTAACTAATTATTATCTATATTTCACCTCCTCCCATCATCCATATGCACCGAACAATCTCTACCATATTAGAAAATTACACTAATAACTAAAATATAATATTTTAGAAACTGTAATGTATAACTAACTGGCTCTGAACCTAAACTAAACCTATCATTACTAAATTTTTAATTAAACATTAATCTAATCAACTGAATTTATTATTTGATCTGAATTAAATATTAAAGATCTCAGGGAATTAACTAATGGTATGGCTTAATCTAAAATCTCTATCTCTCAATAAGGATTATTTAATATTATGAAAACAATAATATAAACCAAGCATTACCTTAACTAAATAATGGCAGTTAGATAATGAAAGAAATTGGGCACATTTTGATTTCAATTCATCATCTAAACAATTACTAAATAATGAAACTTTTTAAGACAATCAGTAGATAATTGGCATCTCATACAGTGTTTGGATCAAGGAAATCAATATCATCATATCTGGATGTTTATCATAATTAAATGAAAATACAATTATATGACATTAAATAAAATAAATGTGTGAGCATGTGTGGAAATATGAAACAACGAATGAATGTCAGAGAAGTCTTCTAAATTCAATTTTAAATAGTAAAATATTTATTAACAAAAATAAAATAAAAATAGTTGATCAAACATTTAATCTTTTCTCATTGGTATGAGTACAAATTTTGAATGCACTTAGCATCACTAGTTACAATTTTCATAAATCAATAACACAAGATGATTTCTTAAATTTTACATCTAATACATTATATCTATCAAAACATACTGATAGATTTGTGAAACACTTTATATTCTTATTAAATAATAAACCCAAAATAAAATCCACATATTTACTATAAAACAAATGGTTTTAGTTATCAGTTACTTCTGATAAACTTGTACAAATGAAGTAATATAATCTTATACTTTTAGTAATCAACTATAAAATTTATCTTGTGTTCAACATTTTTCCCTATAGCACTTAATTGTTAATTAACTTAATAAAACTATGCCAAACAAAACATGGATTAAATAACTTCATTACACTATAAAGTAAAATTAAAAATTTGCATTTTACTTCAAATGCACAGTAACTAAAACTAAAGTAAAGGGGTTTGAAACCTAAGAATAATATAAAAAAATAGGTTTTGCAAAATGAAATTAATAGCTCTATTAATTAAACATATTCTTACCAAATTACATCTTGCAAAAATGAACTAAATAATTCCAGTAATTAAATATATTTGCCTTTGCAACATTAAAATAAAATATTCTATTAAATAACTATGGTTTTATTTTTCCAAAATAGAAATAAATAATGCTATTCATTAATTGTCTTTTATTTTTGCTTGCTTACTTAATCAAATGATGACTGAATGATAAAAATTAATGATATGAAACATAAATGATCACTACAAAATGTTTTAAAATAATAATTAAAGTTGTACATTACTGATGGAGTTTTCTATATCTTTCAAATTAACACTTTATGTATGAGTCTGTATTATGCTGTGTGTCAAAGAATAAATAAATAATTAATTCTAATCAATCTAATCGGTTTGCTTATGAAGTTACAATATGATCATAATATGGACGAAGGCAATGGTAATTGAAGCTTTACTTACTAACTTTATTACAGCTGTTTTGTAAGAAAATCTATTCTGCCTTTATTCTTCTTTTTATCAATAAATTTTATGGCACTTGGCTATAGTATAAGCTAGAGAAACATTCAATACACATGGGGATAAAAGATTTTACAATTCAAATCAGATAAATATCAACACAATAACTTCCAAGTTTACTTCTGAGACTAAATAAACTGGTGGGAATACATCTTTTGACCAAATAATCAGGGGGATAATATACTTGACTTCATATACTTTAATTTGTAATACCAAATATCAAAACTGGAAGATTTAATCTACTCCTATCAAAATATTTCAATACACAGAAAAGAAGGGATTACTTGATCCCATACACTATACTAGGCAATATACCCATGTTTAAACATTCAAATAACAAAAGGAGAGAGCTTACTCCATCCCACAAATAGTATAAAACATTAATAACTGTACTACATATAGCCACAAAAATACTTTTTCATTCAAGCATAATAAAGAACAATAATTCTCAGTTAAATACATCTCTAATTTTTTCAAACAATTAACCATCCACTTCCTCCGAAACCAATTGATTATATATCATTTGTAATTGCAATTAATATATGATTATAGCTAAGTTTAATAATAGACACACATATACAAGCACAATAATACACAGACTATTCAAATCCCAGTAGCAAAGAACTACTGTCAAAATGTCAATTATTAATTGTAAAAGCAATAAAGAATATTTCATATCTGATAATACACTATTTAGGACTTAGTAACATACTAATAACAGTTGAAAAATAAAGCAATAATTTATTGGCAAGTAAGACAAAATAATTTTTTTTATATAGTGCATTTACATTAGCCCAAATCTAAAATAAATATTTTAGACCTAGATAAATAATAAAGCTTTATGTTATAGATGAAATAACTATTAAAAATACTGATTTTCTAATCTATATAAAAAAAATATATATGGTAAGATTTTAGACAATGAAACTCTTTTAAAATAATTATTTACCCCTTTCAAACTATAAATAGATTCTTCCATTTTTTATCATGTATGTGTGTTACTAACACATGACCTAAATTTATATTAAAATAATAACTATAATAAAAAAAATAACTTGTATGATATTTCCTTTATCATACATTTAATGAGACATTCTAGTAGAACAAAAATATAATAATACATATAATAACATTTCTTAAATTAGCACTAACTATCTAAAATACTATTAAATAATAATAAAGTTCTTTTCTTCTTTCTTCTTAATGAAAATGAAAAGTTTATTGATAGTTAGTACATGACTTTCCTTTGTCATGTCTCCAAATGAATAAGAATAATATTAAACAGTAAATACATAAGGATAAATATTGACACAGAATAACACATTTCCTGCACAAGAAACAAAAATATTTTCGTTAAATCCATAAGAGCAGATTCAATGTTTTTAGTTATTAACTAATGAATTGCTGTTGATATTATATGGAATTTCATTAATTAAGCAGTGAACATTTCACAATGCAAATAAAATAGAAGTTTGTACTTTATTCCTAGGATATATTTAAAATTTGATTTCACGATTATAAAGCCATTTGGAAATACATGTAGTTATTCAATTAATAATATTTATTTCAATGAATTAGTTGGCAATATTAATACAGCAATGTCATATAACTTTATGTGTTTATAAATTCATTCCTCCTATCAGTCTGGAATGACATATGTAATCTTGTATATTTTTCTTTTCAATAGGTAAAAGTAGAAATAATTATGCCACTGTTCTAATAAATATGATGATAAAATTACATAATTCTTATGTATATTTTTAAATTTCCTTTTACAATTAGTATGAAAATTATTCAATAGAGTTCTGGAAATGTTCAATAAAAGTTCACAACTTTTCCACATACAAACAACGCATGTTGCAATTATTCCATTAATAATATGATTAAAACTTAAGAAACTGAATTTTAGAAAATAAACAAACATTCTTTTCTTCTTTCCCATTAAGTTTAAATTTAAATAAAATAAATTTACAATCCTCTCATGCATTCCCATTTCTTAAATAGTAATAATTTAACTTGAATAATATAAAATAACACTTACATGCATTTCAAACGACGGTTGGAAAATCTAAACAGTCAGCCAAGAATAAAAATTGATGTATCTTTTGGTGGTTTAAGTAGTCATATTTGCAAAAAAATATTAAATTTTAAACTTTCAGTTTGAACTTTGGAAGAAAAAAAATTTTACTATTAAACTTTGTTAAAATAAAACAGTATTGGAAGATCTTTTAGCATTTAGTAGTTAGCTGTTGAAGTGGAGGACTGGAATACAGGAGTAGAGTGGAATACAGGAGTAGAATGGTGGTAGTTGTAGTAATTGTCCTTTTATAGATTTTTAAAAGACTACATCACTCTTTTTCTCTTCCAATAGTACAAAATATCTGAAAGTTCAAAGATCAACAGACAGAAAACAAGATTTAATTTATGCAAGAAACTTTTGTCTTAAAAAAAAAATAAGTGGGGAAAAAATCATCCTGTCTTTTAAATAAATAAAAAGAAATATTAATATTAAATTGAATTAAGAATTAAATATTCTGTACTTTTAAAACAACAGAATAAAAACTAATAACAATTGCTTTAATAAATAAAATATTTTATGGTATAATTATTGTTTAATAATTCATTAGTTCAATGCTCAATTAATTCACTTAAAATATAATTATGCTGGTTTTAAATACTATTATCTATGAAATTAAATAATTGGGTATGAAATATGATATTTAATGATTTAATGGAACATATGAATGAAAAATGAAGTTGAATAATGATATTGAAATACATGAATATTTAATAACAATGCACTCTAGACACTAAACTGATATGACTAAATGACTATTTTAATGATGATGAGTGAGACACACTTCCCTGTTTATTCTATAAATTAAAATGTGTAAAGCAAATGAACTAGAGAATCACTCAGAACAAGTCTAACTATTTATTTGTGAACAAACAAAACAAATTAGCACCAAGTCAAACTGTCCTGACTATGTGTATAACAAGCCACCCCCTATCCTATCATTAATTATACTCTAAAGTAAGCCACTAAACATCCAACAAACCCCAAATTGCACCCATAAACACCTCAACTACAACTTTAAATCAAAAATTTTTTTTTTTTTAAATTTCGCATTATTTCATTTTTTTTAAAGTAATATATCAGATGTTACTGATATAATACCATGCAATCACAAATATTATTTCTGGTGCCAAACCAGAAGGTCACAATATATATATATATATATATATATATATATATATATATATATATATATATATATATATATATATATATATTACAATAAACACATTTCTTAAATAATCAAAGCAAATATTATCCACATATAGTAGGTTTCCAAATAAAAATAAGTCACAATTTTTATTGATTCCAGATTTACTGTCATGTTCCAATTCTAGTCACCTTTTTATTATTATTAAAATATAACTCAATTTAATGCTTTATTTAGTAAGCTTCTATAATATAAAAAAACAAACAAAATGTAGCCATGCACAATATGTCTATTAACTAAAAAAAAAAAACTTAGTTCAATTATATTTAAATGAAAGCAATAGATAGCAATAAAATGTAAATAAGAAGCCAAATAAAATTCCTACCATAAAACCATCTTTAATAGTTTTACCCAAATAATCTCAAATTGAATTTTATAGAATAGTGAATTTGATTAGATAATCAAGTTAAATTCAGAATTTATGAATCTAAAGGTACAAAATTTGATTCTCATAAAACCATTATTATTTAAGGCCAGAAATACCTAAAGAAGAAAGAAGAATAATTTACCACTTGAAACTTTGTGTTATCTACTATCCTGTGTGTTATTCATCATCATCATCATAAATCATTATCAATTCACTGTAGGATGAAGATCTTTTCAAGTTCAATCCATCTCCCATATCTAACCTCTCTTCTCCATTCATCCATCCATCCCACATGTGGTCTCTTTCTGGGTCCTCTACAATCTCTTAGAATTCAATTTAATATTTCAATTGTCCATCTATTATAATCTCTTCTAAAATATGTCCAACTCAACTCCACTTCAGTCTTTCAATCATTTCAATGATCTCTGTAACCCATGTTTCCTCTTTTATCCATGTATTGTGTTTTCAACCCCTTCTAGTTACTCCTAACATGCATATCTTAATACTTTTTAAAGTAGTCTGAAGTATATATTGCTCTCCTATTAAGTGTCAAAATCTCAGATCCATAAAAATCAACTGGTAAAACACATTTATTAAAAAGGTTCCTTTTCAAACACATAGACACATTTCCTTTTAATATTAAATTATTTCTATCAAAAACCCTCCAACCAAGTTTACACTTTAATTAAACTATTTGAAAAGTTTAAATAAAATTTGAATTTTTCTGAAGACATTTAACAACTAATCTAGATTATCAAAATAGTCCAATATATAATTACAAATAAGATGAATTATATATCAGAAAACCGAAAAAATAATCTCTGAAATTGAAACATAATTAACACCTGTAAAACTGGAGTTAGTAAAAAATAAAAAGGTTGCATTTATTGTTATATTTATCACTACAAATTATGATAAATATTAATCGTTTGCTTATTTTTATTTTATAAAAATATTTTTATTTTATAAAAATTTTGTGCATTAACTACCTTTTGCTTTCTATATTCAATACAAAATTTTGGTACTCATTGTTTATATACTTTATTCATTGGTAGTGCTACCAAACACACACCCAACTGTGTTACAATAAACTTATTGATAATTTGCACTTTTTTTTTGATAAAACAAAAAAAGAAAGACAAAACATAAAATAATATAATGTATTTAAAAATGTTAAAATAATATTATTTATTGAGAAAATAAATGTGCAATTAATATATTTTTAATAATAGATAATGATTGGAAATAAAATCTTGCAATTTTTTCGTACAAAAATAAATAAATAAATATAAATATATTGAAACCATAAGAAAGACCAGCTGTGATCTTTGTGGCAATAATGTGGAGAAAGCTATAAAAGTCCACATTCCATCATTTTTTCTTATTGCAGAAATAAATTTCCTTCCAAGACCAGATTATTATTCTCTTCCATAGCTTTTAATTGCTAGTTCAAAATTGTACTTTCTTATATCATTATCAACTCTTTTTTTTTTTGCAACATTTTACAAAAATTGAGACATTCAATTTTTTTTAATGCATCACTTTTATATATTTTTATATTTTTTTTTTTCAAAAATTGTCATCTCAGTAGAAAATTTACTGGACAATTGATGTTTTTTTTTTGTACCAGCTATCTTTGTTGCAATTTTTAAAAGTGTATTAGTTATCTTCCTATTGATTTTGTTCAAATCTGAATCATATTCAAAATCTATTAATATTTGGAAATGATTTGCAAGTTATAATTTAAATACATTGGAATGTTTCTAAAGATTATGAATATTAACTGTGAATATTGTTTTTTTCAATAATTTTTGTCTCTCTAGTTTCGCATCAACATGTATTTTATATCTCACAAATTGATGGACACTTCCCGTGTGAATTTATTAAGAACATTACAATCTTGAAATGCATATTTTCTATTAGTTAATATATAATCCAATTTTTCTGTGTCCTTATTTGATAGTTTAATGTCCATCTTTATTTAACATTTTTTTTTCAAAATAAAAATTCTTAGTCTAAAGTTTTTCTTTTTCTGAAAACTGGATGAGTGTATGACCTCTCTCATTTCTATCAACTAAATTTTCCTACAGCACTTTCATCTTTCAATTGTTTATCAATTCTAGCATTAAAGTCTCCCATGACAGTTTTAAAATGATGTTTTTTCTGATCAAAAGTCTTTTGTATATCCATATAAAAATCCAATACAGAACTTGTTGGGGTATAAACCTGAATTATCTGCATTTGATATCTACTATTAAATTAAATACACCCGGGTCTCTTTTTATGTGGATTTTTTAATGCAATTTTGAAGTTATGTGATTCATGTTTCTTCTTAATATTTTTTATGCAGTTTTCTTTTATGTGATAAAGAAGTTCATATTTCACTTAAAATTGGGATTTCCCCATTTTATATACTTTAAATGCCTGTTGGAAAAAGGTTTGGCAATAAATTTAGATACCTTAGTGGATTTAGAAAAAGATAATGAAACAGAAGTGGAACCTATTCATTTCACAGAAAAAAATGATTTGTGAAAGTCTTCAACTTTCTAATCAATTGGAAAATCATTTTCTTGTTAATGACATGAATTATGAATGGGCTCTTAAATTCCAAGGAGAGCTAAATAGTTGTATGTCTGGATATTGTGAGCTTCATAAAAAATTATTAAAATTAGTGTCTCAAAGTTTAAACACTGATTCCATTGTTATCGGAAAACCATTAACACAGCACAAAAATGAAGTTGGTGCTAATTCTGCTGTTTGTGTTTTTTTTTTTTTTTTTGATGAATCTGATTTTTTACCAGTTCACAAACAAACCTGCATATTGTCAAATAGTGATAATGATTAAAATATGTATGAAAAAATGGAAAATAAATTACATATAAAAACATATTGTTTTCAATAAAATTAAATAGTTAATAAAAAAGGGAAAAAATTTTTTGTCTTGTATCAATTTTTTTCAAATATTTGAAATTTTTTATTAGTCATACTTTATTTCCTTATTATTTTCATGCAATTTTTAAAGTAATTTTACCTTGTTATTTTGGTTTTATGCAATTTTTGAAAATTACAGAATATATCCCATATTTTTAAGGTAAGTTAAGTCTATTTTTGTGCAATTTTTTATGCAGGTTTTCTGCAAAACATATCTACACATAAAAAGAGACTCAGGTATAATTAATCTTGCCACTCTGTCTGATACATTATCATTCTCCACAATGTTGTTCTAATTTTTATTTATAATAAATCCTACTTCATTTGTATTTCCAATGTTTGTGCCTTTGCAGTACAGTACATGTCTACTTTTAAATAATTGTCTTTTTACCTTTTCTTCTAACTTCCCAAAGTCCAATAATGTCCCATTCAAGACAGTTCTTGAAATCTTTCTTTACTTGAAAGTGATCTGAAATTGTAAGTATTTATATAAAATATCATCATTAAATGGCAGCTTTGATCTGCAACTGGGAAATTCTTAGAACTCTCAACCTTTGACCACCAACCACTGCCTTGGCTCACAACTTACAGTCTCCTCACAATAAGAATCATGATTTATTTTTGTTTGTCATGATTATAAATTCTAAATTTTGTATTTACTAAGCAACATAAGTTTGATTAGAAAAAAAAAAAATTGGACAGAAGTGAAAAGATGCAAAAAAATGACATTTAAATAACTGTTCACATGGTAGCAACAAACAACTTCATAAATCAACTAGTTATGCTAATCCATAATTTCTATGTAAATATAAATCTAAAGATGGGTTATATCTAACAGTTTGCAACTAAAATATTCAATTTATTTCCAGTGAAGTGAAAAATGTACTCAGAGAACAAATAAGGCCCTCTTAAGAGAAAGAATAAATACTCCAATTTTGTTTTCTAAATCAAACCTTGGATTTTATTAGCAACACAATATATTTGCAAAAAATAATTTACTGATGAAGATTTTATAATTTTTTAAGCAATAACAAATATCACCTTCCAAATTGCATAAAAAAATAAACTTGTAATCTTACATCGATAAATTAAATGTCATAATATATCAAACAATCTACCAGTTTTATTAGTTAAAATCTTAGTTTTAATCATCTAACAAGTACTGAAACTTCTGTTTCAGAAAAAAAGCCAAAACTTTATGATCATGTCATCTAATATTTTTTTATTAGTTAAAATGGCAGAAATTGAGAAAGTCTCATAAAAATTGCCTCTAAAAAAAGCAGCCAAATTATGCTGGAGAATAAAAAAAACACTTGAGAGACATCAAATACATAAATCAAACATTACTATAATGAAAGGAAATCTATTAAATTTCTCAATCTATAACCATTTCCCCTGGTGACCATAGTGATAAAATAGTTGTAATGATGCTATTGTTTATGATAACTATTGATTATGACAACAAAATGAGGATTCCTCCCAGAAGGCCAATATCAAAACAGAAATAAAAAATCCTATACCAGCTACAGAAACAGAATTACAAGTTATATTCAGAAAACAATGCATATATTTCACTGATTTATAAAAATATAAAGTAACATCCAGAAAATTGTGCTATTTTTATGGTCAACTTAGAATCATTAAGTACTACATTTCATTAATATCCATTATTAGTCTGAGAAATTCACCTTGTGAGAAAATGTTCAAATGTTATTTAGTTTTTTAATTCTTTGCCAGGAATTTTACAAATCTTGTGGAATTAATGAAAAACATGAAAATTGAAAGAATTGGCATATTATTAAGTTTTAATTAAAAAAGCTTATTTAAAAATGTACTTTGTGATGAATATTTTTCTTTTGTAAAAAAAATTAAATGATAACAATTACAAGTCAAAACATTCTTCCTATTAATAAGTATGCATAGCATCAACATACTTTTTATACAACACAGAATACTTTGAACAAGTCAAAGAATGACTTTACTTTTGCCAACCTTATGAAAAAAAAAAACCATTTATTTCAAAGAACTTGAAAGCATAGTTATAGATATTACTGCATATCTACATAAAGTCTGTCTTCAGTATACTCATGATATATTAATTATTTCAGATATGTTGTAAAAACACTATTACAAATATTCTGGACACACATTAATAACATATTTACTTCATTTAAATTCTCAACAGAATCAAAACAAAAACAAAAGTTGGCATTCTTAAACAATCTTGTGACAAGACTCTTTTACAGAAAAATCAAAATTATACTTTACAAAAAAATTATATGAACAGGAAAATACTTAGCATATACATTCAATCATGGTAGAAACACAAATTATTATTATCACTATGAAACAGAGCAAAAGAAGTTTGCTCAAAAACTAATAATTTTACAAAAGAAAAGACCTACATAAATCAAATTGTTATATGAAGAATGGTTGTTCATCAGTTGTTATTAAGAACTCCTTAAATAGACAACAAAAAGGAACATTGAAAGAAAAACCCAATTACAGGTAATGTAGTATGTCATCCTAATCAAAGTAATCAGATGAAGTAAAGAAAATAGAAAATCAATATAATATAAGAATGGCAAACAACTCCATTGATTCTAATGTGATAATTGATGTTTGAAAATTGTTATTAAGGTTGCTCTTAAGATAAAACGTGGGAAAATGAGAATTATCCTTATAGTTATGTTTATGAAATTTCTACTGACTATTGTCTTTGAAAAATAGTCTTGTTAGTTGCAGCATTATATTACATTTAATGTTTAAAATTTAAAGGCTCACATTTGATTCTCATGCTAATATTATCATTGATCAGTACAGCAACACCTAAATAAAAAAGGAAAACAATACCACTCAAAATGTTGTGTTGTATAATAATCTGTTTGCTATTACTAGCAATTGAGTGTATTTAAAAAGTTTAAATAAAAGTTTTTGAAAAAAATTAACAATTAAATAATGGAAATAGTTCAATATATAATTCTGTGTAAAATACCATCATTTCAAACTTCCAGAGATTTATCTATATATGATTCGCACTAATGTAAAAGAAAAAGAAATAAAACACTATTTCTCTTTCCTAAGAAATTTATTTAAATATAGCATTCGCTTCTAAATAATTAAATCTAAAATAAGATACAAAAAATATATACTTTTCTTTTTAAAAAATATATGAAGTTAATTAAAAAGATATTTTGACAAGCAGTCAAGTATCTTGGGAAATCAATTAAATTAATAGCGAAATAATTTATAAACAAACACTTAAATTAATTAACACGAAATATAAATAGAATAACGACATTATGTTCCAATTAGAAGAATAGAAGAATATTTTACATAGCGCTTTTGAGAATTATTATTTCGATATCATGAATAGAGGAATATAAAAAGAATAAGCTTCATAAAATTAATCAGAGGTTAGTTAATTTTCATATCAACTGAAGTTTTCTAATAGTTTTTAAGTGTTTGTTATTGAAATTGCTGACTTCAATTATACATTTGCTTATAAAGACTATTACAAAAAATACTGTAGAATGAATCATGTAAACGATTATAAATATTATTATAACATTTTGTATCATAGAATATGAAATTCAGTACTTTTGTAAACATTTCATTAAATAACTATGACTGAAACATCATCTTTATGAATTGTGTATAGCTCCAAACTTTTTGAAAACAACTAAATGTTATGTAATATAATATTTTGTCTAAAGAGGTTTTTCTGGAACTGCCTGTTCATGACATAAAATCTCCATTGAAGAAGATAAATCAATACAGCTAGTAAAATTATCACAGTCAGAATAGATGATAAGAAATCATAATCCTCCTCAAAAAAATAATAAGATAACAGAATGATTACTCTCAAAAATAATTAATATAACCTGAAAGGGTTTGAAAAATTCAAATAGACTGTCAGCTGATTTATTTAGTTAGTTTATGGATTTATACAGCTTAACTATTAACAAGATATCATAAAGCCTTTAAAGATTCTAATAAGAAGATAGATTCACTAGTGGTTTTATTAGTCATTCAATTTTTCCATAGTATCCATAAATCTGACATCTTTAATAGTGTGGTTCATAGTTTATTCTTTCCCACATTTACAAGACTTAGTAGTTTTTAGGAAAATCAAATCCATCAGTCTTTATTATTGAATCTCAAAAAAAGAAAAGAAATATATTTGGTATCTCATATGAATGCCTCATTTTACATCATAATTTTTGATTGTAGATTGGGAGGTTTTGATTTGAGATGACTTTTAAGTGGTGAAACTATATTTTGAATTATTAACAAGTTCAAACTGATTAATAGTTTTTATACTTTTCTGTAAGGCAATTTCTCTTTGGATATCTGGATAGAGGAATTTGTTTTGATATATGGTGCAGAAATATGTAAAAGAAAAGAAAGCCCTGCAATAAAGAAGACTTAAGTGTGCCAGTATTTTTTCAAGGTAATATTTAATTGAAAATCCAGAAGTTTAGTATGAGAACATTTTCTCCAAACAGGAGTACAATATTCACCAGCAGAACATTCTAATAATATAACAAGATTGAACTAATCAGATTTCAATAAAAAAATTTCTATAAATTAAATATTTTAAATGTAAGACATCTTATAATATAACTATATCTAAATATGTAAAGCCATAATATACATTATATTTTATTTCACCTTCTCCCCTTGCATATATCATACATAACATATAATAAGTCATGTTTTGTTGATAAACTTTGATGAGAATAAAATACATATTACTTATTGAATTGCAAAAGTATTTTTCAATATGCATATAAATTGCTCTTTTATATATGGAACAGGCACATATAAATTAAAATTACAGTAGCACATATATTTGTATTTTACTGAAATAAAAAAAAATAAGAAAAAAAACGTTTTTTGTATGTATTTTTGTTTTTTAACCCATTCAGAGGAAAAAAACATCATATTGGATTTTTGGAAAATTGATGCATGACACAATTTTTAAAATAACTTCAATTAGAATTATGCTAAAAACCATCTATTTTATGTTATCAGAAAGATAAAACATCAAGGAATATAATAAAGCTGAAAAATATAATCATTATATTTTTAAAATTAAACAAAAAATATTTCACATTTTTTAAAATTATTATTTTTATATTCTTTCAAAATTTCTAAATTTTAATCGATATATATTTTTTAATTAATAAATTAATTACATTCTTTATAAAATTTCCATTAAAATGATATATAATATAACAATCCATTAGTTTAAAATATACAAAAGTGTAGTCATTGATACCTTTTGTTTTTCAAAAAAATTCCATAAGAGATGTTTAGTTGCATGGGTCTGCATATATTGAATAAAAATAAAATAACAGATGAATAAATCTTCAAGATGTAAATGACTCCGATTCTTCTAAACATGATCTAGCTAATTAGAAAAGTTTAGGTTTAAGTACAATATAGAATATTAATAATAAAAATGCTTTGTTATTATCTGTCTTATATTCACATTGTGAAAAAGATTTTATTTTGTTAGGTAGAATCTACCTAAAATGTAAAATCAAATGATTGCTACAAATTATTGCATAGAAATAATAAAATGTTACTGTAATCATGCAGGAAAAAATAAACATATAAACAAAAATGCAGATATAAATTATCCAATAGAATTATTAATGAATTATCCTTTTCTAATCACAACATCAAAGCATTTATACAAAATATTCTTGGATGGATCTGGCACATCAATTAACATCTTTAAAAAAGCTAAATGAGATGGAATTTGAAGAGGTGCATTATTTATCTTAGAACAAAAACAGTCTTTTTGAACACTTTTGCTGTGTGATCATTTTTTCACATAGCCAAAAAATATTTTCTATTTTATGCAAACAATGCTTTCCTTATAAATATTGTAAAACTTTTGAAAGCACTTCTTGAATACAGACACCAGAAAGCATAAGAAGTTGAATTTTTACCTTCTAAAACTTGTTATGGTGCACATTCTCATTATGCCTATCTGCACAAATCCATTATTTGAAACATCACTTTTCTAGTTTTAAGTGATCATAGATAACATTGCATTACAACTAGTAAATTTGTGATTGCCCAATTAACTATGACTTCTCTATGCAGCTTTGAATTTTGTTCTTATACTGATCTCTCTTTCTCTCTCTCTCTCTCTCTCTCTATATATATATATATATATATATATAGATAGAGAATATATTTCTATATATAGCAATATATATATATATATATATATTGCTATTATAGAAATAATTCACAATTTGGCACAATATTTCAATTTCACATTTTATTTTTTCCATATTTTTTAATAATTTTTATAAAAAAAATTTATAAGTGAAAAGTAAGTAAAAAATTAAAAAAATTTATTATTCCAGGATATTAGAAATTGAGAATGAAATCATTAGAAGTTGTCGAGATGAAGTGCCTTGTATACCACTATTTTATGTAAGTCGAGGTTGCTTATCCTTTCTTCATGTTTTCACTCCTAAAAATTACTTTATCTTTCAAAATATATAAATTAGAATTGCTAGATGATAAAGTATTTTTATAAACTGAAGGCCTAGAAATTTAAAAAGAATCATTAATGCTTGACTATCTCAAAATGTATTTTTCCATATAAAAATTTAATGCAGTCTTTCCATTGCAAAATCAAATGACCAGAGAGGAAAAAAATTAAATGGTATTATTTGCTAAAAAGTAATAAAAAAATTCATTTTTTGTCATAAAAAACATGGCATATACCTTTTGAAAGAGGGAAAAAACTAAAGACAATAATAGTCAAAATAAGAGTCATAGATCACATGACCCTATCTCTTAAGTTTCTAAGTTATAAACAATGAGGATTGCCAATTCCTCTACAAGCTTTGTAATAAATGCTTAGCCAGAGCCAGCACTTAAAATATCTCTGTCAGGAACCCCTCTGCAGAATAGTCCACTCAATTTTTTCACTAGTATAAAAAGAAAATAAGAAAATTATAATGTTAAACACCAGCAGTGTTTGTGTAACTCTGAAAAATCTGCTTAAATAAATAACAAAATGTCTTATTGTTATTGCAATTAAATATGCTCTGCATAAATTCTTTTCCAACAACTTTTTTCTTTTATAGAAGTTATAATAGAATAATTTCCATTATCAAGAAACTATGACCTCTCTAATTGTTTTGATATTTTAAAGTCAGAATTAACTACTTATGTTTTAAAATTTTGAAATAACTTTTAGCATTTTTTTTTAGAAAATGTTTTACTATGTAAAATTCTGCCTATGAAATGTGTAAAGAACAATAAAGAAATAAAATATATGTAGTTTCAACATAAATTGAAAAAATCTCATTAATAAACATGATCATTTACAGCACTCTGAGTTGGAAAAATGTTGTTGGTATAATTTAAAATTTATTTACATTTTTTTTTAAAAAAATATGATCACATAGGATGCTCAAATATGGAAAATGGCTGAATCAATTACTGTAAAATATTTTAAATTTATAAATTTCAATTTTATTTGTTTATTTATTTCATTTTTCTGTTTGTTTACATTTTTGTTTCAATTAAGTATAATTAAAGTCATATACTTTGATACAGCATCATTTGCAGTATTATTGTATTTCCATGATGTGAAGCATTAGATCTAGGCCATTCATTTAAAGTTTTTGTCATTATTTAATTATAGCAATGCAATATTTTTTGTAAGTAGTTTATGTCAAAAAATCATTTTACATTTAATTTTTTTCCATATATATTTTATATTTTTTTGTGTGTGCACACATTTGTGCGTACACTCATACAATTTTAATGGATCTTTGACATGTGCAGGTCACTTTTGCTATACAAATTAATTATAAATCACTGTGAAAAATAGATTAATTAATAATAAACCTTATAAAATAGCATTCTAGAATATAGATTGAGTAGAATATACTTTTGTATATTAGAGATTATAGATTCCATATTTTAGAACATTCATTTAAATTAACTATTATAGAATACTAATACTAAAATTAATTTTCTTTTTATTTAATTTATATTCTCTGTATCACATATTTTTTTTCTGAACACATGTAACATATATATGGGTATATATTTGATTCTACTTACATCTGGAAATCATACTCAAATATTAGAATGTGTCTAGGAAAAAATGAAAAAATGGGAGACTAAAGGCATATTTTTTTAAAAACAAAGCTAGTAAGTTTAATATTTTAAATTATAGCATTTTCTATAATGACTGTTTAATACACAGCCAAAAAAATTAAAGCTAGTTTTATTCTTTATTGCAAAAATATATTTTTATCTGAAAAATCAAATTTAGAAAATTTAATATTATTTAATCAATCAAGATATTGACTTAAGCTTCCAGATATTTTAGGCTGATTTCTTAAATGAAATCTGTATTTAAAACCTGTGAATAACCAAAAAATAATTTATTATAATATAGAGTGTTAATTTTATTATTTATCACCTAATCATCATCAGTGAAAAATTACTTTGGTTCTGTTCCCAGGTAATTGGCTATATAAATGTAATCATTAATTTGGATTTATTTATGATATATAAATATATAATTGAATATTTTTAAATACAAAAATACAGACATCGAATAATAATATTATTACACACACACACACACACACACACATATATATATATATATATAGAGAGAGAGAGAGAAGTTGCCTTGTCAACAGTTTACCATTGTTGTTTGTTATTGATATTAGAATTGTCTAAATGTTGACTGGTTTTTAATGATATATATATATATGCATACATATTGATTTCATTATAAATCTTTTATTACTTTTTAACCTCATACATATTCTATTATATAATTTGGCTTCCAATTAAGTTATCTGATAATTCACTTAATATTATTTATTATAATGGATTTTTTTTATGTTTCAATCTTTTCACATCATATCCATTATATAATTTTGGCCTATCAATATTATGCATTATTGCAATAATTATCATCATAAAATTTTGGAGGCATATTACCAAACCATATGTATTTACTAACAGCCAAATTATCATAGTTGTATATATAGAAGATAGGAAAAGAAAATAAAGCAGCAGTTTAAAAAAAGGCAAGATAAAATAACATTTTGATCTTAGAAAAAGAGAATTTCTATGAAAAACATATTAAATAAGATTGATAATAACAATAAAAGCAAGAATGAAGAATTTAGGAGAACCATCACAATTAGAACAATTCATGCAGGATTCAGAACCAGTCCAAACTTTATATCAATTATGAAATAAAGTGTTAAAAGATAATATATGAGAAAAATACTAAAACAAAATATAAAAAAAATCCAACAATTTTGAAAATGATGGAAAACACCAAAGTTGAAATCTACTAATGCTGAATGAAAATAAAATAGAAACAGTATTAAGATGAATAAAGACAAAGTATAAACCATATTAAAAAGAATGAATAAAGATAAAGACATGATAAAGAAAATGAAAGATATTAACAAAAAAAGAGACAAAGGTGAAATAGAAATAATAAATCAAATTTGAAAGATGATCAATGACAACTACAAAAAAATGAAAATAGCATCAACAAATATCCAGCATAGAGAGACTAAAAATAGAAAAACATTACAAAAGAAGAAACAAATAATAAAAAAATAAGGAAATTGAAATGTCCAGGTGAACTGTTCCAAGACCAAAGCTTCTTACAGACAAAAAATATAGGTTAGAAATTAGTCTAGAAATATTAGATAGAACACCATTGGATAGGTATTTATTAAGTACTATCATCTGGCACTAATTAAATAGAAAACTCACACTAAGTGGCATACTTGGGTAAAAAAAAAGAAAGAATAAAACAACCTATAATGTAGCAACTTAAAATTATAGAGAACTAGGTGAAAAAAATTTAAACAGTAAAATTCATGAAGATTATGTTATAAGTAATGAAGAAAAGTAAATACAAGTCTTATTTAACAATTGTATGTAAAAGTCATGATTGGAAAAGTTATTTCTATAATAATTAAACCAAATATTGTTGTTAAAAAAACTAAAACTTCTGCCTATTCAACAATGTTTGCTTTTGCTGAATATCAATTGGATAATTATAGACCAATGCGAAATATATCACATTGAAAAGAAGTTTATTCTGTATTTATTTCTGCATCTCAAAAGTGGAATGTAGTAGCAAAAAAAAAAATTAAATCCAGAATTGAATCCAGGAATGCAAATAAAGGAAGATGGAGTTTTAATATTACTCCTATAACTCTAAAATAATCACATTGAGAAATGTCAAAACTATGATTGAAAGAAAAATATTACACTCAAGAGATATTGTATTGACAATCAACATTTTTGTTGTTGGTTCAATTGACATAAGAAATTTTGAGATTGGTTTTTGACCATGGATTACTTTTAAAGTTGTCTTTTCATGAAAATAAATTATAATTTATGATTATGAAAAAAGCTATGTTATCCTATTATAAAAGAAAAATGAAATCTAAATAAAAAATGTGAAGACAAGAAACATCCTAAAATTTTAGGTTTAAAAGATGAAAACTCAGATGATGGCTGATCTAAAAAAAATTCTCTTAAATGTAAAATCTTTTTCAAGCAAAATTTAAAGAAAAAAAAGGAAAAGGATGGTTATCATGCCGTCTTCATAATCATTTCAAAAGAAAATGAACCCTATGACAATGTGTACATTCTGGATATGTGTCTTTTAGTTTTGATGGGTATGTGCTTATTGTGCAATCTGTATATTTCCTTTTTTAAGTCTCAGTAGAGATTTCCTGAGCATATCACTCTTCAATGAAAGAATTCATGGTTGGTTCAAGTTTTAAACAATCAATGTGGTCATGGATTTCTACACAAATTATATCTTTAATCAAGTATTACATTGCCATTTCATAATCTTATAAATGTCATGGTTTCTGTGAATAGATGCCATAATTATTTACATAATTGGTCATGGACTGAAGATAGTGGTATTCTTTAATTTTGTCTATTTTTCTTATAAGTATAAACTGGAAAAGAAATTTGTAAAAACAATTTTCAGATATTCGTTGATCAGGAAAGAATGTTTTTTTGTTTTTGTTTTAAATAAGAGTAATTATAGTAGCAGAAACCATAATTCCAATCATAGCAATAATGAGCAATATATTGTTTTTATTAAGGGAGTAAGAACTATCCCAACAAATAATTACCCGGAAAAAGTATAAATAATACCATCTTGTAAGACCGAAAAAGAGAAAATAGCGGAGAAAGATAAATATTTTTAACAAAAAATGATAATATAAATATTTCATTTTTTTAAAGAGAATCGTGTGAGGGCATAAATTTCTATAGTGATGGATTCAATCAAATTCACAAAGAATTCAATGACGTTTAATATAATAAAAATCTACATATTAAATAGTTTAAAAAATTAATAAATAAACAAATAATTGGGAAGTTAAAATTAAATGATGTCTCTACTGGCAGTGATTATACATCATTATACAAATAATATACAGGTTACAAAAATAATCATCTAAAAAACCTCTTATTACGTATTTTATTTACAAATAATCACAAATTGTGTGGATCGATAATAGTTGAAAACGTTAATGATAATAACTTTCTTGGAATAAACATTTTTTATTCACATCAACAATTAATATTTTATCAAATGCCGTAGACTATCTTTAGAATTAGCTACATAAAATAAATTATAAAAAATAAATAATTAAGTATCCTTCGTACTCAACAAAACAGCGTTAAGACATTAAAACATCATTATGGCACATGTGTATAAGGTTAGCTTCCCTTTTGACTTTTTATGGTATTAATTCAGACAATGAAGCAGCAGATTTTGATTGAATCATTCGTTAGTTATTACTGTAAATAAAAAATTTTATCCAAAAGAAAAAGAAATACAGTAGTTTGTCTTTATAATTTATTCTTTATGATTATATATATATGTTGATTCTAAGATTTTCACAGGTTGCATATATAAAAGACATATTTTGCGGATTCATCCGTGTTAAAAAATTTAAATATTGATATATCGGCATTTTGACTTGATCACACAAGTCATCCACTGGGCGATAAAAGGTAGAAAGACGGTTGTAGAGGTGTTACAATCATTGATTTGAAAAAAACATTAAAGTTCAACCAATAGCAAAAATGTTAAATTAAGAATGTTTCAAAAAAAAATCTTTCCAAATAAAATGAAGTTTTCATGTATCATCTCACTTATTGATACAATCTGGCCTTTTAAGTATCTGGATATGATCCTGGTACTAAAAAAATCAATTTTATGACCTGAATCTATAGTATGGAGTGAGAGTGCTGCTGATGATGAATGTTTTTAACTGCATTAGCATGCTCATCTCTCCTAACACTGATGCGATGATTACTCATACCTATGTGAAAAGCTTTACAATTTTCATATGAGATTTGATAAGCACCATGAGATTCAAATGGGATTGAATCCTTAGGCTTGATTATTATATTGCTAATCTTTTAATGAGTAAAATTTACCATAATAACATTTTAGATCTGCTTAATGATAAAACTTATAAACTATCAAAAAGAGATCATACTACATATTTGGAAAAAACAACAAAAGCCATTATTAATAAATCGTTTATTGAAACACAGATAAAAAATAAAATAATCCCTCATGAAAAATCATGTGTCTGTCTAAAATTTTATGGACTTCCAAAAATTCACAAACCAGATATCCCCCCCTTCGTACAATAGTAAATGCAATAGGATCTCCAACTCATATTTTAGCTAGATATTTATCTGATTTCATTAAACCTATAATACCATCTATTAAATCATAGATAAAAAATTCTTTTCATTTATTTCTGTTTTAAAAAATTTAAAAATTAATGCTAATGACATTCTGGTCAGTTTTGATGTCATGTCTTTGTTTACAAACATTCCAATTGATGAAAATTTAAGTATAATTTCACAATGTTGCAATTTACGAGACCATATTATTGCTTTAATTAAACATTGTCTCTTGAAGACACATTTTGTATACAATGGACAGTATTACGGATATTTTTGGTACTCCTATGGGCTCATCTATCTAAGGAGTAATAACTGATTTATTCATGAAAAATATAGAAACTCATACTTTAGAATCATCATTTTTAAAATCTCTCATTTGACTCACATACATAGATGACACTTTTGTCATATGGCAACATGTAAAAAATAAATTAGTTGATTTTTTCTTACATTTAAATAATATGCATCCTCATATTAAATTTACAATGGAGACAGAGTCTGAGGGAAAACTCCCTTTTCTTGATGTTTTAGTCACCAGAACACCAAATAGTTTATCTTTTTTGATTTACAGAAAGAATACACACATGGACAGATATTTGCATTTCCATTCTCATCATCACCCAATTCAGATGATCTGTCAGATAAGTCACATCTGAAAGAAGAAATAAATCATATTAATAGTGCTTTGTTAGCAAATAGTTATAATCATAAATTTATAAAAAAAAAGCCTTACTTCAAGCCCAAAATGGATAAAATAGGATACAAAAAGATGATAAATCAGTGATTAGGATTTGTGTTCCATATGTAAAAGGAAGTACAGACAGTATTGGACATATATTAAAATGCTATAATATACATACAGCATTTTTTACTCATCAAATGATCAGCAATATAATAAACAAGCCTAGAGATTCAATCCCACTTGAATCTCATGGTGTTTATCAAATATCATATGAAAATTGTAAAGATTCTTACATAGGTATGAGTAATCATTGCATCAGGGTTAGGAGAAATGAGCATGCTAATGCAGTTAAATAACACTCATCAACAGCAGCACTCTCACTGGATACTATAGTTTCAGGTCATAAGATTTATTTTTCTAGTACCAGGATTATACCCAGATGTGGTAATCTCTACTAGTGCAAAATTAAAGAAGCCATTGAGATACTTAAAAGGCCAGATTGTATCAATAAGCGAGATGATACATGCAAATTTTCTCCTATTTGGAAAGATTTTTTAAAAAACATTCTTAATATAACATTTTTGTTATTGGTGTAACTTTAACATTTTTTTCAAATCAGTGATTGTAGCACCTCTACAACCATCTTTCTACCTTTTATCACCCAGTGGATGACTTGTGTAATCAAGTCGAAATGTTGGTATATCAATATTTAAATAATATGGATTAACCTTCAATATATATATATATATATATATATATATATATATATATATATATATATATATATATATATAGTAATGGAGTTAAAGAAAAAAGAAAAGGTCTTCTACTGTTGATGGTAAACCCACTATAAATTAGATAATGATTATATCAAAAGTAAAATTATAGCCACAATATACACTATATATATATATATATATTGTAACCATATATTTTAGTATAAAATATAATAATTGATGTAACTGGTATAAAAATTTCTCTGTCTTCTTTTGGTGATTTGATTGGCTTGATTTGCACTTTGAACAGATTACTCTCTTATATTCAAAATAATTTATTAGAGAGAATGGGTAATATTTTGCCTTACTTGTTGTCTATATTATTTTAATAAATTTAAATTGCTTCTTTCCATATACTAATTCATATCAAAATGTTTAACTTTTTAAAAATTTTGACAACACATTAAATTTGGTAAAATATTATTAAAAATAATAATAATTTTTATTTGTTTAAAATGGTCTTAAAAATTATTTCCATTGAATTAAAAAAACCATTTGTTCAACTAAATTTAATTATTAAAAATAAATACAGTAATTACGTATGCATTTCAATGTAAAAAAGAAAGGAGCGCGAATTAAAAAAAAAAGATCGTCTGATAGTGTTGCTTTTAAGGGAGAAAGAAAAGAAAATGGTAAAAGGCAAATGGTGTAAATATGATAAGCTTATTTTAAAATAGTTAACAAGTAAATGGATTATCACAAAGTTTTCTATAAACGTAAAAATAACATAGTGGTATTTAATAATAAGATGAATTGCTAAATTTAAAAGTCTGTTCAAGTCGGCTAGCCAGGTGGATCAAATTGCTAGTAATAATTTTCCAATATTACATTTGAAATATGTCAGAGCTTTCCAGTTTAAAAGCAGAATTAATTTCAAGATTTTGGTATGTTTTAAAATATTTATTATTCTACAATTTGGAAAAATTAAATAAGTATTTTAATTACAGAAGTTTTATAAATATGAAAATTTGCTTTTTAAAAAAGAAGAAGTTTAAATTAAAGTAAAATGTTAAAGTTATTAACATAGTTTAATATTTCCGTTTATAATTTTAATAAAAAATATAGTATTGATTGATATTTAACTTTGCAATGCCAGTAATATATTTGCTAGTTAATTTGTTTACCATTTGGATAATAAAAACAGTTTTCAAATAATTAATCAAAGCTATTTTCTAATTTTATCGTCAGTTTGGAATGATTAAATTAATTGCTATAATTAGTACTCCTAGATTTAAGCATGGATAAATAAATATTAGCATGGATGTGATAAACTTGGAACAGTTTTAATAGAGAAATGTAGAAATTAATAACTTATGAAAAAACATTTTCATTTAAACTCTGCGTGTCATGTTTTGGAATTGTTTCATGTTTATGGAGCCATGTAAAATCGTTAAGCTAATAGTGCTTATAATAACTAATACAAATGGATAAAATTACATGTATGGAATTCAACTATAATTGTAGCTATTACTTCGTATATTTATTGTTCGACACATCGTACATGGATTTCACGGATCATATTTGTAGTTATAAAATGTTACACAATTTAATTTGTGATACACACACCTGCTAGAATTCATGTATTGAACTATAAAATGCTATACATTTAATTTATATCACACACACACCTGTTAGATTTTATGTATTTGATGAATAATGCATTACTTTAATTTTATCGTTATATGAACTTGCATGTGAAGTTCATAAGTTATATTTTATTAAGTTTAAATTAATAGGGGTTGAATAAAATACTTATTCAAGAGAATAGCGCTTTATGAAAAGCTTGAAAAGTACTAAATGAATTTATGAGATGTATCAATTTTTCATGAGGTATTTTGTGAGTCTTTCCAGATTTCTATTCCTATACTAATATTACTTATATTATATTACATATGTTTTATTTTAAGCAAGATAAGTTAGTACATTAGTTGTCCTGATTAGTGTAACATTTTATTATGCAAGAACCCACATTTGCTAAAATGTTAGTGTTTTCTGAATGGTCAGAATAACTGAGGAGGAGGATTTTGCACTTTAATGTGAAGTAAATAGTAATGTTGTTTTATAATGTTAAAAGGCATTAATCTGTGCCGGTGGTTAATCCGCAGATTACTTAATTGCCATTTTTTGTATTTTACACTCATTCCTGTGCTGGTGGTTAATCCGCAGAATTGTATAATTATACTTATTACTTTATGATGGTGTATAAATCCACAAAGCGTTTAGTGTTATTTAATTCCTATGTGTAGATGAATGCATCCACAGGAATATGGTTTTACTTCATAGATATAAGTTGGGCAAAGTATTTTAGTTATTCTGCTAAATCATCTTCTTCCATTTGTAAGTATAATTTATAAGTTAGATCATTAAATTGTAGCAGGACATTCTATTCAAGTTACCTCATAATAATTAACTGTTGGTTGATTATTATTTACCTGAATGTAAGTTTAAATTTTCACTTTATTTAATGATTGCATTATAGCTAAATCCTACAGATATAATATTATTTATTATATTATTATAAGTTTACGGTATAGATTTATTGAATCGAAATGACATTAGATGTTTCATGAGTTGATGTTGAATTTAGTATAATTTCCTCAATACATTCATTATATCAAATTGAAATATAAGGTATGATTAGGTTTTTAAAAACCGTACCTATGATATGTTATTGAAGAAAGTCGATGGAATTATAATTTATTTATTTTATTTGTTTATTTATGTCTTTAATTATAACATTAGAATTAATTACTTATTATTCATAAATTTGTAAATAAACGTTGATTTATAATTAAACTTACTGTGCCGTTGCTATTTGTCATTCGTAAAATCAGAAATCATAAACCTTGGATAGAGCATACATTGAAGTACATACTATCGTCAACATGATATAAGAGTTTAGTGATATTTTGAGAAAACATTTGGATGCTTTTCGTCTTTGGTAGTTTATGATGTGTAAGGTACAATAAAATCCCATTTACCTTTTCCATCATTTTAGCTTTGCAAGTAGTTGATTCTAGTATACAATATAAATTGATTATTAAACCTGTAAACAGATTTACCAGATAATGACATGATTGAATATATTTCCTTAACGTTTTTAAAATGTCATTTGTCAGTATAATAAGAGTCTCAATGATATAGTAAACTATAAAAAAAGAACCCAAGTATTTATGTTTATTTATTGCAAAGCTTTACCTGGACTAGCATTTGTATTAAAAATCATATAGATGGTTTAAAATTTCATAATCTTATGTAGTTCCACAAATTATGCCATCTTGTACATGGTCGGCCATCGGGTCTCATACAATGAAAATCGCAAATTAAGGTTTGAAAGATAATAACATTACATACTTATAATTTGTTTAATGTATTTTATCATACTACTATAATAGGTCTTCGCGGTACACCCTGGCTGCCATCAAATTAAATCATAAAACGTTTATGTTATATCATTGGTTTGGTCTGTGGTAAGTTGCTCCAGATGTTGGTTGTGGTCTTTGGTGCATAATATAGATGGCATGATATGCTTTTGGTTACAGCTCTTAATAGCTGACAATGTGCAGCGGGAATTGATCGGTGATCGAGGTTTCAATTCTTAGCGCACTTATGTTTTGGTGATATTATGTAGTTGGGACAACAATCGAACGGTTACAATATATATATATGATAAAGAAATAATAAAAATATAATTGTATTTAACAGAAAGTGGTGCCAATAGTGATGATGATGATTACTTGCAGTGAAATATCAAAAACACAAATCACAATAATAATTTTTTAAAAATAATAATTTACAGCTCATCTTTCAAATTAAAAATTATTCAAATATAAAATCTACATTTTTAAATATAATTTTATTACCTTTTTAAAATCTTGATTTTAAGAATTATTTTAATTGTTATTATTTTTTTTTTTTGAGTATATATAAAAATACAAAAATATATATAATTGACGAACAAAGTTTTCAATTGTTCCAGTCAAAAAGTAATAGATTTAACTGCAATGATATACTTTCTATATTACTATTTTTTGTCTGAATATTATAACAATTGCTAAGGACACTATGTGAAACTTCATAAATCTAAAACATATTATAAGTTGCAAATGAATAATATTTATTATTCTAATGATATAAATGTTGCATGTTATATTTAATTTTTTAGCAAATACTCGGTGCATTATATGAATCTTTAGTGATATCCTGAATTTTCTTCTGTATAATAGAGTAACAGATACTGTAGATATTATAAGACCCTTTGTAAGATTTTTAAAATTTGATTACATATCTACAAGATCTATTTACAACTTCTATTACTTTTCTGTTTATTTCCTTTTTAACTTTTTTTCATATATGTTTTCTATGTACATATTATTTTTATCTGTGATATCTAAATCCACACTATTTTTATCTATAGTTTCTCTATTTATTCTAGACTGATTTAGAACATCAGAATTCATATTTATCTTATTATATTCTGTATTCATTTTGTGTGTATATATATAAAATAATCCCAGTGTATAACACTATACTGAAATAAATATACAAATATTAAGCATTAAATCACACCACATGGTTAAGAAATCCAGTACCGCCCTCTGTGAACTAATATGTAAATACATTAGATTTCGTATTTCAAAATAGCCAGATCAAAATGATATATATATATAAATACTTTTATTTTGCTCATATCTAATAGATTGTATTGGAAATTCTTGTATTATATGATTCATCTAAGGTCAATGTTCTTTATTCATTTAAAGAATATTATATCACAAATTATTCATATATAAATGTCTTATGAAGTTTGCAAACTATCCTAGATCTAACTTAGAAAACATCAAATTTTTTAGGTGAATAAAAGTAACCCAAATAATTTTTTAAAAAATTTGTAAAATTTTATTAAAATGAAATAATTTTAAAAAAGGTCTATTTGATGATGTAAAAAACTAAAAAGAAATCATAATAATAATAAAATAAAGCTTAGAGTTACTGGTTAACATTTTTTAAATATTATTTAAAATAAACAAGAAGAAATATTACAAAAATCAGATTGGTGATTTACTTAAAGACAGCAAATTATGAAAGTATGCAGTAAAACTATTAATCTGAATCCTCGTGACATTATGAAGATAACCGCACCAGAACTACAGAGGTGAACTAGACTTTAGAAATAAAAAATGGTTGCTTATTGTTGGTAACTATGAAATATTTCAATTGAAAACATAATGAAATTACTTCAACTTATCATTGAGGGTATCCCAAAATTAAAAAGACAGACATCTGTATATAAATTGATTGTTCAACACAACACTGATACTTCAGGAGACTTATCCTTCTTATAATGCAATCTTTTTAAAATTACTGGAAATACATGGATTAAAGATAGAATGCATTACAAATATGATATTGCTACTTTTGTTTCAAATTATTTTTTGAAGCAAATGACTTCTGATGAAGATAATTTAAATGATATCGTATTTATCCTTTAGATAGATATTTTTTATGTATGCAATATTTATAAACTTCCCAATATAGATGGACCTTATTCACCTTTTACAAATTATCCTATACCTTCTCTATTTATAAGAAATTTCAATTCTCATAGGAGTCTTTGAGATATGTGTATGAAAACCAAGCAGATTAATAATTTTCAGAATAGATTTAAACAACATGCACTACTATTTAATGACATGAAGGAATAAATCTTATATGCAGGAGATGAGGAATATAAAGAACTCTTGATTTATGTATTGTTTCAATACAAATAATTTTTTATTATTTGATGAATTTCTGATATTAAATCATTTCTCTCAAACATAACACATATCAAGTTTAATAACTCTTAGAATCCGTATTTACCCTTGTAATCCACATTCTTATAGTTAAAAGTTATCTGTTCTAAACTGGATTTTAAAGAAATATAATTGAAACTGTTAAAGTGGTTTTGAACAGAATATTAATGGAACCTCTCCAATTTTCTCATAACATCAACTATTAAAAAATCCATTCCTTGTAAATATTAAAAATAATTAATTACAGGTTGCAATAAAATCAACAGTTCAGTATGAACATCATGAAACTAGATAAGAAAAGTGGAAGGAGATGATAAAGTAAAACTTTACAAATCTACTTATAAGGCTTGGACATTTTTACAAAAGCTTGAAAGATGTAAAAATATCTTTAAAAGAATTGCTGCTATTGTCACTACTGAGAGAGCAAATTATATATTAGACTTCTGAATCCAAACCTATAAAATGAGAAAAAACATTATCAAAACAGAAATGCAAACTTCTCTTTCATAATATTCCTCTAATATTTATCTGATAAAACATATAGATTTTGATGAACTTGAACTTGATCTTTGTGGTTTTAAACCAGTAAAAAACTCAGGAGCAGACAATGTATTTCCAGAATTTCATGATTTATAAAACTAATCAGTAACATTCTTCATATAAAAGCTTCAGCATAAAAGCACAAATGGGCAAAACTCTCCATACAGTAGTGCCACTCAATGCAAGCCAGAATAATCAATGGGTACCTGAAGACTTGTGCATAAAATCCCCATCTAGTGCCAACTTATCCATTATCCCCAGACTAGTTTCTGGCTTATGGTCTTCATCGGTGCTCATGTAATGTTTATTGGCATAAAAGCAAAACTATGAAATTCTTGAAGCCAAATAAACCTAAAATGTTAAAAAAAAATTAATACCCAATATCCTTATTATATTTCCTCTATAAGAGTTTTGAAACAATTATATTAATAAAAAAATTGTTTAATAGTGGAGAATCATTTCCCTAGAACAGACTAGAATTTTAGGTCAGATAGATGCTACTGTGGATCAGGTTTGTCTTTAATAATTTATATTGGAAAGACTTTCAAAATAAATTAAAAATTGATGGGGGCACTTAGTGATCTAACCTCATGATTCTATTTGAAAAAATGATGTAGAAAACAAGTTTTTAAAATTCTTAAATGATTGGATACCATTTATTTTATTGACAAAATATCTCCAACAAAAAAATTCAAATCACACAAAATGACAAAATATAGTAGATACAAAATTTTACCAAATGATCTACTATACGATTCAATTTTCTCACTTATTTTATTTAATGAATTCATCAATGGTCTTCCCAAAACAGATAAAAAAATTATGCTGTTGATATTGCTTTGATCCCTTTCCTCAATAAACAAATATGAAAAAATTGGAGGTAGGTGTTATTCTTAATCCAATGAAGATACTATGATCATTTTTTATCTAAGCAATAGTGAAACATCAACTAAATTAAATGCAATCTTTTGCAATAATAGACAACAAATCCTACTCCACACTATTTAATAATAATCTTGGGCCATAGCCTAGTTTATTTTCTTTACTTATCTAGGATTAGGTCAATATTAAATTTTTAGACATAATCTCCTTAAAAAACTATCTAGAAGTTTATGTATAGCTTTCTAAACACTAACGAATTTTACTAATAAATATAAGGCCCATGTTTAAAAAAATGTTTTTATGCTAAACTTCTGGATTATTAATTAAATATTATCATAAAAAGTATTACTGGAAGATTAAGTCTATTTCTTTGCAATGATTTTTTGTTTATATATATATATATTCCTCTATCAGATATCAGAAGCAAAGTTATGGATATTGTTTCACCATAAAAAACTCATTGCAAATCAACACTTTCTTTTTGGATTTTCAATTAAGAATCTCTAATCATATATTTTAGAATAAAAATGTAATTCTTACAAGATTCCAAACAATTTCTTTGCTTCAGATCCAATAATAAAACAACCTAAATCTTCATAAATGCATCTGGAACTTCATCAAAAATTCAAGAAAAGACAATGGTCACTGTGCTCATATGTTTCATAAATGAAATTTAAGAGTGACTAATCAACATAACTTTTGGAAAACATAAATCTTTAGCTCATAATTATTGACTATTGAATCTATGGCTATAATAGAAAAACTGAAGAATTTAATAAAGCATTAATAAAGCTATCTTCTGGTTGGAATCTTGGACTTTTCTTGATAGTTAAACTATCTAAAAAATTCATAAACTAAAGAAATAATATGTTGATGTATATTGAGAGCATATGTATATCTGAAAACAGAAAAGAACTGAAGTCTCATTGGAAACATCAAAGAATGTAAAAATGAAATTAAGCTAAATATTTAGTAAATCATGACCACAGGTTTATCAACTGTCAAATTATTTTTGTCTTCTTGAATCATTCATCAATAAAAAAGAATATAATTATCAAGATTTGTCATAAACTAACATTGAGAAAAGTTGCATAGAAAAATATAAAAAGATTTCTAGATATAGACAAAATAATAAAAATGAAGATTAAATTGCTCAAACTATGACATGACATTTTATGAATGTGAAATTAGCACACTAAAAAAATGATAGTAAAACATTGAAGAATAGCAAAAACAAATAAATAAACAAGTAGATATTTTATATATTAGAATTTAATTCTTTCTTTAAGCCCAAATAACTAGAGTGAAAATGTTTTAATTTGGTTTTATTATAAAACATTTTAATTTATTAAAAAATTATATAATGTTTGGAAAATGGGTGGTCATAAAGTGGAGTAACTATCATCACATCAATGAAGGTTAGAACATTCTGAATAAACAGATAAATAATAATCATTTTGAAGAAATGCTATTTATATAATTTCTAAAGTCAGTTTAATGACAAATAATTATAACAATAGTTAAATATAAGATGTGTAAAGTAGCTTTCAGCTCAGATGCAAACTACCAAATAAACTAAAAATCTTTTCTGTTGGCATTCTATCTTTGATCACGTAAGTTAACATCTATACTTATAACATTTAATCATTTACTTAAAAGTATAGATTTTACGTTGCATTTTATATGATTATAATCTGGTAAGTAATTATTTTTACTTAGATAACCGTGTTATTTTTTTTATAGTAGGTGAATTATTTAAATCATTAAATTTGTATGGAAGGATTTTTTTCTGCGGTTGAATCATTTATTACTAAAAAATGATTAATCATAATTTTACTTTTTGGAAGAAAAAAAATTTTTTATTACTTAATATAAAAAAAAAGTTAAAAAGACGCATCGTCATCATATTAATAGATTTATTTCTAAAAAAAATCTCTTATTTTTTCAGATGATTTTTAGTGCCATACAATGTGCAAAAGAATGACAAGAATAGAAAAGAGACATATTGATTTTATATATTTGAACTAGATATTGACGGAAATGAACAAATCTGTGGCATAATTTAAAATTAATTGGGTTGTCCACCAAAGTTTATTCTTAATATATAACTCCTATATGATGGAAGGAAAAGAAGTGTTATTAATACAGAAGAAAATCTGTGCATACTAAACTACGTTAAACAAGTTATGTAAGCTTCAATTTTGTTTTCAATTTTTATGATACTGAGTTTTGAAATATATCAAAATGTATATAGGTTTGATGATGAAATTTTCAATTTGAATTGATTAAAACCAAAACAAGATTTTCATTTCTTTAACTTTTGTATTTGGAATATACTGATGATTATGCTATCCATAGCATATAGAATTTATGTAGTGTTTTGAATGCAAAATATAAAGACTTTAATTTTATGATTAATATTCAAAAATGTCAAGACTTTTATTATTCATTAGTAGGAAAACATCTTCACCAATTTTTAATTTGAATGGTTATCAAATTAAAAATGTGAGCCAATTTAGCCTACAATGGCTACAGTCAAAATCACATACTGCTATAAGTTTTTAAATGCCTTAATTTTATATATATATATATATTGTAACAGACGGGGTTCGAATACAAGAGATAAGGCAGTAGTGCTAATTGAGAGTGTTGATATGGAGCGATTATATGCGAAAAGATATATATGTAAATAGTCATTCGAACCCTGTTACAAGGAGTGCGAAAGTTATGTGTGTATGCATATGTAAATATAGTTGTATGTGCGAGTGTACAATATGCGTATGTATTAACGGTGATGGTTACAATCAATTATATATAGAGCTGTATAAATTGTAATTGATTATTCGTATATATTTTATCCGTTAAGTTTTTTTTTAAAGTTTTAATAATGTTGTCGGTAACACGTGTTTTTCTTTTGTTAATTAATCTCTTGAACATATGAGGACAGAAATAGAAATGAATCAATGGCTGTAGGCAGTTTAGTCAATAACTGGCATCGAGAAGTCTGAAAACTGGTCAGGTGGGTATTTTTGAAGAACAATGGAAGAACTGGTCAGTGGTGTATGGATACACAGAGAAAATTTTACAAAGTTAAAAGTGAAAAACAAAAGAACTTTTTGTTGTGCTCGAAAGGAGAGATATAGATAGAAAAAAAAAGAGACGCGGCTTGAACTACAGATTGGGTGGACGTGTAATTTTTTTCTTAAGAAGTCATTAATATTTTCCACCCAAAAATGTCAGGGTAATTCTATAGTGCGAGTTTCGTTAATCAGCCCAGTGGACACTTGTCATGGAACTCACCTGAAGCGGACTTATGAACTGCATTATTAAAATAAAAAAATTTTGTTTCATCAAGTGTAATGGTGACGAAAGATCTTTGAAGATTGGACCCTGTCATAAAGCGAGTGAATCACCTACTCCACCTCTGGGATAAGCTATTTGATATACCCTATTGGAACTGTTTGCCATCCATTATATCTACCAGACCAGTATTCTTGGAGAGTTATAAATGCGGACTTGTCTTTGATCGCGTGAACTAAGGTAAATTGACATGGCACCAAAAATATATGTTCAGTGAATGTGTCTTAATAAAGAAACTAGTGTTACCACAATATTAATTGCTATAATAAGTCTCTTTTAAAATTAAATAAAATAACAACATTAAATAAACAGCTCTGATGTATAATTGCACTATTTTGATGCGTGTATGAATTATATATGTGTGTATCAGAATAAATGGGCTGTGCGCTTGAATATTGATATATTTATATGTGTGTATAAATGGCATTTATTGGTAATGGGTATAGTCGTAGATAGAATAAATTTTATGATAAGATCCGGGTTAGATTAATGGATTTATAACAAATAAACTATCGTACATAATAATAGACATATAAGACTTAGTTAGGTATTGTTTTAGCTTTGCTCTCTAGTTAGACTATCGTCCCCAAACCCTGAGATTGAGCTGGTTCGGTGCGCTACCATAAATAGATATACATACCAGAACCCTTATTTACATTTTCGATGAGATAATTCTTATCCACGTGTAAGATTGGCGCGTGAGATGGAATCAAACCATGCTCACAAATATCTTCATTCGAAGCTACGGGTTAAAGCCTACAATGGCGGTTTAAAAGATATCGGTGGTGTTATAATATCGGTGGTGTTATAATATATATATATATTAAATAGGTATCAATCTAAATATCTTTTTAAATATGTTTTTATTATGCAAAAATCAAATTAATTTGATTTTAGCTTGCTTAGTTTAAATTTTATACTTCCACCTTTTTATAATACTTGTAGTCTAGTCAAAGCTATAAATTTGAATTGTCTTTTGCAATAAATTGCTATTTTTTTTACTTTTTAAGTCAAATATAATAAAATTTATTGTAACTAATGGTAAAAATAATAAGAAGCAAAATTATTTTATTATAATACATGTTTATAAGAAAGCAATCAACTGATTATTAAAACTGTCAATTGAATCCAGTTAAATGAAAGTAATTTAATTTTTTTATTTTTGTGATTTTATGACTATATGTTTTTCATTTTTTTTATACAACAGCTTACTTTTTATTGTAAATAATGCTTACAAAAAATTCCAAAGTTGAAATATAATTATCTTAGAAGCAGTATGAGAATAGGAGATATTGATTGCAGTGGTTGTGTTACAAAACCATATTGTGGACTTTGTGGGTTAAATTTCTGAGTAGCTTTTTAAATAAAAAGTTGGACTTAGATATATAAGTATAGAATAGACTCCAGAGTCTCTTCTTTCATTTAATTCTTAAAATCTATTTTGTACAATTTTAAATAATGTCTATACAATTTATTCTAATGCTGTATTAAGTTTTTTTTAAATTTTGGTGTGGCAATTAAGATTTAATTTTATTTCTTTTTAGTTTGTATTTTTATTTATTCTTAATATGTCAAGTTGGTATCCAACCCAGCAAATAAGTTTAAACTTTACTGCTCATAGTTCTCCTGCTAAATCTTGGAAGATGTAAATTTTCTTTAAATAAGGTTAATTATTATAAACTCACTTTGGTTCTATACCAATTATTTTACATAATGAGCTTTACTTTTAAATGGCCGGTAATGCTTTAATGCCTGGACTTAGCTATCCTCATTAATTATAAATTAAATCCTTACCTAATCATTGAAATCATACTAGAAGAGAGTTTAATATTTAATGTATCATCTGCCTATGTGTGATCTATGATTTTATTTTGTAATTAATATGTCAAATTATACATGTATTGATCACTTATAGAAATGTAGGGAGATATTTTAGAAGTATAAAAGATGACAATCTATTCTCCTTTAGTCTTTATATTCTGACCCATTTTTACATTTTCTTAGGCATTAGTTAATCACTCATAAATGGTTTGTGTTAGGCATTCCATTATGCCAGTTAGCATATTATTTTATATAAGTATTAGTTTACCATAGTCAGTTAGTGGTACAAACTATCTATATATTGTAGTCATTATTGGAGTATCATTACAATAGTTTAATCAATTGATTTTCTTGCTTTGTCATGCACTATGGGATCTTCAGCATGCCTGGACCCAATCCTCATTATCCTTCACAAAGTAGATGCTTTCCCTGCTAGGGATCTCTTTTAGACACTTCTAATGGATACATGTATGGGAAAAATGCTAATAAACCATCCCAACATGCTAGCTTGTGCCACTATTTTCAGAGATATATTCTTGGCCATCATGAAGACATACTCTCATCTTTGTGCAAATATGACAAAGCCACCCAGAGTGTCTTAACAGACCTCATTCATATACATGATTGTAAATTGTAATGTAGTACCACCTTTATTATTATTAATTTATTAGACACTTGCAATACTATCTGTAAACTGTAACTGTATACTTTTCACCACCCAGTCTATTTAATTCCTTGAGTCAGATTATATAATTGCAGCTTATTTTAGGCTGAACCATCTTACTCCCACCCATTTGAGTGATCTCTCAAACTTGTTGAAATGTGATCTTGCACTCTATTAAAATCACACATCATCAACCCTTATTTATATGTATAATGCTATAATCAAATCCATTAGTGTAAATTTGTAATGTTTTGGGTAATGATTAAGATATAATTTATTATTGATTATCTAATCAATTTATTCCATATCTTGGCATATTAACCGCGCCAACCATATATATATATATTAACTGCACCAACCAATTTTATTTGTGTATATATATTAACGCACCAACCAACTTTTATAAATTAAACCAAATATTTTATTTAAGTATGTAATTTCCCAAATAACCTATTTAATTAATCCATAGAAGCGCATAATTGCAAATTAAGCCATAACCAAATTTGTAACAATAATTGTATAGACATTTTACACACACATATTTTGTTTTATTTATAATAATTAAATTACCGTATTTAATCATTTAATAAATTTATATTATGTCATTTCTCTATATTACAGTTAATAAATTTATATTATGTCATTTCTCTATATTACAGTATTTGTTATTTATTTCCCGAATCTCTAGTATTAATTATTTGACTGAATTATATTGTTCCCTAATTGAATGAGATTTTATTTAGTATTATTAATTAAACTCCCTTTTGTTTAATATTGGCTCGAATATTATTACAGCTCTGATCATTAATTAATATTAAGTAATAGACTATTTATTTAATGTTGTCTTGAATATTATTACAACTCTGATTATTAATTAATATTAAGCAATAGCCTGTACCGTTCTTTAATTGTTATATTCTGTAGAAATTATTAGTTAATCACTTGAATATATTATTGATTTCCAAGTCTCTGTGCTCACCCTGTTCTTATTGCTGGGACTGGTGTAATGGAAATCTTGTAGTATCCTCAAAAACGTTGCTCATGTAGTCATAGACCCTGGAGCACATGCAAATAGGTTAATGTTTAGTATTGCTCCTTACTTACATATCTTGCACATGCTAGAGTAATGAACTTTTGCTTGGATTCTAGGTCTTGTTGAATTAACACACAGTTTTGACAGTACAAGACACTGAATGCAATCCTAGTAATTTCATAGTGGTAAATACTCTTAACCCTGAAAAAATATTTTCCCAAGGTTATAATAATAATTTTAATTATTAAAAGTAAACATGATACTCTTTTATTTGGAATAAAACAATTTACTAGGAAAACATTCAGATATAATGAGTGGATAAGGGATTTTTTAGCCACTCAGAATACCACTAATACATCCTATGCAACTACTTTGAACTTAAATTAATGAATTCTATCATTTAAATCTAGGATAAATAATCAAAATACTTTTTTAAATGAAATAAAACGATTTTATTAAAAAATCAATGATATTTTAACACATAAAATTGATTACACCCAGGTCTCATTTTATACGAATTTATTTAATGCAATTTTGAAGTTATGTGATTCATGTTTCTTCTTAATATCTTTGTATGCAGTTTTCTTTTATGCGATAAAAATTATTAGATCAGAAGTCAAGCTTCAGTAATGCACTATTACTTTAAATATTACAAATTTCGTGCACTCATGCCATATTTAAAGTAATAGCACATTATCGGAGTTCGACTTTCATCTAATAATTTCAATCATTTCAGTGCTTTATAATAGTACTGTAATAGATTTTATGCAATAAAGAAGTTCATAATTCACTTAAAATTAGAATTTCCCCATTTTATATATACACCTGGGTCTCATTTTACGCAATAGATAGGTTCCTCAGAAAACATGCACAAACGAAATCGTGCAAAAATAGACATAACTTACATTGAAAAGGGGGGGGGATGCAGTCTGTGATTTTTCAAAATTCGCATAAAAGCAAAGCACCAACGTAAAATTACTTTAAAATTCGTGCAAAAAAAAAAAAATAAGGAAATAAAATATGACTAATAAAAAATTTCAAATTTGAAAAAAATTGATACAAGACAAACTTTTTTTAACTATAATATTTAATTTTATTCAAAATAATATATTTTTATGCATAATTTACTGTACAGTAATTTACATTTTTTATACATGTTTTAATTATTATAGCTATTTGCCAAAAACACATTCCTTTGCAAACAACTAGCGCCAACTTCACACTCATGTTGTGACAATGGTTTTCTGGTGACAACGTAATTAATCTTTGAGATGATGATTTTATTAATTGTTTATGAAACTAACAACTAAAAATTAAATTCTTATTTTTGTCTTTAATTTTCAATTCCGTTTAAAAATCAAATTTCACATCACATTATTTCAAGTCATCGTAAGTAATTTTTAAATTGTTAATTACAATTAAAAATCAGATTTTAATTTTTAATTATCAAATTTAATTGTGCCCACTGCTATTACTGACCTTTTAAAAATCAACTTGTGGACACTAAATGATTAATAATTGATTACATTCTTTTTTAAAAAGCAAAAATAGAATGTGATTTAAAATTCAAAATTAACACGCACAATGTTTGAACAAATTTACATTATAATCTTGTAAAATTTAATGTGTGCATACATAAAATGTGGAAATCATGATTTTAATTTCATTATTGCATAAAATCTTACTATTATAAAGCACTGAAAATATTGAAATTACTAAGATGAAAGTTGAATTCCAATAATGTGCTATTATTACTTTCAATATAACGTAAGTGCGCGAAATTTATTATTTAAAGTAATAGCGCATTATTGGAGTTCGACTTCCGGTGAAACACGAATCGCGTAACTTCAAAATCATGTTAAATAAGTTCACATAAAAAGAGACCCAGGTGTACACATTAAATTTTACAAGAATATAATGTAAATCTGTTCAAACATTATAGATGAAAAATACTATGTATATTGTTGTTTTTGCATTTTAAATCACGTTCTATTTTTGCTTTTTATAAAAAAGGTACGTAATCAATTAATCATTTAGTGTCCACAAGTTTATTTTTAAAAGGTGAGTAACAGTGGCAAGCACAATTAAATTTGACAATTAAAATATGATTTTTAATTGTAATTAACAATTTAAAAATTATGTAATGTGATCTGAAATGAAGGTGATGTGAAACAATGAAATTTGATTTTTAAATGGAATTGAAAATTAAAAATGAAAGACAAAAATAAGAATTTAATTTTTAATTGTTAGTTTTAATTAAATTTTGCCCAACAGTAGTGAGTCAGTGTCTTTTTATTATCATAAGTCTAAGTTCTTATTTTTATTTTAAACTTTTAGTTTACTCTAACAGAGAGAAAAAAAAAACACCCAAGAAAATGATTTTCTTTGGAAACAAAAATTTCAATTTTAGATCACTTAGTGAAATGGGAAGGATCAACAGAGATTGGAAAATGTTTTAGTTGTATTTCTTCTTGACTTCGTTTAAGGAAAAGCTACAGTACCTCACATCATATCACATCATGATGAATCTGATGTCTCAAATAGTGATAATAATTAAAATACTGTACATGTATGAAAAAAAATGTAAATTACGCATAAAAATATATTGTTTTAAATAAAATTAAATATTGTAGTTAATAAAAAAAGTAAAAAAAGTTTGTCTTGTATCAATTTTTTTCAAATTTGAAATTTTTTATTAGTCATATTTTATTTTCTTATATATTTTTTATGTAAATTCTAAAGTGATTTTACATTGTTTCTTTGCTTTTATGCGATTTTTGGAAAATTACAGCACATATTTCCCATTTTTCAAGGTAAGTTAAGTCTATTTTTGTGCATGTTTTCTGAGGAACCTATCTACAGCATAAAATGAGACCCAGGTGTATAGCATTCTTTAATAATGGGCAAATAAAATAATCAATTTTTAGGTGCTTTCTTTGCATCTGAAATGGAATTTTCATGAAGTAACTCTTATGTCAAATGAGATATGTTCATATACTTTCAACACATCCAATTAAGAATAAATTCATAATAAATTTTGTAATATCTAGATTTCTGAATAATACATGTGTGAATGATGAAAATAATTAAAAATTAATGATAAAAATATTATTTATTTTTGACAATAAAGACAACATACAAAATTTTAATATTTACAGTATTATCAGAGCAAATTATTTAAATCTTTTATTATACATTCCACCATGATGGTAAAATTATAGCCATATAATTTACCAGATAAATGTATTAAAATACTAAATAAATATTAATTAAAAACCATTATTAATTTGTTCATGAAACTTTTTGCAATGTTACTATTATAATAAATTCTTAATCTTACAGCACAACCATTTCCTTACATTATTCTTTATAAATGTATTTAATATTTTTCAAATACCACTTACCAATCCAACAGTGAAATAACTGTTTAAAGAGATGTATGCTATTTATTGATGCAAAAATATAATATTCATTTCTAACTTAAAGGCTTATGGGTTTATATCCTGAAATACTGGCAAAGCACAAAAACAAGATCCACTCATGAAATTAATATTATCCTACACACTGATTACCCAGGAGTGTAACTGAAAAATAAGATGACATATGTCAGCACTACAAAATATATCAATTGCCAGGAAAAAGTCATGGCAGTAAACTACACATGATTTTATATAAAAAGTACATAGTAAATAAATTCACATTTGGGATTGTAAGAAAAGGCAAACAGCAAGTGATAGCTTGAAATCAAGTAATAGAGCATCTACAGCTGAGGGCAGTTTATAAGCTAGGACTCTATCTCTAGACATACAGAAAATATCATGACATAAAAGAGATATAAAGCCACAATCTCCTTAAAAAACTCACTAGATCTGAATATATATCAAAAAAATAAAAGAGAGACAATGCCACAATCTTTTAAATAATATAACTTAAAGTTGATGATGTAAGTAATTACTGGAAAATATGGCTTAGTAAAATAAATTATGCCATAAAAATAATAAAATATACATTAGCTTCCATTATGTTTATGATAAGCATATACATTCAAACAAACAACTTTGTAAAAAAAGGATTAGATATAGCACTTGTAAAATACAACATGATAAAATAGAAATATTCTGAAAATTTTTGGATAAATATAACTTATAATTAATTTATAAAATTATACCTAATAACAATGCTTAAATTAAAATTAAAAAAATATATAGCACAATACAGTATCATAAACATTATAACTTAAAGTTATACCCTTTTATCAAGTAAAAATAAAAATAAAAGCCCATCATCATTGGTGTTTCAATCAGTTAACAGGATACAATCACTGTAAATGCCAATCTGAAAACATTGAAGATTTCTCCAATCTATTTCAACACAGTAAAATTGAAATTACATGTAAAATACTTTAGAACAAACATTAGGAATAAATTTTCATACAATAAATTTCCATGTAACATTTAACATAAAATATTTATGGCTGTTTATTTTTTGAAAAATGTTTCAAAATAAATACATATACTGATGCATATTTAACTTTTTTATGTAATATTTTATTAATTCCTCTGTATCTTTTGGAAAGAACATATTGATGATAAAATTTGAGGATTATTTATTCCTTTGAAAAAAATATATTCAATAGTAGCACAAATTCTTAAATAATAATAATGATAAGAAATGAGCAGACATTTATAATAAAACAGGATAAGTTTATAATACTTGAATGAGATTCATTCAGGAGAATTCATGTTTTAGAAATATAATTCAAAGATAATAATACAGAATATTATCTTTCAATTATATTGAATAAGTAAATAAATTTCTATGAAGTAAAAACAGTCAATAACTTTAAAGTTATTAATTCAGGAAAATATTTTTTCCTTTTATTGAATTATATACCACAATGACATCTGGGAGTGCATAGCTTCTACTCTGTCAATGTTAATAGTAGAAATCAAAAATGACATTTTTTAAAAATGTAATAGTATATAAAATAATTTATATTTCAGTAAATGAATGTTATCCTTTTTAACTCAATGTTTATAATTCATAGCAATACATATTATATTAATATTAAAAGTAATTCATTTTTAATGTATACTTAAAATAGATTTTAATCATTCTAAAAATGTCAGTTGAAATTAAATTAATTATTTTCACATGGAAGCATAATTAAATTCAATAAATATACTAATAAATTCTTTCTATTAGACGGCAGGTTCTACATTCTACAATTCAATAGTCTATCATTTCAAAAATAATAATTCCTGAGAAAATATTCTTTCAAAGTGCAAATATTTAAGTAAAAGTATTTTTCTATTAAATAAAACTGTTGATTAGTATTTAAGAAATTTAAAGTTTTTAGTAGTCTTGATATTTCTATATGTAATAAATTTAACTTATTAGAATGTTTATTTTATTAAGCATCACATGATCACATCTCCTATACTAGCACATTAATTTTTGATAAACAGGGCAAAACTCTCCATACAGTATTGCCACCTGTGCTAAACAGAGTAATCAATGGATGCCAGAAGGCTTGTGCATAAAATCCCTATCTAATGCCTACTCATCCAATATTCCCAGACTAGTTTCTGGTTTGTGGCCTTCGTCAGTGAGGAGCTTTGGATCTGAGAGCACTGCATCTAGATCTTAGGATCTAATGCAACCCTCTAGCAACCACCTTTTATCTCTACTTAACTATAAAACTATGAGAATGAAATTGAAAACACAAAAAATATTTTCTATCTAAGCATTAGATAGGGATTTTATGCACAAGCCTTCTGGCATCCATTGATTACTCTGTTTAGCACAGGTGGCAATACTGTATGGAGAGTTTTGCTCTATTTATCAACAATTAATGTGCTGGTCTAGGAGATGTGATCATGTGATGCTTAATGGTTTAACACCAATCCTGCCTAATAGGATAGTGGTGGCTATGGTTGTAAAATAACCAAAGACATCAAAATGTATGAGTTCTGAACTGAGTTCAGACCCATATGGCTATATAAGCTATTGAGCTTAGATTGAAAATATTTTTTGTGTTTTCAATTTCATTCTCATAGTTTTATAGTTAAGTAGAGATAAAAGGTGGTTGCTAGAGGGTTGCATGAGATCCTAAGATCTAGATGCAGTGCTCTCAGATCCAAAGCTCCTCACTGATGAAGGCCACAAGCCAGAAACTAGTCTGGGGATATTGGATGAGTAGGCAATAGATAGGGATTTTATGCACAAGCCTTCTGGCATCCATTGATTACTCTGTTTAGCACAGGTGGCAATACTGTATGGAGAGCTTTGCTCTGTTTATCAATGTTTATTTTAACAAGTGAATTTTGCCTGTGTTAACAGTTTGAGCCAGCATAAGAAATGGTTATTGTGTGATATTAATAGATCTGATGTTCTACACCTCTGAACTCCATCATGGTCTGGAAACAACTCTTCAACCTGTTCCCTTCTCGGACCATCATGCTATTGTCATCACACTACCACTAATCAACTACTCCTCCTTTCTCAACCAGTCAATCAGAATGTTAACTAAAACTTTCATGACTGAAGCCATTGTATCTGAAGCTTACATTCTCTTCCACAAAATCAACCTACTAAAAAGGCCTCCAGAAGAGGCGTGGTTCACCTTCTTTGGGATAATCCAATCCTTGATTGCTCACTATAGTAAAAACAACAAATGACCATCTACACTTATTAATGAGTTTGACCAAATCAATAATAAAATAAAACATGCTCAACTGAACCAGTTCATATTAAACACCTTCTATCACTAAAACTTCAGTATAAGGAAAAACAGATAGCTATTGCAAAGTATATTTCTATTAAAAGATCACAAAACTTTCTTACTACCCAACACTTCTGGACTCAGGGATACTTGCAATGGGCATTGGGAGCTAAGAAAAAACTTAACACCCCAACCTCCCTCATTGTCAATGGAAACTGTGTCACAGGTCATCACACAATTGAACACATTGGTCTTCATTTCAAAAACCGACTTCAAAATAACTTTCCAAAGAGCATCAGTGAATGGCTGGATCACCCATATTCTATAAACCATGGAATAACAGCAGCTGATCTTAAAAACCATCTATCAGCACTTTCTGACAGTGTGCAACCCAGGATGCATGCTATACCAAGGTTTTTAATTTCCCATCTTGGTAACTTTGCTATCCCAATCATTATGAACATGATCAATCATCTATCCACCAAAAGAAGGAAAATAAATAACCTCTACCTGATTGCCTTAGTGCCATTCATCAAGAAGAACAAGATCTAACCAACATTCATAACATAAGGCCTATCTCCATGACACCAATTTTAATCAAAGTTATCGAAGGTGTAATTGAAGAAAAAATCCAGCAAAAAATTTTAGACAATATTGTTCAGTCACAATATGCAAGAAAAAGATCTTCAGCCCTGACAGCAATGAGTGAAGTCAAGATTCTCCTTGATCACATTAGATCTAATCACTTATAACCCATTGCAGTCCAGCTAGACATAACAGAGGCTTTTGATTTGATCAATATTCACACACTTCATACACTTCTAAAAGACCTCAACATTCCCTCTCAAATTATACAGATTCTGAAAAATCTTCTCTACAATAGGCTAATTCACATTTCCTTAGATGGATTCTACACAAATGGGTTCTCCCCCGACCTGTTTATTTCTCAGGATCTCCTTTAAATGCTATCATTTTATATGCTATCTCAACCCCCCTTTTGAGAGATATAAAAATCTCATTCACTGGAGTATTCATTCCTCACATCAAAAAATCCTTCAAGTTGTTTGCATATATGTATGAAGACCCTCTCAAATTATACAGATTCTGGAAAATCTTCTCTACAATAGGCTAATTCACATTTCCTTAGATGGATTCTACACAAATGGGTTCTCCCCCGACCTGTTTATTTCTCAAGGATCTCCTTTAAGTGCTATCATTTTATATGCTATCTCAACCCCTCTTTTGAGAGATATAAAAATCTCATTCACTGGAGTATTCATTCCTCACATCAAAAAATCCTTCAAGTTGTTTGCATATATGGATGATGTCTTCATGCCATCTCAAAAACATCTCCCAGCACTCTAAACAATTTTGGATAAATTTTTCCTTAATTCACAACTCAAATTTAACTCCAACAAATTTTCATCTTGGAAAATTCTATCAGGAAAGAAAGTCTCATCTAGATTTCTAGCTGAGCCCCAGGACTTTCTTGGCTTTCCTATCTCCATGTCTTAAACAGCCATGTCAAAAAAACTACAGAACTCCTTAATCAATTCCACATCTCAGATTATACAGTCCCTTTCCAGGGTGTATTTTTCTATACAGAGAAAACTAGTGCTACTGAACATGAAAGTCATGTCTAAGATAGCATACTTCCTCCCCATCATGACAGCAACAAAAGCTTTTACCAAAAATATCAATAGTCTATGTGCTAAACTCTTTCGGAAAAACAGTACAACATCTATAAGCATGACAAGGATGCAATACCATCACAAATCTAATGGGATGTCCTTTCACTCCATCCCCTCAATTATCTTTCAAAAATCTCACACATTGATTCATAACCTCTTACAAAAACATGATTCCTTTAATATATCAGAGACCGTTCAACCGTTAGACAGACCTTCTCCTCAAAAATACTGGTTAGACCAGGTTCTCCAGCTTCTCAATCAATTTACATCTACTTTACAAAATCCATATAATACAAAAATCACCATCTGGGAAGCCCATCATAGAATCAACCTTGAAATCAATTCAATTTTGCCAATGCTTGGCATCACTAATCATAGAATTACTTCAATTTTTAAGTTCTTAGCTTTAGAGCCTAAATTTTTAAACTACCTAGAAAAAGAAAATCTGGGAGCCATGCATACCAACTGGTTCCTCCACCACAAGAGTTTTTTTAACAACATTGACCCTACCTGCCCAATCTGCAAGAGGCATGATGATACATTTTACCACATAATTCGCTCATTTTCCAAAATACAAAAATTGATATTTACAAAATCCTCTCGCTAAAAGAATCTCTACAAAGTAAACAGTTTCTAATTATAAAAATGTCAGTATTTCTCATTCACTCTATCTGGAATGTAAGATACAAATTAGTATTTACAACTCCTCCACCAGACCCCGACAGTCTATTTATTTCTCTTTTAAACAAAACCAAGCATAAAGACATGACCCTTTCCTCCAAATTTCTATTTGAAGGAACCTGGAATCTATTCCAAAGCCCAATACATTTCCAGATAGCTGATGACAAGAATCTATAAACCACAGGATTTATTCCATACCCTGGACTAATATCTACATAAATTATCCACTATCAACCCAGTAATGACATTATTGACTCCTGTTTAGTCAATGTACTGTAAAAGGTTAATGTATTAAAAAACCAATATTCTCCCTAAATAAAATTCTTTTAAAACTAATACCAACCTTGCCTAATAAGACAGTGATGACTATGACCATTAAAAAACCAAAGACATCAAATATATGGGTACTGGATTGAGTTCAGACATATATGATTATGTAAGCTAATGAGCTTGGATTGAAAATAAATTTTCAATTTTAAACTCATAATTTTGCAGTTAAGTAGAAATAAAAGGTGGCTGCTGGAGAGTTGTATTAGATCCTAAGATCTCAGTGCGATGCTCTCAGAACCAAGGCTCTCACTGATGAAAGCAATTAGCTAGAAACTAGTCTGGGGATATTGGATAAGTAGGCACTAGATAGGTATTTTATGCACAAACCTTTTTGCAATCATTGATTATGCTGGCTTGCACTGAGTGGCACTACTGTATGGAGAGTTTTGCTTTCTTTTAAGTAAATTAGAAGCATAAAAGTTCTTACACAACAATGCTAACTAATGTAAAAATTCTTCGAAGTACATAGATCACAAGAATAATTTAATTATTATTAAATATTTTTTTGAATTTACCATTGTGTGTTCTTGTAATGTAAATTTCAAGTTTGTAGTAGTTTCAGTTTAAAACATCTGAGCCTGGATGAATTAAATTAGCAACTCATATTTTACTTTTAAAAATATAAACAAAAATTTATTGTAAGCAATTAAAACTTAATGAAAATTTAATAATTAACTGAAAACAAGTATGCGAGTGAATTAATATCTTCACTTGTTATATTTATAAGCTATGTCATGTGAATTATTTTTAATGAATGATATTGACTTTTAGTCTATTAACTTTCGGTCTGTAGTTATTAGAGTTTACAAATTAATTAGTATTCTGGGAAATATTACTTTAAAATAACCTAATTTAAATATATGTCTAGACATTAATTATTACTACAAATTTAAATTAATTTTTTAAAAAAAATTAAGAATGTATTATAATAAAGTAAAAGCAAATATTATATAATATTTTACAAATATTTGACAATCTTCATGCAATTATTTTATTTAGACAGATAAGAATTTAGTGTGGTATTTAAATATATAATATATATTTAAAAATCGGATTTTATGTAATATTACAAAAATAGATTTATGAGGGTAGTTGGTGGATCTTTATACATTAAAAAAAGAAATATATAAAGATAGAGTTTTGCTGTTTATACAAATTCATAGAATGCCCTTGGCATTTGACACATAACTTTATTTTCATTTATAGAATTTATTTACAACAATTAAGTAAGGATACATTCTGATCAAAATTTACTAAAACATTTATTTATTACACATTTAACTATCAAATATTGTGAAACTCTATCAATATGGGGAATGGATTATTTCAATAAAGGGGAGGGCAGCTTCATGAGAGGTTGGATCTAAACTCCAATGAAAAATTACAAAGAGAAAAACATTTCACATATCATAATTTATTTTGTCAAACAGGCTAGAAAGTGAAACAATAGGAAATTGTGGTGCTATAATTATGTCAGTGAGAGAGAGAAAAATGGCAGTTTTGGCCAAGAAAAGATCATTCTCCCATTATTAAGGTGGAATGTCAGCTTCTTGCTAGAGTGATACCTAATGGAAAGGTAGGTAGGAAGTTGCTATTGGCTGGATCATGGCAGAGCCATGCAGAGCTTCAACTACACTAACCAGTTATGAATGAGAACACTAACAAAATGGAAGGCTTTGAATCTCCGGGGCAGGGTACGGACAAACCAAAGCAGTATATAAATATATACTTGGAGAAGAATGACAAACGAAGACGATCATGAATCCCTGGGTTGAGGTACAGGCAAATCAGATCAAGCCCTAGGTGGTTTATTAATAATTTGACATATTCTGGCAATGCTATTATAAGAATATAAAATCATTAGATTTAAATACTGAAATAAAGCCTTAAATGGTTTAACAAATATGTAATGATATAAAGTGATTTATCAGAAGTTAAAATTATAATTAATGAAGCGTGCATTCCTTCTCCTTCCTGAATCAATACTATTTTGTTTCATATAAAAAAAATTAAAATTCACACACTTAAAAGTGCAAATAACAAAATACAATAAGGTCACCAGTTTTTTTTGGCAATGATGATCAATAAAGAAATCAATAAAATTAATGAACACCAATATCCACCCCAGATTGAAAAGTATTTATACATTTTGTATAAACTTACAATAAAATATTTATTTAAAAGCATATATTCATTTAAAATACAAATCCAATCTTATGAGCTATTTAGAAATAACTAACAAAAACTAATTAATCCCCTCCCCCCTTTCTATTCCATAATGGTATATAGAAGTTCATAAGATCAGGTTTGGTTGGCATTTATAAATAAAATTAGGTGATAAATATAAAAATAAATTATAACCACACTAAATTATAAAAATGATAAGAAGCATGAGATGGATGAAAAGTTTTTACAGTAGTTTTTTTAGATAGAAGAGAATTGATATAAAGAAAATAACTATTAATTTAACATACCAATTAGCAAGTCAAAAGATAATCAATATATAGAAAATAATTTTAAAGAGTTATGATTCAGATAATACAATTGTAATGACTTTAGACTTGTTACCTCAGGATTCCAGGAAATAAAGTACTGAAGAATCTTCTGTAGCAGGTGACATTTTTTGATTTAAAACATGTCTCTTGGCCTCGGTGGTTCTTTGACAGCATGAGTACACTTGAGTGGTAGAGGCTACATCTCTGCATAGTGAAGAGTTGAGCTGAAGATGGAGGGGAAGGTGGCTTGGGCCCCTCTTTTTAAAAATCAAACAGACATGAAGTCAGCAACTATTGATTGAACTCTGAAACAATAGATTTTTGGCCCTATTTATACCAGTTCTCAGTTATTCAAAAAATGTTTTAATTAAACTTCTTAACTCTAATTGAATCTTTAATTTATAGAAATATTCTCTCTTTTGTTATTGGAGATGCAATCACAAGATAACTGTCCAAAAATAAATTCAAATCAATTTCCAGATTGGAAATAGAATTGATAAAAATGTTAACAGTTAACTATATCAATTAGCTTTGTTTTAAATTTTTCTTTCATTAACTTTAATTTAAAAATGTCTTTTAAAATCATGAAACAAACTAATGTTCCCACTCCTTTAATTACTCTTGGACAGTCAATGATTGCATCTTATATCTTGAATATTTGTGTAATTATATGAAAAAAATAATTACAAAGTATTAAAAATATAATTAAGAAAAAAAATACAAAATTATTTACAATATTTGTTTGTGCTTATATATATATATATATATATATATATATATATATATATATATATATATATATATATATATATATATATATATATAAAGCTCCATTAATATATGTATATATCTGAGTCACATCTAAAGATATTAATATCAAAATAATTAAAGAATTTTCATTTAAAATTTATATTTATAACTTTTATAGATGCTTCTCAGAAATATATGTATAGTTTATATACATGTGACAAAAAAAGCAAGATGAAATGTGGGTTGTGGTAGAACAGTGAGACTTGATCCTGAACTAAGATCAACTGTTTCAATACAAATGAGGTTTTTAAAAAATAATTAAACCTTAATAGCAAAATGCTATTCCAGATAACAAACATGCTGTAAGTTGGACATAGCTATTATTTATTTTATGTACATTGGCATTTTGAATATTATATAGTTCACTCCAAAGTTTTTTATTATATTTATTTTATCTGATTATATATATATATATATATATATATATATATCAGATATATATATATATATATATATATATATTGTGACCTTCTGGTTTGGCACCAGAAATATTAATTGTAATTGTATAATATATAAGTAACATCTGATATCATCTAATTAAAAAAAAATGAAATAATGTGAAATTTTTAAAAAAAATTATTGATGACTTAAAACTATGATTAAAAGTACTTGTAGATATAATTTAAAAGATTATTAGATGTTTAATATCTTACTTTAGTGTATTAGTGTATAATCAATGATAGGATAGGGGATGGCTTATCTCAAAAGTAGTCAGTCTAGTTTGAGTTAATTCTAATTTGTTTTATTTGGTTATAAAATAGTATTAAGATTTGTTTAGATAATTCTCTAGTTCATTTGCTTTTAATATTTTAATTTATAGCATAAACAGTGAAATGTGTTTAACTCATCATCATTAAAATTGTCATTTTAGTCATATCAGTTTAGTATCTGTTGTACTTTATTTGTAAATATTCAGGTATGTCTGTATCATTGTTAAACTTCATTCTTCATTCATATGTTTCATTAAACCATCAAATATCATATCTCATATCCAAATAGTTAATTTTGCAACTAATAATTTAAAAAGCCAGCTTAATTATATTTTAAATAAATACATGGATTACTGGACTGGTGAATTATTAAACAACCAATATACTATAAAGTATTTTATTTGTTAAAGTAATTGTCATTAATTTTATTCTGTTACTTTAAAAATACAGAATATTTAATTCTTAGTTCAATTTAATGTTTAATATTTTTTATTTGTTTAAAAGATAAAATAGTTTTTTTTCTCCCCCTCTTTTTTTCTTTTTCAAGACAAGAAAGTTTCTTGCATAAATTAAAAGTCTCAGTGCAATAGGAGGAGTAAGTCTCGGTCTGGTGATCTTTGAACTTTCAAATAACCTTGGACTATTGGAAGAATAAATGTTAGGTAATGTTTTAAAAATCTATAAAAGGGTTAATTACAATTCTATAAAGGACTGCTGACTGTGGATTGCTGACAAATTTTCTACTACTGATTCATCTCCAAATTCACTTTTTAAACAAAGTTAATAGTACAATTTTGTTTGTTATAAGCTAGATTCTTCCAAGACCAAGTTTGAAAGTATAAAAAAGTATTATTGTTTTCCAAATATGACAGAGTGAACAACCATATGAGGTACATTAATCTTATTCTTAAGCTAACTATTTATATTCTCCAACCATTGTTTAAAGTGCATGTATGTGTCTATATTATATATTATTTAAATTTAATTTCCAATATTAAAGAAAGAATGGAAATGAGTAATAGTATTTTAAATTTGCTTTATTTAAACTTCAAACCTATTTGTAAAGAAGAAAGAAGAATGTTTGTTTATTTTTCAAAGTTATTTTTCTTAAAATTTAAGTATGATATTAATGGAGCAACTGTATACTTTTATTATTTTGGAAAAATGTGCAAATTGTTATTAAGCATATCAAGAACTCTAAATAATAAATCTGTGCTAGTTATAAAAGAAGAAGGTTGAGAAGGATATGTATGAATCATTTATTTTTATTGTCATTATTATTGGAATGTTTGCTTGATTATTTCTATTTGTGCCTATTAGAAAAATAAGACTAAATGTATAATTTAAAGGATTGTCTAATTATTCATCCCCAATTACTGTGAGAATGGAATTTATAAAAATGGATAGAATTGAATATGACTTTACTTTATTAATTGCTCTCCTCATTTGTGTGGAACTTCCCTATATAGAATGTTGCTAACAAACTCATGTAAATTTAAATAAATATTATTAGTTAAATAATTATATGCATTTATGAATAGTCTAAAAATATAAATTAAATGCTTAATATATCTCACAAATGAAATAATGGATTATTATTTTATTCATGTTGTGATAAAATATTTATTGCTTAATAAAAAATTATCCTATCTATAATGTTGACAGCGATTTCATTAGCCTTGCTAAGAACATTCAATAGGGTATACTGGAGTCAAAATAATGTTATTTGTTTCCTGCAGAAATGTGTTGTGTATTCATCAGTATTTACATTTGTGTTAATAATTATTATTATTTAAGATATGACCAAGGGACGTTATTTAACAACTGTAATAAACTTTTTGTTTTATGACCAAGAAAAAAAAAAGACTTTAGCACTTATTATTAATTGTTATTATTTTAATAGACAGATAGTGTAAAAGGAAATGTATTCTGATTTATTATTATTATTATATTTATTATTGTTTTCTACCAGAATGTCTCATGAAAAGTATAATATGAAGAAAATATTATGCTAGATAATTTTTTTTTATTATTAGTTTAATATAAGTTTTATCATGTGTTCGTATTATAAACATATGTGCGTGGTAAAAAAGAAGACATCCATTTAATGCTGAAGGGGTTAACAGCTCTGGTAAAAAAAGCCCATTATACATTTTTATAGTATAGCTTTGCTTTTTTCAATAGATTAGAAAATAATTGTTTTCAATAATTATTTAACCTAGAATATAAAGATTTATTATTTATCTAAGCCAAACTTTTACTTTAAATTTGTGCTAATGCAAATGAACTATAAAAAAAGATTATTTTGTCTTACCCTACCAATAGAAATTATTTTGCCTTGCTTTTCAACCGTCATTAGCATGTTACCCAAGTCATAAATATTATATTTATCAGATATGAAATATTTATCCATTATTGCTTTTACAGTTAGTAATTGATATTTTTACAGTAGTCCTTTTCCTACTGGGATTTAAAATTGTCTGTGTATTATTATGCTCGTATATGTGTGTATAATATTAAATTCAGTTATAATAATGTGTAAATTGCGAGTAAAAATGATATAAGTCTATCAGTTTCAGAGGACAAGAATGGGTCAATTGATTTGGAAAGATTAAAAATTTACTTAAGTATGAATTTATTGTTCTTTATTATGTTTGGATAGAAAAGTATTTAGTAGCTATATAGAGTCAAGTTAGTGATGTTTTACAATATCTTATGGGATTGAATAATCTCTCCCCTCTTTTGTATTTGAATATTTGACATGGGTAGATAGACTAGTATATTGTATGGGATTGAGTAATTGCTCCCTTTTTGTTATTTGAATATTTGATATGGTAGATTGCCTAGTATATTGTGTGGTATAGAGTGAGCCCTCCCTTTTGTGTATTGAAGTATTTGATAGGAGTAAATTGAATCCTCCAGTTTTTGATATTTGATATTATGAATTGGAGTATATGAAGCCAAGTATTTTATCTCCCTGATTATTGTGGTGATGAAATTTGTTCCCACCAGTTTATGTAGTCTCAGAAGTTAGACTTGGGAGTTGTTGTATTGTTATTTATATGATTAGAATTGTGAAAATCTTTTATCCCCATGTGCCTTAAGAAATGTTTTCAATTTATGCTTATAGCCAAGTGCCAGATAATTTATTGATAAAAAGAATAATAAAAGCAGAATTGATTTTCTTACAAAACAGCTGTAGTAAAGTTAGTGATTAAAGCTTGATTTCCCATTGTCGTTGTCCATATTATGATTTATTACAAGTTCATAAGTAAACCGATTGGACTGATTAGTGTTAATTATTTATTTTATGACACATAGCATAATACAGACCCATGCATAAAGTATTAATTAAAAAATATAGAAAAACCTACCATTAATGCATAACTTTAGTTATTATTCCAAATCATTTTGTATTTATCATTTAAGTTTCATATCATCAATTTTCATAATATTCAATCATCATTTGAGTAAGCAAGAAAAAGAGGACAAAACATGGTTAATTAGTAGAATTATTTATTTCTATTTTGCATAGACAGAATACAGTTAATTAACGGAGTTATCTAGTTCCATTTTGCAAATGATAGTTTGATATTATTCTTATTTTATACTTATTCTTAGGTTCAAACCCCTTTAGTTTTAGTTAATGTGCATTTGAAGTAAAATGCCAAAAATTTTAGTTTTATGTTATAATTGAATATAAATATTTAACCATATGTTAGTTATCATAGACTTATCAACTAATTGATGATTTAAGAGTACTAAAAATAAGATGTTGAATATAAAGGAAATTTTTGTAGTTTACTGTTTGAAGTTTAAGGCTATATTACTTCAATTCTATATGAATATCAGAAGCGACTGATAACTGAAAACCATTTTGCAATAAAATGTAAAGATTTTATTTTGGTTTGTTATTTGGTGTTTAAAATATGATGTATTCCATAAGTCTATCAGGATGCTTTGATAGAGGAAATGTGTCAGATTAGAAATTAGAAAATTATATTGTGTTATCTGTTCTTATGTAAATTTTTCAATCATTGGTGCTAAATCCAGAACTTGTGCCTGTACCAATTATAAAGAAATTAAATGTTTGTTTAATTATTTTTTTTAATAAATGTTTTATTATTCAGAATTCTTCTTTAACATACATTCGTATTTCATATTTCCACACACGCTCACACATTTATTTTATCTAATATGATATGATTGCAATTTATTTAATTTAATGATGAACATATTCAGTCATGATGATATTGATTTCCTTGATCCAAACACTGTATGGAATGTTAATTATTTACTGATTTTCTAAAAGTTTTATCATTCAGTTGTTGTTTAGATGATGAATTGAAATCAAAATGTACCCTATTTCTTTTGCTATCTAATTGTTAGCCCAGTAAAACATTATTCAATTTGTTTCATTATAATTTTATTATAATTTAGAGTTATAAATTACTGGCTAATATAGTTCTTTAGTCTAACTGTGTTATAGATTCCCTGAGATCTGATTTTATATTCCTAGATTAACATGGATCCAGCTATCTAGATTAGGATGTGCTGAACAGTAAAGTTATTTAGTGTTATGCTTTTCTATTCTGTCAAAGTTGTATTGAGCTAATATAGAGTGTAACTGGATGATGAAAGAGATCAAATTAAAACTATATTTTGTTAAATGGAATAAATAAAACTCTGCTAGCCCTTGTCATTTGGTTAATTAATAAATTTATATTTTATTTGATAGTTTATAGTATTTTTTCTTTTGTTTATTTATATTCTATATGTTATTAACTTCCTGTAACCTCCCACTAAGTGAAGCTGTAAGATAAACATAAGTAAAAGAGTCTCAGCATTAATTAGGGATCAGATAAAATGATAAATTGTTCTATTCATTAACCCTTAAACCGCTAATTATATTATTGGTTGTATGAGGTAAAAATCAAATCTTTTAATTAGCCAACTCACAAACTGAAGACAAAGCCTATTGTTAAAACATATTTGCCTATAACATTAAATTCAACTCAGATATGTTTATAAAAAGTATATTACTAATTTTTCAGGTTATGAAAGTGAACGAAAGTTCTTTCAAAAATAAATTGCTATTTATTTATTATAAAATATTCAATTTCGGCAAATTTAAAAGCGAACGTATAAACAAAAAAATGCTAACGTAAATGCTTTTTTTCAATTTTACACTATGAAAAAGTAAAGATTTCTTTTTGCTAAATCTTAAATATTTTTACTAAAATCTTCAATATTTTTCAAAAATAATTTTGTTTTTTTAGTATATTTTATTAAAAAATTATTTTAATTTCTCAAATTATATTTTTTTAATACTTAAATCACATTCGAAATGAAAATTTCAGCATTTTTCTTTATTTTCTTTGATCAGGTGGTTTCTTTGTTCGTTCCATCCAATCAGAATGTCTTTTTCAGCTGAGAGATGGCTGACAGCCAATCATCAACAAGCTTCTTTCTTTGTTTAGCTTTAAATGCGGTTTTATTGATTTTTTACTTGTGAAATAATTCGGAAGAGGGCACCATCTTACAGAACTTTTAAAAACCTAATCAATAACTGTCAAACGGATATCCTAGCATTAAAAATAATGGAATTAGAGTGATGTCAGCTGTCGACAAGAGGCCTCGTAAGAGGCGGGAAAAGGGTTAATAGAACTGGTACTCTGGGCATTTGCTCATATAATGTACATGAGTGGGGTTGTGTGTGTGGGTTACAATATATATATATGTATAAAATGGAATCATGATTCCATTTTAAAAGTTGAGTTGAAAATGATTATGAATATAATTGAAAATATATATATATATATAATGTATAGATTGTAATAGGAGGAGAATAGAGGAGTGAATAGAAATAGCAAATTATAAGATAATTAAGTAGTTTTGAATAATCTTACTAAATGTATTGTTATGATTCTGAATAACTCCTTATATTTTAATAGTATAAAAATAATCACTTTCCAAATTCAATGTAGTTATATGTTCAATGCTAATATAAAACATAAATAACTCAATTAGTCTAAGTCAGATTGATATATGTAATCCTTTCATTAATTTCAAACAAATTCAATTATAATGCATGGCACCAAACCTTTGGTTCATTTCCAAATACATATTCTAATTTTAAAAATTATGAAATATAATATATAAATGATAACTTTTATTTAATAATGATGTGCACGTTAATGAATACTTTTTTTTATAGATGGTTATCTTCCAGAATTTGTTTGAATTCAGCCATGCTTATAATACCCCCCCCCCCATTAAAACTCTAATTCTAGTTTGTAGAAAAAAAATAGATTTTATAAAAGTAATGTCAGCACAAATTAAATAAGTAAATAAAATATTCACAATATGTTTATTAAAGTAAATAACTTGAAAATAGAATATCAATACCACTTACTTTCTCTATAACTTTTACAATGCTTCATATAATTACAACCTTTTTTTTTTATGAAGAATTGTAAAAATAATAAAGAAAATAAATGATATTAATATTGTGTAGATTTTGAAATGCAATAAGCAAGATAAAGTTATAATCCTTCATAAAAAATATCAATATAAAAACACCATGATTATAGAGTTTGAACTATTGCATATGTCAAATATTTTTTGATATATTATTAAAAGTTAGTTCATTCTTAATCAATTTTTTGATATCCATAAATATGGAATTATTATCTATAAGATTACAGTTCTAACACAGTTTGATAAGTGAATAGTGTTAACGGACAGTATATCTTAAATATTAATATATCTAAAAATGTTCACTCTACTTACAATTTCAATACAAAATGACAGAAACATTAGAAAATTATATATATGTCTTTCCAATAGAAACAAACTTATAATTTAATAAATATTTAATCATTCATTTCAAAGCCTTTTTTTTTCATGTGTCAAAGCATCGACCAGGAAGCGAACCCTGGACAACTGCTTGTAAGGCGGCTGTGCTGACCACTCGACCACCAACGCTTGACCATATATATGGAATATATGCATATATATATATTATAAGCATAAGCTTATGGCCTGTATTAATATAAATATATTAATAAAACAATTGTTTAGCTTAAAAAAATTAAAGATAATTATATATAAATTTTATCATACAAATATCTTATTGTAAAATCTTTGCAAATTATACATTATGTTCACTTAGAGAATTGAATATTACCATTATAACTTATTCAATTTTGAATTTTGAGAACGTATCAATATTTTTTTCATGCTAAAATGAAATCTAGAATTACAATTTTTTTTTTTAAATATTCATTTCATTTAAATATATTTTACCTACTACACATAAGAATGAAAGAATGTTTATGTAGATAATTAATTATATATTAACACATATGTACATTGGAAATTAAAGATTAGAATTTAATGGTAATCAGTAGTGCAAAAATAATGTGCTTATGTTATTATTTTACTTTCTTAAAAGTTTAACCGTATTTTAAATAGATTTTGTTTGTTTGTTTTTTTTTTTGTTTTTTTTTTTCATATGTCATAGCATCTGCCGGGACGCGAACCCACACCCATCTGCAACCAACTACTTGCTTGCATGGCAGCTGCGATACCTTCCGGCTAACAACGCATTGCAGAAAGATAAAGAAAGGAAATATATATATATGCTATTTCAAAAGTATTAAACTGTTCCTTAGTTTTTAGGTAATATAATTTATTACCAATTTTTTTAATACACATTTTTAAAATTTTAAATAATTATTTGGCATTTACTTTAAAATGTATAATTTAATTGCATCTGTAAAATAATTTCAAAAAATTTTTAAAACATCAAAAACGTGCCTAAGATCATTTAAAAGTTCATTCTAAAGTAATCATAGTTTTCACTTATTTTATTCACATAGAAATATTGACTTAAATCAAAGGTTATGAATTTATTTTTAAATCTTAAAAATACTCTCTCTCTCTCTCACACACACACGGGGAATCTTTTTTGCTGAAGTCATGAATAAAACTAGCAAACTATTTACTTCACTAACAACACCTGAACAAATTGTTATCTAAGAAAACACCATGCTTTATAGGTGGAGTCAACAATAAAGTTAATTCTCAACAGCTTAACAGGACTTCAAATAATTGTAAAGATTTATAAGATTGTTGAAATCTGAAAAAAAAAAACTTTTAATATTTAGTTTGTTGTGAATATATTTTCAATTTTTAAAACTTACACCGTTAATTGATAATAATAACTGCGGAAAAATAATTAATTATTTGCTATGTCTAAAATATTTTTTTTTTTTAGTGATCCTGCCATTAAGTCAATAAAACCAATTTTAAACATGTTAATGGATCTTTGAGCTTCTCTAAATATCTATATTCCCTTCTTACTAATATATTATCTTACAATCATCATCAGCATGGACAGGAATAGTCTATTGTAAAGAAAATAACTATTTAGTAATTGTTTTTTTAAAAAAAAGGGTTGCTTAATATTTATTTTGTACACTTAATATTTTGTTATAATACGTAACTTTAACTCGCAATTTCAAATAAAAGCTTTCAGTAAATCTAAAATTATTATTTTTTAGTTGTTAATGTGTTACAATAAAATATTCATTTGACATTGTGTGGGGATATTTGATAAATGCTCATGTGAAAGATTACCTACGAAATCTGAATATCTATTTAATTTAATTATATTTTGGCTATCATTATTATATGTTAATTTTTTTCTTAAAAATAAAATTTATTTATATAAAATAGTGCATTCTTAAAGTTCAAAAGGGACTTTACTTATTTATGAAATGTCTTATGAATATGTGGCTTTTCCTTTAAGTGGATCCTAAGGAAAGTAAATATTGCATTGATAGAGATAAAGATCCCTTATGTTTTCATTTTTTTATGTGTCAAAGCATTGACCAGGAAGTAAACCCGGGCCCGCTGCTTGAAGTAAACCCGGGCCCGCTGCTTGGAAGGTAGCTCTGCTAATCGCTAGGTCACCAACGCTTGACTATTTTTATTTTTGTAAATAAATATTATGTAAATGTGCTTTTAGAATTTTAAGCCACATAAAAGTGAATGATGTTTGGACCAAAATTGCTAATATTGTATCTAAATAATTTGATGATAGTTGGGTTAGTTAGTTACTTATTTGTTTACCTTATTTATGTACTTATTTATGAATTACATTCTTGTGTGTATATTGATATATTAAGGACTGATGATTAATGATCCATAAAAGAATCTTCTCAAACATATTAGGGAATTATTGTAAAAATAAGTTATATATTTGTCCAAATTTAAGTAGCTGAAATGCTGATATAGAATAATACAATATTTTTTACTAAATAATGTTCACATATTATGTTTTATTCCATAAACATATATATATTCTATGACTCTTTATATATTTTTATAGAAACTCCTAGATAAAAAAAATTATAATTTAATCATTTTTGTTCTTGAGGATTATAAAAATATATAATTCAAGAGAAATTTATTTGATATATTAGTTCTTAAAATTCATGTTTTGTTTTAAGTTATGATAATAAATTATTTACTTTTATTTAATAATTTTGACTTTACATTTTTTACCAGTTAAGATTACAAAACTTATTTATCACGTAGACTATGAATTACTACATGCACACATATTTTAACCATTAGGTATCATTTTATTATGAATAATATATAGTTAGGGGTGATACATAGCCATGACAGAATATTGAATTTAGTCAGGCACTCAACTGGAGTTAATAATCACATACATTAAGCATACACATATTTTAAGAAAATAATTTTAATATTGACATAAAAGATTTTATACATTTATGAAATATTTATGCAACACATAATAAGATACATGTTCGATATAAAACTTATAATATTATTATTATTTTGGTTACATTCAAACTCAGATATTGGGGATATGATAATATTTAATTAGATTAAATGCAGTTTAGATACCATAAAATGTATTCTTTGTCTTTATGTGTTGCTTCAATGTCTGCGATCCCTATGTATACTCTGCATACATTTTCTTTCTTATTTTCTCCTACTTAGAATATAGTGTATACACTTAATATATGTGGGAGATGATAATTTCGACCAATTGATGAGTATTGGTTCAGCATGAAATATATATATTGGAGATCATTTATCTTTTTCAAATGCTTGTGATCATGTATACCAGTTATATAAGTTGGAGTTGCTGACTTAAAGGAGCTTAAAAGTCTGTGTTCAAATTCTCTATACCAACCAGTCAACACCTAAACATTCACAGTAAATATAGTAATCAATATTTCTCACTGTTGTCAAGGCAACCTTTTTAATAGGCATTATTTCGCTTAATATATATATATATCTTAAGTAATCTGTTTTTTTCTGTGATTTTTAATGATTCATTATATATTTCTAATTTCAGTTATTTTTTCCAATGCAGTGATCTTTATAGTTAGTCGATAGTCAATTGAACTGGACTTGTAGACTTTTTTTTATTCCAAGTTATAATTTTTCTTGATAAATGTCGATTTTACTCATTGAAAAATTAATGTGTTTTTTTTATATAAAGCTTAAATTTTAGCAAAAATTACAATGTGGTTTTCTTTGTCATATCCATTTCAAATAACCGGTCATCTTTTGAGTTTTATTTCTTCCATTAAAACAAAACAATAACACACGAAGTAAAGGAACCAAAACTAGGATCTTATGTTAAATAATAAGCTATTTTATCTGCTTTATTTTTAATTAATTACAGAATATTATTTATATTATATATAAAAGTATTAAAATACAAATTTTATTGCATATATATATATATAAATGTCTGATTAATTACTAATCTCAAAATTAAAATGAAGTAGTAAATGGTTTTATTTTGACATTATGATAAATGATTAAGCTCAGAATATAATAAAAGACAGGTAAAAAGGCTAAAACACTTTATTTAGGTACATTTTTCTCCTGTGTTCGCTTAATGACAATGTTAAAATGCAATTATCAATACAATAAGTGTTTGGCGTCTAGTTGTTGTGGCTAATGAATCTTCAACTGACTTTGAACAAATAAAGGTGGTGAAAAAGTTGTTTCGTTCAACAACTAATAAACCATTACTGACAAAATGCATTTGCGTAGTTTTACATAAACTTTGTAATGTATTGACCAGATTATAATGTTTAGTTAAAGACATTGTGAGTCATAAACATTAGGTCATGTCTGTGTGTCCATTTTCTTATATATAGTATGATAAAAATTTAATTCTTACTTTTTTGTGTGCTTTAGCGAATATTTATGGACGCAAGATTATTCAAGTAATAATTAATTAATGCAAATGTATCAATGACATTTTCCTCAAAAACGAAGTATGGTGATAGATAGGTGATTGTATATATATATATAGAGAGAGAGATAAGTTAGGTAGATATGTTGGTGGGAAAGTAAATGGATAGGTTGGTAGAGAATAGATAGTCTTTCAAATAGACATAGACAGATAGGTAGAAATATTAAAATATTATTGTTTGAATGGATGGATGGATGAATAGATAGATGGGTAATCCAACAAACAGAAGATAGACAGATAGATATATAGGTAGATAGATAAAACAGCTTTTAAATCGCCATTTCAAAAAAAAAATTCTCTTCATATCTCACATAGATGAACATTGAAGGACAATACTTTATTTACCATGTTTTTTAATTGATATATGATACGTTATGCAATTCAATAACTAAAATACACATCTGAGCTTATATTGTCATGGTTGTCAAAAATGAATGTTATTCGTGTTCTACAAACAGTAAATAAATAGATCTAAGATCACATGATAATTAGTAGATCGTGATAATTAACAACTAGAAAAACAATTTACAATATAAAAAATAAAGTAGTAATTATATTCTTTTGAATAAAATTTATGATAAAAATTTGCAAAGAGAATTGTATGAATTTGTTTTGAGGGAACTTGGATAATAGTGATAACGTTGCTCATAGAGATACATTGAATACATATACCAATTAACATGTTAAGTTAGCATTTATGGTGAGCATTTAATCAATACATAATATAAAATAATTAAGATATTTCAGAATTCAAAGCTGTTTAAGTTCTAGGAATCAATCAGCAGAAACATAGATGATAAATCCTCTTTATACTTCAAATCTTATACTAAGTAATTTTTAATATATTAAGTAATAAGACAATAGCACTGCATTTTTATAAAATAATATACAAATATTAATGTTTAATCATATTAATCAAAAATTATAAGCATTAATAATTAAAGATGTCAAGCACAATATAAAATTTGCTGTAGCTAGTCAATTAATAAAACCACACTTAAAAAAAATTAGAGAAGAGAAATAAATAATATTGTCTTAGTTTATTATTATGAATAAATAATGAAATACAATATATTCACATTATATAATATCTATTTCAAAATAAAAATCTCTCCAAGTTTATTTCATATCCAATGATATTTTTCCCTACGCTACTTTAGTAAGATTTCTGTTCTTATCTATCTACCTCACATTAAGTCTCTCCCAGATCTCTGAAAATTTGAAACTTTGTTTATCCATCCACTTTTAAACCTTCTAGAATTTTTTATTTCACCCAATTATTTTAATGAAATTATCGATACATATTTGTTTTTATTTATCTACATTTATTTAAGTGTTAATCTATTGTATTAATTCTAACATACATCTTTCTAATCATTGCTGTGTAATCTATAAGTAAACACTATATGAATGTATTTATTTAAAACCTTTGTTTTTATATACTTAGATATATTTCAATTTAATATTATTATTTCTATAAAAATATTTCATTCAAGTTTATTTCAATTAGTTTCATAATTATGTTTTATATTCTAATCAATAAAAATAATGATTAATGGATATTAATGTAAATATGTTATGAGAGACTCTTAAAAGATGACTGAATGACTGAATAGATAAATGGATCAATAAAATGTAATGTGGGATAAGATCAGTGGTTGGTTAGTTATAAAATAATTTAGCTACAAAGGTATGCATTTAAAATAAAGAAAGAAACTTTTAAACCAATAATAAAATAAACTACACCTGGGTCTCTTTTTACGCGGACTTATTTAACATGATTTTGAAGTTATTAGATTCGTGTTTTACTGGCAGTTGACCTCCGATAATGCACTATTACTTTAAATAATAAATTTCGCCACTTACGTTATATTGAAAGTAATAGCACATTATTGGAATTCTACTTTCATCTTAGTAATTTCAATATTTTCAGTGCTTTATAATAGTAAGATTTTATGCAATAATGAAATTAAAATCATGATTTCCACATTTTATGTATACACACATTAAGATTTACAAGATTATATGTAAATTTGTTCAAACATTGTGCGTGTTAATTTTGCATTTTAAATCACATTCTGTTTTTGCTTTTTAAAAAGAACGTAATCAATTATTAATCATTTAGTGTCCACAAGTTTATTTTTAAAAGGTCAGTAATAGCAGTGGGCACAATTAAAAATGAAAATCTGATTTTTATTTGTAATTAACAATTTAAAAATTACTTACGGGTGACTTGAAATTAATGTGATGTTAAACAAAATTTGATTTTTAAATGGAATTGAAAATTAAAGACAAAAATAAGAATTTAATTTTTAGTTGTTAGTTTTAATTAATTTTTTCCCAGCAGTGGTGAATAAATGTCTTTTTACTATCATAAGTCTAAGTTCATAAACAATTAATAAAATCATCGTCGTCGTCAACAGAAAACTATTAACACAACATGAGAGTGAACTTGGTGCTAGTTGTATTTCCTCTTGTGAGAATAATTGCTGAGATATTCTTGACTTCATTTAAGGAGAAGCCAAATATATCACATCACATCACATGAGAATCTGATTTTTTACTAGTTTGCAAATGAACGTGTTTTGGGGCAAATAGCGATAATAATTAAAACATGTATAAAAAAATGTAAATTACTGTACTATAAATTATGCGTAAAAATATATTATTTTGAATAAAATTAAATATTATAGTTAAAAAAAGTTTGTCTTGTATCAATTTTTTTCAAATTTGAAATTTTTTATTAGTCATATTTTATTTCCTTATTTTTTTTTTTGCGTGAATTTTAAAGCAATTTTACATTGGTGCTTTGCTTTTACACAAATTTTGAAAAATCACAGACTGCATCCCCTCTTTTTCAATGTAAGTTACATCTATTTTTGTGCAATTTCGTTTGCGTGTGTTTTCTGAGGAACATATCTATCGTGTAAAACGAGACCCATGTGTATTATAAATTAAACAAACAATTTTGTAAGAGAGAAAAACTTCAATTATTCCCAATTAACAATTTAAATATAAAATAGACTTTTCCCTCCATCAAACACATTCTCTGAGCTATCAACATTTGCACTTTTAAAAGCAATATCTTCTCATAAGTTCTTATATCTTCTTTGATATTTTACAAAGCATTTAATAATTTGCCAATATGATTTAAATATAAACTCTACTCTTGTAAAGTGAAAGAAAAATTGAAAATATCTTTCTTTTAATACATTAGAAAAACACTGATTCTTATGACATAACCATATTTATAATAGAAATATTAAGTTGATAAGTCACAAAATAATAAACAATGATCTCTGGGTCTTTTATCCATCTTGAAAATTGTTCTATAGTGTTGTGCTGTCAAACAAATGACTGGCATACTGGCAGGCTATAGGAGACACTCACTTCTCTAAAAAGCTAATGTATCCTAACATTTAACAATAACAATAATAATTATGTAAAGAATGTTTAAGATGACTAATAATGGCATCAAACAATTATCTACAAATTTGAATAAATATAGCCTTTTACCCAGGATATCATTCAGAATAATAGAAAGAAAGAATAGGGTTTATATCTCTCTACTATCCCTGACAACTCAATAAAATAATTAATAGGAGTTCTTGTATTTTTATTGATAAAAATTAATGAAATAATGTGCACTCTTAACAATGGATTGAAATAAAAACTCATTACAAGGTTAAGTAAATGTTTGTTATTAAAATTGAAAATAAATGTTTGTTCTTAAAATTGCAATCCTAATTCTCAATTGAAACTTTTATAAAATAATTTATCATAAACAGTATTGTTTTGAGATCTGTTTGGAATTGTTTATCTTATATATAGAGATTTTTTGTATTTTAAAAATTCATGACTCAAGAAATTATTTCACATATAGAAAATACACCCTGTTACTGAATACTAGAATGCATTTATTACAACTCGAGATTGCCTCATAAACAAACAAAAAAAATATTATTTAAGTTACAACTACTCTTTAAATAATACACTATATTCATATATTTTAAAATGAAAATATTAAATTAAACAGACTAGTTGTGATATATGACTGATATATTTCTAAGCTATTTTATTTTACTGCTACATTAAACAAATGTTTCTACAAAATATCCCCAATTCAATTATGAATTAAATTATCTTCATCATTATATGAAGTATAATAAAGATAAATGATGTTTATCTAATTACAATAAAACATGTTTTAAATTACTATCCTCATATAATGGTAGTATACTTTATTACTACAGTGACTCAATTAACTTATTGTCTATATTATTGAAATAAAATAGAAAAGGGGCATGGATCATTCATCAGAAGTCATACACATGTATAAATTATTTAACAGATGTCCACTTGAAAAATAATAACATGTTTAACTGTAAATGTTTTACTGATCCAGTGATGAATATCTCACAGACATTGATGAAAGTAACCATTGTGTATGTGCATTCCTATCATGATTAAGCATTTAAAAAATATGCAATTTAAAATTAATTCTGCTATGTTGGTTTGCTCATGAGTTACTAGCAAAGCTCAGTAGCACAATACAAACATTGACTTACTTAACTAAGGCTCTACAAATGAAAAAGTGCACTCTGAGGACTAAACACCTCAAAACTAACCTATCATTGCCATAACTTTTAATAAACACAATAATCTAAACCTTCAATAGTGGAAATATATATATTTCATTCACATGAGGGATAAAATACTAACTAAGCTCTTTAAAGTGAAATACTCCAATATAGAAATAGTGGCTTCTAAGGCCTATCTCTCAGGCAGAAATATAGGTGTGGACACAATCTCACAACCTAAGGAAATAGAAGAACATGCCAAAATAATCCTCTCCTGGGACTTAGTTACATCAACTATATAATAAATATAATCTCAATTATAGATAGATATTCTCCTGGGACCTGGCCACATTGGCTATACAACAAATATACTGTGAAAATATATCACAAATCCACTCATGGAGAAATATAGAGTACCTATGGGGAGAGCATCTCCATCCCACAAAGCACAATACATAACAATATCTAATAAAGTATGCAGGTAGTAAGCATATTCCAATACTAAACACTGGCAAGATAGCAAAATATCACTAATAATAATAACTTCAAGTTTACATTAAAAATTCATACATTAAGCAACATCTGAAAACAATGAGTTTCAATAAGTAAAAAGAAATATATATCAGTCAAACAACTAAAATATATCTAAAATAGCACAATAATACTTTTCTTTAAACAGGGAATACATGCACTTACAATGACTAGCATAAATACTTATTTTAAAATAAAGTGAACATAATAATAATAAAGATAATTCTTTGTCAAATGGTTAAGAGTAAAATAAAATTCCATTCAAATATTATATTAAAAGTAAGTTATTATATCCTGAAAATTGTAAAATATGTATTTCTGATAAATTTAAGTAACCTGTTTTACCCATAGAATATATTAAAATATTACAGAATACTCCTCCTATGAGATAAATATCTCAAATTGCATAAAATATAAACCACAAAATTTACCCGTATCACTTCATACTAGAAAGATATATTTTACCTAGAAATAATGGGAATACCTAAACATTTGTCATAAACTCTTAAAAATAATACATAATAAAGGTAAACACCATTACACATAAATGTTATAAAAATAAAAAATAATAATTTTACCAATAATATTTTTTAAAACCTTAGTTCTTCGGCAGAACTACTTCTCTGGAAAATGAAGCAATCACAATAATATAAAATAAAAATACATTTTATTTCATGAAGATTTTTGGCAACTGTACGTCTTTGAAATTGAGTAGTAAAAAATATACAATAATTAAAGTCTTATTTCTAATGACAAAAGTTTGATGAAGGCACACACATAGGATAGGCTAACTATGTAAAAGACTCATAAATATTAAAAGTGGTCTGGAAAATTATTACAGGATAACTGCAGTTGCATTGGAGATAAATGAAGTTTTCTAAATTTTTCTTCTCTGTTTTTGTTAGAATGCATAGATTAATTAATTATTGATTTTTATCTTTGAAATAATTATAGAATTACTATTAAAGCTCCTTTTATGAAGTGTTACATTTTATTTTAAAAGAGTTAGCATTTCTTCCCTCTTCTGGAAAATGCCTATATATATATATATATATATATATATATATATATATATATATATATATATATATATATATATATATATATATATATATATATTATAACCTACTCTCCCAACACTGCTCATATACCTTATATGAGTAAATGCCCAGGGCGCCAGTTCTATTAATGAATAGAACAATATAATAACATATCTGATACAAAATTATTACTGAGACTCTTTACCTAAATCTACATTCAACTCAGCTCAGTGGGAGGTTATAGGAAGTTCATAAGATATATAATTATAAGTAAATGAAAGAAGAAATACTATAAAACATTAAATATAATGTAAATCCTTTTTGTTAACTAACTGGATGATAAAGAATCACAATGTTTATTAGTACAGTCTATTAAAATATTCTTTCAACTTAATTTCTTCCTTCATCTAAGTATAACATATATCAGCTTGATATAATTATATTACTAAACAATTCTATGACTTGACATATCATCATCTAAACAGCTACCTTAATGCCGATCAAGGAATATACAATAAGATCTCAGGGAATTTTAAAACACAGTTGAATTAAAGAAAATACATTGGCCCCATAATTTATAATTCTAACTTATAATAAAATGTAATAAAATAAATTGACTAAATGTTTTACTGTGTTTAGCAATAAGATAATGACAGAAATAGGGATATTTTAATCTCATGTCATCATCTAACAAATATACTAATTGGACAACCTTTCTAATATGTTTATCAAGTGGCAAATGTACCTTATAATGTTTGGATTAAGAAAACAGATTGTCAGACACCAGCACATTTGATATTATAACTATAAAATAATATATCTATTTTATAATAGATGTATGAAATGTGGAGATGTGGAAATTGAAACACGAATGTATACAAGAATAACTTAAGACACAGTTTTTAATAAATAAACAAATCATTTATTATACTGAACATTTAATTTAATATATTTATTTACAATAAACTGCTTGTCTTAATAATTTTAAATTCTCAAACAAACCTTGAACATCAGTTTGGGATTATCCCTATTATATTACATTATTTATACCTTTTTGAAATCAGAAATTAACAACAAAACTTGAATATTCTAACTTTGAATACCTGCTTTGTTTAAGCGTTTCATTTAAACATATCATTAACTAAATAATATATTATATTATTGGCACAATAAATATTTATAAGAGGATATTCTATTGATTAATAAAATAAATCAAACTAACATATTTGGCCATCAACAAAGCAACTTTTTCTAACTAATTAAATAATCATTTTTAATTACATATACCTTTCACACATAACAATGAAATCATATTCATTCTGATGGTTTTCTGATTTATAATACTTTATTAAATGAATATAATATGTTTCAAAACATATATTTCCTGTTTTTAATTTCAATAACTCTATACTTTTATATCTGTGATATTGTTTATATTACGTCTGTGTGTGTGCGTCCAAGGAACAATAATAGATAACAATCTTTTCTACACTCTATCCATTCATTAAGAAAATATTAAACAATTATTTTATTTCAGACAATGTCGTAAACCATCCAACAAAATAAGACACTAATATTATATCAAGAATTAATTTAACTATTTATCTGGCCACATATTAAATAACACAGAGCTATATTTTTATGATTATACAGACTACACGTTCCAAGGGAAATTCACATGAGGAGAAAATAAACTTTTTACTTAACACTTCTACAATAATTCATCTAATTCTGAAATACACTATTGGTGGGGACTTTTTCCTCATCACTAGGACTGTAAAAAAACATCACTTAACTTCAAAACTATCATTTCATAATACACGTATAATATAAACTAGGCTCTACTCATGGAAAATTACTAAAATATACTAAATAAGCAAAATCTTTTATCCCTACAAATATTAGAATGCATCCAGGTTACTTTCCATTCCCAAAGCTCTTCTACATATCGAACATTATATATACATGTTGGCAGATAAATACATACAGATAACCTACTAATCTGTTCAATTCTTTAGAATATGACAACATCCGAAATTTATACATAAAATATTCACAAACTGAACTTTATTAAACAAATGTTATAATTGCGCAAAATAGACACAGACATGCGTGAATAAGAATATACAAAAAAAAAAAACTAACTCTGAGTTATATATTATACAAGCAACATGGTAATTAAATAATACATTAAGGTATAACTTTTAATTCAGAATAAACTTTAAATTATTTTTAAAATTTAATAGTTATAATTATTACGAACGAGATTTCTTTTGCCATTTCTAGCAGACTATTTCTATTATGTGTTTGGTGATTTAAACGCCAAAATTCTCACTTTGAGATAAGAAAATATACAAAATAAATGTAAACCTCTCTCTAACAATATAATAAAAAAAAAATTTTTACCTTCGTAAAATAAAACAATGCATATTTGAATAAAATCACTTTTTACCAGCATATCCACAAATTGTGAATACACATTCCGAGATGATCTAGAAGTTTATAATAGCACAAAATTATAAGCAAAACATAATAATAAATATGCCTATCTGTCTATCATATACATTAATGATGACAAGTAATAAAAAAAATAAAGAAACAAAAGTCATTTGTTCTTTGACTTAAAATAAAAAGTTCACTTGCAAAGTCCTTCTCCAAGTTTATTAAATGATGTGGAGATAGATTCCAAACTAAGTTTATGTCCATTAAGAATAAGCAACACAAAATAAATTTCTGTAGGACAAAAATAATAATCATAATTTAAATTTGATCCAGTAGCCCCAATGTTCATAGTTTAACTAATTGAGCTTACTACACCATACATAAGTAATCAATTTTATTATGACGGAAATATGAAAGACATTTTTAGCTACAGCTGTACAAGAATTATTTAATTCATTCCATAGTAGTTTTAAATTAAGTAGGCAATTGTTCTTAATAAATTTTTTAAATAGCATTTGTTTTTCCGACATTTTATAAGCTAGTATACATATAGTTTATTTTTAAATATTTCAAATTAATACATCATAATCCATTGGTAATTCCACAATTAGTAATAATTTATTTTCTAATGCATCCATATCAGAGAGAACAGAAATACACTGTGTTCCCGTCCTTCCATTCGATTTAAGTACATATTTAATGAGTAGTATCCTTTGGTTATTTGGAGTAATTCACATTTTATTTCTTTCATAAAAATACATATTATTTTTAGGAATACTAAAAATATAAATACTGTCATTTCTCCATAATGAAATTAAGTATGGCATAATACATTAAAATACACATATCCTTTAAATTTTGTATTTAACTTTTATAAAAGCAAAACATAAAATATAGTGAAAAATTAAAACAAATTCTGTAAAACTGTTCTGCACATATTTCCAAGAGATATTATACAACACATGTAGATAATTATAAAGTTCATGCATTTTATTTTCCTTCTTAATGATAAGTAAATAAAATAATGCAAGCTTAATATTATCAATATACATTTTAAAATATTAATAAGTATGAGGTGGTTAATTGAAACGTTTAAATGAGGTAAGGAAATAAAAAAAACTGATATACCTTGTGATATTTTTAGCCTTGCATGTTAATTGTAGACCTTTCCATATTGTAATTTCCTATAGCTTTTCTTGAAGTTTACTTTACATCTTTTTTAAAAACCAATTTCACTTATGGAAGGGACTTGTACTTGTTATACTGGCTGCAATTACATCAATAACGAGCAATTTTTAATCTAAACTATCTGTTAAATAAATATCTCTTCCCCCCTCCCCATCAAAAGGTCATTTCCCTTCAAAAGGTTAACTCCCACCTTTTTGCACTTAAGCGCATTACATACGCAAGACATCTTTTCTTTAAAAAAAAATCATTCTGATTTTTACAATTAAATCAAGACAAAAAAATTAATAATAATAATAATAATAAAATAACTTTTACAAACTTGAAAGAAATGAATATTAATTAACTATTAAACAAAAATGATTAATAATTTATTTAATTTGTAAAATAATCCACTGATTCAAATATCTATTAATCATTGGGAAAAATATATATATTTGTTAAATTATTAAAGATAATTTCTGTAATTTAAATGTCTTCATGTTAAATGTACTATTGCTTAGTGTTATTAAAAGATGAAAATGAAATGAAACATAATACAGACATACATGCATGCACATGTACTGCAACCTAAATATTAAACTATCTTGACTAAATATAATTGAAATGGCTACTAATGTTGACAAAAGGATAGGTATCAATGACTAAAGAATTAGGAAACCATTCAAACCAATACTACACTAAAATAAAATAACTTTGCATCCTCCTAACAAAATATACCAATTCCTATAATAAATAACCCTTCTTTCCTGCATTAAATACTTCATTAACTATAATAATAATAATAAATGCTTATAAAGTGGTTAATCAAATGCATAAGCAATCAACATCTAAAGCGCTAAACAATTTCCAGTAAAATTTTTAAAATTTTAAGGCTATTTCATTTTTTTTATACAATACAACTATTCACTACAGATACAAAGTATCTCAATTCTTTGTGCCTATTCAGAGGGTCACTATATATATATATATATATATATATATATATATATATATATATATATATATATATATATATATATATATATATATATATATATATATATATATATATATCTTAAAGCACACACTATAAGTTTTCTCATAATTTAAGCAAAATTATTATTATAGCAATTTTTTTATAAAATTGCAACAATTTCTATAGTCTGCAAGTTGATATGGCATAATCAAATGTCTGTTATCATTAACCTAGCAAACTATTTATCAATATTTTAAATTTTAGCTTCTTACACAATATCTGGTAACTGAACATTTTATTGAATGCATTTGTTAAATTTTCTCCTCAAACAAAGAGAAGCAAAATATAAATGGAAAATTATCCTGGTTTATTTGGGGCATGTCATTTCTTCTGAGTAAATTTAATTAAAACTTATAATAATTTAGCAGTCATACACTTAATATGTAAGAATTAGCATAAAATAATTGAGGTAAATTATAATTATTCAGCAATATTTTAGAGTTCTTCTATTCTCATCATTTAATTAAATTTGGAGTTTTTAGTTTTCCTCTCCTATATATGACAACTAATAATAATAAGAGATAAAAAGTAAAAAGTATGTTATAATTTTAAATATAACTACTTTCACCTGGTTTGTTAAGTAATTTACTTTAAAATGGAATTGCTGAAACTGTGCCATTCTTATATTAAATTTCCTTTGAAGCATTTAATTATAAAATTGAAAGCTTATAACTGAATTAAAATAACATAAAAGTAGGATGCCTTAACAAAATTTTCTAGCCAAGTATTGTGGATTGTAGAGATATGAAATTAATAATTTTATATTGTTTTAATAAAAAATAATGGTTATAAAAAGTTAAAACTATTAAAGATGCAGTCAGTACTGTGGTCGGATGAACAGATAACAAGAGAAGACCCTCCAACAATGGTAATGTGACTTTTATACCCACTGCTGACATGTGTCAAAGTTAATTATTCACATTTAATTATTAGTGACCTCTTAATTAAAAAATGTAAGTTACAACTAGGATTTTATTACCAAAAATTATATAACTGATAAAATTCATGTGATCATCCAAGGTCACAGACAAAAAAAATCAAGTCAAATTTATTAATTAAATATTTAATAAGTTAAAATAATAAAATTAGACCAAATAATAATTATTTGTGATTATTATCTAATATAAAATTAATACCTTTTTTATTATTATCTAAACTTATCAGAAGTATTAAAATATTGTTTTACCTTTTCTTGCCTGAATTTATATTAACTTTTATTATAAACATTCAATATTTAAAAGTAATTATTCTAACATTTAAGAGCAAAAAACTAAAAATGCTTGCACACACTCTAATTTCTCATGCACACACACATTAAAAAGGGAAGTTGTATTATATTTAAAATAACTTTACTTAATGTTAACTAATTTACTAAACTTTAATACCTTTTACTTGCAAATAAATTACATTTTTAAATATTTATTACACAGAACTATTTTAATAAAGCTATCATTTATAATAAACTACTTAAATAACTGACCTTAAATGCTTATAATGGCAATATTACATTTTATCTAATTTTATTGCTTATAGTCTACACAACTAAATATTTTTTAACATCTTTAGCTTGTGTTAGCTTTACTATTATAGTAATATTTTTTAAATAATTTCTCAATTTATAATATATTAGGTAGTTTGCATTAATATTGATTAAATTAAAGTAAAATATTGCTAGACAAAATGGATAGCACTACTTACAAGTTAAATATTATTACTTTTATTTTATTTTTTGTAGAGTAGAATAGTACAAATTCTGTATATAGAAGACTTAATAGAGACCATGTGCAATAGCACAGGATCACAATATATATTAAAATTATTAATTAATATTTTCCCCTTTTTTCTGAAAATCATTGAATAGTACTTTACTTTTTCTTTGTGAGTGTGTGATGATATGTTTATTACAAATAAATATGCTTGAACCATTGCCTTCTATCTTTTTTCATTGAGTCTACATTCAATTATAATGTGTGTGCATAAATATAAAGCTTAGAAAAAAAGATGAAATAAACACACAAAATTTGAATATATAATTATTTAAAATAAAATCTAGAATAATTAAAATATTAATTAAATAATAATGTTATTTTTGAAGTATTACAAATTATTTAAAATTAAATATGAAAAAAGTATTTATTTAAAACAAATATTTTATGTATTTCTGATTTTCACTAAAATCTAAATTTTTAATGTAATAATAAAAGAAAATTATTTTTGTGTGGAAAAAAGATGTTTATTTTAATGAATACACATCTAATTAAAAATTTTAATCTGTTTTTACTCAGAGAATTAAAAATGAATTTTTTACTGAAGACTTATTTTTGGTTTTGAATAATGTAAATTAAAAAATAGGATAACAGTAATTTAGTTCTAAACTTGTTTTTTATTTATGGGGGAACATCTTAAACTTCATTCCCTTTTTATAAATTCCATTGTATTCTATATTAATAATGGGTCCAGTTTAACTAATTATTATTATAGATTAAACAATTCCAAAAAGAGGACAGTTATTGCTAATCTTCATGTTGATCAACTTTGAGATCTAGAGAATTATAATACAACAGCTTTATAATGATCTTATAGCCAAATATGGTAGCAAGTAACTTCCTGCAGTGAAATTTGGATTTTATAAAAACTGAAATGAGTAGATATCTACAAGCATTCATTATATGTATTTAGTAACCAAGACATTAATACCTACAGTATATATAAAAAGCCAGCCTATTAATAGATTCCAATGGTATACATTTAGCTATGACAGACACATGGACACGTACCAACTAAAAAAATGCACAACTTGCATATATATAAAAGTAGTGGCAAAATCTGACTATATGGTACTCCTTTTGCTGGTATTAATATTTTCATGCACTTATGAAGTACACCTGAAAAAAATTCTCTAGTAAATAAAAATATATATTAATAATGACATTGTTTCAAATACTAACTTTGCAGTTAGTGAAAATCTATTGCTGTCTAATGCCCCTCCCCCCAAATAATTAATTAATTAATGTATACTGTATCCAATTTGTTCTGAAAATAAATGCTTTTGAAAAAAATAATAAATTAGCCAACCAATAAAAAAAATTCCTAGTTAAAAAAATATAAAATGCTTGGCCAATGAAAGACTCAAATAAGTTTACAAATCTCCAGGGGATATCAATTTTAAGTATATATTTTTAAAATTTTGTTATATTATGTAAAATAAAATTTCCAAATGTGAGTTTTTTTTATATGATAGATGAATCTTCAGATATTAACAATAAGTTATAAATAATTATATATTGGACTATTTAAATTATTTAATATTATTAAATGTCTAAATAATTTGAAATTTTCAATTACATTCAGCTATTAGTAGTAATATATATAAATTATATCTAAGACTTCTTGAGTGATCTATTTTCTTTTCTTCTTCAAGGACTACTGACATGATCCTGATAATATTAACAAGAGAATTGAACCAAAGCATTTTAGATTTGTAAATATTGAATTTAATGGGATTCTCTAAATAACTAGGCTAGTCTATCAAAAGCAACAATCAGTATAAATTTTATACATTTACTTATGAGGATTCTTCTGAATTTTCGATTTTTTTCTTAATGATACAGTTAATTAGATAATATTTTCTAATATATGAATTATCACATTAGCTCAAAACTATTATCTTGCAATCAGTTTCTTTAAATTTTCTTTTTACTTTTTCTTCTCTGGCCAATATCTTTGTCTTTCTCTTATTGAACATATGTTCATTGATATGCATGGCATACTATTTTAGATACGTATGTTCTTTTTTTTCAATTTTAATTACTACTCTGTAATCTTGTTAATCGTTATTCATAGAGATGGTTGAGTTCTTTTACATTCATATAGTATTTTATAGATACTTGTTTATCAGCATTTTAAGTTTAGATTTTCTACAAATTAGGATTTTTAGTATAGTGTTATGGCTTTGGAAAGCTGTTTTGATATTCAGATTTGTTTAGTTTGTGTGCTATCTATGACATGAACAGAATTTGTTTTTCATTTTGATAACTATTTTTGTATTATGTTTAAGGTTTTCTTATGACACCTAATGGCTTTCACACTGTCCTTAGTAATAGTAAACCCTGTATTTTACTTCTGTCATGATTGGATTATATGCTACATATTTTCTAATATGCATGGGTTTATTCAAATATGAAGCTAGCTATTGCAATAAATTACATTGATGAACTTTATTCTAGCAAAGAAAAATTATTACTCAACTATACAAAGCATACTCATATAGCATAAATTGCCATCCTCCCTCCCTATATTCTAATAAAATCTTATTAACCTCAATCCCCCCCCCCCAAGTATTAATAAGGAAAATCAAAAATTTTCCCCCAAAACAAAAGAATTGTAAAACTTTTACAGAAGACAAGCTTTCTCCAAGAGGCAAAATATAGGATAATATATGTTTTACTTACATATATTTATATAATCCAAAATATTATAAGAATGAGGGAAAATGTTAAAAAATCAAACAAAAATAAGTAAATAAAATAAACACTCTCATCTCAATTTCTTTTTAACTCAAATAATCATCACTATAATCATTGTTTTTAAACATTATTTATCCATGTCAGGATGGTCTTTAATGTTTATTCCAGTTTTCATAGTCCATAGTTTGTTTTCCTGCATCACTCAAACAAATTTTCTTATTTCATTCATCCATTTCATGTGTAATCTCTTTTAAATATTTTAAAGTTTCTCAGTATCCCTTTCAAATTTTTAAATTTTCATCTATTATCATCTTTTCTAGAAATATGCACTAAGATACATTTGACTTTCATAATTCTTTCAATGATGTCAGTGTTACCTATTTGCTCTCTCGTCCAAGTGTTTAAGTTTCAGTCTTTTTTATTTCCAAAATACATATCTCAATAAATTGTTAAGTGATCTAAAATCTTTGTATTACTCACTGATTCACATATGCAAAAATAAAAACTAGTAAAGCACATCTATTAAAAGCTTTCAATTACAAACATATATACATATTTTCTAATTTCATCCGTCATGATTTCATTTGTATTAGCAATCAGATATTTGTAGTAGATTAAATTTTCTAATTCATGCCATCAATATATATTATCTTCTAAGAAAATCCATTTAAATAATGTATTTAGTATTTATTTTAGTCCTATCTTTTCACTTTCATCTGATAACTCTTGCAACATTTCACAAAGTTCTGAAACAATATTCTGAAACATGACTTTTAAAAACAATCACATTATCTGCAAAATCTTGATAACATAATTATTCTCCATGTATTTTTATTCTCTTAGTTCCCCATATTATTCCATAAAATACTTCCTATAAATTTGCTATATAAAGTTTAAAAATATGCAATCACTTATTGAATGCCTTCATGTATGTTAGTCTTTTTAATATAACCATGTAATCTAATTAGGATATTATAAAATTATGATGGTCCAAAGCTTTAATTTTTGTAGAAATGCTTATAAAATCTAATGCCTTTTCATAACCTACAAATAGAAAGCATAATGACATCTCATATTCATTAGTCTTTTCTATAATTTTTCTCAATATTTTAATGTGATCCACTATGTTGAAACCACTTTTAAATCTTCATTGTTCGGACCATTAATTTGTAATTTCTAATATCTTGTTATCACTTTCTTTAAATATCAAGATTACTACTGCATTCTTCCAATCACAGAATACATTTTTATCATGAAAAACTGGATATATAACTTTTCCAATAATTTTCTATTTCTTACCTGATTCTTTTAATTTATTAGTAATAATTCCATCATATCCTAGAGTTTATCCTTTTTCATTCATGTAATTGCCTGTCTTACTTCTTTATTTAAAATGCTTGAAAATGAAACATGTTATTTTTTTTTATTAAAAATATTTTTTTGTGAAATTCTTCCATTTATTTTATATCATTCTTTTTATAAGTAATAGCTCCCTCTTTTTTTTTTGTTGTTATAATAATTTTTTGTCATTATTAAATTATTTTATACTTTTAAAACTTTTATTTTCTTTTATAACTTTCTTATATCATTACTTTATTTTCATACCATTCTTTATGTAATGGATCATTTTAAAATATTTTTATATTCCTTTTCTTTACATATATTTTCTAATCTCAGTTAAAAATTTACTTGTGAATATCTGTTTTTTTGTACCATCTATTTTTATTGTTGTTTGTAGTAGGACATTATCTTAGTTTGATTTTAATTATCTTCAAAGTCTATTATTATTTTGAAACAATTGACAAGTTCCAATTTAAATTTATTGGAATGTTTCTGGAGGTTGGAAATATCAACTGTTAATATTATCTTTTTTAATAGTTTTTGCCTTTATAGTTTTGCATTAATATATACCCTAAACATCACTATAGATGTTTATTTCTTATGTTCAATCTGTTGAGAACATTACAATTTTAAAATACATATTTTCTATTAGTTAAAATATAATCAAAATCTTTTGTACTTACATTTTGTTGGTTTCATGCTCATTTTTTTTTCAAAGAAGTAATTCATAATATAGAAATTTTCTTTCATGGACATTCCACAAAATCTGTGATCTCTCACATTTCTAAGTGCATTCACTACACTTTTATGTTTTCAAGGTCTAGCATTTAAGTGTTCCATGACAATATTTAAATGTTGTTTGGTATGATATCATACCAAATTAATTAAACGTCAAGATTAATACCCAACTACTACTTTAAATAATATAAAGCAATTTAAAATATAGCTAGAAAAAGTATGATTGGTTTAGAAATATTTATGTTTTCTTTCCAAAAAGTTTCAGATATATAAAAGAAATTGAAGTAAAGAGAGAAGACAATTCATTTTTTTCTCTAAAAAGTTTTATCTTACACTTTGGATTGAGAGTATTTAATTTACCTCATAAACTGGTAATTGGAGTATTAATCTTGATGTGTTATATAATATTAACCACTGGATATTTATATTTAGATATTTCATTATTTGAATCGGCATTGACAAGGTGTAAATTGAAAAATATCATGTGTCAATTGAAATAATATAAAGCAATTTAAAATATAGATTTAAAAAGGAATAGGATTGATTTAAAAATATTCATACTATAAAAGAAATTGAGGTAAAAGGAGAAGCAATCCATTATTTTTTCTAAAAAAAATTAATTTTATGCTTTGGAATCATTTACTTAATAAACTAGTAGGTGGAGTATTAATCTCAATGTATTATATAATAGTAATCATTGGTAATATATATCTTACTATTTTAAAACAATTACCTCTGATGAAGTACCCCACATTTGATCAATATTTACTAATATGATTTGTTGATATCTTATTTCTGATAATGTTTAATTGCAACAAATATTCTTTTATTTAGAACATTAATTTATGATGGCTTTCAAAAAGCACTGAAAAATAAGTTTTACTCATATGCAATGATATTTTTATCTGATATTTGAGACTGATTATGTTTTTATGTATTTTATACTTCCTTTTTAAATAAATATGTGTATCAACCATTTATTTTTGTTCTAATTAACTATTACATTTTTTCTCTGAAGATTTATAACAACTGAAAGAAAAACAAAGTTAGACACTCATTGTACATAATATGATATAGAAACTCTTTACTGATACTCAGAGAATATAAGAGAACTTGCAATTTAATTTTTATTTTGTGTTAGAGTTATTAGAATAATTTATATACCCTTTAATAAAATAAGCCTCATTTATCTATCTCATAAAAAAATTCCATGATCTAATGGTCAATATATTTGCTTAGCATGCCAGGTCTAAATTAGGGGAAATTTTATAATAATTTTCTTTCCGGTTCCAAATAAAATTTTTCTGCCAGGTAAATAGTCCATAGATGACTTAACTAGCCATCTTATATTGGCTAATACATTATTTGGTTATTCATATCTACAGAGTCATTTAATAAATAAAATATTAATATATTCTTCACCATATGATAATATGCTTTATCTATATTAGTAGTCTTTTTTAATAACTAATGTTGCCTTACACAGGGCTTTCTCCAACAATTTTTTTTAAACCAGCAAAAGTAGTATTCACCAGGTTTGCCACTTTCAGGTGATAGGTTTAAATAATTTTTATCCTTGCTTTGCCCTCTAGATGAAAATAACTACATAATCATATTAAATTATAAATAAATTTGTATTAAAATTATTATTATTATTATTATTATTATTATTATTATTATTATTATTATTATTATTATTATTATTATTATTATTATTATTATTATTATTATTATTATTATTATTATTATTATTATTATTATTATTATTATTATTATTATTATTATTATTATTATTATTCATTAAGGCTGTAGCCTGAAGCACATGCGTATAAAATGCGATAGTAAGGACTCTACAGGTCTTAATGAATATTACTTATGTAATCAATGTGCGTTTAAATACATTTATAATTATTATTATTATTATTATTTTTACAAGGGCTCAATATTATTTATCCGAATAATGAAGACGTTTATATATTTAATTAAAAAGTATACAATAAAACGTTTTTCTGGATTTTTTAAAATTGTAGTTATTTCAATTTAATACGTTTACAAAAGAAAATAAATAGATAAAAACTATATTAAATTTAAATGAGGCTAAAAAAAAGAATTACTTTATTGATTTATGCTTATGATAATTTAGTGTTAACTTATCTGAACTTTGATTAAAACAGTATTAAATTACAATATGTGAATAAATTGAAAAATGGGAACAGAAATAGTGTAAGTATTGAATGAAATAGCAAAGAAAAATGTAAAAGTGAAAATTAAAATGCTGACAACAGATTAATAAAATCAATTGATTCCATATAGGGTGTAAAACAAGGGTGAATAAAAGCAGTGATACTGTTTTTAAGTTAATTTTGAGTCATATTGAAATCTAAGAAAGAAAAAAAAATCAACAGAAATATTTAACTGTATATGCTGTTAAATATTTAAATGCAAAAGTTAAAAGTAAAGAATAATTTTGATATAGTTGTGTTTGATCTAATGAGTAGTATTTTAAGTATATTATGTGGATTAATTAGGCAGTGCAGTACAATAATCAAGCAATAATACTTGATCATTACCAAGGCTAATTTGTCATGCTTTGTGAAATAATTTATTTTATCATTTCAATATTTAAAACTGCATAATAAATTTTAAAAAGGATATATTGTAATGGAATGGGGATATAAGGGGGTTATAACTGAGGTGATGGCAAATCATCAAAATAATTAAATTTAATAAAAAGTATAAGATATTAAAATAAGGTATTCCAGATATTAAAGTAATGTCTAGTATCAAAAAAATATATAAGTAATGTTATATATTAATTAAGAGCATGAGATCATGAATTCTCCCAGCGATTAGCTAGTTAACTTCTTTAGAGCAACTACAAGTATCATTATAAATCCACCAGCATTACAAAGTATAAATATAAGTAATATTTAAAAGAAATAACCATTCATAATCATGAATGATCAATCAAAATACATCAATACAATAAATCAACAATCCATCTTGTGGCTGGATTTAAAATAGGTCTCCTATAGACTAGGCTAACTATTTAGCCTTTTCCAGCTTGAGGCAATTATTTAAACCTTAATTTGGATGCACAAACTTAAGTGCTAATTCATCAGAATACATAATCATCAAAACAATAATGCTAAAATATTAAAACATGCTGATCATCATCAAATGCTCTGGCCATTTAGTACCACTAATATATGACCAATTATAAACTTAATTTCTAATAAGACTAAACTAAAATAAAATGTATTTCATGGAGTTTGAAAAATATAATTCTTGCACCAAACTAGGACAATGTCATACTGGAATGCTCATGCACTAAAATATATCCCCATTTAATATATTAGACCATTATACACAAATCTAGCTCAGAGAACATAAACTCTATTACTGTATTGTAACCAAGAGATAATGATGCAATACAATTTTAACAATTGAATAGAAGTTTATTAATAACAATACGAAAAAAATTGAAATTGAGGTTTCTAAAATATGGCTATACATATGAATTAAACCTTCTAATTTTGATTAATATATAAATTAAAAATTATTACATTATAATTTACATATATGTTCATATATGTTTATTTAAAACACAATCATCACACAGACATATGGCTGAACATATTTGAATTGACATTTAATAATTAAAAAATGATTAAAATTTTAAATTGTATAAAAATACTATAAATGATTAAAATTTTACACATAAGTGTGTGTATTTGTGCATTAATGTTTACATCATTTTTTAATTTAACACAATAATATGATTATTCAAAATATACTTTCCATAATTAACTCTATGATTAAAATACATTAAGAGTATACATGTGTATACAAGAAATATATAAATTAGTCATTAATTCTCTCATTACTGTTTAAAGTTTACTTTTTTAAAAAAAAATCAGTTTTCAAACAGTAACTCTTTTGAGTAATTAATTATCGATGTCTTTAAATTTAGATTATAGAATCATTTATTAATCCTTTACTTTTTTATTTGTTTATTTTTTATCCAAGAAAAATTAGTACTTTTTAAATATATAGATTTTTAAAATGTCATTTTATTTTCTCAATAAATTATTTAAAAATAATATTCTCTCTATATATGTATGACCATCACAGGTCATTTTTAACTATAACATTTTTTAGAATTTAAATATATAAATTTTTAAATGCCTTTTTGTTTTCTCAATAAATGTTTTTAAACAAAACTGTTCTTTTACATATCTCACTTTTAGAATGTCATTTCAAAAATGAATTATTTAAAGCAACTCACATTATATATTGTAACAAGCACAGACGATGTTACATTGTGTTTTTATTATTAAACATGTTTGCATTTAAAAATTTTCTTTAAGAATTAAAAATTGAAATTAAATATCATCTTAAACTCATATATATAAATAGCACAGATAAAAAAAAATTATTAAAATAAAACTTTATTAAAAATAGAAATGTATTTTAAAAACAAAAACTTAAAAAGATTTAGAGATAAAAATATATCTTTAATCTTGGAAAACACATTAATTAATCAGAAATGGAAATGATTGTTTTAATTAGTTAAATGTAAACTAGCCTTGAGCATTTAAATGTAAAAGCATCGGTCAGATAAGAAAACAATAGAAACTAATAGCCAATGAAGAGAAAAGCAATGGAATCGGACCTCAGCGACAAGACTGTCTCATCGATGACGCAATGTAAATTCAATCCTTCAAATTAATATAAAAAGGCAAGTTTGGAAATTATTAAGGATGATAGATTATTTACAATTTGACAGATATGTGTTAGTGCGGAAGTGAAGGAGAAGGGATGGAAAAGACACACTCTTCAATCCCTTCAGTTTTGCTAAGAAAGAAAGAGAAATGAACTATCGTTTTTCTACATTGAGGACCAGTAAAAGCAAAAAACCTCCAGATGGATAAATAAATCAGCCAACAGAATATCAATCTTAGGACAGCATGGGAATTCACATTCATGGCAAGCAATGGATAAAGATGAACTGTTTTAAACCGTAAGAACTTTATAAATAATGAACATTAAATTAAAACTTTCCAGATTTAAATGATTGCAATATTATCCTGTCTGACCAACTTAATTTATTAATAATGTTATTTGATATATTTCTTTTATATATATATATATATATATATATATATATATATATATAAAAGAAATATATATTTATAACATATATATATATATATATATATATATATATATATATTTAAAATCATTTCCATTTATTTATTTATTTTTTGTTCTTTAAGTTTTATCATGATTTTTGTTTTTCGTTAAATTAATTATATAAATATTAAACTTAAGTCAGGCATGAATGGCTGTATAGATTTGTAAAGTTATATTAGGGGAGGGTAATCTTAGGTTATTTGTGTCATCGTTAGATTGGGTCAATGGATTGGATATATTGATGTAGTTAGTAGATGTAGTCGGAGATTCGCTACTGGCAGAATTGTTTATATATACGCCGCACTCACCCGTTTGCCTATGGAAGGAATTATAAGACGGAGAACACAATTCCTTTCTATGGAGTTTTTTTATTGTTCTTCTCATTAGATAGATGTAATATTCCTATCTGATGAGAGTCAAGGTCTTCTCTTAATCTTTTTGGTGCTACCGTATTCCGTATTACATTGAATACATCGATATATCAGATGAATTGATGCCAGTTTGACTACGAATTTTAGCCTAAGGTTAAATAGGGATAGAATGTTTATTTTCAAATGCAAATCTATGTAGTCTATTCATACTCGACACTAAACAAAAATGCATTAAATTTAAGTTGTTTATAGATGTTTGCATGGATTGGTTATCGGTTAAGTATGTTTTGGGTTTTCATATTTGATCAAAATATATAGACATTCGATAAATAATGATACCTTACGGTGAGTATCTAAAATGTATTTATTCGGATGTCTTTTAAGTTATTGGTGACAATGCAAGTATCTTATGGTGAATACTAGTGGGTTACTTATAAATTTCCCTCTGTAATTGTCGGTAACAATGATTTTATATTTTGATCATTTATGTTGATTTTGAAATGTTTTTGACCGTTGTAATCTATGTAACCGATCTATACGCAACATATTAAAACAAGCTTTTATAATCCCATCTGTGTGAACTTAATTAAAATGTAAACTTATAATATAATAGAAATTAAAATGTAATTTAAAATCTAAAGTAAAGTTAAAAATAATGTTAAATGTTAAAATGTAAACTGATACTAAAATAATTTTTAATCTTATATATATGTGCATAAATAAATGTTTGTATGCTAATTACTGGCAGTGGCTTAGTTTATTTATTTTTTAATATTGAAATTATAATTAGATAAGGTATTATAGTATTAAATCTCTGCTATTCCATTGAGCTAGTGACATGGGCTAACGACCGGAAACAAAATATAAAAAAAAAAAAAATTTTTTTTGACTTACGTATCTGCCTACTTTATAAATTTTTCTAGGTTCAAATGCCTAGATGGCGCCCTGTAGTGCAGTTTACGTAAGTCTATCTTATCCGGATTGTTACAATATATATATATGTGTGTGTGTGCACGACATGATGCATTTGTCTGTGGTTCTTTCCATGTACTCACAGCAGCATACATCTAATGACTTTTTCATCAACTAATGGGATTCGCTTGGTGAGTTGGTTTTGGATTGTCATCATTGAGATAGTAGTCTGCAGTGATCTCCCTTCTGTATAGGACTTGATGGGCTTTAGGGCAGCAAGCTATATTGTCCACATTTGTAATTGCTAATTGATCCACTAGAAGTAGGTCTGGTTTCAGATAAATCAAAACTCCTATAGTTGCTCAACTTGTCACTTTTCCTTCCTTTAGATCTTCATGGAAGCTCTATATAACTCTCCGACACTAACTCTGCTAGCCAACTCTTTTGCAGCAAAATATATGTTGCCAACTGCTTCTCAAAAATTTTAAAACCAAACTAAAAACCAGACTATTCTAATCTTTTTATCAATGCTTTTTGTAAGAGTGGGTGGTTGGGTGAAGTGATAAAAACATATTATTTGTAATTAAACTGTTTTCATCTAAGTTTTATCAAGGTGTAATATACAAAGCTTTTTAAAAATAGAGAATTGTATACAAGCATTAATTAAAAGATTTCCAAAATAAATCATGAGCAAACTGTTTAAACTTTGTGGCTAATTGTTCTAAATTGTAAAATATAAAATGTGCTAACAAATATGAGCACCCAAAGCTGAAGGCAAATAAAAAACTTTTCTTTTTATATATATTTAATTACGTGGTTAAGCACTTTTGAGGGTCATATGTAACTATCGAATTTACATAAATTTACATCACTCTTAATCAATTTACATGTCTATTTACAAGATGGCTATAAATATAAGGACTCTGATCCTTGAAAGCGCTTAGCCACATAATTAAATATATAAAAAGAAAAGTTTCTTTATTTGTCTTCAACTTTGTGTGCTCAAGCATGTTAGCACATTTTATATTTTAAACTTTAAAAATAAATAATATAAAAATTTTACAATTATCAGAGCTATTATGATAAAACATACTTGTTTCTTTAATTTCAAAATCAGACTACTAATAATACAATATTAATATTTATTTAGACCTTTTTATATGTTTTATTTTATAATAAAATTCTATTTTAAATTCATAATTATTTAATCTTTTATTTATTATTTTTATTCCATGAAATGTAGAAAATATCTACAATTTTTTTTTCTGTTTATTTCTACTTTTCCTTTCAACTTTATATATATATATATATATATATATATATATATATATATATATATATATATATATATATATATATATATATATATATATATATATATATATATATATATATATATATATATATATATATATATATATATATATATATATATATATAAACATTACAAGCATAAAGCTAAACTAGTCAATATAAAATCAAAACTACCCCAAATCTAAAATTAAACCAGACCAGAATAAAAATAATATTAAAACACAACCTAAGGTTTCACTGCTACAAGCAGACTTCTCAAGTGTAAAGAAATAATAAAAAAAAAAAAACACACTTTATATATACTATTAAAAACTACCCACAAATCCATTCACTTCCCATCCACCCTTAATATTAAAAGAACTCTTAAATAAGTTAATTGCTTCATATTCATAAATTTTCAATAATAAAGACTCTTTAATTCTTCTTTTGATTTCATTTCTCTCAAAGAAGACAACCTTAGCTTCATCAAAATCAATAGTGTGGCCTGTATCTTTTTCATGGACATACAAAGCAGAACTAAGATATCTATTTTTAACTCTACTTTTATGAACCTTTACTCTTTCATTTAAACTCAAACTACTCTGACCTATGTAAACCTTCTTACAAAATAAACAAGGAATAAAATATACCACACCAGGAATAGTCTTTCTATCAAAAACTTCCTTTGATAGAAAGACTATTCCTGGTGTGGTATATTTTATTCCTTGTTTATTTTGTAAGAAGGTTTACATAGGTCAGAGTAGTTTGAGTTTAAATGAAAGAGTAAAGGTTCATAAAAGTAGAGTTAAAAATAGATATCTTAGTTCTGCTTTGTATGTCCATGAAAAAGATACAGGCCACACTATTGATTTTGATGAAGCTAAGGTTGTCTTCTTTGAGAGAAATGAAATCAAAAGAAGAATTAAAGAGTCTTTATTATTGAAAATTTATGATTCTGAACTAATTAACTTATTTAAGAGTTCTTTTAATATTAAGGGTGGATGGGAAGTGAATGGATTTGTGGGTAGTTTTTAATAGTATATATAATGTGTGTGTGTTTTTTTTTTTTTATTATTTCTTTACACTTGAGAAGTCTGCTTGTAGCAGTGAAACCTTAGGTTGTGTTTTAATATTATTTTTATTCTGGTCTGGTTTAATTTTAGATTTGGGGTAGTTTTGATTATATATATATATATGTAATTAGATAGATCAAACAAAATATATATATATATAATTCTTCCGATCTTATATATATATGATATACACTATGCTATTGTGTGCCATGCAACAGTCCTGTTGCAATATATAATATTAAGATGCACATAATTATGTCATTTTTTTCGTGCTATGGTTGGTTTTATTATATATATATATAATTTAAATTTCTTAATAGTTTTAAAAATAGTATATATATATGTGTGTATGTGTATTGTGTGTGTTTGATTTCTAAACGTATTATATAAATTTAAAATTATATACACAATGCGTGTGTAATTTTTTACACACAATTGTACTTCTATTCATTTCTAGATTTATCAGTGATATCTTTTTTCTTGAACAGCATGCTTTTATCTATTTAGAAAAAATTATAGCATTAATGTTTCCAGTGAACATGACAAAAGAATGTCTAGAAATTCAAATTAAATCATTAAAAAAAATATTGTAGGTTATATAATACACTTTAAAATTTATTTTATAAATTTTTACTAATGTACTATTATTATTTAGCAATCATAATAATAATGGTACAGTTGCAAATTCCTAATATCTACTCCATACATTCTTATCATTGCAGCTGTTATTACTATGTGATTATTCATATGGTATACAAACACAGATGGGTTGCTCACCAACATGCATTAGCTGGCATAGTGAGTTTTTTGGCTTATTACTTCTGAGTTTAAGATCAAGAAACACTATGGTCTTTCTTCTCAGTGTGAATAAAAAAAATTTTTAATAGATATAAACAATCATGATAGTCAAAAATAAATCATGACCCTTATTTCCACGAGGTTGTAAAGTTAACAGCGAAGTCAGCAGTTGGTGGCCAAGGGCAGAGGGTGCTAAGAATCCCCTGATTGCAGACTCAGGTTGTTATTTGATGATGACATTTTATTTTGCATACTCACAACAGCAGATCACTTTCAAGTGAAGGAAGATTGCCAGAATTGGAAGAAGAATAGCCTCACATTAAATGGGACATTATTGGACTCTGTGAAGTTAGAAAAAAATGAAGAGACAATTGATTTAAAAGGTAAACATGAACTCTATTACAATGGTGCAAATATTGGAAGTATAAGTGGAGTAGGATTCATTATAAATAAAAATCATGTAGATTAATGGTGTATTGGACAGAGTGGCAAGATTTGTTATTCAACTTTATAGCAAATACCAAATACATATAATTCAGGTTTATGCCCCTACATGTGCTCATAGTAATGAAGTAGTAGAAGATTTTTATATGGATGTACAAAAGGCTTTTGGTCAGAGTAAATAACATTTTAAAATTGTTACGGGAGTCTTTAATGTTAAAATTGGTAAACAAATGAATAATGAAAGTGCTGTAGGTAATTTTGGTTATAGTAATAGAAATGAGAGATGACTAGACTTGTGAAGTTTGCAGAAAGTGAAAAATTTTTATATTATGAATTCTTTTTTTTTTTTTTTTTTAGAAAAATGTTAAAAGGAAATGGATATGGAAGCATCCAAATAAAAGTACAGCAGAATTGGATCATAATTTGACTAATAGAAAATATATATTTCAAGATTGTAATATCCTTAATAAATTCCACACAGGAAGGGACAATCAATTAGTAATATGTAAGATGTGTTAATGCAAACCAAGGGGAAAAAATTATTAAGAAAAACAATATTCATAATTTATATTCTTAATTTTCAGAAACATTTTAATGAATTTAAATTAGAACTTGCAAATTGGTTTCAAGTATTAATAGATTTTGAACATGATTCAGATTTGAATTAAATTAATAGGAAAAGAACTGATACTCTTTTAAAAACTGCAACAAAGATAGCTGGTAGAAAATAGTAGCCATTGACTAATAAATTTACTCTTGAGACTAGAGAATTTAGGAAGAAAATAAAGAATATGAAGATATAAAAATGATGCATTAAGAAGAATTGAATATCTCGAATTTTGTAAAATGGTGCAAAAAAGAGTTCATAATGATATAAGAAAGTATAATTGTGAATTAGCAAGGAAAGCTGCAGAAGAAAATAAAAGTCTCAACAGTATAAAACATTTTGGTATTGATAGGAAACTTATATCTGCAATAAGAAAAAAAAGATGGAACTATTACTAAAAAGAGAGATGACATCATGAAATGGATAGAAGAGTTCTATCAAGAATTATGTAGGAATAAAGAACAAGTAACTCCTACATTTATTATATCTTCTGAATTGCCCAGGATTTTAAATAAAAAAGTGAGACATACAATTAAATTTATGAAAAAGGGAATAGCTCTCGATACTGTTAGAATTAATAATTATATATTAAAAGAAGCAGGTGAATAAATAGAATTTTTTTTTTTTGCAAAGTTATATACCAAATGTCTACATGATAAAGATATACCATATGATTTGAGAAATGCAGTATTAATATTAAAATTTTAAAAAAGTAATAAAAAAGATATTATAGAACTTTCAGTCTTTTATCAGTTTTATGCAAAATTTTTATCAAAATAATTATTACAACTTGTCTACAGAGAACATTGGATTTCAACCAACCAAAAGTGCAAGCTGGATTTAAAAGTGGTTTTAGTACAGTAGATCAAATCCAAGTATTGAAAGAAGTTACAGAAAGGACCAATAATTATTGTTAGGATTTGTAGATTATGAAAAGGCATTTGATTATATGAGCATTTTTTCAGTGATTAAAAAACATTGGATTATCATGGTATAGACCCAGGATATTATCATAATCTGAAAAATATTTATAAAAATGCAATAACAATAATTAAATTGCATAATAATACTAGGATGGTTAACATTGATAAGGGTTTAAAACAGGGTGACTCTATATCTCCAAAACTTTTTATAATAGTGTTGCAAGAATTATTTCGTGAATTAAAATGGGAAACTAAAAGAGTAAAAGTGAATGGAGATTATTTAAGTTATTTAGATTTTGCAAATGATGTAGTTATTTTTGCAAATAATGCTTCAGATTTTCAGGAAATGTTGCAAAAATTATCAGATGAATGTAAGAAAGTAGGACTAAAGGTATGTGTTAAAAAGATTAAAATAATATTCAATTAATTTTCTCAAAAGATGAAAATAAAGATTGATTATGATGAGTTAGAAGAAGTTAACAACTATAAATACCTTGGTCAGATTATTATTATAGATGGAAACTTGATGAAATTAATCATAGAATAAAATTTAGTTGGATTGTTTTTGATAGAAATAACTTAATATTATAGAGAAATATGCCTATGTAGTTGAAAATGAAGTTTTTTAATAAATGTGTTTTACCAGTTCTTACTTATAAATCTGAGACTTAGACTCTTAATAGAAGAGCAATACAGAGACTTCAGACCACTCAAAGAAGTGTAAGAGATGCATGTTAGAAGTAACAAAAAGAGATTAAAAGTGTAATGCATAAGTAAAGGAACAAACAGGGGTTACTGACATTGTTGAAAGAATTAAATGACTAGAGTTGAGTTGGACATTTTGCTAGAAAAGATGATAATATATGGACAATTGAAATCTTAAACTGTATTCGAAGTTATTGTATGTGAAGAAGAGAGGCTAGGGATCAGAGAAGATGAACTGAACTTGTGGAGACTTTCATCCTGCAGTGGTTTGATAATGGTTGATGATGATTGATGAAGATGATGACTATTATTATTATTTGTCTTCCTGAGCAAATATATAGGTTTCAACAGCAATTACATTGTTAAGTTGTTTTTTCAATGCTATACCTAATTTTCTTGACAATTTTAAAATAATTATTTAGTATGATTAGCTTTTCTTTCAATGCGATACTATTGCAACTTTAGTCCAAAATAAAAATAAAATTGTGAGTTGTAAAAACGTTGGGTAGATTTTATCTTAAAAAGTTATAGAAGTTTGTCTTATTAAGGGCTGTAGTACCTATAGCTAATAAACTTTTATTACTACCTAATTGTTTTCCCACAATCATTATAAATTTGTAATAGAAAGCCTAATGTGATAATTGGTTTGCAGAATTCATCACGACAGGCTGAACTAGTTGAATTATCAAATAAATTATTTAGGAGAAAAGTAAAAATAAACTTCAAGTAATTATGTGTAAGTAAAATTAAAAATCAGCTTTGTGTAATTATATATATATATATAATTAATTTTATATATAAATAAAGAAAAAAGACTTTTTATACAATTAAAAGAATATAAAAATTATTTTTATAAAAGTAAATAAATCAGTATTATCTAAATAAAAAATATGTCAAAAATGTAATTTATGTAAAGTTAGATTGAAGCTAATTAAATCTTTTATTTAGTCTAAGGTGATTACATTTGTCCTATCAGATAGTGTACTTAAGAACAAAAAAGATAGACAAATCCAAAACAATTTGTAATCAAAAAAAATATTTTTTTGTTTGAAATATCCAGAGAAGTACCAGACTAACAAGTTGAAGAAGTATAATGAATAATCAAGGGACATCTTCTTTCAATAAATTGATTCTATAAATGAATGAGCAAATTAGAAGGCTAAATAGGTCACCTCACTTGATAAGCTTTAAAAGAAATATAGGTAATTATGAGAGAAAATATTAACTGGTTTTATATAAAAGTATTTGGGTATATATTTGAAATATATATTCAGTTGTTATATATATATATATATTCTAACCTCTCCCCCCCCCCACTGTCACGATCGTCCTCTCCAAAAATTTTATATATACTGTTTTATTCCGGGTTCTAGCTCAGTTTAACAAATAAATAAATGAAATATCCAGCATTAATTAAAATGATTACTAGCTCTAATTTTTAAAATACAAATACGTTATATTTTTAAAATGAATTAACAAATATTTACTATTTTCATGAGACATGGAGTGACGACACGGGGAACGAGATAGACTACATTGAGATATTATCCACATGATACTATCTCAATGGCATAAGAACACTATTTCCCCTTTTACTATACTAAATAACTAACTTATAATATTCTTACGACTTTCTAAGCTCTTTTCACTATGAATAAAATAATAATCATGTCTTAATATTCTTTGTAATAAGAATCTAGCTCAAATAAATAAAAATGAAGAAAATAAATAAAATAAAATAAAATAAATCTCAGGTTCATAAATTGTATTCTAACTGATTTAAAATTACGGTAGCAAACTATGAAAAGGGAATTTTATGTCATAATTCACTACGCAGTAACTAACAATAATAAATAATAATAATAACAACAATATTATAATCTAATCTTATTTCTTCCTAAATAAAATAAATAAATATGTACGTGGTAGTATTTTAATAATCTGACAACAGAATACGTGTGGCAACGTTAGCATATATTTTAATGTAATATTGTGGCAATCGACTTATGACCAATAAATGATATAATTATGATCTTTTAATTTTAACATACAAATAAATTTTCAAAATTATTTATAAAACTTTTATGTTTACCTTTTGTGCAAAACTATATGTCTGTTTCAATTATAAGTGTATTGTGATATCATGCATCCATGTGGAGAAATAACAACGAAGACACAAAACTTTAAAATAAATTTACAACAAAGTTTATTAATAACATCAATAAATAACAATATTTACATTATGTACATTGGATATCTTACTCTCCTATCACAAAATTATTTTACTAGTTTATAAAATGAAATCAAACTTCTACTTATTTTTCTAATTAACTCTTATCTTTTAAATACTTAAGAAAATACAGTATTATTATTATTGGATTTCTTATTATGGTTATCTTGTTACAAAAATGAATTTCTTATCGGATTATCATTAACACTTTGTATCCCTACTATTATTAAAATCATATTTTTTAATTTTATAAAATTACATTCGTAGTAAACTTTATACAAAATAATAAAATTCTAGTTTTATATTGGTTGTATGGAATTCTATAAATTCAAACATTCTTCTACATTCGGTATTAAGTTTTATTGTTCCTTATCCGATGTTTGTTAATCATAATATACTCATTTAAGCCTTACTTCGGATGATATAATTACAACCATTAACATACCATGCACAAATATGTGTTTATTACACACTATTGAATTATTTTCTTAATAAATATGCAATATTTATTTTCTAAATATTATTAAAAAAACATTCAAATTTTATTATCACTTTTAGAAAAAACTTTGTTTTAGATTTCTCTTTTAAAATCTTACATTCGTTTCCGAATTAATTTATAAATGTATTATATGATTCTTTCTCTCTTTATGATATTTTGTACTTTCACTTTTAAAATTACACAATTCTAAACATTCCAGCAAATAAATTATTCTTACATAAATGATAACATATCTTCAATTCTATTTTATTTATTATTTCTTTGAAAATATCTCTCTGACGATGCAGATTCACGAAACAAGGATAGCGAAGATAGTTGCCTAGGATCAAAAATATAACTCGAATATTACTTATCATAATCCTTGACAATAATGGCACAGTGAATTAAAAAACACTATAGAGGAGTGACCTTTATCTGTCTACCAACCTCTATTATAGGAGTGATGCTAAAGCTATTTCTTCAGCTTTATATAACATCAAAAAGTTTAAAGATACGCAAAAACACTGTCCAAAATATATGTGTTCAGTGATAGGGCTTAGTTAGCTATACTGAAATCACACAAACTAACTCTGATCCAAATACTTTATTTTTCCTATTTCTTAACAAAACATCATCTTGGTTTCCTCTCCTCCAGTACTACCAAGTCACTATCCGATCTTATTTCTCATGATTTTTCTATACAGTACATCGACAAATTCCTATCTGCATTTCTAACAATAATAAAATTCATTTTATTTCAAAACTATACCGCTGTTCTTTAAGAAAATCTTTTACTACTTTTCTCGTATATTTTATCATATACAAACTATTTTAAAATATCTGAATACTTTATTACATGAAAGTTCAAAAGAATCACACAATTGTTCTTTTATATTATATTATTAATTATACTTTAAATAACTTATTGCATGCATATTTAAAATTACTCCTATCTCATAATATGTTGTAAATGTTGTATAAAATGTGTACTTATAATTTAAACTTTCACACATCATTCTTAATCAATAGACGATCTAAAAAAAAATACATTATGCATTATAAATAAATATCAAAATTACCAAAACGATCTTTATCTTCTCGATCGTGTTCTGTAAGCTTCACCATCCCATTGACTCTTGTAGATATAAAACTTCCATACATACATTTTATTTTTAAAACAATATTTCTATCATTCTATTAAGCTATTATATTTAATTTTTTAATATTACTAAAATTATGTTTATATGTTTTCCCTAATCTCACATAGCATTTTATATTTAAAATAAATTAGCAAAAAAATATTTAAACTATATTTACGATACTTCTTCATCAAACTTTCTTGAACCGTTCATATTAAAGCTAAAAAAAATATTTTATTTCTTCTTCAGTCACTTAATGTTCTATTTTAAAGTAAAACAATTACTGCTCTGTTTAAATGAATATTCATAGATGACAATCCTTGGTTTTCATAATCTTGAATATAATTATTAATTCTGGATATCAATTCATCCTGTAAAGAAAAAATGTCTCCATATTCTCTTCTACTATTGTCTGCTAATATTTTCCCGCGCGACTTTTACGATGCATCTTTAGGGTACTTTTATTTAAATATTCAGTAAATTTTTCTGTTTTCCTGGATCCATTTCCATTAAGTAATTTAATTTTATATATTTTTCAGATCAAGCATTTCCTTCATTGAATACATTATAATATTTTTAATTAGATAGAGTTTTCGGCTTCTTTTCTATAAACACATAATAGCACTTTCATATTATTTTATAACTTTTTTCTTTCTTTGAAATTCTGGAACTATATTTTTATAATATCTCTTTTAATAGATAAAAATTCTTTTTTCATTATATCTTTTACATAATTTTTCTTTATAATAAAAACGCATATTAAATTTTTCCATAGAGAAGTATAACATAACTTCAAAGTAGCTTTATAAAATTGGTGCGTCATAATTTCTTCCTGACGGCAAGTAACTTCTCCTTTAAATTCTCATATAGCGTCCCAATTATATTTCTTTGAGTGACAAAAATAAGTTTCTGGTTGAGCATAAATAAAGCTGTTTTAAGACATTTTCCAAATATTTTTTCTTTAGCAATATTTTTAGGTAATTTTCCTTGTACTTCCATCTCTACTGTAGGTTTTTGGTTAAATTCGAATAAAATTTCCTGGTAAGATAACTTTTAAAATTAGCAATCCATGTCGAGGCAGTCAAAATATATTATATGTTACAAAAGAACTTTTAAAATAAATACGAAATTTTAAATTTATATCACTTTTCCAGCTACGGTGTTATCAGCTAAAAAAATATGTTACTTTCTCTTTCACTTTCACATTACTTCTCCCTCCTGCTTCGTATAATTCTTATATTTTGTCTGCTAATTTACCTCCATTGATTGGTTAATGACCTTTTAGCGCGAACAAATTTACACATTTAGTTATATAACAGATTAGACTTTTAAAAATAAAGACTTGATGACGTAATGTCTCAAAATATTATTTAGACTATACTTTTAAATTCCATTATAGTTTTATCAAAATTATTTAAACTTTAAAAACAATTGTTAAAACAATATTTAATATTTTAACTTTTACTTTAATGATCGATGGCAATTATATCTAGTTTCAACTTCACAAACTTTATTATTATTTTAACAAGCGTGTGTGTGAAGGTATATAATATACAGTCACGTGTTTACTAACTTTATCAAAGGATTTTTTATTTACGTCTCAGTCTAAATTACTAAAACTGATATATTTTACAAAAATTTTGGAAAATAATTTTAAAATTGTAGAACTAAATACAATTCTCACCATCCCAAAGTTTATAATAAAATATACTCTAGTAATTTTGATTATTAAATACACTTATAACATTACATCTAGCATTTATTTAATTTATTAGTTTTAAAATATTATACTCAAATTATTAATATACTTTTAATTATTTATAGCTGTATTATTTTATATGGCCAGCTTTTACAACCATAAGCAAGGATATAATTAAGTTTTATTTAACTGTTTTCTTTTAAAATAATCTATTACACTTTTATATACCAGGTATTTTCGGCTTTAAATTGTACTATAGAATTTAATTATCCTACTATTATTTATATATCATACAAATATAACTTAAAATTTAAAATTTTTTTTAGTAATTGACCTTTCTACCTTATTATGACCTACAGACAAGGGCACAATATATATATATATATATATATATATATATATATTTATATATATATATATATATATATATATATATATATATATTAAACTTTCTATAAATATTACTTTTTCTGCTATTATTTTACTATCTTTGGTTTAGTCATTTCATACTTATAAGTCTTATTATTTATTATTATGATTTTGAAAAATAATAAGAAGTAAATACATAATAACTTAGTGTGTGACCAAATTTGAATTTTGTAATAAACTATCTTAAAACTACAATAAATGTAAACAAACACTTTGAAAATAAAGCCATGTCTCTTCACCCACCTCTACTCCACTAAGTATATATGTCTCCACATTCCCCCTAATGTATATCCTTGATCTTGAACCATCTCAAGGACTTAAAGGGATTTGAGCATCATCAGAGTATCTGATAGAGTATGTTATCATATACTCACCACTAAGCCATATTTACCAGACATACTGGATAAGAGAAAAATTCTGATTAGCCTTACTCACCTAGGATCAGATAGGTAATGACAATAACACTAAAAAGTGAAAAGAAAAGAAGAAATGTAAACAACTTCAATATTTCTGCACTGCAGCAGTACCCATACAATACACCAAAAATCCTTATATTATTAATGCCATGACTCATAACTGAATTATTAGCAAATAATTGCTATTTTCAATAACCCATTATAATCCTTCTCCCTTTTTTGTATCATTTTCTTCAACATAACCAAAAAAGTTATAATAAAAACACAACAAAAAATGTATTTATATATTTCTGTACCTTAACTATGGTCTCCTCATTCATCCCTTCACATTTCATATCCTGACTACTACTTTTCCGTATTCTTTATTCTTGCTCCTCATTATTCATTTGTATATATATATTGTACCAGACTCCCATTCTAACAAAGCAATTAAAGCAATTAATTAAACTATCATCTGCCGTGACTGCACCATTTTTGAATTGCCTTCTATTTATTTGAATAGTTATACATTATCCCTTTTTATATTATTTTACTTATTTATTACCTAGCTTATAATTTCAGCATCAATCTTTCCAAATATTAATATATATCAACCACATAAACAATATATGTTATCAAAATAAAATATTCTATTATATATCCAAAAATTACATTGCTGAATTTTTCCTGTTATCTCCAAGTATACTAACATTACAGTGCCTCTCTCGTCAAAGTTATTTGTGCTCCACATTGGGTGCCACTTCTTGTGGTAATGATCATCACTTTTTCACAGGTTATTTAGTATAAGAGATTTGAGTAACTTATTCCAACCTCATCTGCTAAATGATAATACTAGTCTATTTATGTAATGTATGGATTATTGTACAGTTTGATATTAAAAGAATTCACTCATTATTTTTCAATTTTATTTAATGAAGACAGCCAAAATAATGTTATTTTAGTTATACTTCACAGCCAACTTACAAGTACCTAATATTATATGGGATATAAGTTCATGTTGTGACTCCCTCAAGGCATATTTATAAGCACTGATATTGATCGTTAGCCTTAAGTGCTAATTCTCATTAAACAAGTAAAGAATTATGCAATGGGAGTGGACATATAAAGTAAGTATGAATAGACTACCATTGTAGCAACCCCCTAGATGAAATCTGTATTATATATGTGAATAATAAATCTCAGGGTAAGGGATAGTTATACTTCATTAAAGATAGACAGAATGCTATTAAATTTATTAATACTTACTTATTATTTTCTTTTAAATGATCAAATTTTAATGTTAAAATTTATCCATAATGTTGCCTTCTATATATAAAATTTAAAATAATAAATTTAAAAAAATTTGAAAAGAACTTATTATAAATAAAAAAAATATTTGCTACATCAATCCAGCTTTCATTACTTAATGGAATCTTTTCAAAATGTTTATTTTTACTCAATCACATGGACAATTATACTACAACCCCATCTCCCCAATGGATGTTAGTTACATTACAATAAATATAATTATTAAAATATATACATGAAATATAATTAATAAAATACATATATGTGCATAAAGTTGATTAAACTTATTACAGTCCCCCCCATAATATATATATATATTTACAAATAATCTAAAAAAAGCCAATAATAATAATCCCTTCTTTTTATTTTATTGCTAAATTATTGAAAACTTTAGAGTTATAATTTTAAAAATAAAAGGAAGGTATTATTATTATTGTTTTTTTTCTTAGATCATTTATATATATATAATGTGGGAGGGGAATGACTAATAAATTTAATCATTTTATATACATATATGAATTTTATTAATTATATTTAATTTATATGTTTTAATAATTATATTTCCTGTAATGTAATGTAAATAATATCCATTGCTGTAGGATAATTAATCATGTGATTGTGTAAAAAGAAATAACTTGAAAAGGTTTCATTAAAAAATGAAAGCCTGATTGATATAATAAATAATTTTTGAAATTTATAGTGAGTTGTCTATTTTAATTTTATTTTAAATTGATTATTTTTTTAATGTATTATTTTAATAAATGATTTAATGAAATAATTGACTGCCAACTAGGTAATTTTAAAAATAATTCAATTTATTTTAGACAAGGAAAATAATAATAATACTGTCTCACAAAATTTATTATTTTCCCCATTATATATTACAAATTTTCCTCCACTAAATATGAATAATAAGAATACAAAAATACTATAATACAATAATACAAAAAAGAAAAGCTATCTATATAATTAATTTCTTAGAGTTCCTTTGTACCATTACTTGGCTATTGGTTAAATCTAATCTTTATACATTTAATTAATTATATACAACTTCCCTTTATTCATTTGGCTTTCAGATTTTGACATCCATGTTTGTAAATTATTACATATTCACAGATACATGAATATGCCTTTTCACTTCAATTAATAAAAAAGAGTCAAAAATTCATAATTGATCATAAAATTCATCCTAGCAAAAAGCATTCAAAAAATTACAACTGAAATAAAATAAAAAACAAATTGTTTACCTTAATTCACAGGAATATAATAAGTAAGCCTACTGATATGTGTAAATTTAAAGTCTATTTTGTCCTCTGTTATATTCTCATTGAAATTTCAGGCACAGACAATTCATTTCTTTTCATTTCTTTTCTAGGATCATTTGGCAAAAGGATGATCCTGTAGTAGACAGATGGTAATAGAAGCAATATGACTGTATGATTATTGCAGATGATGAGTCTGCTTTACTCCATAGTTTTTAGTCTTTTGCACTTAAGATTACGCATTCCATCCATGAGATGTACTTTGTAGCACCCAGAATACTTATTACAATACTTTTTATTTTCAAATCACACATCCTGGTGAACTCTTTCCAAACTTCAGGTCACTTAATGTTTTACTGTTAATGTTCATTTTGAAAACTCATGAGAAGCAGTTGAGGTGACCTTCAGACTAAGCAAACAGGATATAAGATAAGTATTCAAATCCAAACTTTTCTTCTTATAATTATTTTTTATAAAATAAAATGCTGACTCATTATGCATGTGGCAAATGTTTCCTCCTTATCTTCATTCAAATCTTGTTCATAAAAAAACTAATAACACAAAAAATTTTCATTCTATTCACAGACTATCTTTAAATAGCCTATAATTACATTTTTTATTATAGATTGAGAGCCTGATTTGACTAAAATAAAAGACAAATCTTGTACCTGGAATCTATACAAGATTTATTTTACTTTGATTAGATAAATAAAAAAATATATAATTAACCCATTCTCAGATCTCTATATGCTTTTTCTCTTTATTTTTAAAAAAAAGGCATTTTATTATTTATTTACATTCCACACACCACTTAACAAAAAAATTCTTATATAATTACCAGTACTGATTAATAAATTGATAAAGTAATTAAATGTATTATGTGACCTGATGACTTTTCTAAAAATAATAAATTAAAAGAAAAAAATTGCATCATCTTTTCTTCTTTAACTAGTTTCAAAACTTAATTTTGAACAATCATTTTATTTTATATTAACATAAAAAATATTTATATAATGTGTATATGCTTCTTTTGATCCACAGACACATTGATATTTATTTTAAAACCTTTTTCCATTTTTTTATTATTAAGGCTTATCCATCCTATTTATTTTAATCTTTGTGAAGGGGTTCAAATTTTACTCCCCATTTCACAAAATATAATTTTGTATTATTCATTATTATCTTTAATTTCTATCTTAGTTTATTTCTTTTAGCTTGACTTCACCTGCCTATATGAAGTGACTAAAGTTCAAAATATTTGTTTTCTGAACAAATCATCATCATTCCACATTTCATAACTCTTATAAACATATTTTTTTATGTTTATTACTTAAATTTTTTTATATGTTTAGAAGACAAATTATATAAAGTATTATCCTTTAATAATTTTCTACATGTTTTAAATTTATCTATTAGTTATTTCTTGCTATCACTTCCAGCACTATTTTTTTATTTATTGCATACCCTAGTGGCTTTTTAACATTAAATTTTGATCTATGCAGAGTTTTGAACATATCAGAGTTCTCCTTTGTTTTTATATTGATACAAGCTTCTTTAAAGTTCCACATTTAGTCATAGACTTTTCTATACTATATTAGTTTTAAAATTTTCTATAACATATCTTACAAGATTTGCCATTTTCTACAGTGTTCACACTGATCTTTGGATTTTTATCTTTGTCACCATTTATTGATACCACAATTTCACTTACTTTTTGAAATATTTAATCCATCCTTTCCATAAGATCTTTATAATTTTTGTTCATCTTTTTCATATGGTTTTTTATTTTTTTTCCATAAATACTTAACTGATTGGGAGGTTATTCCAGCTTTGCTTGTGTTGAATTAATAGTATCCATCTTCTATTGGATCAACTTTGGATTATTTTATTATTGGAGCATTCATTTTTATACACTGTTCATTAGTTAAAAGTATTCTTTAGGATTTATTTATAACTTTCCCATTTTAAGAGTTCTTTATACCCAATCTTTAATTTATACATATATATAGTAATTATAATTGTTTGTTAAAGTATGGGCAATGCTTATTTGCCTTTAGGATTGTGGCTTTTTTCCACTTGCTAATACTGTTCTAAATTTATAAAAACAAATAATACTTTTTTAATGACATACTGATAAATTACTGATACAAATAAAACTTGAAGCTGGGTGTGCTTTCTATATATGCTATCTTTAACAACAAATCAATAGACAGAATAATTAACTTGTCAACAGCAATAATAATAAAAAACAAACTGATGTCACTCTTTAATTAACTTCTACATTTGACAAAAAAATATTTTACATTCAAAACAAATTTGTAATTTTCAATCACTATTGATCAAATGCAAGTTGAAGATCTCTCCAAGTTTAATCTAGTTACTTGAATTCATAGTTTCCTTTTTTCACAATGTACCAGAAAACTATTTATTTCTCCACTGATCTCAAATGTGATTCGTTTTTTAGATCTTTTGAAATCTTGTGATATACAATACTATCCATCTATTATTATTTCTGCTAGAAATATGTTCTGTTCAGCTCCATTTCAGTTTGTTCATTTTTTAATGATGTCAATGATAACTGTTTGTACTCTCACTCACATATTTTTTTTTATCTTTTCTTACTACTAAAATACACCTCTTCTTACTTTGTTGAGAGAAATAAAGCCTCTGTATTGCTATTCTGTTAAGTACCCAAGTCTCAGATACATAAGTAAGAATTGGTAAAAGACATCCATCAAAAACTTTCTTTTTCAAACACATAATTTATTTAAATCAAAAGCATTTCATGAAAGTTTAATTATACGATTAATTTATACATTATTCTGACTATGTTAATAATCTGACCAAGGTATTTGTAGTTGATACTTTTTTTTAGTTCCTAAATATTAATATTTATTTTCTTCTTTTAAAAAAATCCATCAAAACATTATTTTAGTTATTTTAGCATTTAACTTTATTGGAGTGTTTCTGAAGATTAGCAATATCAACTGTTAATATTGACACTTTTTATTAGTCTTATCTCTCATTAAATGATGATTATTTCTTGGACTGATTTTATTAAGAATATTAAAATCTTGAAATACATATTTTCTTTAAGTAAAAATATAATCCAATTTTGCTTTACTTTCATTTGAATGTTTCCATGTCCATTTCTGGTTAAACACATTTTTCAAAAAAAAAAAAAAAAAGAATTAATAATATAGATTTCCTTTTTCTGTAAATTCCAAAAAATTGTCACTTTTCATTTCTATCATGGTGATCATATTTAACCACAGCATTTTCATCTTTTAGCCATTTACCAGTTCTAGCATTAAAATTTTCCATGACAATTTTAAAAAGTTGTTTGATCTGATCAAAAAGCATTTTGTACATCCATATAGAAATTCTCTAGTTCTTCTTTGTAATGAGAACTTGTTGAGCATAAACCTAAATTATCTTCATTTGACATCTACTATTAAGTTGAATAATTAACCTTATTTCCATTTTTTATTTACAATAAATTCCACTCAACTTGTGCTTTCAATATTTGGGCTTTTATAGTAAAGTATGTGCATTTCACAAAATCAAATGATGTCCTAATTAATATAATTTTTTTTAAAATACATGCAATCTTCCTTTTCTTGAAAATAACTTACCATTGTATTTAAATAAAGCTTCATTATCAAATGGCAGCCTAGGTCTACATTCAAAAAATTCTTAATATCTTTCCCTTTCAATTACCAACTGCTGTTTTGGTTGGAAACTTTACAGACTAGTGGTAGGGATATAATTTAGTTTTATCTGTTGTAACTGCAGATATTTATAAAAAATTTATTTCGACTCATATTCATCCTGCTTTCATAAAAACTCAACTGATATTTCGGTAAGAACTAACAGGAAAATGGGAAAAGATATTGTAGTGTACACTGGCTGATGCATGTTAGTAAGCAGGCATGTTTGTTCATGTACTATATGAATAATCATATAGTAATAACTTCAAAAACAAAAATTATTGAATGCACATTAGAAATCTGCCCTATTCAGATTCTTTAAGGCCTCAGAGAGAAATAAAAAAGTCTTATTTCATTTAAAAAGTAAAGAAACTTGTTTTTTTTTATTTCAGATAAAATAAAACAATAGAAAAATGTGTAAAGATTTAATGTAAGAATATTCAAATTGTGTTTCATTGAAACCCTGGTGCTCAGTGGAAATTATTCAAACTTCTATCAATAAAAATCAAAATTCATAAACATTTTCAAAGAAAAAACTTAAAAAGTTTAAAATTCAACATAGTTTATTCATAATATTTCTTTTATTTCTATAAATATTTTTAATATGTATTATTATCTAATAAATCTATATTTTTAACCATTACGAATGCACATTACAATTCCACATAATCAAATGAATGCATATCTTGAGTTAATGCAATTTCATTCTTCAAAACAATTAAAATAATCATTTGACCTGGTTGTTTTACCTTCCCTTAATGAAATTATTGTATTTGAAAAAGAATGTTTAACATAGATTTGAGAACATTATGCAATAATCTAATTTTTTGATAACAGAGTGGAAGGAATCTGTGTCCAGACTAAATCTTTTGGCACACTAAATGTGTAATCTTCATATATAAACAGTCTGGTATATAAGAGCTCATTATTTTTAATGTCCTGGGAATATGTATTCTAAACAATCAAGAATTAATTAATAAGCTTGAATATTTTGATTTACATTTTTGTGCATTCAAAAATAATTGTACATAAGATAATTTCTTTTCATCTTTTATTTATTTATCCTAATTTTAAATTAATTTTACAACAAAATTTCAGTGACTTTTAATGATTTGCTTTCCCAATTTTTAATTTTTTTTTCCAACTTTTAGAATGGAAGAATAGTCAAAAATTTAAAAAATTTAAGTGCAAATAAAATTAATCATTAACAAAAAATGACAATTAAAAAACGATTATTTGCAAATAATGCAAGAATTCCTATCCTTTTTTTTAATCATCTGAAGAATTACTTATTTGTAAAACAAAAATATAAAAACTATATAACATTTGATTTCACTTATCTGGGAATGAAGTCATAACAAATAGACTATGTGGTGAATGTAAAAAAAATCGGAAATAGTAGTGTCAATTCTATAAAATTCATAGTCTAATCATTCATATTTACATAATATATATATATTGAATAATTTTAGAATAATAGTGAAGAATTTAAAAACTAAAGAAATGCACTTTTAAATTATATGTATTCTGAGAACAAAATTGTTCTTAAGACTTCTAAAAAAGATTAGACATATATAATTGATGAAAAGGTTTAAAAAAATCATATGATACAAATAAAATACTTTATAAACTTATTGGAAAATAAGGTAAAGAAGTTGGTGGTATATAATTTTCTGATATTGCAATCATGAGATAACTTTTTTAAAATGGCATTATTTTGGAATATGAATTAACATTTTATTTCAAGTCTTCTCTCCATTATTTTATATGCAAGTAGATGAATCTATAAATAGTGCTGATTTGGTTATTTTAATAGTATTCATTGATTATGTCTTTAATTATACAAACCATGAAAATATGCTTTTTTTTTCAAATTACTAATAGAGAGTTACTACAGGAAAAAAGATTGAGCTTATTAATACCTATACAAATTAACATAAAATAACTTAGATATGTATGTGCAAATTTGTACAGAAGAAGCAAAATCATTATTAAATTAAATCCAAAAAAGGGCAATGCCATGAATAAATTGCAATAGTTCCATACATAAGGTCTTTCTGTTATTGTCTTCATTGATACATAATCATACAAAATGAATATTGAAATTTATTAAAGGTTTTTAGATGGCATTATTAAAATAATAAGTTTTATCAAGCAAAGAGAATTAAATTCAAGATTATTTATTTGGTTTTGTGATTAATTATCTAACAAGCACAAAACATGGCCATTACATACAAAAGTGTGATAGTTATTATGAGGAAAAATCTTGAGTCAATTTTTTAAATTAAAAAGTGAAAGAAAATTTTTTAAGAGACCATTACTGTAATTACATTCCAAAATTAGATGATGAAATGTAGTTGTTTTGAATTTAAATATGTTAATACTTTTTTTCAAGAACTTAAGTTTCATATTATTAAAATTAATACATTATTTTTAAAATTAAATATTACGCATTATATGTAAAAAGGAATAATGTATTAAAAAACTGAATAGTTTCCGAATGAAGATTGAATTAAATTTGGATAATAATGGTAAAAATTACTTATTAGAACACATTTTTCAGTTGAAAAAAGAATCATCAGAGATGCACTTCATAAAAGAAATATTAAAAATTCATTTCAGAATTGAAATAAGTCTGTTTATTTGCTAATGAAAACAAGAGAATAATTCACTGTCATTCCAACAGATTTGAAATTAAAAATTCAATATCAGCAAGAACTTGATTTTTGGCTACAAATTCACACATCTATCCCAAAATCTTTAATAAAGCAATAAAGATCCTAATGACTTTCACTACAACTTAATTTAAACCACTAAACATCACATGATGACACTACTGTATGGAGAGTTTTGCCTGTTTTTTTACAACTTAATTTGTGAATGTTTAATATAAAATGTGATTAAAAATAGAGAGTATTAATCTCGGAAAAACAACTAATTTAACCTAAATGCATTGTCAATGCTGAGTACCCTTGTCAAAGACAACAATTAAAAAAAAATCCAATGCATATATTAAATCAAATGATAGTTACAAAATTGTGACTTTAATTATGCATATTCCAAACTATATTTAATTGAATGCTATTAGACTTTTGCTTCATTCCCATCATTATTAATATACAAGTATTTTTAATTTTATGTTTCCTATCATTATGGTCATTGAAACCCAGTTTTACCTAACTAGGATTGAGAAAATTAGCAAATCCTAACAATATAAAAATGATTTGTGATGAACAAATAATAGAAAAAATAAAATTAAAGAGTTTTGGTATATTAAACCACAATAGCTACAATACAGTTTTATAAAGTAAATCCTACAAATAATGTCATACTGCTCATAAAAAAAGTATTTTTTATATAATTATTATTCCAAATTTGATTTTTTTCATATAAACATTATTTAGAATAAATATTAAAATATTTGTATAAAACAAATTTAAAAAATATAGCTACAAAATCACAAAAATTAAGAAATAAAACTACTTTTGCTTTTAATACCTAAATCAGTTGATTTTTTTATAGACAATTATTATAATAAAATAAATTTGCTTTTTATTATTGTAACCATTAGTTACATTGAATATTATAATATTTGTCAAAAAAAGTAGAGCAAAAATATCAATAATTTGAAAAAGATGAAGAAAATTTACTTCTTTACACTACAAATTGTATGGGGAGCATAAGTTAAATTTATACTAAATGTATTTTTTGTAAAATAGAGACATGCCAAGAGGGTATTGAGACATTTGAAAATTTATATTGATATCACATATTGGTTGTAGTTGCTGTGGGTTAATAAAGGTAAACTTGTGATAAACAGAAAGTCTAATAGCATTTAACTAAGCATGGTTCAGTACATGTGCAATTAACACTGAGAATTTTATAACTTTTATTTGTAAATTTGGTATATATAGGAGGATTTTTAATGACTATAGCTGTTGCATTTGACAATGGTGCTCAGCATTGAAAATCCATTTAGAATATATTATTTATTAGCTGTTACTCTCCATATTTCTAAAGTTAATATTTCCTATTTATAATTATATTTTTGTGACAGAGAGTTTTTTGTTATTTATAAAAATAAAATGCACTTCAAACAACATCAACAAAACTGATTTGCTATTTTACATCAAAAAATGTAAGCATGTATCTTAGCCATTTTTAAACTTATATAGTAGCAATGATTAATAAATTAATAATTAATTCTATTTAACTTGTATTAAAATTGCTCAATAAAAGAAAAATATAATAGCGATTTTGTTTTCATTTTCTACATAACGTCACACAGTATTGATACCTTTTCAATGAATTTTTAAATTATTTTGAGAAGATTGATAATCGTTTTGCAAAAAAAAATTATAATTTTATGGGTTTTGAGAGTTGATTTAAGGATTAAATACCATTGATCTGATATATTTTTAAAAGAATTTAGATAATAGCATTGAAGTACTTTAAATTAGTTAATACTCTTTTATTTTGTATATTATCATATACATAAATATGACAATATCACTTTATAAGGCAAAATAATTTAAATCATTTGTATCAATAAATAGTATTACACATTATGAAATCAAAGCTTTTCAATATAATCAAATATTGGATTTATATGTATAACATTTTATAGCTCTAAACCATAATTTTTTAAACAAATAAAAGAATTTATCTTATATATTTATTTTATATGAATAACAAACTACATACTAACTTTAAAATATGCTGCTTACAAGATGAAATTAATTATTATGTTTATAGTTCTCTTAGAAACAGTTTCAGGGCTATTATTTAAGACATTCTAGCAATTCTTAGCAATTGTCATGTTATTAAATATTGACAAACAAGATTTTGTCAAATATAAATAAATAAAAAATGCATCAAACACAGATTTAAACAATTTTTTTAATAAACATTTTATTATCTATCTATCTGTTTACTTTTAAATCTGCCTGCTGCCTACTTATGTCTATACTACTTTCACAATTAATTACACATTTATCTATCCATTTACTACTTATATACATATCTACCGAAATATTCATTAATTTGTACACCAATTTATCCATTTATTTACCCACTTACGTATCTTTCTAACTATTTATCTACTTATTACTCTTCTCTTTTTACACCTATGTAAATCACTTATTATTTATTGATTTGTTATTTATGGACTTTCATACTCATACCTACTTGCTTACTGACCTTTCTAGCTGAACATTTACGTAAACACTTATCAGTCTTTTTATATGAATATGTGTATATATGTTGACATGAGTATCTTTATCAGTAAGGTAATACAATCATTACTGGATGAAAGAAAGAACTGGGATATTATTTAAACATCAGCAAACAGTTTTACGTATATATAATTATAATAAAACCGAAGACTACCTATTGCGTACAGATTGTACTTATAAAACGTAAATCAGGAATATGTGTTTTTGTTAAAGTATCCGCTTATCAAAAAATACAGGAGTAGTTTTAAAACTGAAGTTAAAAATATTGATAGATGGTTTTATTTTATCATTATATAAACTGTATATATATATAAAATGACAGTGATAAATTAGGTTGAAATCTTTCAATACCAAAATTCATTTAAAAAAAAACACATTTTATCAATGTTTCACTAAGAATGTTAAATATTCAATTGATAATAAAATCTGAAAGATAACTTCAATTTAATTGATGAAAAAATCTTATAAGAATATTTTTGAGCAATTTAAATGTTTAACTCTTGTCAATGTTGTTAAAAGTTTAATAATCCTTTAACAGAGGAAATGAATAAAATATTCGGCTTTAAAATTATACTTTTTTTTTACTTTCATAAAACTATTTTAAAAAACAATATCATATAAAGTAATTTTTATAGTAGTTTAGTAATAGCTTAATTTCTTCTTATCCATCCATGCTACACATAACTCAAACAACTTTGCTGCATCTATAAATAATTAAAAAAAAATTAAAGTAAAATTCGTTTTAAAGCAAATATTTTATTAAAAATTCCGGAAAAAATATTATAAAGTTAACTAAATATCTTTTCATTTTTTAAAAATTAAAAAAGTAGATTCTTTACAATAGACTAGAATAGGGATTATTAATTAGAGGGCCGTGAAAAAATTTTCAGATATCTGTGAGCCTGAAAAAAAGTCAGCTTATCTTTATTTTGTCTAATCTCTAACTAAAATCTTGCATTATGAATGTAGGCAATAAATTATAATAGTATTCATTTTCTACCACATTCCATTATTTTCATATCTCAACAAATCCCTTATGCTCATCCATATTTTAAAATTACAGTAGTTATAATACACTACATTAGATTACATATGATTGCAAATTTGCTGTATACAAATTACTGTGTGATGTAACTGACCAATTATCAGTTAATACAGACTAGATAACAAACAGTATATCAGTAATCCAATAGAGAGTCGCTTATTTTAAAAATAGCTGTACTCCTTGCTAGTTCAATAAAATTCAAAAAAATTAAATCTGATATTTTTTGTTCTTTATAAAAAATAATGAAAAGATAAACTTGGATGAGTTTTCTATTGAGAGAAATAAACCTGTTCTTTTATTATTTAATTAATTATAAATTTGAAATATATGAAAATATCTCTGTGATTAATTTTTGAACTTTATTAATAAAGAACAACAATAAAAATTCCCATAAATGAATTCTATTACCACACCAATTAGATCATCACCAATAATCATTATTAAAAAAAATTCATGAAGACTCCAGAAACAAATCTCCATCATTATATGAATATTATACCTGATACATTAGATAGCCTAGTTTGATCTATTGGTCTAAGAACTGATTGTTGATCTGTAAATATAATTACAATAGACATGATTTCTAATTATCTTTATAATTATTCTAATCAACTTTGATTTATATGAAGCAATTAGTCAAGCATGCATGCACTAATATTAATGCTATAAATTCCAGTTTTTGAACCCATCAGTAAAAATATGAGATGACTGTATCATTAATATATTCAAAAACTTGGATAAAAGGATTAAAGAAGTAAGATAAATTTTGTAACAAAACAAAAATTAATCATTAATAACAACAATAAATACATGAATATTAAATTGATAACAGTTATTCTAATTAGAATATCTTTTGGAAGACAAATTACAATGCAGTTTGATAAAATTATTTTAACACTTAAAATTTATAAATTACTAAAATTGTACAGTCTTTTTTTTTCCATGTGTCATAGCATCGGCTGAGATGTGAACCCACTAGCCTGGGACAACTGCTTGTAAGGCAGTTCTGCTGCTCTCTCGACCACCAATACTTGACAATTGGACAGTCTTTCCAGCAGAAATATATTTTGATTCAAATAAACTTTACAAAAAAGTAAAACAATATTGTTAAGGAAATGATCAAAAGAATGGCAGAAATGTTAGTAATATGATTTACAAAAGTAATAGTTTAAAACAAATGTCAAAGAAATTTAAAGAACTCTTTGATATCTAGATTTTGAATAGATATCAAGCTCCTACATATGTTTGATATATAATAATAAATGTCTTCATAATTGTGTCCATTAATAAATGTTATTTTTATTGTAAATTTGTACTAGTAGGAAATTTGCTTGTGGTATCATAGAATTTAGAAATAATAATCATCAGTAATTTGTTCTTATGTTTCAATTTCTTCAAGCATTGTTTGTTGAATTGAGCACAGCATTTGTATTTGAAAAAGTATTATGCACATAAAATGTATTAAGACTATACTTTATGTTTTTGATACTTTCTCCATGTAAGGTGCACTGATATAATCACAAATAAATTATTATATATTTTTATAATTAAAAATCACAATGTAATTTTTTGTAGAAACTGTTGTAGGTTTTAGGCTATCATTATCAACAACTATTATCAATCCACTGCAAAATGAAGGTCTTTCCAAGTTTAATCCATCTTCTCTGATCTCTATTCTCTCCTCTCCACATCACCCCTGCACACTTTATTTCATGCATCCATCTACCATGTGGTCTCTTTCAGGGTCTTTTACAATCTCTTGGAATCCAGTTTAAAATGCCAACTGTCCATCTATTATCATTTCTTTTAGCAATATGTCCATCCCAACTCCACTTCAGTGTTTTAATTTTTTCAATGAGGTCAGTAACACCTGTTTGTTCTCTTACCCATATATTGCAATTTCAATCGCTTCTTATTACTTCCAATATGAATCTCTCCATACTTCTTTGAGTGGTCTAAAGTCTCTGTTTTGCTCTTCTATTAAGTGTCCAAGTCTCATACTGGGCAATAATTACTTTTTAGAAACTTATTATTAGTTTTTGTATTCATGATGGCTAATAAATGTATATGCAGACCAATAATATTATGAATGGAAGTCTTGATTATGGGTTAATGGTCTGGAAAACTTTTTAAGCAGATTTGAAGATCTTTACCTATTGAAATATTTTTAAAGTTTCAGAAAGATTTGATTAATTTTTGTATTAAGAGAGTATTGGTTTTTGTACAGTCTATAATGTAAGAAGAAATCTGAGTGATCCAGTTGTTAATGTGTTTCACATTAACTCTAATGATGATTAAATACATACCATGTATTTTGCATATACATAAAAAGTATTAGAGAAAAAAAGGATTGAGACCATATTTTTAATGTAATGTGTGAAGAAATATTGACAAAGAAATTATAACAAAGAATATATTTCCTATTAAAAAAATTTAAAAAAAAAGTAATAATAATATTGGGATTTCCTAACATTTATCTGAAAATTATGTCTTGTTTTTTAGTTTTAAATAGTAATTAATGATGTATCCCATTTTTACTCATCTTTAAAATAAATTTCAACAATTTTATGTGAATATTTGAGATGTTGCATCTTTATTTTTCATAGCAGATGAGTTAATTCCAGAAAAAGATGATCTTGTGCATTTTTGGTAATACTGAAGGATTGTTGATATTTTTAACTCTGGAGTCTTGCTTATTTGTATCTACCCCTGTCAAAAGAAATTGTTAATTTTGAACCAGAGAAAGGGTACAACTTTTAGAAATACTTGTCCCATGCTTGATATTAGAAGTTTTATTTGTTGATTAATTATTATATTTGATTTCTTTAAATACTGGTATTGGTTCATTATTTTTTGCTTTTTTGCTTTTCCTAGATGTCAATGAGTAATAAATCATTTCAACTGCTCATTTTACAGTGTTTTTTTCCTACTTTTTTTATTTTTTAAAAGTTCTTTAATTAGTTTGAAATTTAGTTTTATTAACTGAGCATTGATGTTTTTTATTTAACTGGGTACGTCCAATTTTCCGAGGAAATAGTTTTAATAAAGAATTTTGTTGTTTTGTCATCATATATAGAGTAGATATTATTAATTTCTACAATCCTTCTTGCTTAGCATCTCTTTGGAAAGTATTTATATGGTTTTGTAATAGCCCAACTGTCTTTATGCTTAGAATACAATGGGTTATCATTAAACACATTAATGTAATTTTGAACTTTTGCATTATTATGCTCGCACATTGTGGGCAAATGTTTTCAAATTATAAACATCCGGTTTGAGGTTAATATCAATGGAAATTTATGCAGTCTATGCATATGATTTTTACACCTTGGTTTCCATCTTTTTTTCTAGTTTCAGAAAAGGTAAGATTTTTTTTCTATGATAAAAAATAAAAATTTTATGATAATTTTTGTGTGCAAGTAAATTGAATTTTTTTGACCTTTTCTTAATTTTTCTATTGTTAAGAAAGAATATTTGCCCTGAAAAATACATGGAAAATATACAAACTTTTACTGATGTATTTAGAAGCAGCAATATTATTGGGCACTGATGGTAAGTATTTATTTTTATATATTTTTTTAATTATTATTTTATTTTTATATATATTTTAATTATTATTTGAATTTGTAGTTAATAAAAAATATACCAAAAAAAATATTATTGAAACTAACATATATTTTGATCAAAAAAATAGATTGTTATTGTGTAAATTTATATCATGAATTATCTGCATTTTTGGTAAGATGTGGGCTTGGATCCAGTATTTGAATTAGATGATATAAAACAAAGATAATCATAGTGTTTTTCTAAAGGTTTGTGATGATGGTTTCTAGCTGTATTTTTATATTGGACTATTTCCATCATCTAATATGTGTGTTGAATGTCTTTAAAAAAGTTTAATTTTTAGTTAAATATTCCAAATGCATTCAACTGTTAGTAATATCACAGCAAACAGGTTAGTATAAGTACCAACTGTTAGTAATATCACAGCAAACAAATGTTAGTAATTTCACAGCAAACAGGTTAGTGCATATACTAACCTGTTTGCTGTGATATTACTAACATTTGTTTGCTGTGATATTACTAACAGTTAAATGCATTTGGAATATTTAACTAAAAATTAAACTTTTCTAGAGACATTCAACACACATATTAGATGATGGAAATAGTCCAATATAAAAATAAAGATAATCATATTTTGCAAATATTATGACCTGATTTAGGTTTTTTTTTAATAATGTCTTGTCTTCATTTTAATAATAATAAAATATGCAAATGCTAAAAGTAAAGATTTTGACAATATATAAACTTTAGGCTGATTATACACTAGTGCAATGTAAATTTCAAAACTGCATGCATATCAAATGCAAATGGAGGTGGCAGTTGATGAAGCTATTACTAAATTTATGGTCATGGTCATAGTAGCATGAAGCAATATGAGCCCTCAAAACCTATAAAGATAAGATAAATAATAATATATCATACTGACTCTAAACTACTAAATTATGTACCTCAAGTTTAATTCTATAATGAATTTAGTATTTCATTCTCTTTTTATTTTACATTATTATTTTATTTTGTATATAGTGACTATTTTAGTAGTACTTTTTTAAAAAATTACAAATTGTACTAAAGTTCTTTATTATAATATTTAAATTATACTAATTATTGATCAATATTAACTATTTGTTATAAGGGATGTTATTAGGGATGACATATTTATTGCAAACACCTGTATGGAAATACATTTTGAAGAGTTAGTAAGAAAAATGAAAGATGCTAATGTCTTTATTCTAGAAGTTTTCAAGTGATAGATTAGCTTAGGTAAGTGTTATTATATACCTTTTTTACAGAAATTTTATGATAAATCCAACTAACCTACTAACAAAAATATAATTTTAAGGTGTATGCATGATAATTTTGAATTTATAAAATAATATGAAAATAATTGTTAGAATTATTAACCTTTATTCTTTTTTTATTACTTTAAATATTAATGACTATATTTTTTGAGCTTAATTACATTCTTTTGTGTTTTATGTTTCAAACAATACATATTATGTCATTTTTGAATAATAAAAACTTAAATTATGATAAAATTTGTGGCTTAACATAATTTTTTAAATATTCAATATGGCTGCTTCATCAACCTAAAAGTTAACCTACAGTGTTTGTAATATAGTTGGCTGGACATTCTTTAGAAAGACCTGTCCTAGCTTTAAAGAAAACTATGATGAGGAACTCCATTAAATGTGATAAATATAAAGTATGAATTCTATCCAATGAAGTGTAAGTATATCTAGTGATTGTAATTTTTTATTTAAAACCTATAATATTTATAATCAAAGATACTGCTTCTTTTTTTTAGTAGATATTTAATGTATGTGGTTTTGACATAAGTGTTTATTAATATTTGTAATTCCTCTGTTGAAAATTGAGATGACAATTTTTAATTTGCCCCTGATATTGTTATTGGTCTATTAATGTTGATATAGAAAATTACTTTGTTATTTAGATGGTGGATATTATTTGGAAATTTTGTCTTTAAGCAGCATTATAGTTATAGAATTCAAATATAAATATAACTATAGTTAAGATAATACAATATGTTGTAAATTATTCTCCACATTTTTTGTCCTGTTAAAAAATTATAAAATTCATGTGGGAAATTAATATTTGTATTTGAAATTATTATATTTTTTTCATTATAAAATTTATAATAGAATTAAATAGAGTATTAGTGATAATGCCATTAAGTTGAGAGTTTTCTGTTATAATTTTGTAAATTTGAAGTATTGTATTCTCTTGATTATTTTATTTTGATTTACAAGTGTCAAATTTACGCCACCCACATCTTTGCCATCATCCACTTTAGATATAATCGTTTACTAAACTAGAGATTGTATCTATTACAGATATAAATTTTAAACATCAGTTAAAGATTAATGTTTCTGACTTTTTAAAATTAATCACACACACACGAAGTTATTCACATTTCTTTTGCTACAACTTGATTTACAAGAGTCAAACTGCAATACTTTACTATAGATAAATACTCTTCATATAATAGAGATATATATGACAGATGGTGATCTGTCCAACTGATGAGTGCTAGTTCCACACAAAATGCATCTTGGAGGTTACTTATTTTTTATTGTATTTTTATTTATATGATTTTAAAAAGAATGTATGGAAATGTTGATATTATTTAATATATTCTCCAGATCTATTAAAATCGTTCTATTGTTTTTATTTCCATACATTAAAAAAAAATGAGAAAAGATTTAACTTTTCTATTCATAGCTCATATTTTCATTATTATTAATTAAATTACTTTGAGTAAAACCAATCTTATCAAAAGTTAATTTTTAGTTACTTCTGAGAAAGTCATTAGGTTATTACCTAGATTGAAATCTTATTTATTTAGAATTTAACTTTTAGCTATTTAAAATATATTAATTGCATTCAGTAAGATTTATTGAAAGATTTAATTTAAAATTCATTTTTCACACATTAATGTTGAAGTTTAAGGTAACGATATTTAAAAATAATAAAATATATCTTTCAATAATCAAAAAATAATTTTTAAAAGATCTTATTTTACTCAGTTTTTGTTCATTATTTTTTCTGGTAAAAAAATAGATCTTTTCAGCCTATGTTATCCAATAAAGTCTGTTAGATATAGATAACGTATGTGTGTGAAATTTTGATAATAAATTTACTGAATTTTCATAAGTAATTAAGCACCCATTGCAAAGAATTGAATATAATACATTTTAATATTTTATTAAAATATAAAGTTTATTTTTCATATCAGATTCTAGATGATAATTTAAGCAAGCAAGTAACCAATTTTAGCAGGTCATACAAAGTGAAAAACATGGTCTTGTATAACAATATTTTCTTCTGATTAATATTAACTGAAAATAAATTACTTTTTTTGGTTCATACTTTAATTGTTATACAGTAGTAAATCTTATACAGATACTATATATATTTGAAAATTTGAATTATAACAATTCTGAAATTTCACAAGCAACTAAGCATTTATTACAAAAAGTTATATAATTTTGAAAACTTCATTCTCTTTTTTTAATTCTATCATAAAAATATATAAATGTTTTTAAACAGAAAAGATAAATTATTTATAAATTTATTTTATTTATTGCCTAGCATGCTTTTGAGAACAATTTTATCACATTCATAGCATTTGCCCTCAAGGATATAATACTCACAACATTTATATTTTTTCAGGACTTAATTTAATATTTAATTATGCTTTGCTGTATGCAAATTTATTTAAATACTCCATTTTTTAAGAGAGGAATACACAAGTCCTTCTTATTTATAGTATGGCAATCCTTTGCAATCATTCAGGCCTTTTTAATCTTGTTTTTTATTCTCTTTCTGTATAGACAATTTTAGCCATTATTAAATCAAATTTATGGCTGAATTTACTTTAATGATCCCAAAATATTGATGTATATTTCTCAATTCTTTGTGCTCAGTTATATAAATATCTATATGGTCGACAACTAGTAGATAAGTTTTCACATGACTCCTGTAGTATAATGCCTTGCACATGGGGTCACTGCACAGAATTTTATAAATGATTTGTTGAGCCAGTTCTGAAGGCAATTTATTTTTAGAGTTATTTAATAATGTATTTAACAAGGGGGGAAGTTCTGAAACTCACATTATATGTGTCTGTACTTACTCTTTTCAATTTTTTGTGATATTTTAAGGACATATGGGGGATATCTATTTCTTGGCATCCATTGGTTGAAGTAATAAAGGATGCCTTATTTTGATATAAAATATTTCAATAGCTCTATTTCATTATAGTTGTATCCTAAATTTACTTTTATATAAACACTTACACTGTTCTTATAATCAGCATCAAAATTACATAATTTGCTGTTTCTATACAAAAGATCCTTTAAGCCTGGTAATTTATGTGTCACTGGGTTTGTTATTTTGGTTAAATAGCATTTCTAATATTTAAAGGTTTTAAGATCATTCTACAATCCAACATATTAATATTTCTGTGCATGTATAGATCCAGAAATTTAATGACTTTGTCTTTACTTTCAGTTGTCCATATTAATGACATTCCTTATTTTAATTCATGACAAATATTGATAATTTGTATTTCCATTTGCACAAATTAATCTATCATCCACATATCTTATATAAATTGTATTCTACTTTAGTAGAAAATGTTTTGAAATTATAGATGTCTTTAATTTTGTTATGACAATGTTGCAAACAATACCATTGATGGAATGATTCATTGGCCATCTGCTCTGCATTTTATAAAACTTCTCATTTGCTCAAGCATTAATGTCCCCATCAATCCATTTGGGAACATTGATAATAAATTCTTTTTTGTAAATATTAAAGTTTATTCTCTGCAACTATTTTTAAATTCTATTTATTGACAGAGAGCATGATACAAAGCCATACAATTCTTTAATGTCCAATGAAGCTATTTTATATTTTGGCTTGACATTTGTATTTTTTTCTATTCATTTGGATGAAGCTTTATCATGTAATTTCCAAATCTTCTATCAACTTTCAAAATTAATTATTAGTCAAAGTGGGTAATTTTTCTTATATAACATGACCTTTGCAAAAATTCTCAGTGGAATTGTGACTGTCAGATACATTCTTTAATGGTGAGATCTTGTATATATGATTTACTACAAGATTTTCTTTAAATCAATGAAATAAGTTTGTTTTTCATATATTTCATGTTGTATGATTTTATTTCTATAAATTTTAAACTATTTATTTGAATATTTATCTTATCAATATATTGTTCTTTATTTATCAATATTAACCGATTTCCCTTAATTTCTTTTAAACATTATATTTTTATCTTTTAAATACTTTTTTATTTTGTTTATATTTCTGGACCATTAACTTTTACAATTGTTTGGTAACATATGTAATAATTTAACTGTATCCTCTTTTGCTCTTCTCTCTGTGGGTCCTTTTCATATTTGGTTTTTAAATCAATAACTATCTCCATTTTCAGATTCTTTCACACACAGAGACCCATTTTATAGAATTTTACTCATTCTCTCCAGCACTTGATATGTTGATAGATTGATCCAATTCTCTTTCTTTTTAATCTCTGAATTAATGCCTTGTTTTTTTACTAAGAACTGTAGCTTGTCATATTTTTCTTTTCATTTCAAATCAGTCATTCTATATTTATTAACAATTTCCTTTGCAAATGCATAATATTTATTTATATACATTTTTCTGATATATTTTTTATTTGATCGATTTTATACAACCTTAGATAATAAAACTCAATAATACTTTTTTTAATTTACATAAGATTTTTTTCCTACTAATATATTGATTTGTTAATGTATATATTGCAACACTTTGGGATTATTTTAAATTGTAGACATGTTTCAAGAATTCCTGTCTTTTTTGTTTTATTGACATATTTCTATAAATTTTAAATGCCAATTTGTTTGGTGAAAACCCTCCATTATGTCCAGTAATTCAGAAACTTCTTTCTCTTTTTTTGATTCTATTATGAAATTATATATAGGCAGTCGTCTAGTTTCATTCATTCTATTTTTATACAATTCACTACTTCATACACATTCCATACTTTCAATTTTTATCTATACATTTATGACAAAATGTGCATACTTTCATGTAATGATTTTCTCATTCTCATGAACTGTAAGTCACTAGCCCCCCCCCCCTCTCTGACATTAATCACATCCTTTTTCAGCATCACAGGTATTTATATATATGTGGTGTAAAAAAACTGCAAATATAAACCTTTTAAAGTTATTATTTTTTAAATGCAATGGAAAATTATTTTTGTAATTTAATATTATTAAACATTAAAATGGTGGAATTTTCTAATTAAATTATTGCTTTGCATTTCTAGTTAAAAAATTGCTAGAGTAAGTAGACAGGAGTAGTTTTTCCTTAATTATAACAAAAAATTAATATTGCTTGCATTATAACCGATTATCTTGATTTCTTTCTGTTTGCAGATTCAGTTCTCTTTTAAATGGCAAACAAAAAAATCATTTCTGTATAGAGATTCGTACCCTAACATTCCAAAATGAATTTAGGGAATTTATTATACAACTCCCCCTGGCCTAAATTATTATTTAAATAAGCTTTCGGGCGGATAGAAGAATTAACTAGGGTTTGTAAAATGTTTACTACTGAAATATTTTTTGCCTATAAATTCGTTTCCCTCCTTACTAAGGGGAAAAGGTAATTAAAGATTCACACATCTGCTAATTTGTTTTTTTGTTTTTTTTAGTTTTATTTAAATGACAATCATGTACTGTGGTTATATAATCTATTTCTATCTACTTTTAAAGAACTTATATTCTTTTTATAAATATAATGAATAAAACCTTAATCAAGCTTGAAAGAAAACTTAAATTAGTTTGTCAGACAATCTGAAAGCGGCAAATCTTTTGCTTAAATCGGTCGGTCATTATATAATTGAAGCCAATTGACAATATGTTCAATCATGAAAAAACAAGAAAAGAAAATTAGAGTATAATTCAATTATCACTTGGAAAATTTATAAAGAAAATACCAGATACTAATCAATAAAAAATAAATACTTGTACTGTACTCTATTTTGAAAACCCTTTTTGAAATTTTTTTTTCCATTGCTCTACATTTGTTCATTTCAACTTTCATAAATATTTGGACATACAAAAGTAGAGACTCACCTGTAAATGTTTTGAGCATTTACACAGAAAAGGTAAACTTTATATGAATTGTTTTTATTTACTGTTTAGCATGCTTTCGATAAACAATTTCATCATATTCATAGCTATTAAACTCAAGAGTCTTTATAATATTCATGGTATTTATGTTTTTTCAGGATTTAATTTAATATTTAATTATGTTTTGCTTTATGAACTTTTTTAAAATGTTCTATTTTTTGAGTCATTTTTATTTATAGCATAGCAATTCTTTGCTTTAAAGATTTTCACAGATGTATGAAAGTATACAATAGATTTATAAAGAAAGTTTTCAGGTTGGAATCTACAAAAATTTCATCTTTGATGTAAGCATAGCAAAATATTTTTTTGAATGCAATCTGAAAATGTGACCTAAAATAGCAATAATATTTATCTCACATTAAAACAAATGTGTACCACTTTCATTTTAATACTCTAGCTATTACAAAAATATTAAATCAGAGATACTTTAGGCATGTAAAAGTTTCACAAGTAACCAAGTATCTCCTGTAAAAATTTTTATATAATATTTAAAATATTTTTGGAACTTATAGATATAACTAATGAAATATAATTAAAATTGTTTCTGTAGTAATTTAAATAATGTCTTAGTCATGATATAACAAGACAACAAAAATAAAAATTGGTATTACAAGCTGAAATCATGTGATCTAGAAATCATAACTGTATTTGTCAGACTTTTATTAAACTAAAACACTTTTAGTTTAATACTCTTGCTGTTGTAAAATAATATCAACACAGATACTTTATATGTATGAAACTTTAAAGCATAACAATCTTTCTGTAACTAAGCATTTTTTTGAAAAGAATTGTAAATATTTTCACAGACTTATAGATCTAAACATTAAAATATAACGATATCTTTCTTTATAATTTTTATTATAATGTAATCAATCAACAAAAAATTAAAATTGGTAATGCAAACTGAAACTATGTGAACCAAAAGTGGATGGATTTTATCTTAACTAGCTGCTGTGACAGTACTAAATCAAAAACAAAATTCTTATATATATGGAAATTTGAAGTAGAGTAACATTTTTGAATATTCACAAGTAACTAAGCATCTTCTAAAAAAGTGTTATGTAATAATTTAAATCGTTTTAGACTTATAAATCTAAACAATAAAAAATAATGCAAATTTTCCACATAATGGATCTAGATAAAGTTTTAGCTTTAATAAAACAACATGTAAACCTGTTAAAATTGCTAATGTAAACAAAATCTTGTGATCTAGTGATAACAATGCTATTTTCTGATTTACATTGATCTTTAAAAAAATTATTGAGGTATATATAATCTTAAAGGCAGAAAAGTTTAAAATTACTTCATAGTATATATTTTAATTTTTTTTTTTGCATAATTTTAATAATAAGATTTTATTTTTAACTAAACTACATAGATATCAGTTGCTATCACCAATTAAAAACAATAGTGAGGGTATAGAAGCAAAAGATAGGATGTATTATTTCTGCACAGAGGCCAATATATTTGTCTATGCATGTCCAACAAACTTTTGTTTACATCATGAAAACACATAAAAAAGTTTACACTTAATCTGTTTAACTTTTTATTATGTATTTTTGAACAAAAATAATGAAATCTTTGTTTTTATTAAGTGTTTTGCCATTTATTTCCAAATTTTATTCCATCATAATAATTTTTTAGCAGAAAATTAGTCAATTGAAAATTTTCTCATACAAAAAAACTTGCTTCTTGTTAATAACTTTCTTGTTATATGTTGTAAACTGAATTTTAATATTTGAAAAAAAAATTTTTCATTGTTTGATCTTTGTTTTGCCAAAATGTCTTATATATACTGACTCTCAAAAATATATGTTTTTTTTATTATAATGCATTTTTAGCATAAAACTGATATAAAATCTTTTATTTTGATTATTTATTTTTGTTCATTAGATTTTATTTTTGAAAAGTTAATATGTTTTAGACTAGTTTTATTTTCTTAAAAGTATGTTTTCAATGAAAATTGTATAGAAATAAAATTTTATATATCATATATGAGTATGTTGAAGTAAATATCATATAGATGGACTATTTTTAGCTTGTTGTTCTGGATGTTATTAGAAAAATAAATCTGACATAGATACTTAATTTAAAATAGAACTTTTTTTTTTAATTTTCAAAATAGCCAAACATTCCTCCAAAAGTAATAAAAGAATTTCCATGGATAATTATATCAAATTCTGATATTGATATAGGGAATTTGCTATCATGTATCTTTAAAAGAAACATGCAAGTACTTAAAACATTTTCTGATCTCGTTATTTATTTATTTCTTGTTATTTATTCTTTAACTTATTTGAATCTTACTTTATATATATATATATATATATATATATATATATATATATATATATATATATATATATATTGTACCCTCATCATCAAGTTGATATAAAATAGAAAAATATGACTAGCTCAGATAACATGATTATGCTCAGCTAAAATACATATAACCTTAATATAATCAATAATAAAGATATCCTATGATAATATCTATTATTTAAGTAGCTATAAATGATTAATAAATAATAAATGGTTCAGTTTATGAAAAAAATTAAATAAATAAAATATTAATAAATCATGAGACCATAAAGTGAAGATAAAGCAGTAAAGAATTACATTGAGCCAATATCCCACAGAATATAATATCAATGTCATAAAAACACTATCACCCCTATTATTCAAATAATAATAAATTAGTAGCACTTCTTAATACTTTAAAATAATAAAAATTAACTTAGTATAATGTTACTAAATAAATTCTAATCTCTTCATTAAAACAATACAATTATAATTATCTCAGGTTCTTTAAAATAACTCTAATCAATTTATAGTCTTCTGTAGTCAAGTATGATAAGGGATTTTGCATCATCCTCAACTACACCTAACTAATAATAATAACAACAATAATAAATAATAATAAGTAATACAATTCTTTTACTTCTCAGGTGCCATTTTAAATAGAATATGTGACATAATCTGATACAATCTGAAAATATGTGGCAACAAACAACATTAAAATCCTATGCAATAAATTGTGCAATTAATTATGTCCATAACAATAATATTAATGTAAAAGAATATTTCTCAAGTAGATTATATTCTGAATCATATTATTTCTTAAAAATAAATAATTATATCTGTACTGTGCAAATATTATGTTTATTTTGGTATCTGTCAATCATGTATTTGTGATGGTGAATAAACCAACATAACACAAAGTTTTATAAAAACAAGTTTAACAGATTTTTTTATCCTATACATTTGAAATAAACTATATAAACTATTTACAATTAACTTTAATAAAACCTAACAAATATAAAGCTAATTTAGATAAATTTGATTACATATCTTTCATATTATAAAAAAATACAATAAATCAACAAATGTAAATATATTAAATTTATTAAGCGCTAGCAGATGATCTAATAATAATGTGTAAGGCTAAAATCTTTGACAGAAGTTTCTTAAAAATGCTTATGTGACTGCCAATCAGATGTAATAATGAGTGCACGTGGAACTCTCAATTCAAATACACAAGCCAAAACTACAAGAAAAAGATGGGAGAAAAAGATCGGACCCATATTTTTCTCATAGTTTTGGCTTGTGTTCTTGAATTGAGAGTTCTACATGCAGTCATTATTACATATGATTGGCTTTAACATAAGCATTTTTATGGCACTTCTGTCAAAGGTTTTAGCCTTTCATGTTATTATTAATAAATCAACAAGTAAATAAGCTTTTATTCCAACTTATGTATTATTTATGGCACATTTATTTAAAATATATTACAAATTTAAGACTACTCTTATAGTTTAATAAAATAATCTATTAATTATACATAGCTAGACTGTATGTTTTTCATAAGTGTATTATATATATATATATATATATATATATATATATATATATATATATATATATATATATATATATATATATATATATATATATATATATATATATATATATATATATATATATGAAATACTTAAATAATACTCATCATTAAAATATGTTCAAATATTTTTACAATAAATAAATTAAATTTATTTACTATAATAGTGCTAATGTTATTTTAAATATTTTTTTTCTTGGTTCATTCGATAAATAAAATTGACTTAATAAAATAATAATATTGGTGTTCTTATACATACTCTCTAAATGAAAATCCTTATATGTGTGTTTCATGTATGTTTAAAATATAAAATAATATTCATAAAATATAAGCTTTCATTTTATTTTGTGTTGTTCATTTTAGATGTTTTATTTTTAAAAAATATGTATTAACATGTAAAATAAAAATATCAAAATTATTCAAAAATCTTGTGAATAGTTGTCATCTCATTTATTTTCTTTTAAAAAAAATAGTTTAATAAAAATATCTATGATTCTTTATTATTTACTGTTAGCATTTATATTCAATTTCATTTGTATTTAATTCCAATACAAAAAACAAGAAGAATCCTATCTCATCTTTCAAAATAACAATACTAAAATCCAAAATTATTCATTATTTTCTTTCATAAAATACAATGCTATTCAATGTAATAACTTTTGAAATTAAGATAGTGATACGATGCAAAGGCATGAAGAAATAACTAGAGTAAAGACTCTATAGTATAAAATATATTGGATAATCTACATGAACACAGTGTAAATGAAGAGATATGACTTTTCTGTCTAATACGCTCAAATATAATAATGTCCAGGCTATTTATTCAGCACTCACTCGAACATTTTAAAATACAAAATATCAAGAAAAACACTGTCCACGAAAAATATATACAAAACACAGGGCTACATTATCTGTATTTACATCAACTACTAAGATAACAATATAGGTTACTTTTCTATCTTATCCATAGATCTTATATATAAGTATCCAAAGGTTTCTTTACATACTCCCAAAGTCACTATTGATTAAAACTTCACAATAGATTTAACAACCTCCATCACAAAAATAACTAACATTACTCCAAATAACAAACAAAATTTGCATATGACTTTAATAATTTAAAACTACTACAAGAAAAGGTTTTATTCACTTTTAAAACTCAGCAATAAAAAATACAAATGATTTTGTTTTAAGATATGAAAATCAATATTCAAAATATTTCCAAAAGTAGGGTTCATCCATTAAAGAATCATATAAAAATTATAAGTATTAATAAATTATATTACATTGGTAATATAAAAGAAAATGTATGCATATCTTTTTAAAATCATGGCTTATATTTTAGAATAATCAAGTTTTATGTGTAATTAATGCACACACACATGTTCATGCATTCATATGACAAAGCAATATCATAAAAAATATTCCAAGCAATTTTAAAAAAATAATAAAATACACATCATATAAAATTAATAAATTTCACAAGATTTATTTAGTAACTCTACACTTGTCAGTCATTATTATAGACGTCTTCTGGTCCAATATTTAACATAAGAAAACATATTAATTAATAATAGCAGTTATTTAGCATAAAACTATCATACCTTAAAAATGTTTATGAAAAACTTTACAAAATATTAAAATATTCTTTAAAATATTAATTTTGTTAGAATAAATTAAAATATTTAAAGTGTAATCTTTTCTATCCTAACACTAAAAACTTAATACTACAATTAGTATGTAAAATGATAATAAAACTATAGTTACTAAACTCCAACTTTCTTCTCTTCATAAAGTTCAATTTTTAAAAGTTTCTTCTCTTCCTTGCAATATTTCCATAGAAGTTCCCTGGTTGCTGTTGCTAAGCAGCCACTACCATTTAAAAGTTTTAAACACAGAACTCTTTTTTTCTCCTCGGCATGCAGTTGTTCACAAATAAAAAAAAATGAAAAGGAAGTTGACTTTTAAATCAAGAAATATTTTAAAATTGGCTCTTCATCCTGTTATTGAAAGTCTTTTAAAACACAGTCCTGTCTGTGGCTTCCTCAGAATAACAGCTATTAATGTGATATCACTTGAAAAAGATTTTATACATAGGATCAAGAGATGCATTATTATCAGCTATTATAAACTTCATGCATAAGTTTTATGAAAAATATGCATTTTTCTCATTAAAACGAAATAACATTTTATAATAAGGCAGATATAAAGTCATTTATAAAGGTATGTTTAAATATTCCATGAAATATTTCTTCATTCAGGGTAATATTTATTTTTAATTATTCACTTTATTTTATTTTCCAACTAATAATTAAAATTATAAGTTTTTTTATATATTACAATCATTTACAGTATTTTTAACAAGAACTTGCTAAAGCAATTGATATCCATAATAATGTTTGTCTTTTTCTTTCAATCATTTTTTTTTCCAAGAAAGATTTGTGATAACTTTTAAATCAATATTTTTTTTTTTTCAAAAAAATTTTTACTGCAACTTTTTTTAAAAAAAAATATGCAGTTAATAATATAAACATATGATATATTTTCTTATAAATCTAATGTCAAGTTCTTTTCCAAATTTTTAAGAAATATTAATTATTAAGTCTTTTACATATAATTCTTTGTTATCCAAATAATGTTTTTTAATATCTTTAAAATATAATGCATAAATATGCCAGTCCATTGAGTAATATTTCCACATAATATTCCTTTAAATATCCAAAACATTAAAAATAAATGACTAGAAAAATTCTTACTTAACATTTTTAAAATTATACTTTCCTTTATCAGCTGTATTTTTGTCGTTAATACTTTTAAACACATTATCTCTGTTATTAAATCCATAGTTTTACCATGCAGTTGACTTAAGCTTCAATAAAAATAACTAGCTGAGAATTTATTAATTTAGAAATGCATTATTACTTTGACTTAATAAATTGATAATCCTTCAAAAACTTTTCTTAAAAAATAATACTCCAATGTTGATATATGATAATAATATTGATAATAAGATAATAAGTTAACAAGTTAATAAGAAGTAAGTGAGTGTCCCAAAAGTGAGAGCATCTACTTTTATACCAGATCTAACTTACAATCTGATTGGTTATTTAATCTTCAATGTATGATCTACTTTACATATTTTTTAAGTTTAGGTTATTAAAATTTAGAAATATTAAATATTGTTACAACATTTAATTCTAAATTAATTTTAAAACTATACTTAAACAAATTAAACACTTTAAAATAACATTTAAAAAATAATTCTATATTAATTAATCTACTACATAAATTTAATGTATCTATTTTTAAAATTTAAAATTTTAAAGATAATTAATTAAATAATTTTCCTAACATTTATTTTTATGACACACAAATGTTTCAATTTTAAAACAATTCTGAAAGTATTTCTGAAACTTTCCTTAGAAACCTTGCAAGCACAAAGTATGTGTATTTGCTGGTCACATGACTTAAAAACCAGGCAAAATGTAGCAATTTTTCATATTCACTGTCTGAAAATAGAATTATCTTAAACATTTAATTACAAAATATTATATTATAAAAAATAATAAAATATAATAATACAATTTGGAATAATAAATTTTGAACTTATTTAAGCAGTAACAAATTAAATACATTTATCTACCACAAAATATACTTTTGATAAATAATTTATAATATAAATATTAAATCTAATTTTTATTTAAAATACATTAGCTTATTTAATTTTAAGACATTATTTTAAAAATTAGCTTTTAGTACTTTGTTTAATAGAACTTTTACTATATTATTTCACTATGGCCAGTTTTTCCAACCATGCAAAATCATAATATTTAGCTTTTACTTTACAATTTTAGCATTTAAACATAACTTTTACTCATTTATAACTCTCAACTTTACTTAACAAAGTTTTAAAAATCTTATCAACATTATGTAGCATTTATACTATTTAAGTTTTTCTTTAATTTAAAAAGTTTTTCACAAATTGACTTAGTAAACCTATTTGGACCTAGTAAAAATGGTACAATATATATATATATATATATATATATATATATATATATATATATATATTACTACATATATATATATATATATCCAGTAATGCCCTCTGTTTAAAGTTCCATATCTCAATAATAGCAAAGTGCTTTCAAGCTTTTTGCATTCTTCATGAAGCACAAGGATATTCAAGCATTAGATTTAAAATAGAGATATTTTGAAAAGATTGTTAATAGCTATTGGCATGCTAATTATATAACATTTGTAATTCAAGCTTATTAAATAAAATATTAAATATATGCATTGATTTTCTTGCAATATATCTCTATATATTTAAATTAAATAGTAATTATGTATAATTTATACAGAAATATTTTCAGTTACTCAAATTACATTATTAATTGAATTTACTCAAATTAAAAATAGATAGCATGTAATTTTCTATGAAATATGTATTTGAGTATTAAAATTTTTATTTATTATGGAATTTTTAAAATTGATTTTTAAAAATTGTCTTTTTAATTTTTCTTTTTTTATGTGATAATGTTTTTGTGTCATCCGAATTGAAGTTAAATTTAAAGTACAATATGTATATATAAACATAAAAAACATTTGTAGTGTGTTTTCTCAATCATAAATATTCATAAACTATAAATTATAAAGACAAAATTATTGTACTTCTTTTGCTTTTGAATGGAGTATTTTTTATTCATAATAGCAATTAATGTTTGATTCAAATTCTTTTTACCATCTTTACAATTAATTGCAAGCCAAAAAAAATAACTGAAAATTTTTATTTTTAATTTTTCAAGTCGTTTTGTCATTTCTTCTTGTAGTTAATTCTAAGAATGGCCCATAAGGTTTGGAAAAATATTTATTATTATTGCAAATAAATTTTTCTATCAAATGTAAAAGAAATGTAGTGATTTGTTTATAATTATAGTTTAGAATTATATATATATATATTATAACTACGTCAAAAATAGTAATGCAATTATATTAACAATATTATATATAAATAATTTTGTTAATATAATTGCATTATATATATATATATATGGTGCAACATGCCATAAATTTGCTATACTATTTTGAAGAAATATAGACATCGATTTGTAATATATATATATATATATATATATATATATATATATATATATATATATATATATATATATATATATATATATTAAGTAATCACTTCATAGTTCCACATAATTATTGGCAGGCAGAGAGCAGAGATAGAGATGTGGATAAAATATTAAGAGATCATTTAGAAAGAAAGAGATCAAGGAAATACTTTCTTTAACTATAACTAAACTTTTTATAAGCAAATAGACTCAAAAGTCATATATATATATATTGTAAATATCAATAGGTCGATATTTATATTTTAAAAATTTGTTATTTGTTATTTAAAAAAAAATCTCTTTAAGTTGAAGTTTACATATGAAATATTTAAATTTTTCTTTTATGTTTATTAAATATAGTTATTATTTGAAGTTATTATTTTATTTATATATATCGATAGTACATCATTATAAATATTTAATTATTGAAATAAATAAGGACATATAAATTGTTGATAATAAAAAAAAAAAAAGTATTTTATTTGCAATGATTACTAAATGTAATAAATAATTATTTATGTATATTTTAAAAGATGTCAAATTTTCGATTTGATACTTTTTATATGTATACTTGATATTTTATTTTTATTTTGATGTTAATTGTTGTAAAAGAGAACATATATATAACATGAGTTTTAAAATAGCATCTGCTGGCATGAAACCACGCGACAATAATAAGGAAGCCATTATTAGGATGATTGCTTATTAAAAAAATGGGATATAGAACAAACAACTGAAGGATAGAATTTTATTACATTTTATTTCTTTAAGGTTTACCATTTTTAAAATACTGAAGTAACGTATATATTTTGTAATAAACAAATAAATTATGACGGGGTAATAAGGATATATCGCAGCTAGGGCTGCATCATCATCATCGTTTTCATATATTCTAAAGCAATTTTTCAATGGAACAACTAAAAATTTCAATGTATAAATTTCATCGCGTCTGGAATTAAAAGCTGGCATAGCTATCTTAAATGTATTATCGTCAATTTAATTCTAATCCGGAAGTAATTGTAATTGAAGTACTGGATTTAACATTTTAATAAAATATGCATATATTCAAGAATTAATAATCTTCTTTAATGAAATCGTTTCGTCGTTCTTTTATAGAATGCATTCTAAAAATAAAAATAATAAAATATACAGATGAAAAAACTCATGGACTAAATTAATTCTTAAAAGGACAATTAACTAAGTGAACTTTTAAAAAGGTATTTAATAATTTTATATATATATGTGTGATGTGTGGAGATACATTTTTAAGATTGATATATATTTTTTTTTTTGTTTATTTTATTTTTCATTGTAAAATGTAACGTTTGTGAATGATCAATTTAAGCGTTTCGTTCTATTATAACATTAAACGTATAACAGATGATGTTTAAGATAAATATTTAAATAATTTTAAAATCTGAAAATATAATTTATAAGTTGAGGTACTATATATTAATTATTATCTTTATATTATAACTATTAGGCAGAAATATGTCTTTATATATTTATTGTTTATATTAATATTGAAACATTAATATTATTTAAAGTCAAACGATAACATAAAATAAAGATGTGCTATTTATTTTTATAAATAATGCCTTTGTAATTATTTAAAGATCTCATTGATTAGTATGATTTTAGATTTGTTTCATGTAAAGCTAGCTGGGAGGGCAATTTAAACAATTTATTAAAATATAATTGGAACAAGTTTGTTTTTCTTTATTCTTTAATATAAATGGAATAACTCATATACATTCCATTATATTTAACTTGCTTAATTATGAGCTACCATATAGTTTCCATTACATTATTTATATAACCGGGATAATTTTGTCTTTCTTCAATTTAAATGGAATGTAGCAAGTACGATCCATTACATTTGGCTTACCCAAACATGGGCTACCTTAAGTTCCATTACATTTGGAGCATCCAAGTGAGGCTCTGAATTATAGGTTCCATTACATTTGGCTAGTCCAATCGTAGGGCTGCTACATATACGTTTCCATTACAATATATATATATATATATATATATATATATATATATATCATAGACTATTTGTAGATTTATGTCTAAATGTGTGCATAAATTTTATAAACATTAGTTTAATAATTAAAATTTAATACTAATTTTCTTACTTTTTAATCGACAAATATTAATTTTCACTTTTCATTTTTAGTTACAAATTTTTCTTTTCAATTAAATAAAGTTGTTTTTATAATTTTGCTTATATACGTGTAATTAAAATTAGAAATAAAGAATAAAAGAATCAGTTTAGCCATTCTTCATTATCAAAGTCATTTTAATTAAATGGTATTTAAAATTTTTTTTGCAAAACAAGATTTTAACAATTAAAGCTAATAATTTGTTTAATCCTATATATATTGTAACAATTTAAATAAATCATATTGCCATTTGTAACAATATTTATCAATTAATATAAATATGTATTTGTAATTATTAAATTAATATAAAAGATATGTATTTGTAATTATAATTTGTAACTATATCAATTCATCATAGCATAGACAAAGAAAATATCAGCATTAAAGATTCTTGGTATTTATTTATATATTGGGGCAGTCATCTGAACAATAAAACATACTGGACATTGTCATCTAATAAAAATAATATTAAACATAGCAACTGAATAAAAGTACCCACTGTGAGATTCCTGGAGTGCCTTATGCTTATCTCCAATACTAGATTCTTCTAACAAAGAATCCTTCTATCCTTCTTTCCAAATATATAAGACCATTCATGGTCATATGCACACACTGGTGCTATTCATGACAACTTATAAAAAAATATATTTTATAAAACTAATATTATGAAGTTGGAAAGGGATGATATCACTCTTTATTCAGTTTAGCTAAGTACATGTGTTTTCCCATGAGCGCCACTAGATTGTTTTCAATCTAGATAAGTATCTATTTATAGTGTACTTGAGTTCAAACTCATTCAGTACATATTTATTACACATGACTTGGATGACTATTGAACAAAAATGACATTCTTACATTTTATCTATATTGATAAAATTACAAGATCCCAATATTACCAAAGTTTATACTATAGATCAAAGATTCTTATAGACATTGCTAGCTCATTAGCGTATATTGATGAACAGACATGTATAATCCTATTAATGGCTTCCAAACAAGCATGTGAAGACCATTATTGATATTGATGGCCATTTAACTAAATTATTTATCACAATAAAGGTAATAATGATGATGATGATAATAATATCATAATAATGATAATAATAGTGATATCATAATAATGATTATAATAGTGATGATGATACCAGCCATGGCTTATCAATAAACTCACAACAATAAATTCATCTTTATAAACTTATAGGCATCTATTAAAATTATCATATTTCATACTGGGATTTAATAATACTAATGGTGATAATTGATCATCATGAATCTCTTTGCATAATATTCAATTTTCTATAAACCCCTATTTACTAAAACATATTCATTACGCTAAACGTTAAATTTAATGATTATAATTTATTAATGATGATTGATGGCGATCATAACTTTTTTATAGTATTATTTGAAACATTTTAAACTAATAACATGATATCCATCTTTGATGAGGATGATCTAAATTCATGGACACAACACAATTTTAGCTTTCTATGTTGAACTATAATTATCAAAATTTAGTTATTCTAAAGCATAATCCTTAAATACTTAAATATCAACATTCTAGTTTACCTATTATTTTGCGGACGCTTAATATTTGCAAGTGATTGCTCAATATATACGAATGGTAATACTTAATAACTGCGAGCAATGTTGCTGAATTAAAATGATAGAATTAAGAAAAAAGAAAAAAAAAAACCACAATATTCTTAATAATAACTCGGAAACCAATTAAGATATATAATTATATTTTATTAACACTACTACTCTTTCTTTCTTCTTTAAAGTCAAATCGACAATTAAATAAATGGCTTATTAATATAAAAATTCATATAAGTATAAGCAAATAAACTTAATATATAGGTTTGTCACTTCTTGATATCTCAAAATAAGCTGACTTAAATCAATATTAAAAAAAATACATATTCTATAAATGCTTATTTAAGAATTTTCTTACTTATCATATCATAAAATAAATTTCAGGTGAAACTTGTATGTGTTATTTCATTTCCATTCAAATGTAATGCCCTACTTTTTAATTTACCATTTTAAACTAATCATATATAACCTATTTTATAATGTGTTTGGATAAACAGTTACACATTCACGCATTCGGTAATGTTAACATATATGTTTAAAATGTATACCCATAAATTACATATATATAAATATCTTTTTCTTTTGCAACCTTATAGCGAAAGAAAATAAAATACATATATTAACTTTTTATATGCAACAAGATAAAATAAAATAAAAAAACATTATAAATGCATATATCTATAGGTTGCTCATTATCATTAACAACTGAAGAACAATTAAAAAAAAAAAACATTTCAACATTACAATATATAATAAAAAAAAATAATGAAAAATTTAAGTTTAAAGATTTAAACTATGTTTGTGCTATGTTGTGAGATATTGCAAATAACTATAGATAAACAAGTCTTTAATGTTTCTGTATCAAAAAAGAAAATTGCTTTGACCAGTAAATTAAGGTTTACTTTTAATAAGTAAAAGAATAAAATCGGTTAAAGAAAGTTCATATTTACCCGTCTACTTTTTACTTCCTATTAATGTCCTGAGTTTGAATTATCAGACTGCTTTTCTTTGCTCACCAACAAAAACAACAACAAAAAAAAGAAAGTTATTGCAGATACTTTTAAGATAATGCTGAATCAATTGACTTTGCTTGTTTCTTCAATTTCCTTATTATTCACTGTTGATTGGCTTCCTTCTACCATTTAAAAGAAAAAAAAGTTATTATAAGTACTTTGAATAAGTAGGTACCGGTGGATTTGCTTGTTTCTCTTCTTTAAAAAAATAATTGCTGTTGACACTTTAGATGATTGAGGTAAATCAACAAAAATTTGATTTATGGCTTCAAACTTGGTTCTACATAGCTGTTTTAAATTTTCTTTTCCTCCTATTTCCCCTTCTCCATTGGTTCGAAGGCAGTGAGCTTTTAATAAGACATGAACTAGTAACAAAGCATTCCATATAGCTTGCGTGGTTGGCGTCAAAATTTATCATTTTGTTGGTTATTACTGGATACATGACTTCATAGATAGATCAGCGATTTTGACTCATTCTGTATTAATCAGGAAGCAGAAAAAAATGGTTTAGCAATGCAAAGGCATATTCTTATGCATAACCAAATATGTTAATATCATTTTTATAATTATTACTAGCTTATAATAAATTCAATCTTGTTCCATTTCTCTCCTATTCTTTAATATTGCTTGAAAATTGCTTTATATAAACGCACATTCCATTTGCTCTTTTTTTTTTCAACTTTCAAAGAGTGAGAAAAAAGAATTAAAGCATTCACTCTTTTTTTTTAAAAAAAAAAAAAGATTCGAGCTTACATTTCTGCTTAAGAATTATAACACGGAAGGACCGACTGAGTTGAGTCTCAAAATAATAATAATTTAACTGATCATCTCTCTAAAGAAATTTATTACTGACTCTTAAAAAAATTTATGATTAACTGCCTGATTATCTCTCTAAAAAAATTTATAACTGACTGCCTAAAAAAATTGTTTTAATCGTTTATATCGCGAAAAACATCTGGAAATCTTTATCTTAAAAAAAAAATCAAAGCTTCACAAGTTTGACTTAAAATTGATCGCTATCATCTACATCAAAGCACCTCTTTTGTAAAATAATTTTAAGATACAGATAACAACAAAGCTGGCCATCTATAGACATCAGAAATAAGTGTAAAAGCATCTTTGTGTTTGTACAGATCTATTCATTGTTTCACACGTGTACAATTTTTATCTCCTAATCTAACAGTTTTATTTTACATCTTTCTGATTTACTCTCTTTTAACAAAATGAAAATTAAATAAATTTAACACATATTATTTAATAAAAAAAATATTATATAATAAATCATAAAAAGAAAGAACTGCTTATTCATACATATAAATCTCTGTATGTATAAAAGAATAAAAAAAATTTTTTTTTTTTTTTAAATAATTGAATACTGTATGTATATGTACAATATATATATATATATATAATAGAACTAATTCCTAATAAAGTTAAAAATAGGTACTAGTAAGATGTTTTACTGAACTAATTACTATGAGCTTGATCAAATAGCTAAAAAGAAGAAATTATTTTTTTAATTAGTTGAAAGTTGAGTTTAGTTAACTCTTTTGTATTTTAATATTCTTTTTGGTCATACTCTAGTAGCTGTTTAAAATATAATTGCAACATCTCATTTTAATATTAAACTTCATTCTGTATTGTATATCAATAATTTTTTTATTTATTAGAAATGTAAGTTTATAAATTACAACATAAAAATATTTCAACTTTGCAAATATAGAAAAAAGTAATAAATTGAAATGCATAATATGAGTAATAGCTCTTTCATATTGAAAACTGCTGCATTGTCCATACAAATATATAATGATCAGCATATTTATTTAAATTCAAATGAATTATTATTAATCATTATAAAACAATGAAAATCTATTTTAAAATGTAAAATTGCATTTAGATTTATTTAAAAATAAGAAAAGTAATTACTATAGGGTTTGTAAAGGCAAGGCCAATTGTAATTTACTTTTTAACATTAGTACATTTTCTTGACTTGTCTTTTTAAAAACAAATAGTTTTAAATAAAATTTAATCCTTTTAAAATCTGATATATATTTTTTCCTTAGAGTTTCTGAAAATGCTCAACCTTGTGCTTCTGTATGAAATCTTTATTTTTTATTAAAATTCAATAAGTTGAATTCTTTTTATTATTTAATTTTATAAATGAATAATATTTTTAAAAAATCAGAAGCTGACTTGTAATTCACAGCAATGTAACATAAGCATTATCAATTAAATTAATGGAAACACTCTTGAAGAAAAAGAACTAATTATTTTTTTATTTTGTTTTTTTTTTAATATAAACCAACAAAGACAGATTTATGATAAATCTATAAAATTCTGTTTTAAAATCTGATATTTGATTTATAATAATTACAATATTTAAAAATATTTTATACCATGTCAATTCTGACAGACAATGACAAATTAAAACACAGTGAGTTTTCATTATATTATGATCAAGTTTATTGACGTCCATTTTTAAAAATAAAAGATAAATGAATAAATTGAAAGTCTGCATGTGATAATATGTTAGACTATTTCCAATATATATCATTAAATGTTGAATGTCTTGAAAATTTTAAACTTTATTTAAATTTTTCTAAATACAAACAATTTTTAGTAGATAACACAAGTTAGTAGACAGTATAGGTTAGTATATTTTACACTGTTTTGAGTGGTGTTATTCTCCACTTTTTAGGTATTTCTGGCCAGACCAGTTACAATGCTAATATGGAAATTGAACTTACACATTTAGTTTTGTGAATATTGAATTTTAAGTCAATGCTACTTAAAACATTAGGTAATCTAGTGTTTTCTACCAACCTGTGTTATCTACAACCTTGTGTGTTATTTATTAACAGTTATTTGTATTTGGAAAAGTGTAAATAAAGTTTAAAATTTTCTTAATGATAGATAAGGGAAATAGTACAACATATTATCAAATCTAAAAGACCAACATCATAAACCTTCTGGCAAACATGAAAGTTTACACATGTTTTTTTTAAAATAATAATCAACCAATTAGTATATAAAAATAATCAAAAATGTTTTATAAACAAACAAAAAAATATTATTTCATTTATTCCAAAATCTTTATATTCAAACTAGACCAGAAAGAAGTGAACAACCTCTGAACATTTTTCTTCTATTATAGAACAATGGAATAAAGCCTAAGATAATCACAGCTATGCATAAGTAATTAATCTTTTCATATTTTTTTTAAATTAAAAAATCTATAAAAGTATTATAGGAACATCTACATTCTAAAAAATACCCTATGTTAAAATTAAAACAGTGTTTGAAAACCCTGAAAGTTTGTAATGATGGTATATTAGATGTGATAATATGCTAGATTATTCCCATAATCTATCATTAAATGTTGAACGTGTAGAAAATTTTAAACTTTTTATTTAAACTTTTCAAATACAAACAACTTGTTAGTAATAAAACACAAATAGACAATCCAGGTTAGTAATTGCACAACATTTTAAGTTGTATTATTTTTCACTCTTTCTCAAGTGATTTTGGCCTGATCAGTGATAATATTAGCATAGGAGTTGAACTTACATCTATAGGTTCTTGAATATCACATTTTAAGGCAATGCTTAACCAACTGAGCTATTCTGCAAGCCAGCAACACCTGAAGGCAAATGGAGAATAATACTATTTGAAATGCTGTGTAATTACTAATGTTAACTATTTGTGTGTTATTATTAACAAGTTATTTATATTTGAAAAGTTTAAATTTTTTTATACATTCAACATTTAATGATAGATGATGAAAATAGTTTAACAGTGTTTTATGCTTTAGAATAACCTTTTTTTTAAAGAGAAAACCCAATGATTCCTAATGAATATAAGATTTATCAAGATTAAGTGTAATCATAAATATTTTTATAGTAAAATAAATACATTACAAATATTTTGCAAAAATAATCTTAAATATATAAATAAGCAATGGAAAATATACTATTTTTATCAATGTCACACACAAGAAAAGCACTTTGAAATACTCTCACAAGTGTTTTCAAAGCCTGAGAATAATAAATCTTTCAATTTGTATTATTGTTAGTTTATTTGTATTAGATTCTCTGTACAATATTAAGAACTTCAGCTTTTTAAAGATTATAAATCAATATTTTAGTTTTCTGCCATAAAATCAGCAAATTAATGACATAAATAGAAACAAGAGAGTTTTCTTAGCAGCATCTTTTCTATGAATTTAGTTTGGGAAAAAGATTAAATTGAAAACTCAATCCAATTTATCATCTAAGTTCTCTATAAAGTTAGCATCACAAACTGCATTATGGGGATGTAAGAGGTAGGAGTGACGGCTGACATCAGTATGTAGTCTAATCATTATCATTCATTATTAAGGACATATAAAGCAAATGACATTTTAAGATTAATATGTATTTTCTCAATAGTTATACTGTACAATGGTTTTTAACTGTAGATTATTTAAATATTGCTTTTATCTTTTGAATGTACAATTATATGTAAATAAGTGCCTGCAAAATCTTTTATTACCCCATCTCTTTATTAATCATCTTAACCTTATCTTTTTCTTCACTATTCACTTTTAAAAACATGAGAGATCTACATAGGGTTATTTTAAGTCTCTTTTATTTTTTTATCTAAGTGGACATATTTTATTAATCATGTTTTGAATATTATAATATAATTTGTTTAAAATGGATACAGAACTTTGTTATAAAAGTAGCAATATATTGTTATGGATCAGTATAAAAAATTAATATATAACTCTTACATTTGAATTAATATATAATGTTATATACAATATATATATTTTAACATACAGTTTTCAACAAAATCTTAAATTAACATAGTAATCATAAGAGCAATTTTCTCAAGATTTAAAGAAAACATTAAAAGTGTGGAAACTCATAAATCTTAACATTTAATAAGATAAGGCAAAGCTTTTTCCTGCAGGCTTTTGAGTCTCTGGAATAAGAATCAAGTTAGACTATTCTAACACTCATCATTTCTGATTAAATTTGAAAAAGTACTTCTATTTTTTTTCTTTATATTAAATAAATATCCTTGTAAGATCTTTTACTTAATATTTTAAAACTAAAATGAACTCAATTAAATCCAATTTTCATATAACATGTGTGTTAAAAAGTTTTGTTATATATAGGCGGAGAAAATGATTAATAGAAAACTACATTGATCTTCATAAATGATTATGTATCTCTGCTTGCTATTCACTTAATATATATATATTTATTAAAATCTTGCAAATCAAAGCTGGGTGAACCTCAAAAATTTTTCAGGTTATAAGTAAGTTTAGGACTTTTTTTACTGAGAAGTCCATAGACTACAATCTAGCATTGAAATGACTTACTTCAGAATTATTTTTATATACTTGTGTGTTAATTTATTTATTATATATTTTAATGTTTGTTTCTTTGATCAAGATTTATTAACAAAATGTGTGACTGCTTTGATTAACATGTAGTATATTGCAATAGGATAACTGACAGCACAAGATTGCAATGCTAAAAACTTGAGCTTTAACAACAAGTCAGTCACCATGAGTCTTAATGTAAGATGAGTGACTGTTCCATTTATGCATTTACTGACACTGCTCCATGGCATATAAAAATTATTTCTAAAAAAAATATGCATTCTGCAGAATGGGTTGTCAATTTTTTTCTTGTAATTTGGACCTATAAAAACAAACTATGCATAACACTAGGAGTTCATATCTTTCCAGAATTTACTATTTAATAACTAAATGTGTATTACACATTATTAGTAAAATGACTAATAATTACAAATTAATGTGGATTAAGCAACATCTTCTCACAGTAAATATCAAAATATATCATTATAATATGACATAATATTTAATGCAATAAGGGAGTTCCACCATTCTAAGAACATTGAGTAAATGAAGGAATTTTTATCCATACTTTCAAAAGTCCTGCATGGACAAAATAAAAATTCATATTTCTAAAAATTCTTAGTGAATGGAGAAAGTTCCACACTTTCAATAAATAATGGAAAATTCCTACTTTTAAGAATTCTGGCTAAATAGAGGAAGTTCCATACTTGAGTGAGTAGAAAAAAATTCACACTTTTAAGAATTCTGAATGAATGAAAGAAATTCCACAATTTTGAGAATTCTGAGTGAATAAAGGTTTTATGTCTTTAAGTATGCTTAGTGAATAGATAAACTTTCAGTGTCTAAAAATTCTTACTAAATGGATAAATTTTCACTATTTTAAAAATGCTGAAGCAATGGCTGAAGTTCTATACTTTAAGCATGCTTAATGAATAAAGAAAATTTCATACTTCCATGAATTATTATTAAACAATTGAAATTCCATGTCTATAAGAATATTCAGTAAATAGAAAAAGTACTATTCTAAAAATGCTTTATATAAATTGACAAAGTTAAACTAATCCATACATTTTCAATGAATGGAGGAAGCTCCATAATTCTAACAATTCTTAATGAGTGAAAGAAGTGCTGAGTGATTGATGTACTTTACATTTGTGGTAAACATGTATTTAAAAAAAACAATTTTTTATAATGTGAAAATATAAATAAATTAATTTTTATGTACCTTTTTTAACTCCTTATAATATATACAGGGGAAGGGACCAAAAATAATTGAAATCGTTCTCTGATTTGCACTTCTGTTGTAGAATATGCTTCAACTGTTACATTTTTCTTGTGTAAGTATGCCAAATAATATCATTATGTAAAATTTTGGGACGACCTAGCAAATTTTTTGGTAAAGTGCATTTCCTATATTTGTCACTTTATTTTTAATAAAGGTTGAAATGTTTGAACAATTAATGCTGATTTTTTTTTTTTTGACACGAACAGCATTTTTTTTTTCAGATTTAGTTCATAATGGTCAGGCATTTTATTTGCAAGTTCTGAAACATTTACATGATGTGGTAAAATGTAAACATCCCATTTTGTGTAAAGAAATGAGTTCAATCTCCACCCCAACACTATCATTTCTCAAAGCCTTGAATCTGAAACATTCTTTAATTAAATTTAGCATGGTCCAGCTTATCTATCAGCAGTATTCACTCAATATCATATTTTGCAATGAAAAACATCTCCGTTTTTTATTTTTTGCGACTTAGAACTGAGGGGGGGGGGGTGATAGAAGATTAAAATGCATCACTTTGCCAGTGTTTTTGGACTACTTCAAAAAGTGACAAACTGTTTTAGACTGGTGCATTGTATTAAATAGTCTATACTTTTTAAAATGATTCAATTTGCAACACCTAAAAATAAATATACATTTTTTTATTACAAAATTCTGGTTATGTTTGGATCCTCCTGTGTATGTATGTATGTATATATCATCAGAAATGGAAACCATGAGATAAAAAAGACTTTATATGTAATTATTATTAATATATGCATATATAATTATATAGCTGTCACATATTATTTTTATTATTTATTATAATATATATATATTGTACTGGGTTCGAATATGTGTCTATTGAAACACTGGCCTCTTAGGCAGAGAAGAGCATATTCGGAGAATATGTATGCCCAAACAATAGCTATAATATATATAACTAGTGTTACATTTCCAGGACATAACTTCTTCTCGACTGTTGAGTTCAACACCAAGTTCAAAACACTTTTTTGTTTCGTGTAGATATGGGCGCCAGTTATTTATTCTGAAAAGAATAAACAACGCACTTTGAGCAATGGCCACTAACTCAACACTTAAACATTCATGACTAACTCAGATGTTTGTAATCACTAATAGATTATACATAATTAGTGGTTAAAAGACTTGATAAAAGAATTGTAAAAGGAATTTATAAAAAGAATTGATAAAAGGAATTGACAGACAAATAGAGTTTAAGTTTTAAGACAATTTATTAACTAACATTAATTTACTAAATTTAAACATGTTTATAATTTTTTTTAACTAATATAACACATGCACATTTTAAATTAACACATTATAATATATATCTTATGAAAAGCATAAATAATATTTGATATCGATAAATTATCTCACATTCACAAACACGCACATCAATAGTTCATTTTATGCATGCTTATAAGAGTTCAAATTACTTGTCTCTGTAGGATTTACGAATTATAGCGGTGGCTACTACATATAAATGAGAATAATAAAATGTTTTACCTAGGATTTTTGAAACATGGATATTGCTTGTTGTTAGCTGCTTCTGATGGAATATATCTAATAAAGGTTATCTAATCAGTTAGATACGACATTTCTTGAGGAGATTTGATGCTAATCTGTTGGTTTTATTCTTGGAGACAGTTGAACATTTATGGAGGATTTCTGAGTTGTTATGCAGACATTATTTCACAGGCAGGTTTCATGATCTTGTTGGACTAAAGGGCTGAAGCAAGAGTGTATATTCCCAAAAGCCGCTCAGCAATGCATTTCGGTTTCTGGATACATAATATGAATTGCACTGTTATCTCTGGTGAAACAAGACTGACACTAGACAAACTGAAAACTAGGCTGAAACTGAATGTCCGATAAAAATCTAGCTATTTATGTATGCGAATTGTTTTTGTTTTAATGACCACTGGCAATAAATGTTGTTGAAATTCCTTTAATAACTAATCCTTTGACAATGTGTTTTTGAAGATTGTTTAATTAGTAGTAGCCATATAAAAATGTGTTGTTTTTATATCTTTAATTAGTAGCCCACCACTGTGTTTTTAAATACATTTCATTTCAATATTTATTTTTGTGTGTTTTTCAATATGATTTTAACACGCATTTATTATATATCTTATTAACAAGCTTACATTTATTTTTATTTACCATCGCACATATATACGCATTTATTCTAATAAACTGGAATGAAAAAAATATCTATATTTTAACTTTTAATTTATAATAATAACACTCTTGAACTTTTATGAACTCTTAGTTTTATCTTTTCTAACCAAAACTCCCCCTCCCTCCTTTTAATCAATTATTTTCTAACTTTTATTTCAAACTCTTTTGCGAAAATAAACTGTAATAAACTCTTCAACATTTAAATATGTTTTTCTTTTACGAAAAATTATTTTAATAATTTTTTTAGATAAATTAGTATGTGCCAATTTCAATATTGGTACATTGCACACACCCCCCTTCGTTTGAGAGTAAAAGGTGTCATTTTTGACCATTTTATCTCTGACAACTTTAATTTTTAATTCTAAATGTTATTATTTTTCTAAGTTTGCTTTTTTAATATCTTTCACTTTTCATACTAAGGGAAATCTTCAATTATGCTTTTCTTCTTTCTATGCTGGCAACATTGTTTACAATGTCCTGAGTCCTGGATAGTGACCACGAGGACAAACTAATTTTGTGGCACATGGATCTTTTATAAACGAAGCTTTGGCTGCCGATTCTCTTAATCGGACTTTGACTAAGAAAAGGTCACTGCGAATGGCAGGAATTTCAACTGTCCATTTCCGACTAACACTTTAGAAAATGAGGTATGAAGTATGGGGATTCTCCCCTGAAAAGTGACTTGCATCTTATGCTGGATTGTCCCCAGTGCACATTTTAAAAGAGGAATGATCCCTGCCAATCTGTTATGGGTACTAGAATTTATCCAGATGACAGCTTTAAACTTATCCTTATCTAAAATTATTTCTATACTACCCTCTTCCCTTAATTCAAACCCTTATACACTCCTAATACAACTTAGATTAACTTTCATTTACATTATTTTAACCTTTCAGTATTATTTTTAAGTACATATGGACATTACTTTAACATATTTACTTCTATTACACAAATCTGACAGTATTATTTTTAAACCATTATGGAATTATCTTACATATTTATTTAATCTTACAATACTATTCTAAACTATTGCGGACATCAATTTACATATTTATTTATATTACGATATTATTTTTTAAACCATTTATTCAGCTTCTTTATTTAACATGCGTATATTTAGAAAACTATTTTATTTTACTGTTCTTTAATATTATACAAGATTTTATTGAACTTGATTACTTTAAACTATTTATTTACTTCCTTTTATTAACTTACGTATATTCAAAACTATTTTATTTTAACGTGCGTGTACTCAGGAAAAAAAACTGTTTTACTTTATTGCGATTCATTATTACACTGATATTTTTTTTACTTGACTTTAAATCATTTATTTACTTCCTTTTATTATCATGCGTGTATTTTAAAAAAACATCTTTTAGTTTATTACAAGTCATTCTTTATTATTATTTACTACAGATATATTACGCTTATTTATTTAACTTGATTTTATTGATTTTATTTGACCTATATTTACTAACCTTTTTCTTAATTACTTTATGTGCGTGGAGAAAAAAAAATCTTTTATTTTACAAAGCCTCCGTTATTATTATTACTTAAACAAATCCTGATTTTAACTTTACTTTTAATTTATCATTATTCATTTATTTTTTTTAAAATTTATTATTTTAGTTTTAAATAGAAGTTTCAGATTTAAATTTATCAAATTATTGACCTTAGAATAATCATATTCCTGCTCATTGTCCATTTCTGGTCCTTTTTATTTCCTGTGCTATTCCACCCATTTACTAACTTTTAAACTATGTCAGGCGGTTCCTTCTTTCTTTCTACTAACTCACTAACATAAATTATACTTCATATTCTCACATCTCTCCTTAGATTAAAATTTATTTTATCTCTTTCTCTTTCCGTTCTATTTTCAACCTTGTACGTTAGAAAACCTTTAAGCATCACAGACCTCCATATTTTTCTTAACTGTGAATATTTTTCTTATGCTTTCTTTTTGTTTTAAATCTACGTCTACAGAGAAGGCAAACATTTACTTTAAACCTTTTATTTTCTACCTTGAACTTATATCTCTCTTCTATTTCTTGGTCTACATTTGTTTCTACCTTATCGGTCACAATGGTATCTGATTGTAATTCAATTTCTATCTCTTTTATCACTTCAACTTCCTTTTCATCTTCCGACTCTTTAATTAAATCTACTTCTATGATCTCTTGATTTTTCTCTATCTTTCCTGTGATTTCACATCTTATTTCCCTTACTTCTGCTCTGAGTTCTTTAATTTCTGTTTTAAGTTCTAGCTGACCTTGTTCAAATTTCTGACCCAATTCTTCTTTGAGGTGTAACTGGCCTTGTTCAAATTTCTGACACAATTCTTCTTTGAGGTCTTGTTGACTTTGTTTAAATTTTTACATCATATTCATCATCATTTTCATCATCATTCGTGTCTTAGATACTTCTTTCTCTTTTTCCTCCATTTTTTTTCAACAAGATAATTTTTTTGGACTAAATTTCAAGACAAGCTGTATATTTATTTTTCTTACTAAAATGGAAACCCACACTGACTCTACCCCCTTTTTGTCATTTTCTCTACCTGTTCATAATGCTTTATCTCCACTCAAACATCCAATTGTCTCTGATTTAACATAATGATTTATTTTAAATAACATAAATCTTTTTTCATTAAAAAAAAAGTTGTCAATCAATTCTTTTTTTAAAATTAAAACACTTTTACATACGTAATTTAGCTTTTGTATAAAACTTTTTCGAACAAGAAACAAAGTATCTAATTACTATTGTTTCTTAGGTCCAGCCCCAAGTGGGTATAGCCATTTGTACTGGATTCGAATATGTGTCTATCGAAACACCGGCCTCTTAGGCAGAGAAGAACATATTCAGAGAATATGTATGCCCAAATAATAGCTATAATATATATAACTAGCCTTACATTTTCAGGACATAACTTCTTCTTGACTGTTGAGTTCAACACCAAGTTCAAAGCACTATTTTGTTTTGTGTAGATATGGGCGCCAGCTATTTATTCTGAAAAGAATAAACAATGCCCTTTGAGCAATGGCCACTAACTCAATGCCTAAATATCCACAACTAGCTCAGAGGTTTGTAATCACTAATAGATTATACATAATTAGTGGTTAAAAGATTTGATAAAAGAATTGTAAAAGGAATTTATAAAAAAAATTGATAAAAGGAATTGACTGACAAATAGAGTTTAAGTTTTAAGACAATTTATTAACTAACATTAATTTACTAAATTCAAACATCTTTATAATTTTTTTAAACTAATATAACACATGCACATTTTAAATTAACACATTATAATATATATGTTATGAAAAGCATAAATAATATTTGATATCGATAAATTATCTCACATTCACAAACACGCACATCAATAGTTCATTTTATGCATGATTATAAGAGTTCAAATTACTTGTCTCTGTAGGATTTACGAATTACAGTGGTGTCTACTACATATGAATGAGAATAATAAAATGTTTTACCTAGGATTTTTGGAACATGGATATTGCTTGTTGTTAGCTGCTTCTGATGGAATATATCTAATAAAGGATATCTAACCGGTTAGATCTGATGTTTCTTGAGGAGCTTTGATGCTAATCTGTTGGTTTTATTCTTGGAGACAGTTGAACATTTATGGAGGATTTCTGAGTTGTTATGCAGACAATAATTCACAGGCAGGTTTTGATGATCTTGTTGGACTAAAGGACTGAAGCAAGAGCATATATTCCCAAAAGCCGCTCAGCAATGCATTTATGTTTCTGGATACATAATATAAATTGCACTGTTATCTCTGGTGAAACAAGACTGATTCTAGATAAACTGAAAACTAGGCTGAAACTGAACATCCGGTAAAAATCTAGCTATTTATGTATGCGAATTGTTTTTGTTTTAATGTCCACCAGCAATAAATGTTGTCAAAATTTTTTTAATAACTAATCCTTTGACAACGTGTTTTTGAAGATTGTTTAATTAGTAGTAGCCATATAAAAACATGTTGTTCTTATATCTTTAATTAGTAGCCCACCGCTGTGTTTTTAAATACATTTCATTTCAATATCTATTTTCGTGTGTTTTTCAATATGATTTTAACATGCATTTATTATATATCTTATTAACAAGCTTACATTTATTTTTATTTACCATCGCACATATATACGCATTTATTCTAATAAACTGGAATGAAAAGAGCTTTATATTTTAACTTTTAATTTATAATAATAACACTCTTGAACTTTTATGAAATCTTAGTTTTATCTTTTCTAACCAAAACTCCCCCTCCCTCCTTTTAATCAATTATTTTCTAACTTTTATTTTGCGAAAATAAACTGTAATAAACTCTTCAACATTTAAATACGTTTTTCTTTTATGAAAGATTATTTTAATAATTTTGTTAGATAATTAGTATGTGCCAATTTCAATATTGGTACAATATATATATATATGTTGTTACAAAAATTTTCATGGGTTGCATATATAAAAAGACATATTTTGCGGGTTCATCCGTATTAAAAATTATAAATATTGATATACCGACGTTTCGACTTGATCACACAAGTATATCAATATTTAAATTTTTTAACATGGATGAACCCGCAAAATATGTCTTTTATATATATGTGTGTGTAGTAAAAAACTTTTGAATCAAAATTAAAGCTGTGCACTGATTATATATATATGTGTGAGGATAGTAATCTAGACCAAATGATGATTGCTGGTTTAGCATGAAGTACGTATATTGGTGATTATTTATCTTTTCAACATGTGTGTGATCAAGTGGGTTAGCAATATGAGATGGCACTGAGAGTAGTGGGTCATGTGAAAGTCTCAGTTCAAATCCTGCATATATTACAAATATAAATGCAGGTTTTAGCCTGTACAATGTATGAATCAAAATTAAGTAAGTTGTCAAGCATCAGTGGTTGAGAGGTCAGCGACAGCTTCTTTACAAGCAGTTATCCTAGGTTAGCGGGTTCGCTTCCTGGCTGATGCTATGGCACATGAAAAAAAAAGTAAGTTATAAAATTGTCATTTTACATGGTTATGGATGGTAATAGGATATTTAGTATTTGAGTAATGATTAATTTACATATTGCAAATCTTAACTTCCACATGCCTGCCTTTGTGCTATGAATATGACCTGCCTGATTTAAAGAGGTGCTAAGTTGTAAGATAATTACAATTGTTTAATCTTTCCTATATAAAGGACCTTCACTATTTATTAAATTAACTATAAGGATATTTATCAACAATTACTGTAAAATATTATCTAATTAAAAAAATTAAACAAGTGATTAATAGTAGTTATTTTTAAGATTTAATCCATTTACAATGTTTTATTTTGCAATATAATCTCAAAATAAATAAAAAAAACTACTTCAATTAAAGAAATTCAATAAAATATATTTATAAATACTATGTCAGACAGATTTAATTAATACGGTTTGGCTCAGATCAAAACTACTAGTATAAAGCTTTTCATAATGCTTTGCATCTGACTGGAATAGCATTAAGTTCTGGAAATTTTGAAATCTAGTTTAAATAAAGCAAATGCATAAAGCTAACAAAATCTTATTTAAATTAGAAATGAACGCAAATCACTACAAACATTAAAAAAAAAACAAATTCAGTGCTAAAAAGCTGTCAATCCCAGTGATTCTAATAATTTCAACTTTAAAAAATTAACTTATCTATCAGATTCTGGAGCAAGCTGTTAAAATATTAACTCTGCTATTGAACGTGAGCAAATTTATAAACGATATTTACGTGTGGATTGTAAAGATTGAAATTTATATAGTCTCAAAACAATCAAAAAGAAAAAACAAGACTAATATAAATCAGATATGAACCTCTTGTTTATGTTTCGGGAATGGAATAACCATTATGTTCAAAAATGTAATCTCAAATTTTCTAAGTACTTAAGGGTTAATAAAATAATTGCAAACTTCTCAACTTATATTGTAAAATCAATATTTTTCACTATTGTTGTTATTAAACTTTGCAAAATATAATGTTATACAAAACTATATTATCTGTGTTTTGAATTAGAACAATTTTTGAAAAAAGTTATTGTGATAGAATAATATTCAGATTTTTAAATCTTCACCTTAATTTATTAAACAGAACACTCAATCAATTCTGATAACTTGATTTATTAGATCACATTGATCAATTTGATTTTTTACATTTTTTACATGATCTTTAATTTTTTAAAGTTATAATATTAGAATATAATAATAAATAATAAATAATCATAACTTTTAAATATCTGTAATTGAAGCAGAAATAATTACTTCTCATTGAGTTACAGGATATCAAAAAACCATGATAATAGATCGATGCCAAATAACACTATACTGTCTTTAAACTCTGATAATATATAAGCTAAATTTTTGATGTAGGTTTAAAATTATAGGGTAAATTTTGTCTACTGGAATTTCTGTACAGTCTAAATAGTATGAAATTACCATTAATGTATCCAGAAAATCAAGAGTGAGTCTTATTTTTAACAATCTCTAAATATTAAATAAAATATTAGTTTTAATAAATATAAAAATAAATAATCACAACTTTTAAATATTTGTATTTAAAGTACAAATAACTTCCTCCCACTGAGTTATGTGATGACCAATCCCAAGTCACGTAACACAGTGAGATATAATACTTCTGTTCAGTTACATATATTAAAATATTTGATTGAATATAAATAAAATTTATATACTCAGAGTTTATATGTAACTATAAGGGACTTAGAATACAGACTTTTAAGCTCCATTCGGCTGTTTACTCTATCTCATACTACTGATACATGTGATCATGAATATGTAAAAAAGAAATGATCTCCAAGAGAACAAACTACAACAATTAGTCTCTGCATTTTTTATATAAAAGTAACTATAGATAGCATTGGAACTGTTCTAAAATGCAATAATATAAAAACAGTATATACTGCTTCAAAAAATTGTTAACATTCTGTCTAAGCCTAAAGACTCAGTCCCTCTTGAGACTCATGGAGATTATAAATTTCATTTGAAGTTTTTGGAGATTTTTATATAGATATGAGTTAATTACATCAATGTTAGAAGAAATAAACATTCTATTACACTCAAGAAGTATTCATCATCATCAATACTTTTACTGCATGCTATAAATATGAGATATAATATAGATTTCTTTAACACCAGGATTCTATTCAGATTGACACTATGATCAGAGAAGCCACTGAAATCCTTACAAAGTCAGATTATATAATCAAAAATGATGGATAATATATGTAAAGAACTTTCCATTTTTTAAAAATCTAATAATGTTAATAGCTTCCAATTTTTTTTATCTATTTATTATTCCACCCCCACTTTTATATTTTCAAAATTTTCTGTTTTTGTTTCCTATTGGTTGAGATTCGTCTATAACAGTATTTTAAATAAAATATTCATTAATTAGGTGATAGTCAGTTTGACTCAGCCTGTGTTGATATGTTAATGCTACCAATCATACACTGATGAAATTGGATAATGTCATTTATATATATGTAAACTTATGCATACATATAAAATATGTTTTACAAGGTATAAAATAAGAAATTCTCCCATTTTTACTTAGATTAATCTATTTTCGGTATCAAGCATTATAATTATGACTGTTTTATTAAACTTAAAAGACTGCTTTATGCTGTTATAAATCAGCCCTTGAAATTGAGTAAGAATAGTTATAATATGGTGCTCAGCACAGAAAATACAGTAAGCTAAATAGAATTGGGAGATCTCGTAAATCTTATCTATCTATCTATCTATCTATCTATCTATCTATCTATCTATCTATCTATCTATCTATCTATCTATCTATCTATCTATCTATCTATCTATCTATCTATCTATCTATCTATCTATCTATAAATATGTGTGTGTGCTGGAAATTTAATATATTTAACAGTTTTCATAATTTCACGCATATATATATATATACAAACATTATATTAATTCATCTTGTGATAAATTCATTTAAAATGACAAAATATCAATAGAATTTAAAGAAATTAACTTTATATTAAATATTAAAAAGCAAATAACTAAAGGAAAATAATCTGTAATATAAAATCAATGAAAATTTACCTATTAATGAAGACTATGCACAGTAATATAATTAATGAGTATTGATTTGAATATCATCATCATCATTTTTAATCAATATTAATCCATTGTAGGTTAAATTTAGGTCTCTCGTATATAATCCAGTTTCTCCGATTTTTAACCTCTCTTTTCCACATCACATTATCAAACTTTCTTATTTCATTCATCCATTTCGTATATCATCTTTTTAAGGCACTTTACAAGCTCTTGGAATCTGGTTTAAAATTTTAATTGTACATCTATTATCATCTCTTCTCGCATTACATACAGCCCAACCTTTCAATATCAATGATAACAGTAATACCTATTTGTTCTTTCATTGGTATATTTCATTTGTGATTTCTTCTTATTACTCTTAACAAATGTCTCCCTAAACTTTATTGGGTGGTCTGAAATCTCTGCATTTCTCTACTAATAAGTATCCAAGTCTCAGATTCATAAGGCAAGAACTGGTAAAATAACACAATACATAGGTGAATTTTAGTTTAATATTAAGTTATTTCTGCCAAAGACACTCATCCATATTTAATTCTATGATTAATTTCATTATTATGTTTGTAGTTGTTAACTTCTAATTTCATCATTATCAATCTTTATTTTCTTTGAGAGCATCCATTGAACACTAGTTTTTTTTAGCATTTATCTTTAGTCTTACTTTTTTAATTTCATCTGAATTTTTTTTTGCAAAAACAAATTCATTGTCTGCAAAATGTAGATGATTTAAATAATTTTCATTTCTCCTAGGTTGTATTTTAATTCAAAATAATATTTATTGTAAAATTGCTATAAAAGATTTTGGAGATATGAAATTATCCTATCACATACCTTTCTCAAGGTTAATCTTCTTGTACAACTATATAATTTAATCATGGCTATGGCAATTTGATAAATATTCTTTAGAATATGGCAATACAATGGTCATTTATGTTGATGATTCAATGCTTTGATCATTGAAGAAATACTTTTAGAATCAAATGCCTTTTCATATTCAACAAATCCAAAGCATAATGGAAACTCATATTCATTGGGTTTTTTTTCTATAACTTGTCTCATATGATTCACAGTATTAAAACCATTTTTAAATCTAACTTCTTCTTTTTTGGTTGATTAAAATCAAACGATTGCTATTAACAAGTTGTAATTATTTTGTAAAAATTTTGTATAGAACTGATAAAAGACTGATAGGTCAATTTCTAGTATAGTCTTTATCATATTTTTAAATATTAATATTAATATTGCATTATTCCAATCATGTGGTACATTTTTATCATTTAGACATTTGGTATTCAACTTTGCCAACAATTTTTCTACTTCTTCACCTGCTTTTTTTAAATATTGATTATAATTCTATCATTATTGAGAACTTTTTCCTTTTCATAGATTTAATTTCATGTCTCACTTTTTCAGTTAAAATATGTGGCAATTAAAAAAATTGTAAGGGATACTTTGTTTCATTGTTCTTTATTGCTATATAATATTTCATTGAAGTCTATCACACATTTAATGATATCATCTCTTTTTTGTAATAGTTCCATTTTTTTTTCTTATTGCAGGAAAAGGTTTTTCATTAATTACAAGATGTTGCTTTACTCTTTTGAAACTTTATTCTCATCAATAGTTTTCCTCGCAAATTTGCAATTAATTGTATTTTCTTATACCATTATTAACTATTTTTGTATTATTTTATCAAACTCTAGATACTCAATTTACTTAATGCATCATCTTATATATAAAATCTGCATTTTCTCTGTTATCTGATTGGTGAATGAATATTTATCTGATGACATCACAACTATATTTATGCAAATGAAATAATCCCACCATTAAATAAAAAATGCTGTGGAAAAACTCGGTATCAATACTACAGAGATATAGTATATATTTCATGGAAAAGGTTCCCATTCAGCTGCAGAAAAATCCACAAACACTGATTTGTAATTCACATTAAGGTGCTCTGTGCTTTCATGGTCTGTCAATCCCTCACAATGATCTTTTACAAATTAGCAATGTTTAATAATAAAAAAAGCATATTTACATCAAATCTTTAAAAAAAGTTGTTGAAACAATCAATTAAAAAATATATTACAAATATTATATTTAATAAAAAAAAAATTATAAAAAATAATGGGTGTTTTTGTATTTCAACCCAGTCAGCTGCAAATGCAATTTGTAATTCAATGTTAAGGTTCTCTATGGTTGCATGGTTTATCAATCCTCTAATATATTTTAGATGAATGACATCTTTAGCAATTAATATATGGTAATTATTAATTCAGAAGATACTCCAGTAAATATACACTTGAAGCAGTAAAGCTATGTAATATAACTGATATATTTAAATTTGTAAATTTTAATTTATCAAAATTCAAAATTTACTTACTGTTTTATTTCATTTACATTCAATCTTTAAAATATTAATTTTTTTTTACAGTACATACTTTTTCATACCTGCACTTATACATGTAATATATCAGGGGTTTGAACTCATCCTGACCCTCAACCATCCATGCTATCTTATACCACTGATACCCTTGATCACACATGCATCGAAAAGATAAATAATCATCAATATAATTTGATAAAGCAACCAATTAATACAAAAGTGGTAGGCTGAAAGTCTGGAGCTTTTGTATTTCACCATCATAATGGTCTTTCAATTATCACATTTAAAATCTATTGTTTAACTTACATTAGATCTTTAAAAAAAATTGTTAGAGCAACTAATTAAAAGAAACCATGAATTTTTACAATGCCAGGTTCCAACATTAATAAATGGTATAACTATTAACAAAGCTAAAAAAACTTAACATAATAAAGTTGAAAGAACTTATCGATTGACCAACTCTAGAAAAACAATTTTTTATGCAGAGGGCACTCCAGTAAATAAATATTTGAAGTTGTAAAGCTAGCAAATATAACAGATATATTTAAAAATGTAAATTTTAATTTAGCTTTATCAAAATTTGATAATTTATTTATATAATATTAAAATGTTCTGTTTAATTTGCATTCAATCTTAAAACATTTTGATAAAGTAACCAATTAATATAAAAATGATAGTCGGAAAGACCAGAGCTTTGTATTTTACTATAACAACAGTCTTTTAATTCTCATATTTAAAATCTTTTGTTTAATTTACATTAAATCTTTAAAAAAACTTGTTACAGCAACCAATTAAAAAGAACCATAGGTCTTTACAATGTCAGGTGCATCTGGTTTTTATATATTTTCACATCCATTCTTTACTTCATACATTGTTTTGTCACAGACAAAAAAATATTCATAAATTGCTTCTTTCTTTTATACTAGATATCCTTGTTGAGTTCTTAATACTATATTGAGTTATCTTCATATTGATTTTAGTTAAATCTGAAATACTCTTCAAAATCTGTTAATACTTTAAAACGATTTGAAAATTTTGATTTAAATTCATTGGAATATTTCTGAAGGTTAGAAATATTAATTATGAATACTGTTTTTTTTTGTTAAATTTTGTCACAAATTTTCCATTAACATGAGAAAATATGCAACATAATTACTTCCTGTGTTAAATTTATTAAGAATATTAACAATTTCAAAATACAAATTTTTTGTTAGTCAAAATATAATCCAATTCTGCAATACCTTCATTTGGTTCCTTCCATATTCATTTCTATTTAATATTTTTCTCCACAATAGATTTCATAATATACAGTATTTTGTTTTTGTTCAAACTCCACAAATCTGTGTCTTTTTGCATTTCTCTCACCATAACTAAATTTACTCACAACACTTTCATTATTTACTCATTACTAATTCTAGCATTATTAAACTCTTATGATAATTTTAAAATATTCTTAGTCTAATGAAAAGTTTTTTGTACATCCATATAGAAATTCTCCATTTCTTAATAATAATGAGAATTTGTTTTGACAGAAACTTGAATTATCTGCATTTGGTATCTTCTATTAAGTTGCATAACCAATCTTGCTACTCTATCTGATATACCAACAATCATCACAGTACTGTTATTTTTATTTATAATTTTTTATTTATAATGAATCCAACTCCACTTATGCTTCCAATATTTATGTGTTTATAGTAAAATATTCCTACACTCTTTAAATTAATTGTCTCTTTATCTTCTAACTCCATAAAGTCCAACAGTGTCCTAGTTAATATTAGACCATTCTACCTTCAATTCGTGCAGTTTTCTTTTGTTTGAAAGTAATTTGCAGTTTATATATCTAAATTCAATATAACCATCAAAGGGCAGTCTGCTTCTGTAATCAGAAGATTTTGCACACCCTCTGTCTTTGGTCAACAACTGGTGTGGCTGATGAATTTACAGACTTTTTGAATTAATGATCATGATTTAGTTGTGTTTGGCATGATTGTGAAATATCTATTTAAAAAAAATTATTCACACGTACTCATTCTGCCTTTAAAAAAAACTGATATTTCAATAAAAAACTATCAGGCAACTCATAAGAAATACCATGGTTCTGTTGATTTAAAGTTAGAGCTAAAAAGCTAATTAGCTTACACTCACTGATGCATGTTAGCAAGCATCCCATCTATATTTATGCATTACATAAATAATTAAATTGTAATAATATCTGCAATGACAAGAATGTATGGAGTGGGTATTAAAAACTTGTTTTGCTCATTTGCTTTAAAGTCTAAAAGAGGAATCAAAGGGACTCCTTTCAGGTAACAACACACTTCTTCCTGAAGGGGATATAAATATACTGATTTTAAAATGATAAACTATTTTAAAGAAAGTAATCTGATAAAAATTATATAATATTAATGTACTGGGTATTATGTTCAAATGGCCAGAAATCTTCACAAATGGCAGATAGTGGACTGAACTTTAGATATGAAGGTTAACTGCTTGAATAAGATTCTTCTGATGACTTTTAAATATGTTGTTAATTCATCAAAGGCTAGGTACTGCTTCTTATATAAACAGTTTTTACTGTCTCCCTTTTTTCTTTTTCAATCACTTAAGTTATTGTAGGGCTCAGTTGACATGTCTTTCATGCCCTTGGACATCTTATACTAAGTGCAATAATAGGTTTGTATGTTTTTGCAACAATATTTCCCTCCTTAACTATATGCACAGCAATTCTGATTTCTGTTTCCCTTCTTATCTCAAGCTCTTGAAAATTAAAAATGTAATAATGAAGACAGACTTAGTAGGCTGGTGAGTTTTAGTTGTGACTTTTTCTTGAGGCAATGCGATCAGTAGTGAGTCAGTTTAGAATTAGATTTGAATGAAACATGAGTTTGGTTGGAAAATATTGCATTTAGACTGGAATGTTTAGGGATCTCTCTTTCTACTAAGAAAGTAAAAGAGTCTAGTGAATGTGATCCTGTAATTTAAAAATGGCTTGTTGATTGTTAAGTCTGGTGAATTACTCATTATAGTGTTCAAAATAATAACAGTGGTAATAATATCAATACTAGTGAAAAATCAGAAGATACTTATATTACTAAAGGTAAGAATCATAAAGTGTAATACTAATGGCAGGAATTTTTTTTTCAACATAGATACAGTGAATGTGTGAACTTGATACAAACTTTTTTAGACCACAATTGTCAAGATTTAAGACCAATGAAGTTTAATAGAATGGTGGATGCAATTTTATTTGGAAAAGTAAGTCTTTCAGTGAAAAGAGAATGCATGATATTGAATTTGCTGTAAAGTCTAATTTGTATCTCATTATTGTTGGAATTCCTCATTGTATCAATGAAAGACTAGTGGTGATTAAACTCACTTTAAACAATGGTACTTGTGCTCATTTTAGAAGTACCTATACTTCAATTCTAGATTAAATAATTCCAAGAAGGAAAGCTTTTATTCCTTGTTAGATAAGATTACTACACAATATTATTTAAATATCATTTTTTTAGAGTCTTAATGCATGTGTTGGTACAAATAGTAGATTTTTGCTAAAAGACAATGGCTATAATGATATTGTTGCTGTAAATTTAAATGAATTATTATTATTAAATGTGTGCACAACATATGGATTAACTATAACAAACATTTAATTTCAGCAGAAAAATCAGTATAAAGGATCACAGATGCATCCACATTCAAAACAATAATATAAAAGTTCACATTATGCAAACACTTACAAGTGCTGTTTGGATAGACAATAGATTAGTATACTTCAAAATAAAAATGAGAGTTGCATTAAAAGATACATATTATTGCAATCATAATTACAAGGAAATTGATGTTTGTTTTTTAAAAGAATCTACTATACATACTAAATTTTAATAAAGTCAAAAAACTACGGAGAGACTTTCTTTTCAAAATTTTTTATTGATATACAATATATAACTTCACAAATAAATATAAATAGCCGACGTTTCGTCCATTTTTTAAAATAATGATATGGACTTTATCAAGGTTCTATAAAACAGAGAAAAAATATATAATAAATAAGAAAACAAGAAAATAAAATAAAATAAAACAAATAAAAACAAATAAAAATAATAATAATAACAAAATAAAATACCTATAAACCAAAAATGGAAAAATTGTATATCACAACATTTCCTTATATAGTGAGAAATTTTTTATACCAAAAGGAAAAAAAATATCTATACAAAAACAGTCAATTTTTTTGCACAAATATATAAGCTATTTTAACATCTTATTTAAAACAGGATTTAAATGTTCTATATAAATACTCTCTTTGTTAAATCTTTCAAAGTAATTACCAATACATTCCAAAGGTCGGATTTCATAGTCTTTATGTCCTGTTTCCAATTTATGACAAAAGATAGCAGATTTCTTATCAATTATATGCTGATATAGTCTGGTTTTTAATTTATTCTTGCTTGTTCCAATATAGAATACATTGTTTTTGCAGTTCAAACATTTAATTAAATACACTGAATTCATAGCTTCAAGCATATTAAATTCTTTATGATTAATCAAAGATCTTAAAGTTCTCTTTTTTTTGTATACAGGTTTTATATTTATACAGTATTTTTTATTAATTTTATTTAACAATTCATTTAATTTCAAAAATACAAATTTAGATAACTTAAAACCAATATAAATATTATTATCTATAAAAATTTTATTTTTGTATTTACTGTTACCATTATGTTCTTTTACTGTTTCATTATTTATATTTTTATTCCTATAAACATTCATACAAATATTATTTTTAATTTTATTCAAATTTTTTGTAGAAAACAAATAATTTACAATTCTATATGGATACTCATTTATTATACACTCCCTTTTTATATAATTTAATTCTTTATCCAAACTATATTCATTTGAACATAATTTAAATGCTCTCATTATTCCATTGTTTATGATATTAATTTTGCATTTAAAATCAACATCGGAATTCCAGTTTGTTAAAATTCCAGTATACATTTTTTTTCTATAAACTTCAGTTTCTATTCTAATTCTATTATTTTTATAAAATTTATAAATCTTTACATCCATATATTCAATACTATTATTATTTTCTTTATCTAAAGTAAACCTAATATTATCTATTCTATTATTAATAAAATTCCAAAATTTATTTGATTTATTCAAATTACCATTAAATATCATGAAATAATCATCTACATAACGTACATAAAACATAGGTTTATGACAAACATTAAAAAAATTCTTTTCAAAATTGCACATATAAATATCTGCTAAAAATCCACTTAAACAATTTCCCATATTTAATTCTTTTATCTGTTTATAGTATTTGTCACCGAATTTAAAAAATAAATCCTTACAACATAACATAAGAATGTCATGCAACAAAGGAATATCCATTTTGATATTTTTATTTTTATCTTCAATGTACATCTCCAAAAAACAATCAATTGCTTTTTCACAATTTATATTTGTGTACATATTAATTATGTCTAGTTTAATAAAGTAAATATTTTTAAATTCTTTTAAACCAAATAAAAACTTCTTAATTTTTTCAATAAACACAACAGAATTATAAACTTTGTTCTCAGCAAAACAATTAGTATATTTTTTAAATAAATTAATATAAACCCATTTTGAAATATTAACGTAATAAGTGTTAAAACAATCCACTATTGGTCTCATAGGTATATTAGGTTTATGTACTTTAGGCAAACCTTGAATTTCAGCACACATAACGTCCATTCTTTTTAATCTAAACATTTCGCTTTTTTTAATTATTTCTTTATTTTCCATAATTGTAATAAATTTATTTATCTTTTTATTTAAAAAATTACTCATATCTTTTTTAACTTCAATATAGCAATCTTCTTTTAACATATTTATCATTTTTTTATTATAATCTTCTATATACATAATTACCACATTTGAAAATTTATCTCCTTTTAAAAAAACGATATCATTATATTTATTTTTTAAATCATCAATTGTTTTCCATTCATATCTATTATACATATCCTTGTTTATATTATTTTGAAAATCCCATTCTAATTTTTTAAATCCATACACCAAATCACTTTTTAATAATTCTTTATTATCTATTTTACCAAAAATATCTTTATCAATATAATTATTAATCATTATCATTTTTGATTTAATTTCGATAATTTGTTTATTAATATTATATTTTCCAAAAGGTACATATTTTAACCCTTTGCTTAATAAATTTAGTTCATTTTTACTAAAAACTTTATTTGTTAAATTGACAACTGAGGAATCATTGTCTAAAAAATCATTATAAACACTACCAAATTTATCATTACAAACAATATTCTTTTTATTTTTATAAATGTTATTAAAATCGTTATTATAAAATATTAAATTATTTATTTTTTTATTATGTCTATTATTTACTTCATTCTTTAGTCTTTTTACCTTTAATAAAAAAATCTTTTTTATAAAATTTTCTTCTTCAAATGTAATCAATTTACACATTGAATTATATATAGATTTAATATTATTTAAAATATAATCTCTTTTCCTATATAACCCGTTTATAAACCTTTTTAAAATAAATCTTTCAATAAAATGAACATCACTTTGTTTAAACAACTTTTTAATTTTACTAAAACATAAAAACTTTGGAACCACATTATAAAAAATACAATTTTTTAAAAATTTTATATCCAGGTTTAATTTTATGACCTTTAGTTTATATTTCATCCAATTATTAATTAACTTGATACAATCTCTAAAAACATATAAATCACTAATATTATTTCTCAAATAACCAATAAAACTTCTCATATTCATATATTCAAATTTCAAATACATGTTTAAAAAATTTTCATATACAATTCTATAAAATACGAAAAAATATATTAAAAAAAAAAAAAAAATACAATAATAAATAATAAAAGTATAATAACAATAATAAAACCATATAACTGTATAAAACTTATAATAATCCATATAACAATATAAACTTCTTCTTCTTTTTTCTTTTCAAATGTATTATCAAGTTATTATAAAGTCAAAAAACTACGGAGAGACTTTCTTTTCAAAATTTTTTATTGATATACAATATATAACTTCACAAATAAATATAAATAGCCGACGTTTCGTCCATTTTTTAAAATAATGATATGGACTTTATCAAGGTTCTATAAAACAGAGAAAAAATATACAATAAATAAGAAAACAAGAAAATAAAATAAAATAAAACAAATAAAAACAAATAAAAATAATAATAATAACAAAATAAAATACCTATAAACCAAAAATGGAAAAATTGTATATCACAACATTTCCTTATATAGTGAGAAATTTTTTATACCAAAAGGAAAAAAATATCTATACAAAAACAGTCAATTTTTTTGCACAAATATATAAGCTATTTTAACATCTTATTTAAAACAGGATTTAAATGTTCTATATAAATACTCTCTTTGTTAAATCTTTCAAAGTAATTACCAATACATTCCAAAGGTCGGATTTCATAGTCTTTATGTCCTGTTTCCAATTTATGACAAAAGATAGCAGATTTCTTATCAATTATATGCTGATATAGTCTGGTTTTTAATTTATTCTTGCTTGTTCCAATATAGAATACATTGTTTTTGCAGTTCAAACATTTAATTAAATACACTGAATTCATAGCTTCAAGCATATTAAATTCTTTATGATTAATCAAAGATCTTAAAGTTCTCTTTTTTTGTATACAGGTTTTATATTTATACAGTATTTTTTATTAATTTTATTTAACAATTCATTTAATTTCAAAAATACAAATTTAGATAACTTAAAACCAATATAAATATTATTATCTATAAAAATTTTATTTTTGTATTTACTGTTACCATTATGTTCTTTTACTGTTTCATTATTTATATTTTTATTCCTATAAACATTCATACAAATATTATTTTTAATTTTATTCAAATTTTTTGTAGAAAACAAATAATTTACAATTCTATATGGATACTCATTTATTATACACTCCCTTTTTATATAATTTAATTCTTTATCCAAACTATATTCATTTGAACATAATTTAAATGCTCTCATTATTCCATTGTTTATGATATTAATTTTGCATTTAAAATCAACATCGGAATTCCAGTTTATTAAAATTCCAGTATACATTTTTTCTATAAACTTCAGTTTCTATTCTAATTCTATTATTTTTATAAAATTTATAAATCTTTACATCCATATATTCAATACTATTATTATTTTCTTTATCTAAAGTAAACCTAATATTATCTATTCTATTATTAATAAAATTCCAAAATTTAATTGATTTATTCAAATTACCATTAAATATCATGAAATAATCATCTACATAACGTACATAAAACATAGGTTTATGACAAACATTAAAAAAATTCTTTTCAAAATTGCACATATAAATATCTGCTAAAAATCCACTTAAACAATTTCCCATATTTAATCCTTTTATCTGTTTATAGTATTTGTCACCGAATTTAAAAAATAAATCCTTACAACATAACATAAGAATGTCATGCAACAAAGGAATATCCATTTTGATATTTTTATTTTTATCTTCAATGTACATCTCCAAAAAACAATCAATTGCTTTTTCACAATTTATATTTGTGTACATATTAATTATGTCTAGTTTAATAAAGTAAATATTTTTAAATTCTTTTAAACCAAATAAAAACTTCTTAATTTTTTCAATAAACACAACAGAATTATAAACTTTGTTCTCAGCAAAACAATTAGTATATTTTTTAAATAAATTAATATAAACCCATTTTGAAATATTAACGTAATAAGTGTTAAAACAATCCACTATTGGTCTCATAGGTATATTAGGTTTATGTACTTTAGGCAAACCTTGAATTTCAGCACACATAACGTCCATTCTTTTTAATCTAAACATTTCGCTTTTTTTAATTATTTCTTTATTTTCCATAATTGTAATAAATTTATTTATCTTTTTATTTAAAAAATTACTCATATCTTTTTTAACTTCAATATAGCAATCTTCTTTTAACATATTTATCATTTTTTTATTATAATCTTCTATATACATAATTACCACATTTGAAAATTTATCTCCTTTTAAAAAAACGATATCATTATATTTATTTTTTAAATCATCAATTGTTTTCCATTCATATCTATTATACATATCCTTGTTTATATTATTTTGAAAATCCCATTCTAATTTTTTAAAATCCATACACCAAATCACTTTTTAATAATTCTTTATTATCTATTTTACCAAAAATATCTTTATCAATATAATTATTAATCATTATCATTTTTGATTTAATTTCGATAATTTGTTTATTAATATTATATTTTCCAAAAGGTACATATTTTAACCCTTTGCTTAATAAATTTAGTTCATTTTTACTAAAAACTTTATTTGTTAAATTGACAACTGAGGAATCATTGTCTAAAAAATCATTATAAACACTACCAAATTTATCATTACAAACAATATTCTTTTTATTTTTATAAATGTTATTAAAATCGTTATTATAAAATATTAAATTATTTATTTTTTTATTATGTCTATTATTTACTTCATTCTTTAGTCTTTTTACCTTTACTAAAAAAATCTTTTTTATAAAATTTTCTTCTTCAAATGTAATCAATTTACACATTGAATTATATATAGATTTAATATTATTTAAAATATAATCTCTTTTCCTATATAACCCGTTTATAAACCTTTTTAAAATAAATCTTTCAATAAAATGAACATCACTTTGTTTAAACAACTTTTTAATTTTACTAAAACATAAAAACTTTGGAACCACATTATAAAAAATACAATTTTTTAAAAATTTTATATCCAGGTTTAATTTTATGACCTTTAGTTTATATTTCATCCAATTATTAATTAACTTGATACAATCTCTAAAAACATATAAATCACTAATATTATTTCTCAAATAACCAATAAAACTTCTCATATTCATATATTCAAATTTCAAATACATGTTTAAAAAATTTTCATATACAATTCTATAAAATACGAAAAAATATATTAAAAAAAAAAAAAAAAAAAAAAAAAAAAAAAATACAATAATAAATAATAAAAGTATAATAACAATAATAAAACCATATAACTGTATAAAACTTATAATAATCCATATAACAATATAAACTTCTTCTTCTTCTTTTTTCTTTTCAAATGTATTATCAAGTTATTATAAAGTCAAAAAACTACGGAGAGACTTTCTTTTCAAAATTTTTTATTGATATACAATATATAACTTCACAAATAAATATAAATAGCCGACGTTTCGTCCATTTTTTAAAATAATGATATGGACTTTATCAAGGTTCTATAAAACAGAGAAAAAATATACAATAAATAAGAAAACAAGAAAATAAAATAAAATAAAACAAATAAAAACAAATAAAAATAATAATAATAACAAAATAAAATACCTATAAACCAAAAATGGAAAAATTGTATATCACAACATTTCCTTATATAGTGAGAAATTTTTTATACCAAAAGGAAAAAAAATATCTATACAAAAACAGTCAATTTTTTTGCACAAATATATAAGCTATTTTAAATAAGATGTTAAAATAGCTTATATATTTGTGCAAAAAAATTGACTGTTTTTGTATAGATATTTTTTTTCCTTTTGGTATAAAAAATTTCTCACTATATAAGGAAATGTTGTGATATACAATTTTTCCATTTTTGGTTTATAGGTATTTTATTTTGTTATTATTATTATTTTTATTTGTTTTTATTTGTTTTATTTTATTTTATTTTCTTGTTTTCTTATTTATTGTATATTTTTTCTCTGTTTTATAGAACCTTGATAAAGTCCATATCATTATTTTAAAAAATGGACGAAACGTCGACTATTTATATTTATTTGTGAAGTTATATATTGTATATCAATAAAAAATTTTGAAAAGAAAGTCTCTCCGTAGTTTTTTGACTTTATAATAACTTGATAATACATTTGAAAAGAAAAAAGAAGAAGAAGAAGTTTAAATTTTAATAGCTATTGAATATTAAAATTGATAATTTGAATCTTTAGGACACTCACATTACTAAATTAAGAAATTCTCTTAAAGAATGTGTTATGGGGCACAAGTAAATTGATTATTGGGTTTAATAAAAAGAGGACTTTTGTTTGTTTTTCTGATAATGATTTTTTTAAAATTGATTATTGGGTCACTAAAGAAAAGACTTTTGTCTGTTTTTCAGTTAATGATCTTGTTATTAGTGGTGCTATTTTATGCTTGGCAGAGCAATAGATTAAATGTGATACTTGATAATAGATATAAATATCTGAAAGCAGAAGTTCAATGACTGACAAAAGCTTAAAAATTGATGGATTATAACTTCAAAGGTGATACAGACATTGAGTGATTGTGGTCATTCTAAATTATTTTTTGTTACATTGAATGCAATATATATATATATATATATATATATGCATATATATATATATATATATATTTATATATATATATATATATATATATATAAATATATACCTAAAAACAGTATCACAATTTTAATAACTTTAACAATGGTACTTTTTTACCTGGTGATAAGAATATTTTAAACAGATGGAAGTCTTTGAATAATGGTATAAGAATACAGTTGATGACTTTTAATTATATATCCATTTGAATAAAGATATCAAGCTCAGTAAAGTCAAAATAGCTTTTTGTTATCTTAAAAATGAATATATTGCACGTTCTGCTAAAATATTTGGAGAAGTTTTAAATTATGGTAGTGATATAATAGCTTCTAGAATATTGAAATTTTTTATGAAGATATGGACCCATAAAGTTGTGCTATTTAATATTAAAAAAACTTTTATTATTCTTTTTTTTAAAAAACTAAGGGAATAGAGAAGATTGCAGTAAATATTGTGGATACCATTATTATACTCTGCAGTAAGGTACTTTCAAAAATTTTGTTGAATAATTGGCTTCCATTCATAAGTGGATGGTTACTAGAGCCTCGATGTGTTTTTAACGGATCAAGAAGAACTATAGACATAGTTTTTGTATGCTAAACAAATGCACAAAAAACAATCAGGAATAAAGGGAGTGGATGTATATTGCTTTTAATGATTTGGTCAGGGCATTTGCTTCAGTGAATATGGCATTGTTTAAAATTAATTGATTGTACACTAAAATTTATTTCTATTATATAGCTTCAACATGATGAAATAAGAAAAAATATTATTACTACAGATGGAAAATTTGAGCATTTGAAGTGAACAATAGTGTTAAACAAGGATGTGTATTTGCTCCAAAATTGTTTTTAATTTTCATGATAGTGTTTTTGTGGAATTGTTTATAGATGATTTGGACAAACAGTGATCAAAATATAATAAAAGTTTAATTTTTATCTGAATCAATTAAAAGTGAAAACAAACATTTCTTCATTTGGATTCTGAATTTACATGCTGATGATTGTGTTGTTTTTGCTAGTTAAAAAGATGATTTGCAGGATATAATAGTAAAAATCAGTCATAGCTTGTATTACCAATATGTAATATATAAAGAGCCTGCTACTAGCTCTAAACAACCTTTTTTTTTTTATGATAAATGCTACAAGAGAAAATACATGAAGCTTTTATCTATAATGGTCCCCATCCCCAGACCGGTTTCAAGCTATGGCTCTCATCAGTGAGGAGCTAGGACATAAGATTCAAAATAATAACTCAAGCCAAGCATTTATCTAATTCTTAAATATTAAGAAAAAGATCCAAATCTTCAGACACCTACATGTCTTCAAACTCATCTCTTTAAACAAAAAAACTATATGAGCCTGAACTAAATTCAGAGATCCCATATATTAGTAGGCTTAACAATTTAATATAGCCAAATCCCTAATAGCAATATTATAATAGTAAAAATCAGTCATATATCACATGACCTATATAGCTTAGTTAATATTTTGAATACACCATATAAGGATTCTAGGTATATTAATTAATGTTCTGAAGAAGATTGCTAGTCCGTCAAAATTTCCAGATTGAATAAGTTAAATAAAACAAGCACATTCTATATACTGATGTATTAGTGGTTAACAGTTATATTCCAATTCTAGAGTAATTTTTCTTTCTCTGTCTCTTTTCTATTATTATTATAGTATTAATATGTACAGTTATTATATTAGAGATCCTAGGGTATTCTGTGTTATATCAATTTGCATTTTTTAATTTAGGAATGTTTTTGATTGAAATTTTATACCTTTGTTAAAAGGCAAATCTATATTTAAGAAAATTAAATGTATAAATATCAAATTAAACTAGAAAATTTTCTAATGTTAGCATCATTTTTTTATTTTATTTTGTGAAATATATTTTACTTAATAGTTAAATAAAAAAAAATTCATGTCAGTTAAAAAAAGTTTTTATGTTAGACTATTTCCATCATCTAATATGAGTATAGAATGGTTTTAGAAAAAATTAACTTTATTTAAATATTACAAATACATTCAATTATTAGTAATAGCACATCAAACAGGTTAGTATATGCACAACATTTCAAGAAGTATTATTCTTCCCTCTTCTTTAAGTATTGCTGGCCTGAGCAGTGGCAGTACTAGCATGTGATTTGAACCTGGATCCTTAAATTCGTAAGTATTGAATTTTAAGATAATGCTTTAAACAACTGAGCCATCCTGCCAAAGTCAACAGTCTCAAACCACTAATCAACTTTGCTCTCAGAAAAAAATGGAGAAATCATGTGAAACCTCATAGATAAGTATATGAAAATACTACAGACTGTTGCCTTTGGTAAGATGCCTCATTTGGTTAGAACATTACATTAAAATTCAATACTCAAAAATCTAAGGATCCAGATTCGAATCTCATGTTAGTACTGGCACTGGTAAGGCCAACAACATCTAAAGAAATGGGAAGAATAATACCTCTTGAAACATTGTGCATATACTAACCTGCTTGATGTGCTATTACTAACAGTTGAATGTATTTGGAATATTTAAATAAAGTTAAATTTTTTTAAAGACATTTAATACACAAATTAGATGATGGAAATAGTACAATATAAAAATACAACTAGAACACCATCATCACAAACCTTCAGTTAAAAAAATTAATTGTAATTAATTAAAGTTTTGGAATTAAGATTATCTACAATTTTTTCTCAGTGTGTTAAAAAAAATCAGAAAACTAACTGGTAATTAGCATTAAAGAAAACTGTTTTCTTAATAGTCCTGAGTTCAGCAATTAAACGTTGTCAGGCGTTATGAAGGCTAGAGAAAAAAGAAAACTTGAAATATTTGTTTCTTCTTGCATTCATTCTTTTATAATTTTAGAAAGTGCATGAAACTTTATGATGCTATTAACATGCTGTACAACCCAAAGATAGAAAAGTATAATCATGACAAGTCAACACAACTTTATGATAACTATTCATATGAAGAAGTCATGCAGCTAAAAATAATTTTTAAGGATAATTTTATAATATCTATGCTTGAAAACATTTTTAAAAAAGTGATTTTCAATCGTATATACAGAGTACTCATCATCAATGTGTCCAAAATGTAATTTCTTAACAGTTAAATAAGCCCATAATATGCTTCATAGTTAGTAGTCTGAAGAAAATAATGGTTTAAAAATTTAGTTTTTTTCTATTGCTGTTAAAATCTTGTTCCTGTTGCTCAAAACTTTCTCTAGATTGCTGAAAGAGTATACTTTCACATTCAAGAATTAAAAATTGAAGATTAATACAAATTATGACTAACAAAGAAATTAAAAAAACACAATAAAAAATACTTAAAAAACAGTTTTGCAGAAACAAATTTTGGGTTTTAGAGAGGTAACTGGACAGGTAAGCTTATGTAATTATTAACCCTGTTATAAGATTTTTGGAATTACATAAGTATAAAGGCACTTGGGCCAAAGATAAACTTTTTTCTTATTTGTAGAATATTTTTTATCCATTTTATTTTTATTGTCTAATAAGTTGTAATATACTGATTTGATTTATTGGAACTTACTAAGCTTTTTTGCTTAATTTTCACTGTGATTCAGAACTTATTATTGCATTTATTTAAGGGATTATAAATTAATATGCTCCATTTTTGTAAAATGTGCTTATATATGTGATATTAATGGTAATGTTTAGTGATTTGGATTATTAATAAGATATAACAGGTTAAACAGATTAATAAGCAGTAAAAATTGCAGACCTTTTTGAATATTTCCCTCCTTCCTTTAGTTGAAAATAACATGCTAATATATTTCTATATTTCAATTCAGAATTGTATTATATTAGTATATTTAAATAATTAGAATATTTTTATTAATCAAATGATTTTAATAAATAGTTTATTTTTAAAAACTAAATTTAGTGATTATGAAATTCTAATTTGTCTTATCTCATTTCCATTGCATACTGAGAAAGTTTATTTATGATGCTTAGCATGATTATGCTATAGTAAGAAAATATCAGAATGTTAACAAAGAAGAAATTAGGATCTTATGACATGATGATATTATTTTATCATTTTTGGAATAGAAATGATAATCAAAAAACCTATAAGAAAATTATGAATATAAATTAAACTACTAGTTTGTATAATATTTAGTCCAGTCCTCCATGAATAGTTATATAATTGATAATGATAAAACACAGCCTGTGTTTTTTAAAAACTTTTCCACCTGATTTTTACAAAATACAAATACATAATTAGTTCATCATTATCATTTTAATTATGTTGTATGAGTGGGAAAACCAAATTTATTATTGAAAAAAGGACTATTTACAAACTACCTTAATACATAAACATGTGGATTTTGACTGGAAATATGAAGTATATAATTGAAGTCTTATTTATGCAGAACTTTTTCCTCTACCTTCTACTAACTTATTCCTTTCTTCATACATGTCTATATTTATTACTATAATATAAATGTTGTATTAAGTTGTAGCAACTCTAGATTAAACATAAATCTCCATATTTCATCATTTCATACTATTATATCTGTACAAAATGATGTAGTTTACTAAATATCCTCAATGTAAACTGTTTAATAAACAACTAAAATAGCAATCCTTATATAAAAAAAGAACAAACTATTGTTAAAAATCTGACAGAAAAGAGTATTTAGAGTAAAGAAAATACAGTTTTCTGCTCAGGTACAATTAAATATATTGAGCCGGATTGATTTCCGATTCAATGGTTTTATTACTAAAATTAAAAAGGGAAAACAACTTCATTTTCATTAAATGTCTAAGGCTCAATTTTTTTTTATTATTATTTAAAACACATATGCATTTATATTTTAAAATAGATTATTTAATGTTTATAAAATTGATTGTAAAATAGTTTACTTTCACTGTCTGTTTTAATCAATTTGATTAAAAACAGGCAAGCTTGCTAATTATATATTCCTGTTGCTTTTATTGTAATTATTTTTAAAGTTAATTCTAAAAAGCGGAGATTTAGTTTTGTATTTGTCGTTTTTGTTTCAATTATCCCTGGTTGGAAATCTTAAATTAGATTGAGCAGGAAATTAATATTTGCCCTGCCTGAAATATAGAATGGACACTAATGAAAGTTTTTCAAGGGAAATGTAGCGAGGCAAGGATAGCCCGCCAATTTTCAGGGGAGAGAGGAGATTCAGTATAGAAAGAGACACTTGGATTATTGCCTGCTAAGAGTCATATGGTTTTGAGTAGCTGTTTGGATGTTTAATTCCTGTTAAAAACTTAAATAATTATTGACAAACTTCATTGCTGTGCAAGATGTCAAAATCCACCGCTGTGAGTTTTGCCATCATTAGAATGTCTGGCTAATTTAAACAAAGGACAGACTCACACCTACCAGCTCTCCTTCAGTCATGCCATGAACTTCTAAAATAAACACTGCCTCTACCTTGCCACTGTCAAAGGACCTGAAAGACGAACTATTATCAAAAGTGCGCACTCGTCACTAAATCACTAAAACTCTGCCTTACCGTAAGCTAAACTTTTTCTTATTCTAGACAGGGTAAATAAATTGTGTTTAATTAAATCTCCACTCAATCTAATGATAAATATGTTTTAAAATGGTATTAATTTTTTTTTTAATTATTTATTATCTGTATGTTTGTTTGCAATTTTCGTTTATCAGGGGGTGCATTAGGAGATTGTATTTTATATGTTTAATATATACCTGATTATTTCGATAACTATTACAAAATGCATTGGCAGTTTTTGTAGTCTTTATTTATTCACCTGCCCTTAGTTGTAAAATAAAGAATCTTTAAGCATGTTTCATTTGCGCTGTTTGTGCAAACAACAAAATCTTTTTGCTGGCTATTTGTCAAGTTATTTCTTCGGGTTGTCTGAAAATAGTCTATTTCTTTCTGGATTATGTAAGATCGTAATCAAATATCTGTTGCTGTCTTGTGTGTGAGATCAACCATGTTTACTTTGAATGTAGTATTACGCGCAGCAGTCCTGCGGCGTTTTAACGACAGTAATTAGAATATTACTGCTCGAACGTTCGTGCTGGTTTCATTGATTCCGGTGGGACAGTAACTGTTTTATTATCTCTGATTTAGGAAGCTAGAGTTGTTGTTTATTTTTGTAATTTTACAACTGGCCAGCAAAAAGATATTACCCTAACCATTTCTTATATTTTAAGTGAGAGAATTTTGCTGCCAAAATGTTTAATGCCTTCACGTTTGTCATACTCTTGTGCACTCTCTGGTAAATATGCGTATGTTACTATAAGCCACTTTTGTATTCGTGGCTAGATGTCTTCACTCTATTGCACAACTTTTAATAAAATTAATAAATTGTTTAAACTTAATTTGGCTGACATTTGTCTTTCTGCTTTGATTTCTCAACTGTCTAAACAATATTTAGGATATCTTGTTTCTTCCTGAGTTTAGTCCGGTGTGTTCAGGTTTGCATATCCTGTCCACTCTTAAAATAAATGTCTAGTTCCTATTTTCGGACTAGTGGCGCCCCAGTGGTCAGTATATACGAATCTCAAAGATATTTCTCCTGTTACAATATATTAAAAAAATATTGCACATTATGAACTAGTTAAGGACTTATTTAATGCAGAAAGAATAAAACTTGAATTTCTCTTTTTTTGCAATTCTTTTATAAAATTCTAATATATATATATATTATAACGATCGAAATGAAAGTGAAGATCGAATCTAACCGCAAAAACAATATCTGCAACTACCAGGGCGCCATCTAGGCATTTGAGCCTAGAAAATTTATAAAGTAGGTAGATACGCACTGTTAAGATTCCACTTTATTTAAATATTCCGATCGTTAGCCCAAGTCACTAGCTCAGCGGAGACACAGAGATAAAAATCTATATCTTAATTTATATCTTAAATATCAATAAATAGAAGCCACTGCCAGAAATTAACACATAAAAATATTTATTTACGCACATATAAAATAACATTTAAATTTTGAGGAATAAAATCTACATTTTAGATTTTTCTATTAATCTTTTAATTTTACATTTAACTAAGTTTCAATGAGTTTAATATTTTATTTAGATAGTCAAGTATAAATAGACTATATAGATCTGCATTTGAAAAGAAAATATTCTTCCCTGATTTAACCTTAGGCAACAAATTGCGCAACCAAACTGGCGCCAATCCATCTGATACATTCATGTATTCAATGTAGCATGATAAGACAACACAAAATACTATACTGTTAGGAATGTACATCTGAACAATAAGTAGAAATAGAGAAGACATTGACTCTCCACCAACAGGAATGTGACATCTGTTGGCAAGTAGAACAATAAACAAAAAGCTCCATAGAAATGGACTGCGGTCTTCTGCCGACTTACAAACCCATCCATAGGCAAACAGAGGGTGTGTGGAATATATCTATAATCCTGCCCGTAGCGGACCTCATACTACATCTACTATTACACAAATATATCCAATCCATTGAACCAATTCAACTATGAAATGAATAACCTAAGATTACCCTCCCTTAATATAACTTTACAAAACTATATAGCCATTCACGCCTGACTTAAATTTAACATTTAGATACGTTCGCACAAATGAATTTTATAAAATTTGTTTTAAAATGTTGAGTATAGATCAGCTGCACAGATTCCACGGTCAAAAACATTCCAAATTAAACAACCGATCAAAATACAAAGTCATTGATAAGCGTCACTTGCATAGAGAATATACAAATCCCATTAGCATTCATCGTAAGATGCCACAGTGATATCGTTGACCTATATATTCTAATCGAATGTGAAACCCACAACATAATCAACCGCTAAAGAATCTATGCAACATCTATACCCAACCTAAATTTCATCATTTAAAATTTAAACAACAAATAATTTATACAATAAGAGAAAAAAAAAATGGAAATGATTTTTATCAATCGGAAAACATATAAAATTAAACATTATTAATTTGATTTAAAAACTTACAAAAGTCAGATGAGTCCATTTTAACATTTAAGTTGGCTTATTTATCAATTTATAAAACTTGACGAACGTTCTTAATTGATTTTAATAATTGTTCATTTCATATAGCTTATGGTAGAAGAGTCCAGGTTCCTGTTTTTAATCCTGCGACGCCTCCATTGGAAGATAATGTTCTGGAGATGCAATAGCTGGTTCAAGGTATCACAGTCTTTTCATTTTTCCTTTTTAAATAGAGAGTGTGGTATGTGCGTCCTACCACTTCTCAAACACACAACGCTGGAACTCCAGAAAAAAACTGTATTTCCCTTTTTATATTATCCACACGGATTCAATTAACAAAATGTCACTAATCCATCACTTTCGTTAGGGTCCGAGCCAAGGCTTAGTGCTTCCATTGGTCAAGCTAATTTCTCTTTATTTTCTTATCTATCTTTCATCAGATCATTTTAATCATACAAGAGCCCAAGGCTAGCTTGGTTTTCGATAATTCATAAACAATCATTCCCATTTACAGATTACATTAATTAATACCTGTTTTTATTTTTAAATCTTGTACTTTTTTTTTATAAAAAAAAGTACGTTCAAATACTTATTTGTTTTTTTTTTAAAAAAATATTTTTAAAGTTTGGCATCTGTGCGAATGTATATACGTTTAACAAACATTTTAATTTTAGCGTTTAGTTTTTTACTTTTATATGCGAACTTTTAAGTTTTTATTTTAAATTAATGTAACGACATATTTATATATCGTTACATATCAGTAAACTTCCTCAAAAAACAAAAACATTAAAAAAAAAAAGAATGTACTTAGTGTTAGTAATTACGTTACACAAATTTGTTATATATGAAATTTCAAAAGGACAAAACTTTTTTTTTAAAAGACAAAACAATAATTACAAATATAATGATAAAAAAAAGTTGACTGATGATTCCCTACTACCAGCTAAATTTCTGCCCCCTCCCTTCCAAGTTTCATTTCTCCTACCATTAACTATTACTTAGGCAAGTTGAACGATTAGATTTTAATTTAACAAGACTTTTTTTAAAAAAAAATTATGATTTATATTTATTATTACGTTTTATTCCTCGCATTTATTTCTACATATGGGCAATTTTTCTTACTGGCAGCACTTTTTAAACAAAACTTCAAACTGCAACTCCACATCATTACAACAAATATATTTATACTAATTTCAGAAAAAATATTACGGGCATGATTTATTTTCAAAAGTACTAGTGGTTTATTAAACATCTGGCTATAACTTTACGTTAGTACAAGAATGTACTTATTTCAGAAAAAACATGTTATTTGCATGATTCACTTTTAAAATTCTCATGCTCTCATGATTTATTAAAGATAGAAAATTTCATCATCATCAATTCCCCTTCTCAGGGTCAATCTCTGAGGTAAGGCCACACTTGGGACGCCAATTATAATGATCGAAATGAAAGTGAAGATCGAATCTAACTGCAAAAACAATATCTGCAACTACCAGGGCGCCATCTAGGCATTTGAGCCTAGAAAAATTTATAAAGTAGGCAGATACACGCTGTTAAGATTCCACTTTATTTAAATATTCCGATCGTTAGCCCAAGTCACTAGCTCAGCGGAGACACAGAGATAAAAATCTATATCTTAATTTATATCTTAAATATCAATAAATAAAAGCCACTGCCAGAAATTAACACATAAAAATATTTATTTACGCACATATAAAATAACATTTAAATTTTGAGGAATAAATTCAACATTTTAGATTTTTCTATTAATCTTTTAATTTTACATTTAACTAAGTTTCAATGAGTTTAATATTTTATTTAGATAGTCAAGTATGAATAGACTATATAGATCTGCATTTGAAAAGAAAATATTCTTCCCTGATTTAACCTTAGGCAACAAATTTCGCAACCAAACTGGTGCCAATCCATCTGATACATTCATGTATCAATTTAGCATGATACGACAACACAAAATACTATACTGTCAGGAATGTACATCTGAACAATAAGTAGAAATAGAGAAGACATAACTCTCCACCAACAGGAATGTGACATCTGTTGGCAAGTAGAACAATAAACAAAAAACTCCATAGGAATGGACTGCGGTCTTCTGCCAACTTACAAACCCATCCATAGGCAAACTGAGGGTGTGTGGCGTATATCTATAATCCTGCCTGTAGCGGACCTCATACTACATCTACTATTACACAAATATATCCAATCCACTGAACCAATTCAACTACGAAATGAATAACCTAAGATTACCCTCCCTTAATATAACTTTACAAAACTATATAGCCATTCACGCCCGACTTAAATTTAACATTTAGATACGTTCGCACAAATGAATTTTATAAAATTTGTTTTAAAATGTTGAGTATAGATCAGCTGCACAGATTCCATGGTCAAAAACATTCCAAATTAAACACAACCGATCAAAATACAAAGTCATCGATAAGCATCACTTGCATAGGGAATATACAAATCCCATTAGCATTCATCATAAGATGCCGCAGTGATATCGTTGACCTATATATTCTAATCGAATGTGAAAACCACAACATAATCAACAGCTAAAGAATCTATGCAACGTCTATACCCCACCTAAATTTCATCATTTAAAATTTAAACAACAAATAATTTATACAATAAGAGAAAAAAAAATGGAAATGATTTTTATCAATCAGAAAACATATAAAATTAAACATTATTAATTTGATTTAAAAACTTACAAAAGTCAGATAAGAGTCCGTTTTAACATTTAAGTTGGCTTATTTATCAATTTATAAAACTTGATGAAAGTTCTTAATTGATTTTAATAATTGTTCATTTCATATAGCTTATGGTAGAAGAGTCCAGGTTCCTGTTTTTAATCCCGCGACACCTCCATTGGAAGATAATGTTCTGGAGATGGCAATAGCTGGTTCAAGGTATCACAGTCTTTTCATTTTTCCTTTTTAAATAGAGAGTGTGGTATGTGCATCCTACCACTTCTCAAACAGACAATGCTGGAACTCCAGAAAAAAAACTGTATTTCCCTTTTTATATTATCCACACGGATTCAATTAACAAAACGTCACTAATCCATCACTTTCGTTAGGGTCCGAGCCAAGGCTTAGTGCTTCCATTGGTCAAGCTAATTTCTCTTTATTTTCTTATCTATCTTTCATCAGATCATTTTAATCATACAAGAGCCCAAGGCTAGCTTGGTTTTCAATAATTCATAAACAATCATTTCCATTTACAGATTACATTAATTAATACCTGTTTTTATTTTTAAATCTTGTACTTTTTTTTTATAAAAAAAAGTACGTTCAAATACTTATTTGTTTTTTTAAAAAAAAATATTTTTAAAGTTTGGCATCTGTGCGAATGTATATACGTTTAACAAACATTTTAATTTTAGCGTTTAGTTTTTTACTTTTATATGCGAACTTTTAAGTTTTTATTTTAAATTAATGTAATGACATATTTATATATTGTTACAATATATATATATATATATGTGTGTGTGTGTGTGTGATTTAGAATTGTGTGAATAAAACAAAACTTTTAAACTAAAATATAGCATCTGTAGTAAAAAAACCTATTAATAATTATTTTTAACAGAAAATTTGCTCTGACCTAATTAATAAAATATAGTGTAATAATAATAATAATAATAATAATAATAATAATAATAATAATAATAATAATAATAATAATAATAATAATAATAATAATAATAATAATAATAATAATAATAATAATAATAATAATAATAATAATAATAATAATAATAATAATAATAATAATAATAATAATAATAATAAAGAGAATAAAATCATAATCAAAGTTTTATTTACATCATTCCTTTTTCATTTTTAGAAAAAAAAAGAATGATGGAATTTAGTCAACAGTGAAGTCATAGGGGCAGAACCTCCTAGTATATACACATAATATAGTATTGACAATTTGTACAATTTGAGAAAGTAATGAGAACTAATTTATTGTGAAGGTATAATAAGAACTGTGTGGAGATTCTTGTGGATTAATTTATTTTTTACTTAATCTATTTGTCATGAATTTTTATGTAGATCTAGACTAAATCAGAGAGATCTCGATATTATTATGGAAATGTCATAGAAAGTAAATATTTGTGGACTAAAACCTTGTTGCTACTAATCTCAAATTTCATCAAAATTGCAAGACTATAGATCATTTTAAATGGTAGATAGATAAATGTTTTAATGAAATTATTAAAATTAAATATATCTCAAATTGAAATTATGAAACAGCATTATAATTTATTCAAATTAATAAATATTAAAACATTTAAATAAACAAACTTTATTCATTAATTATTAATTCATCCTTTCTAATTATCAAACAGTATTTACATACATATATTGATGTTTAACATATATTAATCAATAAAATGCCATTTACAAAATATTATAATTACTGTGGCTACATAAATTTAAACACAATTATATCATGTATTTTATCTTATAGCTTTCTATCCGTTAATTCTGTCAAAATTACAATCAATAATAGATTTGCATTTTTTATGCTTCCTATATTAAATAGAAGTATTAAAGAAAGATTATTAAGATTATAAAATATCTAACTAATTGTGTTGATGCTATAACAAATAAAATGATATAATGTGTCACATGAGAGTTCTGTGAGAAGCATATTTACTTAATTAGAATGTAAACAAAAGAATGAATGGGTGAATTTACATGCAATAACTAAAAATATATGTCCAGCAATGATGTTCCTATGTAATCATTACATAAAATTGATATTCCTAAATTAAAATGCTTGCTATAGGAGTTACAAAAGCTTTTTCTATGAGTTTACTAAAGCAAGTAGAAATCTCCCTTAAACTAACATCTTCTATAGGGAATGAATTCAATAAAAGTTACAGATTTATCAATATTTATTGATTTTAACATTAGATATTAATCATTAATTTGGTCATTTAAATTTACAATTTATAATTGTGATTTGCAATATTTTATAATTACATTTTAGACATATTCAAATTTCTTTATATAAACATAAAAGTAAGTCTGAATTGTCTTCTCTGTTTTATTTATACTCACATTGTCTGTTATAAAAACATTATTGTTCAGGAATATATGTATTATATTAGTTAATTACTTATCTAATTATTTTCTATTGATATATTTACATCTTTCATTTTTACATTCAAGAATTAGTAGTTTGGAAAGGCATTTCTTTAACAAAGTTTATATCACAGTATTATTTTTAAAAATAAAGTTAAGCTCACATTCTACCACTCTACAATATAATTTGAAATATTTTTCTCCTTAATTTTGTCTGTTTTAGTATATGAAGCTACTTTAAGTCTAGTTTCAACAATGTTTAATAAAGATAATTTGCTTTTCATCTGGGAAGTTGTAGTGATAATAAATATGACCAAAATCACACTTTTCTTTATTTTGCTGTAATATCTTACAAATACAATTTATCCAAACCACTTCTAACACTTTTTAGCAAAACTCTTTATTTGTACATATATACATACACCTACATTTCGACTGTCCTACAATTTTCTTAAAAATTAAAATGAACTGGCTCTGAAAAAAATTGCAGGACAGTTGAAACGTAGGTGTATGTATATATGTACAAATAAAGAGTTTTGCTAAAAAGTGTTTGAAGTGGTTTGGATAAATTGTATTTGTAGTGATAAGGTTGTTTATTGTTTAAGCTTTTTTCTTTTTTATTTCTTTTGTTAAAATTATTTATTCTTTAATTTAAGGTAATTTTCTGAATATTTTTTCCTTAAATCACTTCTTGGATTATTAATTATTGTTATTTTGTTTCTATTTAATTCTGACATTCTAAATTTCCTCTTGATTTGACTACATTTTACATGCATTCACTATATCATTATTAGATCAATTGCTTTTCCATTCCTCTTGTTTCCTATTGAACATTTTCAATACAAATTGTCTCTTAAATTATTGCAATAAAAACTATTATTAGGCATTTATTTTATTATTACTCTTTGAACACTATTACATTCACATCCCCCCCTTTTTCTTCATTCTTTTAATGAAACACTCATTATTGATCATTTATATCTCATTATCATGATATTTTTAATTATCTTCAAATTTACATTAATATGTTAATTTATGTAATGAAAATATTTGGTTGTAGCTATAACAAAGATGGAGCTAATGTCCTAGAAACTTATTATAATTATTACCATCAGTTTTATTTTACTTTATGCCATAAAAATAATATATAATTTATTGGCATGCTACATGTCATAAAATTGACTGGCGAACACATCATGCAGTCTATTAAGGCATGCATGCACAAATAAATATGTACTACAAATACTAGTTGCTTAATTTCAACCTAGAAACATGAAATTGTGGTGAACTTTGATGTGATAAATACATTAAATAAAAATAATAAAAAGATATTATGAAGTTAATAAAAATTAGATTTAATTAATTAATTAACAAAATATCAATATTAGTATATAAGAAGGGTTAAAGCAAGATGTTTAATTGCATAATTATTTTTTAAAGCCCTATACATTTTAAATATTTTCATTCAATAAAATTATGTATAATTAATTACTAATGTAAATAAAAACATGAATATATTTGAATCTTAGTTTGATTGAAATGTAGATTTAGTCTTCAAACTAATAGATAAATTAAAGCCAAAAAACTCCACATTATTTGATAAAATTTAATTCATTTTAATTGCCACAAAACGTATCAATTTTAAAATTAGACTAAACAAATTATTACATTGAATAATATTAGTAATATATATCTAAATTATAAACTTTTAGAGACATTTAATAAAATAAAATATTTAGAATGGTTAATGTAATAATTGATTTCTACAGTTACTTAATAATAAATGATCATTTTAATGGGTTATATTTTAAATGAAATGGTTGTAGATAAGAATTTATATTTAATAAAAAACAAAAGCTTTACTTCAAAATTTGTCTCATAAAAAATAAATAATTATAAAAACAGATTATCATTTAACATACACATACCTAGAAAGAATATAAGTCCAATGTTGTATGAACATGAAAACATATTTTTTAAAGTTGTATTAACGATTATAGGGCAAAAAATTCATTTAGATAAAATGTATTTACATGTTTATTAAGAAATAAATTTAAGGCATGGTATATAGTGAAGTATAATCAAGGTTCAAGTTTAAATGTATATTTATTTAAGATAAGCATGTCATAATAAAAGGGAAGAATATACGACTTTATATACTGAAGAATATGAGAATCCATAAATACCCATTATCATTTACTTATAAAATAATAATGTATATTTAATAGTTATATATCAAAAAAGTACGCATTGGATCATGTGAGATATTACTTATTTCATAAAACTAATAATTTGACTTAGATGCATGCTCATTATTATTCAAACTTATTCAGTGTTGAATTTTCTCTTAATATTTATCATGTTAGACCACTATTGACTCATATTTGCATACTTATTCTATTATTTTTATACAGATATATATATATATATATATATATATGATAAACAAAAATGCAAGTTAAAAAACTTGCTAACGCTTGTATTTATGTCCACAGATGGCGTCCTACCAAGACTGCCAATCAAGCGTGTTTTGTTTACATAAACGTCAGAGTAGTTAGTATTCACTATCTCTAACTATAATTCCACTTTCAGATCATGATTTCAAGCTATTTGCTATCGTCAGTGAAAGACAGGAATAAAGAAACTAGATCTGAATACAAACTCTGAGCGTTTATGAAACAATTTCTATTCAGCTTGCAAGCGTGAATTTTTTAGACACGTAATGTCTTCAAACTCAGCATAGCAAACCAGATAGCTACATGGGTCTGATCTCAGTTCAGCATCACCACATAGTAGAAGCCTCTGCAATCTATATCATTGCAAGAAAGACCTCAAAGGTACATTTATGATAAACAAAAATGCAAGTTAAAAAACTTGCTAACGCTTGTATTTATGTCCACAGATGGCGTCCTACCAAGACTGCCAATCAAGCGTGTTTTGTTTACATAAACGTCAGAGTAGTTAGTATTCACTATCTCTAACTATAATTCCACTTTCAGATCATGATTTCAAGCTATTTGCTATCGTCAGTGAAAGACAGGAATAAAGAAACTAGATCTGAATACAAACTCTGAGCGTTTATGAAACACTTTCTATTCAGCTTGCAAGCGTGAATTTTTTAGACACGTAATGTCTTCAAACTCAGCATAGCAAACCAGATAGCTACATGGGTCTGATCTCAGTTCAGCATCACCACATAGTAGAAGCCTCTGCAATCTATATCATTGCAAGAAAGACCTCAAAGGTACATTTATGATAAACAAAAATGCAAGTTAAAAAACTTGCTAACGCTTGTATTTATGTCCACAGATGGCGTCCTACCAAGACTGCCAATCAAGCGTGTTTTGTTTACATAAACGTCAGAGTAGTTAGTATTCACTATCTCTAACTATAATTCCACTTTCAGATCATGATTTCAAGCTATTTGCTATCGTCAGTGAAAGACAGGAATAAAGAAACTAGATCTGAATACAAACTCTGAGCGTTTATGAAACAATTTCTATTCAGCTTGCAAGCGTGAATTTTTTAGACACGTAATGTCTTCAAACTCAGCATAGCAAACCAGATAGCTACATGGGTCTGATCTCAGTTCAGCATCACCACATAGTAGAAGCCTCTGCAATCTATATCATTGCAAGAAAGACCTCAAAGGTACATTTATGATAAACAAAAATGCAAGTTAAAAAACTTGCTAACGCTTGTATTTATGTCCACAGATGGCGTCCTACCAAGACTGCCAATCAAGCGTGTTTTGTTTACATAAACGTCAGAGTAGTTAGTATTCACTATCTCTAACTATAATTCCACTTTCAGATCATGATTTCAAGCTATTTGCTATCGTCAGTGAAAGACAGGAATAAAGAAACTAGATCTGAATACAAACTCTGAGCGTTTATGAAACAATTTCTATTCAGCTTGCAAGCGTGGAATTTTTTAGACACGTAATGTCTTCAAACTCAGCATAGCAAACCAGATAGCTACATGGGTCTGATCTCAGTTCAGCATCACCACATAGTAGAAGCCTCTGCAATCTATATCATTGCAAGAAAGACCTCAAAGGTACATTTATGATAAACAAAAATGCAAGTTAAAAAACTTGCTAACGCTTGTATTTATGTCCACAGATGGCGTCCTACCAAGACTGCCAATCAAGCGTGTTTTGTTTACATAAACGTCAGAGTAGTTAGTATTCACTATCTCTAACTATAATTCCACTTTCAGATCATGATTTCAAGCTATTTGCTATCGTCAGTGAAAGACAGGAATAAAGAAACTAGATCTGAATACAAACTCTGAGCGTTTATGAAACAATTTCTATTCAGCTTGCAAGCGTGAATTTTTTAGACACGTAATGTCTTCAAACTCAGCATAGCAAACCAGATATCTACATGGGTCTGATCTCAGTTCAGCATCACCACATAGTAGAAGCCTCTGCAATCTATATCATTGCAAGAAAGACCTCAAAGGTACATTTATGATAAACAAAAATGCAAGTTAAAAAACTTGCTAACGCTTGTATTTATGTCCACAGATGGCGTCCTACCAAGACTGCCAATCAAGCGTGTTTTGTTTACATAAACGTCAGAGTAGTTAGTATTCACTATCTCTAACTATAATTCCACTTTCAGATCATGATTTCAAGCTATTTTCTATCGTCAGTGAAAGACAGGAATAAAGAAACTAGATCTGAATACAAACTCTGAGCGTTTATGAAACAATTTCTATTCAGCTTGCAAGCGTGAATTTTTTAGACACGTAATGTCTTCAAACTCAGCATAGCAAACCAGATGGCTACATGGGTCTGATCTCAGTTCAGCATCACCACATAGTAGAAGCCTCTGCAATCTATATCATTGCAAGAAAGACCTCAAAGGTACATTTATGATAAACAAAAATGCAAGTTAGCAAGTTTTTTAACTTGCTAACGCTTGTATTTATGTCCACAGATGGCGTCCTACCAAGACTGCCAATCAAGCGTGTTTTGTTTACATAAACGTCAGAGTAGTTAGTATTCACTATCTCTAACTATAATTCCACTTTCAGATCATGATTTCAAGCTATTTGCTATCGTCAGTGAAAGACAGGAATAAAGAAACTAGATCTGAATACAAACTCTGAGCGTTTATGAAACAATTTCTATTCAGCTTGCAAGCGTGAATTTTTTAGACACGTAATGTCTTCAAACTCAGCATAGCAAACCAGATAGCTACATGGGTCTGATCTCAGTTCAGCATCACCACATAGTAGAAGCCTCTGCAATCTATATCATTGCAAGAAAGACCTCAAAGGTACATTTATGATAAACAAAAATGCAAGTTAAAAAACTTGCTAACGCTTGTATTTATGTCCACAGATGGCGTCCTACCAAGACTGCCAATCAAGCGTGTTTTGTTTACATAAACGTCAGAGTAGTTAGTATTCACTATCTCTAACTATAATTCCACTTTCAGATCATGATTTCAAGCTATTTGCTATCATCAGTGAAAGACAGGAATAAAGAAACTAGATCTGAATACAAACTCTGAGCGTTTATGAAACAATTTCTATTCAGCTTGCAAGCGTGAATTTTTTAGACACGTAATGTCTTCAAACTCAGCATAGCAAACCAGATAGCTACATGGGTCTGATCTCAGTTCAGCATCACCACATAGTAGAAGCCTCTGCAATCTATATCATTGCAAGAAAGACCTCAAAGGTACATTTATGATAAACAAAAATGCAAGTTAAAAAACTTGCTAACGCTTGTATTTATGTCCACAGATGGCGTCCTACCAAGACTGCCAATCAAGCGTGTTTTGTTTACATATATATATATATATATAATGTATGAATGAATCTTGTGTGATATGTGTAATGGAGTCCACCAGCAATGTATAACAAACCATGTATACATCTATCTACATTAAAACACAAATATTCTAAAAACAAAGTGCATCTAAATAATAGTTTATTTTGAGTTTGTCAGAATATCATAGGTTGCTATTTGATCTTGGCCAGGTAAACTAATTTTAAAATTTTTACTACTATATACAATTTCACCGACGTCATTCATTCAAACATCGTAGATAGTAATTTAAAGTGAGAATTCTACTCTCACGCTTCACTCAACAGTACTTCAGATTTGCTCATATAAAAGAATTTGAGTCGTAGGAATAAGAGGATTCCTTTGGATTCCTTTTATTCTTGCATAAATACTATATCTTGTATTGTGGAATGAAGTATTCATTTATTATTTAACACTCATAAAAGACACATGTGCAATTAGCTTGAAAGGCTGATCTTTGAATGTAATACTATATACATTCTAAAATAAACGTTCTTTTTTGTTTTTGTGTTATTAATAAATGCGAAACGATAGATGATCTTTGTTCCATAATAATAAATATTTTTGTTTAATAAATTTTGAAATTTTTTGCATAAGCGTCTTCCTTTGTCAACAAAAAAAAATGATGATTTGATAAATAAATTTTTCTCATTATGTTCTGAGAAGTGTGGAAATTAATTGTTCACTTTTTTTGAAAATAGCAGACTACTATTTTAATCATACTATGCTTTGAAAACTTGATGTGAGCTATATGTGGATAAAGAAATGTTAATGGTACAACTAAATGGGTAATGATTGCCTGCCTGGCCTGGAATCATCAATCAATATCAAAAGAATTCTCTAAAAATAAATGTGATTTTGGTGAAATAAGCAATCACATGACATTGGAATATCTCCTGTTTATTGCAATATATATATATATTTCTAACAACTATTATCAACCAAGATTTTAAGATTTAACTTCAATGACACTTCAGACGATTTACCCCCCCCCCCCAATTAAATAGTCTTTGAATTTCAGGATTTTTTTTTGATAACTCTAAGTAATATAAAATCATACAAATCTCTTGTCCCTACTTCTAGAAGACAAAAGCATTATCACTATCGTACAGTAAAATAATAATTCTGTCAAATGATAGTTTTTATATAAAAACAAGTCGAGATCATAATACTTATTTTGAAAAAAAAAACAATGACAGCTATTATTAATAAATTACCAATGGATAAAAAAACAATTATTCCTGTAGAAAAACGTTCTACATGTCCAAAAATATAGAACCACTAAAAATACATAAAATTAGATATTTTCTTCATCCTATACAGCCTTTAATATCATTTTTAAAATGGTAAACAAAAACTAAACACATTTTTATTTCTGTATTAAAAAATATAAGAATTGTAACAAATATTCTGATTAGCTTTGATATTTATTTTTTTATTTTGTTATAAATACTTCGATAGATGTTACTTTAAATATAGTAATATTTATTGTCATTTTCCTTCAAACATTTATTTTGAATACATATTTCATGCACAATAAAAATATTATAAACAAATATTCCATACTATATAGGTGTTTTTTTTTTCCATTTTAGAAATGTCACCTGATTTATTTATAGAGAACATAGAAGTACATTGTTTAGAATCAGTAACTTTCCCTGGCTCATATATATAAGTAACATATTTGTAGTCCGTCTATAAGAATAGACAATGAGCTTTTTTTTATCACATATAAAAAGCATTCATTTTATTATTAATTTCACAATGGACACTTTCTTGATATACTGATCACCAAAATAGAATACTCATTTGTCATTTTCTGTTTGCAAAAAAAAACAAAAACACAACACACACCGTGATAGCTACTTAACATTTTTCATTACATCATCATATAGATCAGATTTTATTCTCTAGCAAAAATTATTTTTATAAGAGCAGTTAAACTTGTAAATAGTTTTTTTTCCTAAAGAAATAAAATAATTTTACGCATGCAATACTTTAATAGCTAATATATATTATAACAAAAGATTAATAACCAAAGACTATTTCAAATACTACTAATAATAAAAAAGAAAAGAAAAAATAATAAAAGTGGCTAAGGTGAAAGTTTATTCTGAAATGCTATATCATCAAAACTATCATTATCACTAATCCAAAAATTAATAACATTCTATTCAAATTTCAAACCTTATTCTTCTTAAAGCCAGAGATTTTATCAAATTCAGTGTGCAGTTTGTGGGCTTCTTGTATAAATAAGAATAAGCATCACATCAATGCTGAAAGAAATTAACACTTAAACATCATAAGACAACATATGTCATGTTTAATAAATTTCATATTATAGATACCAGTTATAACATAAACTTTTTTAACATCCAGTATTCTATTCTTATTTGATACTCACTACCAAAAAAAATCAGAGATGCCATAGAGATGGTTACAAAATTGGACTATATCAAATATCATGAAAATACATCTAAATTACTTCCCATTTGGATAATTAAAATAATTTTTAATTTTATATTAGATTCTTCACCTATTTTTTGTTTGGCTAAACATTTCATATACTATTTATACTGCATCTACATCATTTTACAAAATAACATTCCTTATCAAACAATGGCAGGTATGATCTAACTAAAACACTGATGCAGTATTAGAAGAATCTTGATAATATATATCTGAATAATTACAATTTGAATTACAAGTATCAAACTAACTTAACCACCATCTTTGACACCATCCACTTTAGATAAATATAGCAATGATTATTACTAATCATTTACTAAACTAGAGATTGTCTCTAACACAGATATAAATGTCAAAGTTCATTTAAGGATTAATGTATCTGATTTTTTTAATTAAGCATACAGACACATGGAGTTATTTACATTTCTCTTTCCCACATGCAATATCTTTATAAATATATTGAATAAACTCAATACTACCACATATTCTTTTAAATTTATATAAATAAAGATACAATAAAACATATATATATATATATATATATATAAATGAAATAATAAATTTAATGATTACAAACAATTCTTAAATCCGCAGAAGTACTTTCGGTTAATTTCTTCAACCTGCCTCAACTGCCATTAAATTCAAAATCAAAAGTGGAAGCAAACGTCATCACTTCAAATTCTACGAATCTCGTATTTTAATGTTAGCAGCTTGTCGATTTATTAAATGCATTTTATTCCTGTTTATAAAAATTGCCTCTTTAATTTTTCTTTTACAATGGTTTCTCTCTTCATGAAGAATTTTTTACATTTTCAAAATCAAATTTAAATTTATATTTAAAAGTTTTTTTGTGATCAAAGAAAACTGAAGGAGATATTAAATCACCATTATTTTTACTTTTTACACACTTATATAAGTGTGTAAAAAGTAAAAATAATGGTGATTTATATAAGCATGTAAAAAGTAAAAATAATGGTGATTTAATATCTTCTTCAGTTTTCTTTGTAAAAAGTAAAAATAATGGTGATTTAATATATCCTTCAGTTTTCTTTGATCACGAAAAAACATGTAAATATAAATTTAAATTTGATTTTGAAAATGTAATAATTCTTCATGAAGAGAGAAACCATTGTAAAAGAAAAATTAAAGAGGCAATTTTTATAAACAGGAACAAAATGCATTTAATAAATCAACAAGCTGCTAACATTAAAATACGAGATTCGTGGAATTTGAAGTGATGACATTTGCTTCCGCTTTTGATTTTGAATTTAATGGCAGTTGAGGCAGGTTGAAGAAATTAACCAAAAGTACTTCTGCAGATTTAAGGATTGTTTGTAATAGTTTGTAAACCGTTAAATTTATTATTTCATTTATAATTACAATTTTGTTTTTAATTAATGGACATTTTATTTATTTTACACACACACACACACACACACACACATATATATATATATATATATGAGAGAAATGGTGACCTAGACCAATTGATGAATACTGGTTCAATATGAAATGCATCTTGGGGATCATTTGTCTTTTATTGTATCTTTATTTATATGAATTTAAAAGAATATGTGGTAGTATTGAGGTTATTTAATATATTTATAAATATATGTCTGTTATACCTTCTATCAGTAAAATCTTTTGTTTTACCATCTATATATTGTGAGGGCAGCTTATACGCTTGACCAAACCAACGCATGACTACTCATATCACCAATTGTGCCCATTCCAAACTTATACTTAGCTTAAATGATGTTTTATTTGATATACATATATTATATGCATTATTTTATTATCTCAAAATATAACTTTATGTTGTTATGTGAGGTATATATTTTTGCTGCAACAAATAATAAAAAGATTAAGTCACAAGAAACTATTTTTTTTATTTGTTGTTTCACACACACATATGTTTATATATAATGAGGGAAATCCCAATTAATGAAAACATACAAAATTAAACACTTTAAAAAATAGTACAAATATATATATTACCAACAATGAACTTGTCTTTATTATCTTGTATGTCACTAGTTTGAACAGTACAATGACGTGGACTGACATTTGTTAATTATGGTAATGAACTAAGGTCAAAGCAGTCACTATGTAAACAAGTATGAGAATAAAATGTTATTTTTATTACATGACTTTTAAATTGATTATCTAGATATAATATGCACAATGAGCAATTATGGCAATAAAAAAGAAATGAAAATTTTAATACACTAGGCAAAGAAAACCACACTGGATATAAAAACAAAATAAATTTTTATACATTGTCTTTGCAAATTATATATGCACTATGGAAAGCCAGTAACTTCAGAAAACATTTCAAATGCTATAGAAAATGGACATGCCATTCCAGAGAACTGATGTTTTCAGATATATACTTTTAATATAAGATTGCAACAAATCAAAGAAATATTTGAAGTAAAGGCGAATAGAGAATTTCATGTGATTGAATAAAATTGGAGAATTGTTTTAAACTGATATTAAATAAAATAATTATAACAATTCTATTTGAACATGAACTGAAAAATAAGAAAGATCACCAGTATTCAAAGTAGAACTATGAAATAATCTTTTATTCTGTGTAAAATTTATAAAATACAAACTGTAGCTGATTTAATAATGTTATATATAATTAATCATCATGCAATGTTTTCTGGTTAAATTACCAATGTCATATGTGGATCATTGTTTTCTCTGCCATAGGAGCATGAGAATTTTCTTTATCTACCCTTGAATTGCTGAAGAAACATCTTTTGTCCCATATGAAGTGCTTATCTATGGATCCATGGATAAACCAAATGAGGGCCGATGCAGAATTGTTCCAAGTGTATGATGGACAGATGGCAACAAGCAACCTGCACTTTGGTTAAGGGTAATGCATGAACTATATAAATATGAATGACTTTCACCAGCTCATCAATTTTAATTAGATCAATTTAAATAAATTTTGAATTTTTAATAGTGTGTTCTAATTTTATAACTACTTATGTAAATATTTTTTTTTATATTTCTTTTTTTTTCATACTTGGAAATGTAAAACTTTTTTGATTTAGTTTTTTTGGAAAGTCCATTTTAAATAAAAGTCAAAAGTAGAGGGAGGGATGGTAAATTTTAGTTGAAATTTTCTTTTGTAAATAAAATTTAGATTAGCCTTTCTCACTCATAGCAACAAAGTGATATTTGATCATTAACCACATGGTACTAAGGTAAAATTTTATTATTATACCACATTAAATACGCACACTATAACAGGACAAAGTTTATGTTGCTTGTTACATGTTAATTAACAATAGTTATAATTGTTCTACTGTGTAAATGACTAATATTCTTGGGTGAATGATATTTACTATCATGTTAAGAATTGTACATAGGTTGGGGGGAGGGGGAGTCTGAAGGAAATCAAGCACAGACCACTGGATTTGGACTACCAATGGAAAAATTTAACTTAGCTACTTAGATTCACATTTATGCTAAATTAAGCTTATTTTTATTTTTTCTCTGAACTTTGTAAATAATTCATGTCATTAGCATAAATTTCTATCAAGAGAATTGTGAGTATGGCAACAAAACTTGTTAAAATAATATGATAGAAGTCTAATGTTGATATGCACAATTATATTTTTTTTCATATATTGTTAAAACATTTTTGAGCTTATTTTGTTTTTTGTTTTGAAATAAATGTTAATAAATTTGTTAATTTCAATTCAGTCTCTCTCATTTATTAAATCAACTTTGTATTCAGTCATTAATCTACAGTCTCAAATGTACAAACACATATGACATACTTATATAATAGAATTGAAATTTCGTTGGGTGATTACTAGATACAGCATACTAATTTAAACCTATATAGAGGTGTGGTAGTTATCATTTGGCATTAGGGCATTCCTGTTAAAAGTGTCAAAAGTGGATTCTCCCTGAGTTCGAATACTGTGGCATAAAGAAACCCAAAAAGGGTGAGAAGTGGATGAAATAACCTAAATTGTATCTATATTCAGTAAAGGAGTTTAGAGCTAGTCAATTGAAAGAGGATGCAATCATTTATTAGGTATTTCATCTCACCATATCCAGCGTCATACCTGAAGACCCAAAGTTTGACCATAAACAGATGTGACCCTCCTCTTTTTTTTCTCTGGACCATTACATCTGGCATCCAATATGTTGAGTGTGAACTCAGATCATTGTCATATCATTACTGGTAAAATCAATAGAATGATCAGTTGCAATTTTAAAACATAGGTCATTGGGAATCTGATCACATATACAAATTTATGATCTGTTACAATATATGTAGATTTAGAAAGAAAAAAAAACAAAAATAATTTCTAATATATTGCAACTTCATCATCTGATTTAATTTAATGATGTAATCTCAAAATAATAGTTAAATACAGCTTATAAAAATTATTTGTATAATTTATTTAAACTAGTTTTCTATTGTTACAATAACTAATTAGAAAAGTACAATATTGATTTCCAGAATTTCTTTATAAGTCATTTTTTAAGTAAAGTTAATAAAATCAAAGATTATAAAAATGTAAATACATAATGTTTAAATATTTTATTACTAAATAATAAAAACTACTTTCAATAAATTAGGTGTTCTTTGCATAGGAAAAATTGCTTTTTTAAGGTTACAGTTGTTATTATATTATCATAAAAATTTAGAATATTGGAAAGAATTTAAAGTATTTTACATTATATATACATATATTGTAACGGTAACATAGAGTATTTCCAACTAAAATTTTTTTTATTTTTTAGTGAAATTAAAAGTATTGTACCTAACTTTCTCTTTTACCATATTTGTACAGATTAGCCTAAGGAAAATGTGATAATGATGGTTTAAGTTTATTGTAAGTACCAGCTATCACTTTAAATATATAGCATTATAATCATTACACAATCCATCTATGCCTGCTACTTAACCATTCCATAATTAATTAGTTATGAAACAGAGTAACTAAAAAATTTATTTATAATTCCTATTCACACCAAGCATTAAAGTTTAAATGGTATATTACTACTAATGATATACAAAAAAGGACGGAAGATATTGGAAGACTAAATTTAAACAAAATAAAATATTTTAGTAAAATAAAAATAATAATAAGATAAAAAAAAAATAGAAAATACTAAAGATGTTTCATTATAGAAAAAATTTGCCTTTTATTATGCAATATATCATTTAAAGAATTTTGTTATTACAGAAATAACTTGATACTATATTCTTTCCATGATTTCATTGATTTTGATATGGTGTTATAAATTCCCTGCTACACATATAAAATAAAATTTGAAAAAATTAAAATGTCTAAGTAAGACTAATAGGAATATATATATATATATATATATATATATATATATATATATATATATATATATATATATATATATATATATATATATATATAATGTCATGGATACCTCCAACATCCCTCCAATGCCTAGCACACAACATGAGGCCCAACTCTAGTTCAAGTCCCATGATATTAGTATTACTCATTAATGAATAATACATTTAGATAATGTTAGGGCACATAAAATGACAAATCATCAATTACAACCTAAGTCTTAAAGCCCACTCTAAAAAAACATTAAACTAAAGTTAAAACCAAGTTGGTCCAATAAGTATGGCAACTAACTATTACCACAATTAACATTAAATGTATTATGATTACCAGCACAAAAGAACAACATACAATAGATCAGATGAATGAACACAATCAAGAATATATATATATATATTGTAACCTTCCCCCGCTCCATAATAATAACAACATGCCAACATGCTAAGAATATACTAACTATTCCGGAATTTCTTTACTTATTTATTTCCGGTCAATAATAATTAACATTAATAATAATTCCGGGTTATCTAACTCAGTCTATCAAATATATTATTATAATTAAATAAAATAATCACTAGCTCAGAACTTTATAAACACAGTTATGTCTGTGAAATGAATCAACATAAACATCTTTTATTATTCCCATGAGACCTGGAGCAATGACAAAGGAACAAGCCGAGAGATCATTGAGATACTATCCCAATGGCATAAGAACACTATCCTAAATAATTGACTAATAGCATTCCTACGACTTTTAAAACTTTTATCATATCTTAATATTTTTAAAACAAATTCTAGCTCACATAAATAAATTAATTAAATAAAATAGAGTTAAATTAATCAAATCATATCAAATCAAATAGATAAATCAATAAGTAAATAAATAACTAAATCTCAGGTTCATAAATTGTAATTAAAACTGATTTCATATTGCCATAGTAAACTATGATAAGGGAATTTTATGTCATAGTTCACTACGTAACGAATAACTAATTAATAAGAACAATGACAATAATAAAATAATATAATCTTCTTTTCTTTCTAGATGTATTAAATATTTTCGTGGTAACATTTATTAATCTGATAATCAAAAGTTATGTGGTAACGTTCGCATATATTTTACTTAAATATTGTGGCAATTAACCCATGACCAATACCTGTTCTACTTATACTTCTTTCATTTTATTATGTAAATAAAACAAAATAAATTATTAAAATTTCTAATATTTATTATCCTGTGCAAAATCATAAACATGTTTAATTATAAACGTGCGTTGTGATTTCATGCATTTCATGTGTAGGAAAAACAACAACCAAGACACAAAGCTTACTAATAAAATTTTATAACATTTTATTAACATTATAACAAATAACACTTTGTACATTATTTACAGCGGATATCCCTATTTACTTATCACAAACTTTTATTTATACCCGTTGATGTCTTAACATTATTATTATCGAATTTTATTTTACCCTTTTACCATTAATAATTACAAAAGTATTTTACAATATTATTATTATTGGATACATGTTTTGAGCTTAGCTGAATACACAAAATTTCTATCCATTAAACTTTTCTATTTGACATTATGTCCTTATAATTTCAAAATTATATTTCTATAAGATCTTTACTGTTATGTAAAATTATACAAAAATTACAAAATTATACTTATATTCTTGTTAGTATGGAATCCTACAGAATTTAATCCTTATGATATTTTCATGTTCCTTTTATTATCAATCATAATATAATTACTGATAAAATTTTGATCCCATCCTTAACTTTATATAGCAATTAACATTATCCACACACTATGTAAAAATACACATTTTTTTGTTATATATTTCTTTAACTCATTTTCCAAATAAACATGCAATCTCTTTTACTAAATCTCACGTACAATATTTTAAAATCTTATTATTGTTTTAAAACTTAATTCTAAGGTTTTTCCTTTAAAATTATATCAGTTTAGCAATTGGTTTTAAAATTATATCATATGATTCTTCATCTTTTATAATACTTATACTTTCACTTTGGACTTATACAATTCTACTTTACTCTAGTAAATAACTATTCTTACATAACTACTATCTAACTTACTTTCTATCTTATGTATCATTTCTATAAAATTATCTCCCTGACGATGTATTTTCATGAAATCAAGATAGCGAAGATATAGATGCGTTGGATCAAAATAAACAAGATATTATCCTTTATAAAACTTTGACAATCATGGCACAGTGAATTTAAGGACGCCATAGAGGAGTGACTTTTATCTGTCTATCTGCCTCTAGTATTGGAAGGATGCTAAAGCTATTTCTTCAGCTTCATCACATCAGAAAGTTTCAAAGATATGTAAAAAAACACTGTCCAGAATATATGTGCTCAGTTATAGGGCGAAGTTATCTACACTGAAGTCACACAAATAATTATGATCCACATATTTCATTCCTTATAGTTTAATAAAACATCCTCTTGGTTTCCTTTGACATCAGTACTCCCAAGTCACTATCTGATTGATTTCTTCAGATTCATCTCTTCATTACATCGACAAATTCTCTGTCTACCTTGCTAATAATAATAAAATTCATTTTTATTTAACTATACAGCTATTCTTAAGAAAATTCTTTACTATACTTCTCGTATATTTCTATCTCTACTGTTCTAAACTATTTGAATATTTTCAATATAAAACTCAAAAGAATCACATAATTAATATGCTACTTATTATTAATCATTTTTAGATTATTTATTGCATGCACATTTTAAAATTTTACTACTCTCTTAAATATATGTTTGATGTTGGATAAATGTGTACTTATAACTTTTAACATCTTTCATACTTCATTCATTAATAGATGACCTATAAAAAAAAATACATTACATATTACCAATAATATTAAAATTACCAACGATCTCTATCCTCTGGATCGTATTTGTAAACTTCTCCATTCCAGGACTTCTAGTAGGTATTTAAAATTTTCCATACACACATTTTTATTTATACTAATATTTCTCTCATTCCATTAGCTCGTATATTTAAATATAATTATTATAAAATTTATGTTTATATGTTTCCCTAAGCTAATTCAAATTTTATACTTTAAATACAATAAAAAAAAATAATTAAACTATATTTACGATACAGCTTTGTTGGACTCGCTTGGAAAATCGTTCATTGCAAAGCTAAAACAAAAAATTATATTTTATTTTCTTCAGTCACTTAATGTTCTAATTTAAACTTTTAATTCTGTTTATTAATTCTTCTTGGACGATGATCCTTAATTTTCTTCATCTTTTTCCACTTATTCTTGAGATCTCCTTTACATAGTCTGCTAGCTTTTTCCCCCGCGCGCTTGGTTTTCCCTCGATGCATCTTGTACTTTATTTTAAAAATTCAATAAATTTTTCTTTATTTCCATGGATCCATTTTCCTCATTTTAGTGATTAATTATATCTGTTTAAAATAATATTCTTTCCATTTAATATCTTTTCCTTTTTTTTCTATGATGAGATAAAAATCTTAGGTTCCTCTTAGTAAGTTCATATAGCACTTTATACAGGACTATGGCTTTTCTTCTATTTTTAATTTTTAGAAACTATATTTTAATATAATGTTTTTCCTTTAATATAACATACTTTTCTTCCTCATTCTTTTTCTATATACTTGAGACGCTTATTATGATTTTTCCATAGAGAAATATGACTTAGTTTTAAATACTTATAAAACAAATGTTCGTCATAAGATTCTCTCGATAGCAAATAGTTGCTTTCTTATATTTTCACACAGCTTTTCCTTTGTATTTTTCCAAGTTATAGGATTTAATTTCTGGTTGAGCACAAATAATACAAAACTTATACAATTTTCACTCATTTTTCTTTCAATAATTATTTCAATTATTATTCTTGGTATTTCCATTTTATTGTAGGCTGAATGGTCAAATTTGATTAAATCCACTGGTAAGATCACGTAGAAATTAGCAAATCATCTTTCTGGATACAAAATTATATTATCTGTTCAAGACTAACTTTAGAATAATTATTAATTTATAAATTTATATTACTTTTTTCAGCTTCGATGTTACAAGCAATTCAAAAAGGTTACCTTCCTCTTCAACTTTCACATTCCATCTCCCGCTTCTGTCTATCTTAGATTTTTTTCTTGCCAATTTAAATCCGTTGATTGGTCAATATTTGTTTTTAGCGCGAACAATATTAGTCATTCTATTTTGGATGATAAATTGTACTTTTTAAATAAATATTTATGACGTAATGTCTGGAATATTACTTTAACTTAATATTATTAAATTTAATCATAGTTTGATAAAATTATTATTTGATCTTTAAAATAATTATTAAGACAATCTATAATATTTTTAACTTTAATTTTTATGATAGATGACAATTATATCTAGTTTTAAATTCACAAACTTTATTATTATTTACCAAGTGTGTGTGTGCGTGAAAGCATGTAATATACGATCACGTGTCTATTCACTTTACAAAAAAAATCTTTTTATTTATGTCTCGGTTTAAATTACCAAAACTAATGTACTTTCTAAAATTTTGAAAAATAAATTGAAACTTATAGGACCAAATATAATTCTCACCATCCCGAAGTTTATTAATAAAAATATACCCTATTAATTTTGACTAATTATAATATTATCTTTCATTTATTTAAACTATTAATTCTGAAAATATTATATTCTAATCATTACTATAATTTTAACTGTCTATAGCTGTGTTATTTTGTATGGCCAGCTTTCACAACCATAAGCAATGATATTAAAACTTTATTTAACTGTTTACTTTTTTAAAATACTTTATTATACTGTTATCTGTTAGGTATTTTAGCTTAAAATTGTATTACAAATCTATTAGTACTTTTATATCACTTAAATATAACTTAAAATTTAAAATTTTTTTCATAATTGACCTTTCTACCCTACCTATGATCTACAGACAAGGGCACATAACTTCCCCCTTCGAATAAAAAATTTTAAATTAAATATTCAGTTTAATATCTACTTTATTTATTAACATTCTTTATCTTATTATTTGCTACAACCAAATTTCATCCTACCACCTAGTACAATAAAATACACTATTTGACACATGTGTAAATATAGCCTTTAAACATTTTACCCAATTTTGGATTTTTACTACTTGTAAAATTTTCCTACTCTTCTGATGGGTATGGTATTAGGCTTCGTGCGTTATATGTTCCTTTTTCACCTTCTGGTGTAGATAGGACAAACGCATTTTCTCCTATTTTTCTCAAAATTTTGTATGGACCTTCATACAATTCCAGAAACTTTCTAAATTGGTTTCTTTGTAGGTTTCTTTAGAATAGTGGTGATACCACTAGTAGAGGGTTGGCTATTTTGTAACTCTACCCTACTTCTACTTTTATCAAACCTCACTATTTTCCTAGGATACGGGTATACTCTGTTTCTTTCATTAGAATTATACCTTCTTTTAAATCCTATCTGATGCCTCTGATTATTATAACTGACGTTAATATTAGACAAAGGGTAATTTTGCCTATCTTTATTATTTTTGAACCTATTATCTATAGATGTCTCAGCATTTTCCAAGGCGTCTAACACTTCTGACACCTCTTCTATAGAGTAACGGTCCGCCGCAATTAACAGTTGCTCCACGTTTCTGGGCAGATTATGACGGATTATCCTAACTATCTGTCCCTCAGATAGTGGACATGCTGTTAGCGTTTTTAATCGTATGGCTTGACTCCTGAAGAAGTTAGTATAGCTTCCTTTATTTGGTTGGTATTTCTCTTGAGTTATCTGAAATCTGATATTGTCCTGTTTGTCAGCATTCCAGAAACTACACGTGATCAAGCATCTAAAATCACCATATGTATTGGGCTTTTCGAATAGTGAATGCCACCAATCTTTAGCAGTACCACCTAAGTGATTACTGCAGATGGCCAACTTCTCTCTTTCATTTAAAGCACATATTGAAAATAGTTCATCTAAACTATTTAGAAATTCATATGGATTCTCAGCATGGTCACCTCTAAATGGTTTTATCCGCATAAAACGTAATGCCATGGAGTTATTGGTTCCTCCTTCATAATTATTATCTATTTTAATTATTCGGCTATCTACTTCTTTATTATGATTAGGTTCTATTGGGTTATCTTCCTCTTTCCTTAAATATGCTATTCTATCTATGGGAACTGGGCTTTTATATCCATCATCTTTGTTATGTGATGTCCTTACGTTACCTAATACTGAAGTTTGGTTACTAAGGGATTTTATTTCTTCTATTTGCTCATATACTTGTTTAAATTTCCCTTCCAAATTTATTTGTCCCATTACTTGATCTAAATACACCTTTTGTTCTAGTCTAAATCTATCCAGATCTTGGTCTATAATTTCTTTATATTCCGTGCTATTTTTCTCCACTTGCATTACTTGTTCTTTAACATCTTTCTGAAATCGTTTTAGGTTCTCACCTATTTTGACCCTATATTTTTGATCATCTTCTTTTCTCATATTGAAATCTTCTAATTTTCCCATTAAACCTTCTTCTATCTCCTCTTTTATATCTCTCCTATTTTGTAATGCTAAGTCACTAAATTTATCCACTAATTCTCTCTCCATTTCATCTTTCATGCTTATTTTACTTTGTATTATTTCTTCCTTGATTTCATATATTTCATTTTTAATATCCAATTGGTTATTATCCAACTCTTGTTTTATTTGGCTATTATTATTCTGACATTGTATAATAGAATCCTCTATTTGTTTGTTTATACCTTTTATAGTTATTTCACTAAATTCCATAAATTTAGTTTTTAGCAACTCCTGGTTATTATAGTCTATCTTTTCTATCTCATCTTTTAAAGAACTAATAATTTTTTCATTATTATCTAATCTTGATTCTAACCCATTAAATTTATTATGGGTTTCCTCTTGAAAGTCTTCCATAGTTTTACAAGTACCATCCAGCTTTATATTCATACCATTTATACATGTTTTAATTTCATTATTATTTTTACTTATAGTTTCCTGGAGATATTCAAATTTCATATTACATTCTTCCCTATTTCTTTTATTATCTTCTTGCATTTCTTCTTTAATTCTGTTAATATTTTCTTTAATCTCTTCTTTAATCTCTTCTCTATTTCTGCTTATATTTTCACTAATAGATTCAAATTTTATATTATTATCTGCTTTCATCTCTTCTCTATTTCTGCTTATATTTTCACTAATAGATTCAAATTTTATATTATTATCTTCTTTCATCTCTTCTCTAAGTTTTTCTACATTTCTGCTTATCATTAGTGCTATTTGAGCTAATAAAAAGCTATTGCTATCTCTTTCCTGTGTGAATATTCCTTCTTCCTTTATTTTTAATTCCCCAATCTTTTCATCTTCTTTTATTTCTTCCTCGACAATTTGTACAAGATCTGTAACTGTTTCTACTTTAATAGTATCTTCCATTTTACGTTCCTCCTCACAACTATTATCCACTACAAACTCAGAGATTTCTTCTACTAAATCTTTATTTTGTTTATCCATTTTTCCCTTTATAATAATTTTCCTCAAAATTTTATCACAATAATATACTATTATTAATTTTTCATAAAATGTTCTCTTACCAGTTTCTCCATCTCCTTTAACCACTACCCACAACAAAATATAGCAATACCTTCTACCCTTTTCCTTTATATTTATCTAACTACTTATAATAACAATAATAAATTAAATTATATGTGTCATATTATTATTTTCCCACATGCATGATTCACAAACACTTTGCACAGATCATAACACTCTTAAATATATTTTTCAATAATATTTCCACAAATTTAAATGGTCATATTAATTATTAATAATTGTTAGCCACATATGCATATTTTAAATTTTATTTGTCAAACGAACCACCACAATATAATACGTTTTTCTAAATGATCAGATTATCTACCACGCAAAATTATAATTATCCCAACAATAAATATTATTTTTATAATTAAATCCGAAACTATCTATTTTTTTATAAAATATGTCTGTTGACAATCTCTGATTTTACATATTTAAATTCAAATATTAAACTATATATTCCCACTACACATCGTACAATACGTTGGAAAAACAAATTTATATTCTTTCGATTGCAGTCCCTACTGCACATCGGGCCACGCGTTGCTGGCGCCAAATTCTCTCTCCGTCTGTAACCTTCCCCCGCTCCATAATAATAACAACATGCCAACATGCTAAGAATATACTAACTATTCCGGATTTTCTTTACTTATTTATTTCCGGTCAATAATAATTAACATTAATAATAATTCCGGGTTATCTAACTCAGTCTATCAAATATATTATTATAATTTAAATAAAATAATCACTAGCTCAGAACTTTATAAACACAGTTATGTCTGTGAAATGAATCAACATAAACATCTTTTATTATTCCCATGAGACCTGGAGCAATGACAAAGGAACAAGCCGAGAGATCATTGAGATACTATCCCAATGGCATAAGAACACTATCCTAAATAATTGACTAATAGCATTCCTACGACTTTTAAAACTTTTATCATATCTTAATATTTTTAAAACAAATTCTAGCTCACATAAATAAATTAATTAAATAAAATAGAGTTAAATTAATCAAATCATATCAAATCAAATAGATAAATCAATAAGTAAATAAATAACTAAATCTCAGGTTCATAAATTGTAATTAAAACTGATTTCATATTGCCATAGTAAACTATGATAAGGGAATTTTATGTCATAGTTCACTACGTAACGAATAACTAATTAATAAGAACAATGACAATAATAAAATAATATAATCTTCTTTTCTTTCTAGATGTATTAAATATTTTCGTGGTAACATTTATTAATCTGATAATCAAAAGTTATGTGGTAACGTTCGCATATATTTTACTTAAATATTGTGGCAATTAACCCATGACCAATACCTGTTCTACTTATACTTCTTTCATTTTATTATGTAAATAAAACAAAATAAATTATTAAAATTTCTAATATTTATTATCCTGTGCAAAATCATAAACATGTTTAATTATAAACGTGCGTTGTGATTTCATGCATTTCATGTGTAGGAAAAACAACAACCAAGACACAAAGCTTACTAATAAAATTTTATAACATTTTATTAACATTATAACAAATAACACTTTGTACATTATTTACAGCGGATATCCCTATTTACTTATCACAAACTTTTATTTATACCCGTTGATGTCTTAACATTATTATTATCGAATTTTATTTTACCCTTTTACCATTAATAATTACAAAAGTATTTTACAATATTATTATTATTGGATACATGTTTTGAGCTTAGCTGAATACACAAAATTTCTATCCATTAAACTTTTCTATTTGACATTATGTCCTTATAATTTCAAAATTATATTTCTATAAGATCTTTACTGTTATGTAAAATTATACAAAAATTACAAAATTATACTTATATTCTTGTTAGTATGGAATCCTACAGAATTTAATCCTTATGATATTTTCATGTTCCTTTTATTATCAATCATAATATAATTACTGATAAAATTTTGATCCCATCCTTAACTTTATATAGCAATTAACATTATCCACACACTATGTACAAATACACATTTTTTTGTTATACATTTCTTTAACTCATTTTCCAAATAAACATGCAATCTCTTTTACTAAATCTCACGTACAATATTTTAAAATCTTATTATTGTTTTAAAACTTAATTCTAAGGTTTTTCCTTTAAAATTATATCAGTTTAGCAATTGGCTTTAAAATTATATCATATGATTCTTCATCTTTTATAATACTTATACTTTCACTTTGGACTTATACAATTCTACTTTACTCTAGTAAATAACTATTCTTACATAACTACTATCTAACTTACTTTCTATCTTATGTATCATTTCTATAAAATTATCTCCCTGACGATGTATTTTCATGAAATCAAGATAGCGAAGATATAGATGCGTTGGATCAAAATAAACAAGATATTATCCTTTATAAAACTTTGACAATCATGGCACAGTGAATTTAAGGACGCCATAGAGGAGTGACTTTTATCTGTCTATCTGCCTCTAGTATTGGAAGGATGCTAAAGCTATTTCTTCAGCTTCATCACATCAGAAAGTTTCAAAGATATGTAAAAAACACTGTCCAGAATATATGTGCTCAGTTATAGGGCGAAGTTATCTACACTGAAGTCACACAAATAATTATGATCCACATATTTCATTCCTTATAGTTTAATAAAACATCCTCTTGGTTTCCTTTGACATCAGTACTCCCAAGTCACTATCTGATTGATTTCTTCAGATTCATCTCTTCATTACATCGACAAATTCTCTGTCTACCTTGCTAATAATAATAAAATTCATTTTTATTTAACTATACAGCTATTCTTAAGAAAATTCTTTACTATACTTCTCGTATATTTCTATCTCTACTGTTCTAAACTATTTGAATATTTTCAATATAAAACTCAAAAGAATCACATAATTAATATGCTACTTATTATTAATCATTTTTAGATTATTTATTGCATGCACATTTTAAAATTTTACTACTCTCTTAAATATATGTTTGATGTTGGATAAATGTGTACTTATAACTTTTAACATCTTTCATACTTCATTCATTAATAGATGACCTATAAAAAAAAATATATTACATATTACCAATAATATTAAAATTACCAACGATCTCTATCCTCTGGATCGTATTTGTAAACTTCTCCATTCCAGGACTTCTAGTAGGTATTTAAAATTTTCCATACACACATTTTTATTTATACTAATATTTCTCTCATTCCATTAGCTCGTATATTTAAATATAATTATTATAAAATTTATGTTTATATGTTTCCCTAAGCTAATTCAAATTTTATACTTTAAATACAATAAAAAAAAAATAATTAAAACTATATTTACGATACAGCTTTGTTGGACTCGCTTGGAAAATCGTTCATTGCAAAGCTAAAAAAAAAAATTATATTTTATTTTCTTCAGTCACTTAATGTTCTAATTTAAACTTTTAATTCTGTTTATTAATTCTTCTTGGACGATGATCCTTAATTTTCTTCATCTTTTTCCACTTATTCTTGAGATCTCCTTTACATAGTCTGCTAGCTTTTTCCCCCCGCGCTTGGTTTTCCCTCGATGCATCTTGTACTTTATTTTAAAAATTCAATAAATTTTTCTTTATTTCCATGGATCCATTTTCCTCATTTTAGTGATTAATTATATCTGTTTAAAATAATATTCTTTCCATTTAATATCTTTTCCTTTTTTTCTATGATAAGATAAAAATGTTAGGTTCCTCTTAGTAAGTTCATATAGCACTTTATACAGGACTATGGCTTTTCTTCTATTTTAAATTTTTAGAAACTATATTTTTTTAATAATGTTTTTCCTTTAATATAACATATTTTTCTTCCTCACTATTTTACTATATACTTGAGAAGCTTATTATGATTTTTCCATAGAGAAATATGACTTAGTTTTAAATACTTATAAAACAAATGTTCGTCATAAGATTCTCTCGATAGCAAATAGTTGCTTTCTTATATTTTCACACAGCTTTTCCTTTGTATTTTTCCAAGTTATAGGATTTAATTTCTGGTTGAGCACAAATAATACAAAACTTATACAATTTTCACTCATTTTTCTTTCAATAATTATTTCAATTATTATTCTTGGTATTTCCATTTTATTGTAGGCTGAATGGTCAAATTTGATTAAATCCACTGGTAAGATCACGTAGAAATTAGCAAATCATCTTTCTGGATACAAAATTATATTATCTGTTCAAGACTAACTTTAGAATAATTATTAATTTATAAATTTATATTACTTTTTTCAGCTTCGATGTTACAAGCAATTCAAAAAGGTTACCTTCCTCTTCAACTTTCACATTCCATCTCCCGCTTCTGTCTATCTTAGATTTTTTTCTTGCCAATTTAAATCCGTTGATTGGTCAATATTTGTTTTTAGCGCGAACAATATTAGTCATTCTATTTTGGATGATAAATTGTACTTTTTAAATAAATATTTATGACGTAATGTCTGGAATATTACTTTAACTTAATATTATTAAATTTAATCATAGTTTGATAAAATTATTATTTGATCTTTAAAATAATTATTAAGACAATCTATAATATTTTAAACTTTAATTTTTATGATAGATGACAATTATATCTAGTTTTAAATTCACAAACTTTATTATTATTTACCAAGTGTGTGTGTGCGTGAAAGCATGTAATATACGATCACGTGTCTATTCACTTTACAAAAATAATCTTTTATTTATGTCTCGGTTTAAATTACCAAAACTAATGTACTTTCTAAAATTTTGAAAAATAAATTGAAACTTATAGGACTAAATATAATTCTCACCATCCCGAAGTTTATTAATAAAAATATACCCTATTAATTTTGACTAATTATAATATTATCTTTCATTTATTTAAACTATTAATTCTGAAAATATTATATTCTAATCATTACTATAATTTTAACTGTCTATAGCTGTGTTATTTTGTATGGCCAGCTTTCACAACCATAAGCAATGATATTAAAACTTTATTTAACTGTTTACTTTTTAAAATACTTTATTATACTGTTATCTGTTAGGTATTTTAGCTTAAAATTGTATTACAAATCTATTAGTACTTTTATATCACTTAAATATAACTTAAAATTTAAAATTTTTTTCATAATTGACCTTTCTACCCTACCTATGATCTACAGACAAGGGCACAATATATATATATATATATATATATATATATTATACCGAGACAAAGTCGGTACATGTATATACGCACACACACAAGCAGTGTAAATACTCTATAGTTGATTTACTTTCAATTTATGATAAAAATAAATGTAGTTTTCTTTCAATGCTTTATAAAATACACTATAAGATAAAATGTTAATATTTCTGATTAAATAATTTAAGGCTTTCATATAATCTATTATAATAATATTCTCTAAAAATAAAATATAAAATATCACTAATATGCCATTTTAAATCTCAATAAATGATTTCTACTTGTATATGCCGCGGGGGTAATTAAAAAAGGGTTTATTTTAAATTATAACTATAGCGAAAGTTAAAAGCTTATAGAGGTGATTTTGAGATTAAATGCTCGACTTTTAAACTAATGTAAGTTAAATTGTTATCTTAAAACACGCACGCATGTATGTATAAAAGGTGAATAAGTATGAATTTTTTCTAACTGAGATTGCAATGTGAGATTGCATAAACCTAAGATTGCCTCAAGCATATGGATTGAATGAACATTACGTAGGACACGGACCCCAATGACAACTCAGAGAATATTGAACTCTGGGTGGAGATTGGATCCTCAGATAATAACCAACCCATATAAATATGAGTCTTAGTCTTTGTCTTGACACAACTCGGTTACAGTTTTTTACATTCTGTGTTTTGTTTTGCTTATGCTTATAGTTTTTTTAAATTCCTCCGGAAGCTACAACTAGAACTTTCTTTTTTTTTTGCTATCCGGTTTATCCAATATGACCACTGTGAAATTAACCTTTAGAGCGTCGATCGTCATGATGGGCTAAGAAACCCCTCAGTGATTGATCGATGCTCCGCCGCCAGAACATCTCCACAGCTATGAATGATCAACAACAGTGCCATCCAAACATCGTACTCCAATCAGTCCAAGGACATTGTTCCGTTTAACATACAAGAATCGTCCAAACATACTACGCTGAACTTATATATAAAATGAATAACCATTTATTATGGAAACAGTATCCAACAGGTTCGAACCCTCATCAAATTAGAAGCAGCAGAAGACTATGCAAAATCTTAGGTAAACACTTTATTTCTTTTACGCTCCCATTCATTCTTTACATAGACTTTAAAAGGCAATCTCATAATTAATTTAATCTCAACCTTCGTAAATAAAAAAAATATCAGATGCTACATAGTTCCCCATATTTAAATCTTAGGACTTTTCCTGTTACGAACTTTGATCATAATTATTATTTTCTTTCGCAAATAAATTATAACACACTTAATTTCAAATGTAAAAGAAGGAAACATATTTTATCATCCATGTTTATTATGCATAATATGTTCTTTTCTGTGCGAGTGCGAGAATGCGTGTATGTGCATGCAAATAAAGCAATTAATTAATGTTTCATTTTTTTTTATATTCAATAAATTCTTTTTTTATTTAAACAAGTCGAGCATTCCTCAAATCATTCTCTATAATTAAAATATGTTTTTTTAAGTATTATAATCAGCATTTATTCATGCGATTAATTATTTTTTTACTTTTAAATTTGTCTTTCTTATTTTTTTTGTTTTGTTTATTTCTTTAAATTTCATCATGCTGTAAGTCACAATGTTTATTTACTATGTAGTTAAGATAGGTTTAAGAGTTGGGAGGGCCTATTATTAATAAGTATAAGTAAATGTCAATAAAGCTAGTATGAATAATTCTATTGGACTGTATGATAACGGGGGGATGATATTATAAGCTTCTAATTTTTATATAAGGATGCATAAATCAAACATTCGTATTAGTTGCAAATAACCAATGACCCGGTCCAATATTTGGACCGATCTGTAAATCAACCAAGCTTCTTCTCCATTGGTTATTATTGTGTCTTTTGCCAGAATGATATGCTTGAAACAATTTCATCGTGACCCTGAGTGACCCTTATTGGTCCATGCTGGGAGTTTGAGCTTATGGGCGGGGATTAGACTTCGAAATCGTTTTGATATGATGTACGGTGATGCGAGAAATTAAATTGTAAATTAAATCATCGTATCTGGCACCCCCTTGTGTTGATAATGAACAATTATCGGTATAGGAAAATAAATAAAGCTTTACGCTATATCATGTTTGTTTCAGAGCTCTCAATCCCTATATGAACGGTTGAATAAGGCGACCGGTCACAAATGGCGCTTCCAAACGTGAGGCTAATACAAATAATGTTTTGGAGAGAAGCAAATCAAGACATTAGCCAAAAGCGGCCGAACCTCGTAAAAGACGCAAAACTTTTTCACGTAAAAGAAAGTTTGGACGAATAAAAAAAGAAAAAAAAAAGGGAAAAAGAAAAATTATGGATGGACAACGAATAAAGCAAAGGAGAACATAGCGGGAGATGGAGGCGCGGACGTCGATTAATCACTTCTTATCATAAATAAAAAAATAAAATAATCACGTTCCTTTAGGCAACAACAAAAAGTTGTAACATTTTAAATATAAATAGAGAAAAAAAAATTTTTTTTGTTTCCTCTTGATTAAATCAGAAATGGACAGCAATAACGATACTGCGTGGGAGGAGACAGGGGAGAGCCCTATAACGTTCAAAAAGATAGATGTTAAAGAAGAGGCTGAATCAGAAATAAAAATGCTTCTTAGAATGATGAGCCAAATGATGATAGAGATGAGGGAAGATAGGGAAGAAAGAAGGAAGAGAGAAGAGGACAGAGAAGAAGAAAGAAGGAGAGAGAGAAAGGAGGAGAGAGAGGAATTCATTAGGGAGATACGAAAATTATTGAACGGAGACACAGGAGAGTCAGAGGAGGACCAGAGCAAAGAGGAAGAAATAAAGATTGACGAAGTAAAGACTGAAATTACCTCAATAAAAATAGAGATCGGCGCAGCAAAAGCCGAGATAGAAGAAGTGAAGACTGAAGTGATAACAGCAAAGGCAGAGTTGGAAGACATAAGACAAAAGGTGGACGCGATAAATAGAAAGGTAGAAGGAATCGAGCCATAACAGAACATACCGAGAGAAATTATGGCCAAACGTCTGGAGGAGTTGGAAAAGAAATTTGAACGGAGAATAAATGTGCAGGAATCGAGCCAGTCGTGGGCCGAAAGGCAAATAAAAATTGAGATCTTCAGGGCAGGTGAAAACGAGAGTCCGATGGACCACGTGGAGAGCACCCGGAACCTGTTTTCTGAGCCCTCAAAGCCGGAGCCAGACAAAATCAATATTTCCAGCACATACCTGCAAGGGCCAGCTAGAGATTGGTGGTGAACGATCGAGTTTAAACCCAGATCGTTCGTAGAATATCGAGAAGAGATCCTACGAAGCTTTTGGAATGCTACCAGACAAGGGGGGATCTACTTTCACATCACCAATGAAAAATACGGGCTCAAACCTAACGAGACGATAACGCAGTTCTATTACAGGCAGGTGGCCAGCCTCCAGCAGCTACCAGCGTATCACATGACAGAGGAGCAAATCATCTCGACCATTAGACACAACATGCCAACAGACATCAGGCGGATGATGCTAAGCCGGGATGACGAGGGCATCCACGAGATGGGGGACGCCATAGCCAAGTTCGAGCGAGCGGAAGGATGGGAAAGGCAGGTAGAGAGGCCGAGACAGGAACCGTATAGGAGAAAGCTACCACCAGATCGATACTACTGAAAATTTAGTCTAAAAACACATTGACGAACATGGATTTGCCACAGGAATACGATTACCGGAGCACGCTTTATAAATAACGGTAACTGAATGGAAAATGACCACGGACCGGAAAGGACTTACACACCGCATCGCATTATACAATAACAAGGGGGGAAGGGGGTTGATAAAACATTATTTTAAACCAAAGCAGACCGCCGGATGGATTGAGCAATGGTTCTACTGGCCAAATCTCCACCGGGATGTGACCCAAGAAATAAAGAAATGTATGACATGCGCCAGAACAAAGCCAATGAATAGATCGAATGAGGGAATATCGACACCCATCCTCATGTATGAGCCAAATGACACAATAGCTATTGATTTCTACAGGCCACTACCAATGTCAAATGGAAGGAGGTACCTGCTGGTGGCATATGACTTGTACTCTAAATTGGTATCAGCTTTTCCGATCAGTCAAGCAAATGCAAAGCAGGCGAATCGAGTTCTGGAAAATCGACAATTTAGGGAGGTGGAAAACCAAAAAGAATTTTGTCTGATAATGGAACTCCATTCGTATCCAAAGAATGGGCACAGTGGACAAAAAAAAATAATATTAAGCATGCCCTCACGTCTATTCGAAATCCTCAAGCCAATCCATGCGAGCGAGTGATGCGGGAACTGGGACGACTTTTCAGAATATACGTTCATGGAAACCATAAGGCATGGGTAAAGGAAACACCACGGGTTGTGAGCATGATAAACGAAACCCAGAATGAGTCAACTGGTTTCGAACCTGACCGCCTTCACTTTGGGAGAAGGAGACCATACCCATATGACCAAGGACCCTGGCCCCAAAAAGAGAAAATAAATCGGACAAGGGATGCCCAAGAAGCTAAACAGCAACTGCAGAAAATGAGCCAAGTTCGGAGGAAAAGACAGGGAGTCGTGGTAGGAATATTCAAGGAAGGAGACAGAGTCATGGTATGGACAAACCCGGTCAGTCGGCCAGAACAGGCCATTTATAAAAAATTTCAACACTTATATGAGGGACCTTATGTCATAGGATGCGCATACGGGAACAATGCCTTCATATTGTATGAAGGGACCCGAAGGATTGGGACATATAATGCCCGGGCCTTGAAATTAGTAAATGAAGTTCAAACCCCTCACCATACGGAGGAGGAGCGGGGTAAAGAAAAAGAGAAAGGGAAACAAAATAAATAGTTTTATTGTGAAAAAATTAAAATGCCAAGCCTCGCATTTTAATTTTTGGACGGATCGCGGGGATATATACCGAGACAAAGTCGGTACATGTATATACGCACACACACAAGCAGTGTAAATACTCTATAGTTGATTTACTTTCAATTTATGATAAAAATAAATGTAGTTTTCTTTCAATGCTTTATAAAATACACTATAAGATAAAATGTTAATATTTCTGATTAAATAATTTAAGGCTTTCATATAATCTATTATAATAATATTCTCTAAAAATAAAATATAAAATATCACTAATATGCCATTTTAAATCTCAATAAATGATTTCTACTTGTATATGCCGCGGGGGTAATTAAAAAAGGGTTTATTTTAAATTATAACTATAGCGAAAGTTAAAAGCTTATAGAGGTGATTTTGAGATTAAATGCTCGACTTTTAAACTAATGTAAGTTAAATTGTTATCTTAAAACACGCACGCATGTATGTATAAAAGGTGAATAAGTATGAATTTTTTCTAACTGAGATTGCAATGTGAGATTGCATAAACCTAAGATTGCCTCAAGCATATGGATTGAATGAACATTACGTAGGACACGGACCCCAATGACAACTCAGAGAATATTGAACTCTGGGTGGAGATTGGATCCTCAGATAATAACCAACCCATATAAATATGAGTCTTAGTCTTTGTCTTGACACAACTCGGTTACAGTTTTTTACATTCTGTGTTTTGTTTTGCTTATGCTTATAGTTTTTTTAAATTCCTCCGGAAGCTACAACTAGAACTTTCTTTTTTTTTGCTATCCGGTTTATCCAATATGACCACTGTGAAATTAACCTTTAGAGCGTCGATCGTCATGATGGGCTAAGAAACCCCTCAGTGATTGATCGACGCTCCGCCACCAGAACATCTCCACAGCTATGAATGATCAACAACAGTGCCGTCCAAACATCGTACTCCAATCAGTCCAAGGACGTTGTTCCATTTAACATACAAGAATCGTCCAAACATACTACGCTGAACTTATATATAAAATGAATAACCATTTATTATGGAAACAGTATCCAACAGGTTCGAACCCTCATCAAATTAGAAGCAGCAGAAGACTACGCAAAATCCTAGGTAAACACTTTATTTCTTTTACGCTCCCATTCATTCTTTACGTAGACTTTAAAAGGAAATCTCATAATTAATTTAATCTCAACCTTCATAAATAAAAAAAATATCAGATGCTACATAGTTCCCCATATTTAAATCTTAGGACTTTTCCTGTTACGAACTTTGATCATAATTATTATTTTCTTTCGCAAATAAATTATAACACACTTAATTTCAAATGTAAAAGAAGGAAACATATTTTATCATCCATGTTTATTATGCATAATATGTTCTTTTCTGTGCGAGTGCGAGAATGCGTGTATGTGCGTGCAAATAAAGCAATTAATTAATGTTTCATTTTTTTTATATTCAATAAATTCTTTTTTTATTTAAACAAGTCGAGCATTCCTCAAATCATTCTCTATAATTAAAATATGTTTTTTTAAGTATTATAATCAGCATTTATTCATGCGATTAATTATTTTTTTACTTTTAAATTTGTCTTTCTTATTTTTTTTGTTTTGTTTATTTCTTTAAATTTCATCGTGCCGTAAGTCACGATGTTTATTTACTATGTAGTTAAGATAGGTTTAAGAGTTGGGAGGGCCTATTATTAATAAGTATAAGTAAATGTCAATAAAGCTAGTATGAATAATTCTATTGGACTGTATGATAACGGGGGGATGATATTATAAGCTTCTAATTTTTATATAAGGATGCATAAATCAAACATTCGTATTAGTTGCAAATAACCAATGACCCGGTCCAATATTTGGACCGATCTGTAAATCAACCAAGCTTCTTCTCCATTGGTTATTATTGTGTCTTTTGCCAGAATGATATGCTTGAAACAATTTCATTGCGACCCTGAGTGACCCTTATTGGTCCATGCTGGGAGTTTGAGCTTATGGGCGGGGATTAGACTTCGAAATCGTTTTGATATGACGTACGGTGATGCGAGAAATTAAATTGTAAATTAAATCATCGTATCTGGCGCCCCCTTGTGTTGATAATGAACAATTATCGGTATAGGAAAATAAATAAAGCTTTACGCTATATCATGTTTGTTTCGGAGCTCTCAATCCCTATATGAACGGTTGAATAAGGCGACCGGTCACAATATATATATATATATATATAATTTAAAGTAAAGAAAAATTAAGTATTTCTTTTCTTTTCTTATTTTTTTTAACAAATTGTTTATGTTAATACTAGCAAAGATAATTTCAATAATAAAATAAAAGGATGAGCATAAACTGCAGTAATATATAAGAAATATACAACAAACTTTTTTGTTTAGGAAAGTAAAAAATTCTTCTAGCTGTAAAAAAAAAAAAAAGGATAATCTATCATTTCCTACACAAAGGAACTGAAAGAAAAGTTTGAATGTTTGTATCAACCAATTCGGACTTCTAATACTATTGAACACATCTTTTACAAGGATTTTAGAAAGTGAAGAGAAATATTCAACTCATAAAACATCTAAGCAAAGAATTCGAAAATTAATAATTGGCAAACAAAATAAAGTATTAGATTCTCTAAAATCACCATTGATTCTTCGCTGTAGCTTTCCAGATTTAAATATAAAACATGCAATAGCAGAATAAATATTGACTTGCTAAACAAAATTACACAATAATCTCCCACCATATATGCTCATAAACAGATTTAAATTGATAATTATTCATTAACATATTTTTACTAGATCAAAGATAAATAATGATTAACTAGAAATGTATCTAAAGTTCATGCCTCTTAGTGCAACACAAAACTTTGCATTCACTCTTTTAGGTATTGATTTATTTTTACAGCATTTTGTATTAAACCATAGTTATGGTGACTATAGGTTTAAATCACAATTTCAAATGCTTTTAGAATACTTAAATCTCAATTTAGTCTTGTTTTGGCAGTTTGTTCCTCCTGTATCATTGGACATCAGAGTTATTCATATAGGTTAATGCATAGTAGACACATATTTGAGTGGCTTCTTCACAGATAGATGGTTACTTTTTCAGGACTCAGTGATGGGTTTTTCAGCTTTCCCTCTGCCTGCATGACAGAGTGAAGCAGATAATGGCTTCTCTTACATCATAGATCTGGCAAAACAGCAGAATAATAATCATCATTCTTAATAACAGCAGATGAAGAATAATGAAAGCAGAATAGAGCTATAGAATAATGGTAGCTTCTTTGAATGTAATTTCCAGCACTATTTATATGATTTAGAACTATCTTATCTGTAAAATTCTGATCTATCACTTATCATTTTGGATCCTTTGATCTATTGGCTATAGATAACTCCAGACAATCCATTGTAGTCTGCTGCTTATTTGCCCAATACAATATTTGCAAGTTCTTATCTTTGACCAGGAATAACAGCCCTTTTAATTAAATCATGTCAATTATTCATCTTCTTATTTTAATCTATCAATATGTTTACTAGCATATGTATATAAATTTGAATATTGAATAGAATTAGCTAAAATAAAATTTTTACTTTGGTACTTTTGATTTTAACTTTTGAGCTAAAAAAAAACAAACATACTTACATGTTGTTTTAAGACACTTTGTATGTAATAAATACATGCAGAAGCCCTTTTTCTAGTATTCTTTGGAGGTTTTCCATAAATAAGTAACTTTGGTCTTTTTCCTTAAACAAATATATTTGTTTGTTTTTAGGATATTTTTTTTTGCTCTACAATTTTCTTCAAATTTTATTACTGTTTACTTTGATTACATATATCTATAATTAGAAAAATGCATTATTAAGACTATCATTTTTTATATCCATTAAACTTCATTATGTAGGTTTCAAAGAGATTTCTGTTTAAGTAAGTTTCAATGCAAGCCTATATTCCAGAAAACAATGCATCTGGTATTGTGATTTAAATCTTATTCTGCTTAAACTATCATCAATTTCTTTAACATCATGGAATCTAGTAATTCAATTGCAGACCACAGTTCTTTTGCCATACACTGAAATATTGAAACAATTTATGTGGAGTCACTAAGGCAATTAATTTATTCCAAATCATTGATTTCTATTACTAGTTAAAACAAACCTTAAATAGAAATAATGAAAGATATTTTAGTTGCAATTTTAACTACACTACTCTCCACCAAAATCTAACAATAAAATTCTTAATTTAAACAATTTATTTTATTGTAACTGGTGTTTTTTAAAGATAACAACTTAATTATGACCCATTCAATTCTCTCTTTATTTTTTTATTTTTTACAAAACAAATTAATTATTTTAAATTTACAAACAAATGTAATAAATCGTAAGTATGACTGAATCTTATATTTTCATTCAATATTTCGAAGTAATACATATTTCACATATAATTTTCATAAACTTATTAATACTTCATGAGTATTAAAATTGATAAACTTAGCAAAAATGACCATCATTTATTCTATTTCATTTTTTATAATTACAAAAAGAATGATATATATTTCATTTTTTATATTTTAACTCAAACTAATTGCCTCTATTTTCAATAAATTAATACACTGTACAGGCTCACAAACACCTGCACATATATAATGTAATATATAAGGGATTCAAACTCAGACTTTCACACAACCCTCAGCTCTCCATGCCATTTCATATTGCTGACTCACCTGATCATACACATATTGAAAAGATAAATAATCACCAATATTATGTATTTCATGCTAAACCAGCAATCATCAGTTGGTACAGATTACTATCTCCACACATATATACAATCAGTGTTCAGCTTTATATTAAGATAGCCAATATTTATACTTTAATGGACAGGCTTCAAACTACACCAACCTGCAACTCTTCAGACATCCATTTCATTGGAAATATGATGATGGAACATTGCAAAATTACATAAATTTATTTAACTGTTGGCTTAATATAGGTATCAAAACATGTGTTGTAATGGAAACTATTGTAAAACATATGAGAACAATGCTAATGAAGCAACATTGTCTCATAAATAGTAATATCTTCTTGTTGGATGAGCCAAAATGTAATGTACAATTAATAAAATAATGGGTGAAAAGCTGTTTGACTGCAAATGCCCACATATTTGAACAAGATAAACTATACTGAGTAACTGTTGTACTTAGACAACTAAAAATGTAATTAATAAATAAACAAAATAATTAATAAATGATAAGTATTTTGGCTTGAGAAAGAAAATAAAGTTCAACAAATAATATTTTAATTGATAATAAGCTATATAGTTTGGGATATACACTTAAATATTTTAATTTAAATAAACTGTGTAACAAAATAGTTTTGTAATCATTTATGCAATAAAGAAAATCAGTGTACTTAAGTTAATAATAATATACATGTATTGACATAAATATTAACTCATTGAGGTAACTAAGACAATGAACATAGTTCCAATTTTAGCAACTGCAATCTAATATCATAAAATATATCTTTATAATTTACCCCCGACACATTAAAATTAATAGAAATGATCTATGATTAAAATCATTAATGTATACAGTCATAAAGAATTAATTACATATTCTTTCTCACAAAAATATTAATATATTAACAACTGATTTAAATCTTAATTACTTGAGTTTATTATTTAAACTTATATCAAATGATAAGATAAAATTGCCTTATAATTAAAATTATTAGTTAAAAAAAAAAAACTTTGATAAATATTTTATCATTAAGCTTCTACTATACTCTTAACCATTATTAATAAATAAACTTTATTTTATATAGATCAATTTAAAAGAATTTTTTCTCTTAGCATCTGTTACCAAGTTTATCTTATCTTTTATATATATATATAATTTCGGTTTAGATTCCATTATCCCTTAAAGTTTTCTTTGACACATTGATGGTAACAAAATAAAATGTAGGTTTTTAGTTTTAAAAGAATTTTATTTAGGGAGAAAATGTAGGTTTTTATGAACATTTTTATACTTAAATGATATTCCTTTCATTGATATTACAATTCATGAAATAAATTTGATATATTTACATTTATTAATATCATTTCATTAGATTTAAAAAATTGCTTCATAGTAAATCGAAACATTTCGCGTTGTTTATTTATATATAATATTTAGTGAATTAAATGTGAAGGTATTTAAGCTTCACACTCTTAGTTCAAAATGCTTGAGTCTGGCTTATTTATATGTAAATTGAGGCATAGAAGAAGGTGAGTCCCATCTTTTTCTTATAGTTCTGATTTGTGTTTGAGAATTGAGAGGTCCATGTGATGTCATTATTACATCTGATTGGCTGTTACATAAGCATGTTTAAAGCATATCTGTTGAAGGTGTTAAAACTACTTAAATAAAATCAGATTCAAAAACACATGTAAGGCAGAATAACTGTAGGTGTCAAGCCACTGCTGCAGGCAATAAAAAATTAAGATTCAAAAACACATAGTCACTAATCAAAAGGCTGTTTCTGCCAAAGAGAAACTATTCAATGATCGGCAGGGAGGGGGGATTAAACAATGCGACAAGGATGAAAAAGCTGCTACCAATGAAAGAAAAGGAACATGTAAGCTGAATCTGTTTGTCAGGGAGAAAGAAATATAAATAGACTGGAAAATCAGTAGAAGATTATTATTATTGTAATTATTATAGTTAATTGATTCAGAGACGCAAGATTTAGCTACAAGAGTACTAAAAAAGTGACTAAATGACATCATCAAACAAACTAATAAAAAACTTTAAAATGACCATTGTCCACTAGACCACTTGACCTCTCTCCATCAGCCCACTATGTGAACTCCAAGCCTTGCCTAGAAGTCTAACCGTTCAGCTTCAAGACACCCCCAGTTATTCAGTAATGCAGACATGAAATTTAGAGGTAAGCAATTAAAAATGATTTAATTATAATAAGATATGAATTAAAATTGTAACTTAATTTTTTTATAAAACAAAAGAGAAAATATTGTATATTATTAATCTTAAGAAAAGTTTTCACAATCAATCATTAACTTCGGTCAAAAGTTGACAATGTTTTTTTTTTATCTTTATGTAAAACGAAACAAGAAATGAAAACTATTATTTCATTACATTCACTCACACACATATTTATATGTTATATATTTCATTAGTTAAATGCCAATTATTTCATAAAATTTAAAATGTATCCACACAATAGAAATATTAATTGTAATAGTTATTTCAAATGAACTAGCTAAATGGCAATCTAAGACATGGTTAAAATAATAAAATGCTATATAAATCATAAATTCTTACATGCATATTACTTATATCTGAATAAAATAATAAAATTTATGTATATGAATATACATCTATACTTGATTAAATTATAAATGCTCCACAAACCTAGAATTGCTGATATTACCTGTTTTTCTATCTGTAATAATTCTGGAAATAATAAAATGCTATATGAATCATAAATGCTTACATGCATATTATTTATATCTGAATAAAACAATAAAACTTATGTGTATAAGTATACATCTATACTTGATTGGAATATAAATGCTCCACAAACCTATATAGAATTGCTGATACTACCTGTTTACCTACCTGTAGTAATTCTGGAAACAATAAAATGCTATATGAATCATAAATGCTTACATGCATATTATTTATATCTGAATAAAATAATAAAACTTATGTGTATAAATATATATCTATACTTGACTGGATTATAAATGCTCCAAAAACTCGGAACTGCTGATATTACCTGTTTACTTATCTAAAAGGGATATACAAACCTGGAAAAAATAATTAAAAATATTCATGCATTAATGGTATATATATATATATATATATATATATATATATATATATATATATTGTTAACTAAAGTACTTCTATACTTCTTCTCATAATTAAACTGAAAATGAATCTTCACATGAATACACATGAACTCTGTTAGAAAGACTTGCAAATGAATTATTGTTAAATAAAGTGCTTCTAAACTTCTTCTCATAATTGAACTGAAAATGAATATTTACATGGATATGAATGAACTTTATTGGAAGGACTTGCAAATGAATTATTGTTAAATAAAATTGTTGTTATTAAAAATTAATTTTAGTTGTTTAGTTCCATTTTTACATCACTAGTTATTCAGTGCTTCTTGCTCACAAGATTCTCATGCCTCCTGAGCTATGTTCAGCATAACCAGACAAAGATAAGTAAGATTGTAGTGAGAACTCTAGTGGCACTGTTTGGGAAACCAAACACATAAATTTCCAGATGTTTCCAGTATCTAGGGTGCTACATCCTCTGATGAGCAGGAAATATTGTTGTAGGTGGGACATCTGCATTGGGGAATACCAATCGATAGTTCCTTCCTGCAATTAATATGCTCATCAGTAAATAAAACCAACCAAGGATTGGGTTGGGTGTCCATCCAGTTATTATATATGTATATAGTAACCTTATATTTTAGTATAAAATATAAAGATCGATATAACTGGTATAAAAAATTTCTCTGTCTTCTTTTTGGTGATTTGATTGCCTTAGTTTGCATTTTTGAACAGATTATTTTCTTGCATTCAAGATAATTTATTAGAGAGAATAAGTAATATTTTGCTTTACTTATTGTCTGTGTTATTTTAATGTATTTAAATTGCTTTTTTCCATCCACTGATTTGTATCAAAATATGTTTAACTTTTTAAAAATTGACAACACATTAAATTTAGTAAAATGTGATTGAAAATAATAATAATTTTTATTTGTTTAAAATAGTCTTAGAAATTATTTTCATTGAATTAAAAAACCATTTGTTTAACTAATTTTTAATTATTAGATAAAAATATAGTAATTACATATGCGTTTCAATGTAAAAAAAAAAAAAAAAGAGTGCGATTAAAGAGATCGTCTGCGATAAGGTTGCTGTTACAGAAAAAGAAAATGGTGTAAGAATAAAATGTTTGTAAAATATGATAAGCTTATTTTTTAAAAATAGTTAATAAGTAAACTGATTTACCAAAAAGTTTTCTACAAATGTAAACATAAAATGGTGATATTTAATAATAGAATGAAGTGCTCAATTTAAAAATCTGTTCGGGTCAGCTAGCCAAGTGGATCAAATCGCTAATAATTTTCCAATATTTACACTTTAAAATATGTCGGAGCTTTCAAATTTAAGAGCAGAATTAATTGCAGAATCTCGGTATGTTTGGACTATTTTATTATTCTGCAATTTGGCAAAACTAAATAGATGTTTTAATTACAGAAGTTTTTTAAATATGAAAACTTTCTTTTTAAAAAAGAAGATGTTTAAAATCAAAGTTAAATGTTAAAGTTATTAACATGGTTTAATATTTCCATTTATAATTTAAAATAATATAGCATTGATTAATTTATTTAACTTTATACTGCCAGTAATGTATTTGCTAATTAATTTGTTTACCATTTGAATAATGGAAACAGTCTTCAAATAATTAACTAAAACTACTTTTTAATTTTATCGTTAATTTGGAATTATTAAATTATTTGCTCTAATTAGTATCCCTAAATTTAAACGTGGATAAATAAATATTAGCCTGGATGTTATAAACTTGGAACAGTTTTATATAGAAATGTAGAATTTAATAACTTATGAAGAACATTTTCATTTAAACTCTGCGTGTCATGTTTTTGGAATTGTTTTATATTTATGGAGCCACGTAAAATCATTAATTTAAAGTGCTTATAATATCTAAAACAAATAGATAGAATTACATTTATGGAATTCAACTATAATTATAATTATCACTTTGTGTATTTATTGTTCAAGACATTTTTACATAAATTTCACGGATCATATTTATTATTATAAAATGCTGTACAATTTAATTTGTCACACGCACACTTGCTAGAATTCATGTATTTAAGTAAGAATGAATTAATTTAATTTTATTGTTATATGAACTTGTATGTGAAGTTCATGAGTTATATTTTATTAGGTTTAAATTAAATTAATGGGATTGAATAAAATACTTATTCAAGGGAATAGTGCTTGCGAAAAAGCTTGAAAATTACTAATGAATTTATGATATGTGTCAACCTCTCATGAAGTGTCTTGTGAGTCTTTCCAGAGTTCTATTCCTATACTAATGTCACTTATATTACATTGTTGCTATGTTTTATTTTAAGCAAGATAATTTAATATATTAGTTGTCCTGATTAGTGAAACACTTTTTATTATGCAAGAACCCACATCTGCTAAAATGTTAGTGATTTCTGAATGGTCAGAATAACTGAGGAGGATGATTTTTGCACTTTAAATGTGAAGTAAATAGTAATATTGCTTTACAATGTTAAAAGGCATTAATCTGTGCTGGTGATTAATCCGCAGATTAATTAATTGCCACTTTCTGTATTTTATACTTATTCCTGCGCTGGTGGTTAATCCACAGAATTGTGTAATTATATTTATTGCTTTAAGATGGTGTATAAATCCACAAGGCACTCAGTGTTATATAATTCCTATGTGCAGATGAATGCATCCACAGGAATATGATTTTACTTCATAAATATGTTTGGGCAAAGTATTTTGGTTATTCTGCTAAAATCATCTTCTTCCATTTATAAGCATAATTTATAAGTTAAGTCATAAAGTGTAGCAGGACATTCTATCTAAGTTACCTCATAATAATTAACTGTTTGTTAATTAATATTTTATCTGAATGTAGGTTTAAATTTTCATTTTATTTAGCGTTAGCATTATAGCTAAATTCAACAAATATAATATTATTTATTACATTATTATAGGTCTACAGTATAGGTTTATTGGTTCTGAAACTAACATTGGATATTTCATGAGTTGATGTTGAATTTTTGTATAATTTCCTCAAGACATCAATTATATCAAATTGTAATATAATATATGATTAGGCTTTATAAAACTGTGCCTATGATATGTTATTGAAGAAAGCCAATGGAATTATAATTTATTTATTTATTTTATTTGTTTATTTATGTATTTAGTTATTACATTAAACATCAATTACTTATTAGTCATAAAAATTGTAAATAAATATTGATTTATAATTAAACTTACTGTGCCGTTGCTATTTGTCATTCATAAAATCAGAAATCATATATCTTGACTAGAGCATACATTGAAGTACATACTATTGTCAGCATGATATAAGAGTTTAGTAATATTTTGAGAAAAACATTTGAATGCTTTTTGTCCTTGGTAGTTTATGATGTGTAAGGTACAATAAAATCCCATTGACCTTTTCCATCATTTAAGCTTTGCGTAGTTGATTCGAGTACATGATACAAAATTGATTGATTTTATAAACTTATAAACAGATGTACCAGATAATGACATGATTAAATGTATTTACTTAATGTTTTAATTGTCATTCATCAGTATAACAAGAGTCTCATTGATATTTATTAAATTATAGAAAAGAACCCAAGTATTCCATGTTTATTTATTATTGCAAAGCTCTTACCTAGACTAGCATTTGTATTAAAAATCATATATGTAATTTTAAAATTCATAATCTTTAATAGTTCCACAAATTATACCATCTTGTCCATGGTCGGCCATTAGGTCTCATGCAATGAAAAATCGCAAATTAAGGTTTGAAGGATAATAAAATTGCATACTTATAATTTGTCTAATGTATTTTCACATACTACTATGATAGGTCTTCACGGTACACCCTGGCTGTGACCAGATTAGATCATAACAATTTCATGTTATATCATTAGTTTTGTTTGTGGTAATTTGCTCCAGATTTCGGCTATAGTCTTTGGTGTGTAATATAGATGGCATGATATGCTTTTGGTTATAGTTATTGGCACCACAATGATGGGAGCATTTAGTTAGATTGATGAGTACAGTTCTTGGCTGCCCAATGATTAAAGCCATTGGTTATAAAGAATTCTATTACAGTTCTTGGTGCCAATATGGTAGGCATTGGTACATCCCTTCAGTCTATTGGGTTATAGTAAGGTGGGTCTGATTATAGTAGTTGAAATAATTTAAAATGTGGAAATATCTGTTATTTTATAAAGAAGCATGGATAGACCAATCTCAGAATAAACCTTCATCAACATTTATCTACACATTAAGTTAACTAACCATGATATCAATTTTAATAAAACACATATTCTGGTAAGATTTGAACAATGTAATCACAAACTACTAGGTTAAGCCATAGAGATTTTTAAAAGGTATATGAGCATGAATGAAAAATGTGAATTAAAGAAAATTAACAATATTTGGAAAAAGCTATTGGAGGATAAAATATTTTTAAAAACTTCTCAACTAATAGAATTTGAGAATTAGGAGAAAATAATAAAGAAAAAATAACAATTTTAAATCTCATCACACACATTCTTATAATTTGAGACATAAGAAGTTCTGAGGAAAGTACTTGTTATTGTACTAAAACATCAGCTATTTAACAATTATATTTTTATTACATGGAAACTGTCAGAAATAATACTATGAATTCACCATTTATCCATGAGAATATATATATATATATATATATATATATATATATATATATATAAATGTAATATATATATATATATATATATATATATATATATATATTACAGCAAATATTTATTATATTTTCTATTAGACAAATCAATCACAATCCAGTGATAATAGACAATGATCAATGAAAGTAATAAATTGTAAATGGTTTTTGCATTCGAAAGAAGTACTCCTTCTAATCTTTGGAACTTATATATATATATATATATATAAATTAATGGTAAATACAATATTATAGTCTAAATTTTTTTCTTTTATATATATATATTTTATAATGGGTATTGTATTATATATATATATATATAATAAAAGTAGAAGGAGGAAAAATGTAATCTAATAATTACTTAATTTAATATATTCAAGAGAAAATATAAGAGAGAACAATGCATATACAAAGATATGTGTAAATATGTCAAAATCAGTGTTCATCCAAATATTTTTAATTATTAAACATCATATAAATCAGGTTATCAACTTAATGAGTACCCTGATAAATCCTTCTACCCATGATATTTAACCCATGATGCCAACAGTTCAGAAATATAGATTATATAACATAATAATTTGTTACAATCAGTAACATGATGAATTGTATGAGAACCAATCATAATAATTGTTACATGTGAGCTTTTATAAAAATAAAAAAGAAACAAGATAATATATACAAATTTTACCATTTACACTTTTTTAGACAAGTAGAAAATTATATACAAATTGATGAATGAATGAGTAAATTGAAATAAGAACTATCAAGTAAATAAAACAATGACTTTATTTGCAAAAATATAAATTATACTAACAAAAGAAAATTGATAAAAACAACAATATAAATAAATAAATGGTTAAGTACTTGATAGGTGTACACTTTAAAATCTATCTACTACATTGTGTCATAGAAAAATTTATTTACAATATTTTATTATAGTTTCCCACTATTTTCAAACAATTAAGATAAAATAATTAAAAGTTCTACATAGTTTTGAATATATCAAAAATACATGTACCAATATCCCAGATTTACTTAAATAAATTTGTCTAACACAGGGAAATATACTCTATTTTGAAATCTCCATTTATTTCTCATTCAGATTGTATTTTATGAGTGATATATCATTTGTGAGCATTTCCATTTTATGAATTTACAAAGAGATATTAATAAAGATAATATATTACTTAGTTTTTAAATATCTCCTTTTAAAACATGGGCATTGGGGACCAGAATATTTCTATCCTGCATCTATGCTTTGCTTTATGCATAAGCCAAATACAAACAAACCTACTCAGAATAACTATAAACATCATGTACATGAGATATTGTTTTGTGTGTGCTAGGTTTAATAATTAAACTCATTTATTTATTAATTACTGATATCTCTTTTATTATATCATGTTTACTACAATGCTAAATTATTTTTTTTATAATCAAATCAAAAGTTTTGATAATACATCTGCCCAGTTTCAACAAAATTTAATTTAATTTGGAGATAATGACCAATAATATTTTATTTCTAATCATTTAATTGAACACATATATACCAATAAAATATATGTTGTTTTTTTTAATTTCAATTTATCATATCCTTTAGTTGTTTTTTTCACAGAGCGTTTGCCTATAGTATAAGTTACCTGAAACCAGAATTCTATTTTTACTTAACTTATACATATATGATTATATGTATGTAAATAAATCATTTTTATATAGCGCGATGTTTATAAACTGTAATATTTAAAGCAGAATTACGCTGTTGCACATGCGCCTTGAAGATTTTAACTATAAATGAATGAATACTAACACTCAACCACATGATAAAGTCTTTGGAAAAGATAGAATGGCCATCTATCTTTTCGAACCCAAACGCTTTTGTATGTCTTAAGTGTTTGAAAGTGAAAGTGTGAATATTTTTTGTCCAATGATGTACTTTACTCTTCAGAGCCCATCATTATCAGTGAATGATGAATAAAAATTACCACTTGATAACTTGAACTGATTGCTTTTATCCAGATTATTAATTGTTCTGAATTGCATTGGCAGTAGAATATTTGTAAATCAGTCATGAGAAAGCGGTACATTTAAAACTTCATTTATCTTTCCCCAGTTTGTTTGAAGTATAGGTAATGGGAAAAGAGACCTTTCCTTAATTTCTTGCTAACTAATGCATAATATTTTAAAAATATTTTTTTTATAAGAGAAAAACGTTTTTATACACTTTTCACTTTTCTCTGCAATTCTATATTGGACTAAAGTTATGTTTTAAGTTCCATTTGTTCTAAAATCGATTATTGTAAGTGACAGTAAATACGTTTTACAGATCGATATTTCATTTACATGTTACTTATTTTGAAATAAAAATAATGGATTAATATGATTTTTATTTAAATAATAAATTTATTATTTGTAATAGCATTTGCTTTTTTAGCAAATGATCTATGAAATGGCAAGCGGTGTGCATGCATGTTCGCTTGATTCAGTATCATATACCCTTCCATTCAGCCCATAATCATTTTGAACATTTACATTTGAGGCAAAATTGTGCTCTAATATTATGAACCTATGTTTGCAATAAGTTTAATGAGTTGATTCCACCAAAAAAAAAATGAATGGCATAATATTGCTAATAATTTTATTTTTTATTATTACTTTCTCTATGTATATGTTTGCTTCCACTAATTTGCTAGATTGAGGATGTCAGTCTCAATTTCTTCTTTCTTTAAAAAAAAAGAGAATACTTTAACATTCATTTACAATTTCCACTAATTTTTTTTTTTTAATTTAATTTTAAGAATATTCACTGTAGTAATAACATTATCTTACAACTATGAAACATAACTATCAATAAAAAATATAATTTGCAACAAAAATTCATAAACTAATGATTATTTTTGCAACATTGTACAAAGACATATTAATTTTTTTCTACTATTCATTTAAATGATTTATGAGTAATATTTAGCATCTGACTTTGTTCTTAATATTGTCTTTTCATCTACATAATTCTGATCATCTCAAAATGCATTTCTAAGGTATGAATAGCCACTATTTTTATTGCATCTATTCCTTGTTTTCCAATGATTGCTTCTATTACTTTACCTAAACTGGTGAGTCTTATCATGTGCTGAGTATTGTCACAAGTCTCCTGTATATTTTATTGGCTTACACTAAAAAAAATGTCAATTTAAATAGATTTATCCTTTTATTTTTATTCATGTAATATTGTTGGATATTTCCATATCAAAAATGTTTAGTATTTCAATGTAGGATGCTCTACTATGATTATAGCATTTTAATGTCTTCTTCAATTGTAGGATACTCGACTATGCTTAAAATTTGCTGAACTCATCTAGACAGTGATGGTAAAAATGATCTATCCTATAAATAGAAAAAAGGCTGCTATGAGTCCTTAATTTTGATACTTGTGAGAGAAAAAATTGGTCCAAGTTCTTGCCCACATTTAATTTCTTTTTCTTTTAGGCAACTTGATGAAAAATTCCATAGTGCTTCTCATCATTCCACAAACTATGGAATAAAGCCTATCAATAGTTACAAAATATGTGTGGCTTAAGATGCAATGATTACTATCAAATTTTACTGCCCCTCTTAAAATGATGACTAGCAATAGCATTTTCTATTTTCCCTCAAACTCATAAAATGAAACAATTCTTGTAAGCCATGTAAGTGTTCGAATGAGTTTTTCCCCACATCTTGATTAAAAAATTTGATTCTGATGAACTTTGATACAGGGTTTTATCTTACATATCTATGATCATGCAATGGATATTCTTTTGATGACTCAACTTTCACTCCTTCTTTCCTAATTTTCAAATTATTTCCTAATCTAACCTCATTATCATAATCATAAATGTGGAGTTTGCTAATTATTTTAAAGATTTGAAAGAATACTTTTGCTGTGTATTTAACTCTATTGTATTGACTTATCTTGGGGTTGGATTCAACTCCAGTCTTTCTATGATATCCATCTTTCTTCTAATGAACATGTTTAATTTGTGCTTACTCTTGAGTGTGATTACTTGATCTTTAATACTTTGAATTATTGTATTAAAGTTCTTTTTGCTTTCAATTCTTTTGATGGTCCTCTATATTAATTTTATTTAGTCTTCAATCAGTTCTGGTCTTTTATTTTAATATTGTAATAATATAAAATATTATTAAAGCTAACATTTAAGGATGCCAAATGTAATAATATTTTACTCAAATAAAAGATCTTATTCTGACTCTGTTTGGATTTCCAAATGTAATGGTATTAAAATGAAACATTAATTATGCTTTACTAATATTTTGGCTAGCTAATATAAAAATACATGAATAGATTAAAAAAATAATGTGGAGTGTAAGAATTTAATTATCTATGATCATAGAAAAGCTAGTTTAATTAACAAAAATGAAAATTTATTAATATAAACAATAGTAACAATAAAAATATAAAAATAAGAAGCAAATAAAATATTCCTTGGTGAATAGTTTACAACTGAGTTGATTATGATTGTTCTTATCTTAATAAGCATTCATAGAAAATACTATAGTATAAATGTCTATTAAATATGCACTTTTATTAATATCTCCCGTAAAACCTCTTTCTTTTAAATATAAATGAAGAAAACAAATAAACATACTTTTATTTAAACAAAGTAAAATTATAATTAAAAAACATATTGGGATTTTTGTTTACTATTTACTTTAATCCATTCTTTTTGTTAATAATAATTTTTTTTGTATATTATATAAACACATGCATTATCAAAACATAATGAATTTATAAAAAATATATATTATCTGGTAAAATTTTCTTTTATACTCACAAGCAATATCCATCAAATTTATAATTTCATTGAAAAACAATACTACTTATGTACAGCAAAATGTTATGATTCACTCATGCATTTTATATAAATACATATAAAAAATAATAATTTATAGTTCCAACTTTTTTAGATAATCTGCTAAAAATTCCATGATATTTTCTGTTGTGTAGATAGACATTATATTTAATCCAGATTATTATAACTTATTAACATTCCATTAAAATTATCCATTTTGATGATCTATTTTATTTTTAATGAACTATTCCTTAATTAACATTTTACAGCATTCAATACTGCTTTGTTTATATAATAGCAACAGCAGCGTTCTTCAAAATATCCTTAGAAAATACATTGTAGCACTTAATTCTGATATCTACCACAATGAGATGATCTTTTATTCAATATTATTTTATTTAGATTCTCAAAACATATCCAGACTTTTGAGCTGACATTTCATGGATTTACACAAAATATTAATTTTAAACTTCAATAAAATTATTGATATATATATATATACACACACAAAACATTTGTGTATAAAGAGTCAAATCTAAGATCAGGAGCTTAAATAATTTTCCCCAATGATATCATATTTATGTCATTATTTTAGATGTTGTTTCTATGACACTTTTTGGTAACTCTATTGTAACTCATTTCTGAAGTCTTTTCTATTAAGAGTCAAATTTACCCATTTATTCACTCTAAACAGTTATTTTCTAACAAATTAGTTTTCATTATAATAAAACATTTTTTTAAAATTTTATAAATATAAATATAACAATATTTTTTTAAAATATATCTAATTCTATCAATTCAAATACAAAATAAATTTCAAATCATATTCAAATAAAATACATATTTCTTTTATCTATTTACCTATTTTTACATATTTTAATCAACATTTTAAATGCTCATTTTAAATAAATTTTAAGATAATATATTGAAGACATAAAATATAATATTTTTGAATTATCCCCAAAAATATATACTTGCACACACATACTTGGACAATAATTTAACGATTTGCATGTTTATGTTTAAATTTTATTTTTGAAATGTATGCAGTAAATAAAATATCAACAAATAATTTTATTAATATCTACTTTATTTTATTATTGTTATTATATAAAACCATTTAAATACTTTTATTAATATATCCCTAACACACACACACACACACACACACACATATATATATATATATATATATTATAATAGTAACTTACAGTTATTATTATTGGTCTAGCGTGTTTTATCTCTTGTGAAATTATTTATAAATATAAATTTATATTTGACTATTTTATTATGTAACATATATGTACTATTTATATATACATTTAAGTTTTAAATAATATATACCTTAAGCTTTTGAGTAAAATGCCAGATTTGAAGTTAAGAATAAATACTTATATATTTTTTTATTTTATTATTAAATCTTAATGTCAGTGGAACAATTGATAGTTGAATTAAGCATGAACTTATATAACACACGAGCAGATTCGTTCGTGCTCTGGATATAAAAAAAAAAAACGAAGGAAAAAAGAAAATCATTTCTCTTTAAAAATATTATTTTTCTTTTATCAATACTACTATTTAACGATTGGAATTTAAATATTAACTTTTCCAAATTAAAATAATTTGTGGATTCAAAGTTTGCAAGGAAAATATATTTAATTTTCTACTCAATCTTAAAGGAATAGCAATATAAAAGAAAAGAACGTCTGTTTAAGTTTTGAAACTACGTTGTTTTAACTCTTCCATTATTCTTCGGATATATATAAATTTAAGATAATTATATATATTAAGGATAAAACAATGTGCACTGAGTAGTACACTTATTATATCGTAAAAGGTTTCGAAACCAACCTTGCATGCTATTTTAAAATATTTTGAAATAATAGATATATAGAACGTCTAAGGATAATACAAAAATGAAGATTAAGAACATCTACATTCGAAGAATATTTATTTTATTTCACATTAATCAAATCATTGGATATTGTTAACAGTTTATCGTCTATGGATAAATAAAATCATCATTATACCAATGGATTAATAATATACTTCGTAAAAGATCTTCATTAGGATGATGAACTATAGACTTCAATACCTACTCTCAACTCTCTTATAAATAAGTTTCCTTTATTATATATTTATATATATTATAATAATGCTTATATTATTTTAATATGTTTATTATTATTATTATTATTATCTTTATTTCAAATTTGGCATCGCATCATTTTATATCTTGATAGGAAAATTATATTTATTATTAAATATAATTAATTGAAAGCTTAACATAATTCATCAAATTAGATGAGGGATATAAAAAAATAGTTATTATTTGACAGATATCTTAAACAGGATTATATTGTGTTTACTACGTAATATTGTAAACGTTTAATGTATTTTTATGTATTAAAAATACATATAATATATAAGTTATACAATGGTAAATAATATCTATATATGGGTAATTGTGAAGCATATAAATAAGAACGGTAAATAAGTTAATAAGTTACATAAATTATTAATTTTTGAACCCAGATATTGTTTTTATATATCTATTAATTTAAGCTATTTTCTTTAATTTTTGAAAGTTTATTATAGTATTGAGTTTTATCATGGGGTATTAAATAAAAAAATAGCATTTATTAATATTCTTTTAAAATGATAAAATTCATCCGTATTTATTTATTAATATTTTATTATCTATTCTATTATATTTTTTATTGTTTATTAAATATTGATTTGTTAACGTGATCTCTTTGTCTAATCATTATTGAATTATATTATATATATGCTAGTATTATAAATATCATATGAATAATAGTTATAATTAATACTTATATAAAGGCATATGAAATAACTTGTTTTGAAATTATTCCTGAAATGAGCTGATTGCAAATTCTCCGTGAGTTTAAATATCGTGGCATAATGGTGACTGGAAGAGGGATGAAAGATGGATGACCTGGTCTAAATTGTATTTAAACTTATTTAAAAATTAATGAGCTAGCATAATAAAGGTATATATAATCATAGACTTGGTATTTCATCGATTCATTTCTAGCATTCTACTTGAAGACCCAAAGTTCGATTGTAGTGAAATGCGTATCCTCTTTCTAAGGAATTTAATCATCCCTTTATATTTAACAAGACTAACTTAGATTTTAAATATAATCCATTCTGTTATATTTGGCGAACCTAACTATGAAGCATTAAGTTAATGACTTCTAAACATTAAATATAATTGATTATATTACATTTAATACACCAACTGGGATGATTAAGGCCGTCCCGTTATAATATATATATATATATATATATAAAACAAAAACAAGTTATTCACGTAACTTGCTATCACTTGTTATTTATGTTCAACAGATGGCGTTTTACCAAAACCACCAAACAAGTGTAAAATTTGTTTACATAAACGAAAAAAGAGTCAGAATTAACTACCTCTTTCATTTGCTCACCCCCAGATCAGCTGATTTCGAGCTGGTTTGCTCTCATCAGTGAGGGATAGAGTATAGAAACTAGATCTAAACACTGACTCTCAAGTGTTTATGCAAAACATTTCTATCAGTTTGCAAGCATGAATTTTCAGACCGGTAAAGTCTTCAAACTCAGCTTAGCAAGACAGATATTTATATGGGTCTGATCTCAGCTCAGTATCACCACATAATCAAAGTCTCTGCAATATATATCATTGCAAGAAAACTTTAAAGGTACATTTATGAAAAACAAAAACAAATTTTACACTTGTTTGGTGGTTTTGGTAAAACGCCATCTGTTGAACATAAATAACAAGAGATAGCAAGTTACGTGAATAACTTGTTTTTGTTTTTCATAAATGTACCTTTAAAGTTTTCTTGCAATGATATATATTGCAGAGACTTTGATTATGTGGTCATACTGAACTGAGATCAGACCCATATAAATATCTGGCTTGCTAGGCTGAGTTTGAAGACTTTACCGGTCTGAAAAATTCACGCTTGCAAACTGATAGAAACGTTTTGCATAAACACTTGAGAGTCAGTGTTTAGATCTAGTTTCTATACTCTATCTCTCACTGATGAGAGCAAACCAGCTCGAAATCAGCTGATCTGGGGGTGAGCAAATGAAAGAGGTAGTTAATTCTGACTCTTTTTTCGTTTATGTAAACAAATTTTACACTTGTTTGGTGGTTTTGGTAAAACGCCATCTGTTGAACATATATATATATATATATATATATATATATATATATAAAATCAAAATTACCCCAAATTCACAAGTCTGCAAGACTAGCCAAGAAAATAAATACTAAAACACCACCCATGGTTTCACTGCTACAAGTAGACTTCTCTAGTGTAAAGAACTACAAAATAACAACATATTTAAACTAAACATTACCCACAATTCCATTTACTTCCCATACACCCTTAATATTAATTAAACTTTTAAATAAGTTAATTGTTTCAGAATCATAAATTTTTAATACTAAAGATTCTTTAATTCTTCCTTTTATTTCATTTCTCTCAAAGAAGACAATCTTAGTTTCATCAAAATTAATAGTGTCCTATATCTTTTTCACAGATATACAAAGAAGAATTAAGATATTTATTTCTCACCCTACTTTTATGTACCTTTATTTTTTCATTTAAATATCTGAGTTCTGCTTTGTATATCCATAAAAAACATACAGAACATACTATCAATTTTGATAAAGCTAAGGCTATCTTCTTTGAGAGGAATGAAATAAAAAGAAGAATTAAAGAATCTTTATTATTAAATTTTATGATTATGAAGCAATTAACTTATTTAAGAGTTCTTTAAATATTAAGGGTATATGTGAAGTGGAATTGTGGGTAATGTTTAGTTTAAATATATTGTTATTTTGTAGTTCTTTATACTTGAAAAGTCTGCTTGTAGTAGTGAAACTATTGGTAGTGTTTTAGAATTTATTTTCTTGGCTAGTTGGTTTGGTTGTAAATTTTGGGTAATTTTATTGACTAGTTTAGCTATATATATATATATATATATATATATAGTGGGTTTATCTGTGTTAAAAAATTTAAATATTGATATACCGACATTTCGACTTGATCACACAAGTCGTCCACTGGGTGATAAAAGAAGAAAGACATTGGTAGAGGCACTTCAATCACTGATTTAAAAAAAAAATTTAAAGTTTCACCAATAACAAAAATGTTAAATTAAGAATGTTTTTAAAAAAATCTTTCCAAATAGGAGGAAGTTTGCATGTATCATCTTGCTTATTGATACAATATGGCCTTTTAAGTATCACAATGGCTTCTCTAATTGTGCACTGGTAGAGATTATCACATCTGGATATGATCCTGATATTAAAAAAATCAATTTTATGACCTGAATCTATAGTATGGAGTGAGAATGCTGTTGATGATGAGTGTTGTTTAACTGCATCAGCATGCTCATCTCTCCCAACACTGATGTGACAATTACTCATACCTATGTAAGAAGCTTTACAATTTTCACATGAGATTTGATAAACACCATGAGATTCAAATCAGTGATTGTAGTGCCTCTACAACTGTCTTTCTACCTTTTATCACCCAGTCGATGACTTGTGTGATGAAGTTGACACATCGGTATATCAATATTTAAATTTTTTTAACATTGATGAACCCACAAAATATGTCTTTTATATATGCAGCCCGTGAAAATCTTCATATCGACATACATATATATATATATATATATATATATATATTAAATATTGTCTAACTTTATATTATATATTAGTAATAATAAATAAAATAGAAAACCATATAGCATTACAATACTAGCCAAAGAAAAGTCTATTTGTTAATAGAGGAACCCATGATCATTAAAGAATTTTAGTAAAATTTTGCTTTTTTGGCTAGTATTGTATTGTTATATTTTTTTTTTATGAAATCATGATTGTTGTGCTTGCACCATGAAGGTATGCTAGATTGTTAAAAGTGATTGTTGGTCTGATATTCTCATGGATAAATGAATTTATAGTATTATTTCCAGGAGATCTGAGGAAAATATTTGTTATTTGTACTGAAATATCAGCTATTTAGCTTTTATATTTTTATTACCTGGATGCTTGCAGAAATAATACTTTGAGTGTATATATATATATATATATATATATATATATATATATATATATATATATATATATATAACAAGGTTTTCATCATTAAGAGATAGCATTAAAAACATCTGTAAAATATCTTATACAAGTCATCAATGACCAGAAGAATTTCTCACAATCACAACAAATATATCAGATTATTGCAAATTTTTAAAATAACTGATCCACAGCCATAAAAAATATATCATAGTACTTGTCAGTAATGTTTTAATCTTCTCAGAACTAATGTTTTGGGGAAACTATTATATTTAAATATTAGTATTAGCAGAATGTCTGCACTGTATAGTCTTTTCAGTCATGTTTTTTTTTCATTCTTAGAAAAAATTGGACCAAACAAATAAATAAAAGTGCAAACAAAAGTAAATTTTCTCTATTTTTAAATGCTTTTATTTAATTAAATTATATTCTCTGTTTGTTTGTATGTTTATTTGTAAACTATTGTAATCATTTTTATTATTTAACTTAGAATAAAATTTTAAAATCAAGATATAAATTCAATGGAATTGATTCAAATTTCATACATTACAAAAAAATACTTGACAATGCAATATAGCATGGAAATATTTTAGGTAAGTGACTTAGTTTTTTAAATAGAAACCCTTGAGTGGAGCTAATTTTCATTATTTTGATATTAAATATCAAAGTTGTTCTTAAAATTTCAGTATGTTTTTAATCAATGCATGCAAAAGACAATATATGTGTGTGTGCTGTGCATGTGTGCATGTGCATGGGTGTGTGTGTGTGTGTGTAGTTTGTTTCAATTAAATGTTTTGATTGAAGTTAAAAATAAATTTTAAAATTGGCATTTAAATATATTCAGAGAAAATAGAATTGGTTCAAATTTGAGACATTTTTTGGAAAGCATCAATCATACAATTTGTCAAAAAATATTTTAGTTTAGAAAAATTGCTTTCAAAAATACAAAGCAGTGGGTGAATTAAATTTCAAATATTTTTATATCAAATTTAAAAAATATTAAAAAAATTTCTATATTTTTCAGGAAGATATGCAAGAGGGTCAATAAATTAATTAACTCAATTCATAGTTTTTATAACAACTGATTTAATTTCAAATATATTAAAATCAATGGAGTTAATTTAAATGTCAGTTTTTGGAGCCTAGGAATGAAAAGAAATAAAACAAAAATTTTCACCTTACAGAGGCAAAAAGGCACTTTCAAAGATCAGTAAGTAATAAAGACATCACTTAAAATAAAAAACTCTTTCAATTACAAACAATGACAATATATTATAAATAATGCATTTGAATAAATAGTCTCTTGCAACAATAAATAAAAAATTAACTTTTTAAAATGGAAGAATAATTTATAGGCTTGAGCCATTTTGTATGATTATTTTTTTTCAACTTTGACATGTATATATTTAAATTAAGTGCAATGCAAAAGGAAAATGTTACACAAAAGAAGAGACTGTTACAAAACAAATACAGAAATACCAGGAAAAGAAAGCCTGTGAACATGAGAAAGAAAATTATAGTAGACTAGAAAAGAAACAGTTAAGCTTTCTCAAGGAGAAACGACAACAGAGCAATGCCACACTAACATCTGTTTGCCACTATATGACAAAAATGGGGGTACTAAAACAAATAAGCATACAGTGTCAACTAGCACATACTTTTCAATATAGAACTTAAATGAAAGCATTGGAAATGATTGGAAACACTTAAACAAAAGATCGGTGGATGGTCTTAGAGTAGAACAATTGCAATTCTCAAATTGACTGGAAAAAGCCATGCAATAAAAAAAGCTTTAGCAGAAAAACATAGAATGAGAAATTAATTAATCAATAAATATCAAATAAATAACATAACTATTAAGTCAAGACAATATTCACATTTTTGGCATTCTATTTTTTTGGAATTTTCAAATATGAATTTGAACAGCTTTTTAATAATCATAAATGATGTCTTAAAAAGATTTTAAAAACTTTTATAGATAATTTTGCAAAATTGAATTAATATAGAGTTGAATTTCTTAACAAAAAGGTGGTTACAAAATATATGATGATAAAAAAATTAAAAATAATATAGTAATTTTTTTTATTTTATTTTAAATGCTTTTATTTACCATGCACTAAAAAGTCAAAAAATAGTTGTTTTTTCAACTACAATTGAGGTTTTTAGATTTAATTTGAAATAAAAGCATGGGAAATCCAGAAATTAATTATGTCAATCCCTATTGTTTATAACATTTGATTAGCTAATTAATTTTTTGACATCCCTCCCCCCATTCTTTTATTTCAAGTTAAATCTAAAAACATCAATTATGGTTAAAGAACCAATTTTTTTTCTTTTTATTGCATGATAAATAAAAGCATTTAGTATAAAAAAATTTTTATCTCTATTATTATTAAATATTTTTATTTAAGTTACAATATCTATTTTTATGTATGTGTTTGTTTATAAACTATCATAATCACTCATTATTTAAGTTAGAATAAAATTTTAGAATTGAGATTTAATAAATTTAAATAAGTAAAATTGGTTCAAATTTGGTACATAAAAAAAATACCAGGCAAAGCAATATGGGGCTGTAATATTTTAGGTAAGTGGATTAGTTTTATAGATTTGGACCAGTGGGCAGGGAAATTTTGAATATTTTGATATTAAGTTTACAATTCATTTTGAAAATTTTAACATGTTTTAAGTAAGATTTTCAGAAAGGTAGTATAAAGGATTTTTTGGTTTCAATTTATAATTATAATAATATTTTAAAATCAAGTTTTAAAAGACTTAAATTCAATATAATTTGTTGATATATTGTACATTTTTAAAATCATTACCAAAGTGATGGAGCACAATACTATTTTAGGTAAATGATCTAGTTTTTTTTTAGATATGGAACAGTGGGAAGAAAAATTTTGAATATTTTGATATCAAATTTAAAAATTATTTTAAGAACTTCAATATATTTTAAGTAATGTATATAATTTTCTTAATTTTAATTCTAAACTTCATCTACATTATAATGAAATAAATTAGTTTACAATATAGTTTTGTTAAGCTTTTTTTTAAAAAAAAAATTCAAATAAAGAAAAAATGTCACACACTCTTCCACAAAAGAATGCCTAAATATTTTAAGTTAAACAATGTTGTATTATATGCACACACACACACATATATATATATATATGCATGCACATACTAATATAATATATACATAAAGAGTATACATCTTAACTTAATGTAGAAATATTTAGTGTTGTGTACAAACTATAAGTGTCAAATCAATTTAAAGTAAAATCATATATATTAAATAAAGTTTGTTTTGAATATAGATTTGATAAGCATTTTCTTTTAAAATAATTTCCAATCAAAAGCAAAAATCTTAAACACTTATCACTTAAAAGATATTTGGAAATTTTAAGTAACTTAATGATTTATTATACACATATATAATTATGTACATGTACTAAATATGATATACACATAAGGTGTATACATATTAACTTGTACCAGAAATATCTAGTGAGATATATAAATATAATCTATAAATGTTAAGCTAATTTAAAGTACAATATAGTTTTACATTTTTATTTATATTTAGTGCTTTTATTTACTATGCATGAAAAGAAAATGTTTTTGTGATCACAGTTGGGTTTTTTAGATTTAATCTGAAATAAAAGCATGAGGGGGGTTACAGAAATTAATAACAAGGGTTGATTTAATTAATTTTGGACCCTCCCCCAAGTTTTTAATTTCTAACTAAATCTAAACATTCCAATTGTGATTGAAGAAACAATTATTTTTTGCTTTATTAGTGCATGGTGAATAAAAACATTCAAGATAAAAAAAATTATCTCTATTTTTTTAGCTAATTAGTTTAATAAAGTAATTGCTAAATAAAGAATTGAATATGAAGTCTCAATAAAGTAGGGATGCATTGCATTTAAACTTTCTGATATGTGTGGACCAGTCAGATAAATATGATTGTAGGTAAGTAAGAGTAATGTGATATAACTTTTTCCAAAGCAGTAATAATAAACTCATGAACTTATAGTTTATATTTACAATCTATGTTATAAAAAAAAACAATCTATTCTACCTTTTTTCTAGCTTGTTTTGCCATTCTGCTATCATTGATTATAAGTTTATTATCGATTTAATTCCAACTGAATTATTAAAAAAAAAAACACAAAAAAATAGAGAACATTTTTATAAACACTTTTTGTAGAAGAATAATTGAAAAATTAATTAGCTATAGCCTTTTGAATCGTAGATTAATAGATGAAAAGATTGTTTTAAAATCATTTTCCATTTTTTACAGCCATGTATTTTTTAATAATAAATATTATCTAAGCTAAAATATAGTTCCCAATTAAAAGAAAATTAAATATATATTTTTTATTTTATAAAAAAATAATAATAATAAATTAAAAATATTTTGAATTTAAACTTGTTTGCTATGCAAATGGGAGTGGTTTTTTTTAAAACTGTTATAATTTAACTTGCACTTTTCAAAGAAAAGCTCAAGAAAGTTTTTAATTATTTATTGCTTTTTAAAATTGAAAAGAATAAAATCAATTTTTATATTTTAAAATTATTAACGATGAATGCATTCTTTAAACAACCAATCAGAATTTCATTAAACTCTTGCAAATAAAAAAAAAAACCTGTTGTCAGTCAGCGTGCAATTAGAAGATTGTTTTATTTATTTAGAAGGGAAAAAAGTGTAGCAGTAGGAAGGATATTTTAATAATAAGTAATACTGATCATTAATAAAAGTAATTAATAATTAATTGATAAAAAATATATTTATATCTGTAAATTATATTAACTGTTTTATTTTTAACATTTATATTTTTATTGTTGTTGCTCAACAACTTTAAATTATAAAAACATTAATCATTTTTAAATATAATTATAAAATATTATATATATTGATGAATAAAAAATATTGAAATTTGACTCTTTTTTCCATAAATATTTTTTGTAATAATAGTTTTAAACCTTTTTTATTCATGTAAATTTTAACTAAGTATTATGTTTAATTTATATAATATAATTTCTAATTTATTGAATATATTCAAATTTTTTAAGAAGAAATTGCTTTTTATAAATAATAATGCTTTTCTAATAAACACTTCCTGTCACTGGAAAAATTCGTAAGATACAGATAATAGAAAAACCGGTGGATAAGGAAGTTAGCTCTAATATAAGAAAATAATTTTGACTAGTAAGCATACTTGAATTAATAACTCCAGTACAAACCAAAATACTGTGAACTAAATTTTTTTGATAGAGCTAGCTCTTTATAAATAACCACATATGTTAAATGATGATACTGATGGAGAATATAAAGTTTATGTACCACGATCTTAAATGAAAAATATTAATAGGGAATTTTTTAATCTTAGATATTCTCACAAATACATAAAAGGCAAGAGAACCAGATTAATGGCCAATGGCTATAAAACTTACCCAAATAGATTAATACTGGTCAACAAACAGTAACACTGTCTTCATCTGGCAAATAAACTTATTTCAATGTTAGTAAAGAAATACAAATGGAAAAATCTTAACAATCAATCATTAGTAACTGTCGGCTGAGAAAAAAACACCGATCATATTCTGCAGCTTTCATACCAAAAATAAACATGAAGATTTAGCAAAATAAACTGTGATTATAAAAAATAACTTCATACCTGCAAATGAAGGAAATGTTGCAGGGTCTTCTCAGTCATCTTCTCATGAAATCTCTGCAGTATTAGAATTTGGAATATGAGATCTTTTTTAAAAAGTGGCAAAAAAACTTAGGAATTGAAAAAATAAATGAAAAGATGGAGATGGGTATGGTTGTTATAAGGCAGACTAGATGGCCCAATAGTGAAGATTTTAATAATTATGATTATATAACGATTTATTCAGATGATCAGAAAGGATCAACAAGCTCCTGATATAAATATGAAATAAAGGATAACAAGCATATGGGATATAGCAAAAGAATAAACTTGGCAAACAAGATAAGAACCAATAAATATCATATTAATTCAAATATATATGCTAACATTAAATTAAAGAAAAAAAGTTAAGGAAATATAAGAACAAACTGAAAAAGTATTTATGAGGGCAAAAACTCATAAAACTTTGTAAAAATCATAATATTATCATTGTGAACACATTCTTTGACCAATCATATAAAAAAGATAGACATAGAAGATGTCAAGTGACAATAGACATTATTTACTGAATTACATTTTTAATTCAAAATTATTTTCACAGTCAGGTTAGTTTATGCTAAGTTATCTTGACACAGAAGAATCTGATCACACTCTGATTGTGATGGCAAAATATCACATGGACATAAAAGACTAGTTATATACATAAAATTAAGAAAAGATTGAATCTAATAAAGATATAAATCAGATAAGGCAAGATATCACATGGACATAAAAGACTAGTTATATACATAAAATTAAGAAAAGATTGAATCTAATCAAGATAAAATCAGATAAGATGATCATCATGAAGATGATGGATAAGTTTTCATGTGATAATAAACTAAATAATAGCAATACAGATAACAAATAATGAAGAAAAGAAGTATTCAAGCAGTGAAGAATAAGAAAATAAGTTTTAGACAGTGAAAAAGGTAGCTGGTGCAAAATGGCTAAAAAATATAGAAGACTTAGGAGTACTCTTAATACAGAAGTATACATGCAAAAGAATTATTGGTACAAAATTCTTGTAGAAATATAGATTTAAAAACATGAAAAGAGAAATGTGGAATATATATATATATATATATATATATATATATATATATATTCTAAATATATTTTTTATATATATATATATATATATATATATATATTAAAAAATAATTTAGAGTTAGAAAGTAGGTATTACAATTAAAAAACAGAGGAGACATATTTTCTATATTTTCTCTTTTCATGCTTTTTTATCTATAAAGTTGAAATTGAGAAATAGTAGGATGAGTATATAGAAAAATTGTATTGGGAGAAGAAAATGGGCAAATTAATAATTAAGGAAAATTTTCAAGTGTATTACCTTGATCTTTAAGGTCTAAATTTGAAAAAAAAAATCCTTGAAGTTGAAGAAAGCAGAGAAATTGATAGAATTTCAAGTAAAATATTGCAATCTATAGAATGTGAGATAAAACCAATAGTTTATAAATTATGGTACTCATTGGTAGGCCAGGACAGCCTCTTGGTGGTGTTCTTTCTCTACTAAAAACACATAAATATGCAGTTTACATAGCCCAATATTTCTGTGCTTTTGCAGAGAAACTTATGGTCTGTAGAACAGTCCTGTTTATATTAGCCATTGCAGGTTTAGATGATGTTGCACACAAATATTACAGCCTGCTAATGTGCTTTGCAACACTATGCAAATGTGCACACTTAACAGATCACTATTGTATCATGTGAGGGTATTTGACTGTTGTACTATGCATTACAATTAAAGACCTTATTCCCTACTAATAATTGTAAGACCATCACTGGGCTTTACTACACATGTTAGAAGATTAAAACAATTGCAAAAGGAGCTGGTCAAGCACCTTTTTGCATTAGTCATGCATATTTTACAAGACAAATAAAATGTCTGAGGTTTCACATTGTTTTGGAAATCATAAGCTTGGTTTGATCAGAGTAGTGCATGTATTGGTCAATGTGATTGTCAAAATCATTGGGAACCAAGCCTGCACATTCCAGCACTACATGCTGTCTTTTTTTCATCTTGGTTTGATCAGAATAGTGCATGTATTGGCTGGTCATTTGGATCATCAAAACCATCGGGAACTGGGCCTGCACATTCCAGTATGGTGTGCTGTCTTTTTTACAGATAAAATCTTCTATCATAAATTATTTAAAAATAGTTTAGAAAATGACAAAAAAGTTCTTTAGAAAATGAGAAAATGTCAAAATCTTTTAAAAAAAGTATGAGAACATGTCAAAATATTTTTTAAAAAGTCAGAGAAAATGTAAAAATATTTTTAAAAAAGGTGGAGAAACTGTAGAAATATTTTTTAAAAAGTCAGAGAAAATGTAAAAATTGTTTAAAAATAATCGGCCCCAGATTAATATAATTGTGTGTTTTTAGCAGAGAAAGAATGCCACCAAGTAGCTGGCCTGGCCTACTGATGAGTACCTAAAATACTAAATGAGATGTTTATAATTGAAGGATTTTCAAATTTTAAAAATAGTATTCTGATAAAATTCATTTGAAAAATGGATTTAAACAATGTAAAGAGATCAGAACCATAATATTGCTTCCACATACTTTAAAGATTTTAACTAAAATTCACAACAGTATTGAAGAAAAATTGTTAGATAGTTGGAATAAGCAATTTTGAGATTTTGGATATTGATTGAGAAAACCCTGAGAATAAATTAAAAAAAATAGTAATGGAATTTTTTGATATAGAAAAAGCATTTGATAATGTAGACTGAAACATAATGTTCAGAGCATCACAAAATATGAAAATAGATTTTAGAGATAGAAAATTAATTTATCATCTTTGCCAGACTAAACTACTACTGTTGGAAGTTAAGATGATGGAGGAAAAAAATAAAAACAAATACAAAACAAGATTAAGGCCTATCACCTTTGTTTTTCATTATTATACTAAGAAAGAATTTAATAATGTAAAAGAGGTTTAAAAATTTATGGAAAACTATATAGTACTATATGTTTTGCAGATGATAGCTTTTAACAGAAAAAAATCTGATGTACAGCATGAACTTGATGATCTGTTAAAATAAAGATACAATTTGAAAATTAATGAAAAATGAAATGTTTTAGAAAAAGAATGGATGGTTACAATATGAATAAAAAAAAAAGCTAGAACAGATCAGAGCTTTTAAATTCATATTGTACCAATCAAAATTGTGTGTTATTCAACAAAACCTAGAATCCAAGCAAAAGTACATCAATCTAGCATGTGCAAGATACATATGTCATGAACAATACTAAATGTTAACCTATTTGCCTGTGCTCCAGTGTCTATGACTATATGAGCAATGCTTTTGAGAATACTACAAGTTTTCCACTGACTCCAATCTCAGCAGTGAGAACAGGATGAGCACAGGGACTTTAAAATCAATACTATATTCAAGTGATTAACTAAAAATTTCTATGGAATATCACAACTAAAGAATGATACAGACTATTGCTTAATATGAATTAATAATCAGAGCCATAATAATATTCAAGACAAGAGGTTTGATTAATAATCTAAAGAAAATGTCATTCAATTAGGGAACAATATAACTCAATCAAATAATTAATACTAGAGGTTTCAGGCAATGAATGATACTATAACACAGAGAAATGATATAATATAAATTTATTAAATGATTAAATAGTAGTTTAATGATTATAAATGAAACAAAATAAATATGTGAAATGTCTATACAATATTATTACAAGTTAAACAAATGAACAGACATATTTGGTTCACATTGCAATGCAGTAAGTATATAAATTTGATTTGTTTGACTAATATATAAAATTGGTTGGTGCTGTGAATATGTAAATATAAAATTAATTGGCGTGGTTAATATATAAATATAAAATTAGTAAGTGTGGTTAATATACCAAGGTTATGGAATAAATAAATTAATTTGATAATCAATAATACATTGTAGCTTAATCCTCATTTAAAATATGCACTAATGGATTTCATTATAACATTATACGTATAAGTAATAATTTATGAGGTGTGATTTTAAGATAGTGCATGTGTGGAAGTAAGATGGTTACTCCTAAAAGAAGCTGTAACTACATAATCTGACCTAGAGAATTAAATAGAGTGGGTGGCGAACAACATGCAATTACGGTTGACAGAGAGCATTGCAGATTTATAAATAAATCAATAATAATAATAAAGGTGGTATTATGTTCTAATTTACAACTTTTTTCAACATTTCAAATCTGTTGTCGATTTTATTATTTAAATTTGCTTTCTTTTTCTTTATTAAAAAAAACAAAACAATGTGTATGCCTCAAGGTAAAGAAGTTTTCTAAGTTTAATCAAATAAAAGATGTATTATATATATTATTTTATATATGTATATACAAATTCACATAACTAATTTTATAATTTTTTATATTACATTCTCAGCAAAATCTTCAAATTCAACTGCCAATATGCCTTCCATGGTTGCAATATATATATATATATATATATATATATATATTGCATACTATATATATATATATATATATATATATATATATATATAGTACGAGAATAATACATATCATGGTTATATATACATAATCATATGATTGGATGACAATTGTAATGGAAAATATATTAAATCAATATGAATGAAGAAAGATGAATTTAAACATTGGTAATCAATGTAGCATGTCATATATGCCATAGTAAAAGATGATTTGGCCTAAATTTTTGAGCAGCATTTATAATGGATAGATTATATTAGAAATAAAGAAAAGATTTGGATAAGATATACCTATGAGGCACCCATAAATTAATCAGGTTTCATAGAAACTTGTCATTTATAATAAAATGCATGTACCATGGAAGAAGAAATAATATGAAGATAATAAATGTAATACCTATTTAATAACATGTTATACATATATTAAGATAAAATAAATTACCTCAAAATAAAGATATTAAACTATAATATTACCACGGCTAACTATCTCACAAACTTAATAATACTGAGTATTGACTGGAATATATTGCTAAATAGTTCTCAGGATTAATTTAACTTATGATTAATTATATACTAAATATAATTCAGAACAAAAAAATTTTTATTGAATCCAAAATATATTTATTCAATTGACATTACCAATTGTTTAATACTTTCATATCGGCTAGCTTATAGAACTGATGTACTAATAATAGAGAAAAAGAAAATTAATAAATCACAAATATAACTCCAAATCATTCTTTTATATAAAATAACTGATATAGCTTTATTTTAACATTGCAACTTTAGATTTATAATAGCCTACATATACATATATACATATTTGGGAAACATAAGAATAGTTTTACTTTGTGAATACTTAATTTTTATATGTAAATTAAGTATAAAGTTTAACAATAAAACTTATAATTTGCAATTTATATTTACATAAGAACAGTATAAGCTGTTATGAAGTTAAAGAAATATATAAATAAATAAACAAGTTGGAGATATCTTGTTGCATTAATAATCTAAGTTATAAATGTATTTCTTTAATACATTTCCTTTAAATACTACTTTAAATAAATACCAATTATAAATAGCAAATAACTAAATGATTGAATTAAGCAAATATTAAATGGATTCAATGAATGAACTATTTATTAGAAGTCATTTATACACACTTAAGTTGTAAATTTAGGCCATATCATCTTTTACTATGGCATACATGACATGCTACATTGATTACCAATGTTTAAATTCATCTTTCTTCATTCATATTGATTTAATATATTTTCCATTACAATTGTCATCCAATCATATGATTACATATATATAACCATGATATGTATTATTCTCATACTATATATATATATATTGTGCCCTTTTCTATAGGTCAATGATGGTTATAAATGGTCAATTACTAAAAAATTTTGAAATTAATATTATATAGTATTTAATATTATAAATTATAAATGATCGGTAAAAGGTTACTATAATATATTTAATAATAAGTATTGTGATGGTGAGGATTGCATCTAGTTTTATATTTTTCTAAATTATTTTTCAAAATTTTATATAATCATTTTAAATGATATAACTAACAAATTTATTAATACAGATAAAACTAGACTAAACACCGGAAATGTCTACGTGACTGTCTGGAATATTCTATGTATAAGCACTAGTTTAAATTAATACTAATAATTAAAATATTTAAATAGTATATTATAGAACTGGATGGAATTGTCACACATTATAATAAAAAGATAAGATTGTACATTTTATTAATTATTGTTTCAAAATTATTTAGAAGTAATTAAATTGTAATAGATAATAATTAATTTAAAAATAATAATAGGTTAATATTTAAGTCTATTACATCACAATTTTAAAACTTTAGAAAATGTTTATAGAATCCAAGTAGGAATTGACCAATAAAAAGATAGATTTTGGCAGACAATAAAAATCGCGCCAACTAATTATATAAACAGGAAGAACAAAAATGTGTTGACTCCAGAGCAGAGGTAAAATTTTAAACTCTTTAAAATTTCTTTCTTTTTTCAATTATTAGTCAATTTTATTAGAATTTTAATAAATATCTTTGAAAGAAACTAACTGACATTTTAAAATCTTTCGAAGCGAATCTAAGAATAAAATTTTAAAAAAAGTTCTCATAATAATGTTTCACTAACTCCACAGTTACCTGCCAGTGGATTCTATTAAAATATAATCTGAATTTTCAAATAAAAATGGATGGATTCTTAAAAACAAGTTATAAATTTTGTAATATTTCAAAAATGTTAATGTTGTTCATTGATATAGTTTGTATAGCATATAACTATGAAAACTGCTTTCGTGCATGTAAAATTAATGAAAGGACATTGTGCGCAAAGTTAATGGATATAATGAAAAATAAAAATCAATATTATTCGTGTAAGAATAAATGGATAAAAAGAATTTTTATGAATTGCTTTCTTTAAGATGACCTGAGCAATTACTCTAGAAATAGTTAAAGATCAAAAATGTTGTATATAAAATAATAATGAATAAAAGTGAAATTACCAAGGAAAATATTTGCCTAAAGAAGAAAAAAAAATATTTTACAGAGAAATAAATATAAAATATTGGATCCATGGAAAAATGCAATTGGTACTGTAATGATATAAATACTCGTAGTTCTGCTAGAAATAAAGATGCATCAATGTGCCGAGGTAATATTCACCCGAACATTAAAAAACTTCGTGGGATAACTAAATAAATATTTTTTAATAATTTTGAATTAAATATTGAAACTAAAGATCATCTAAACAGTTAGCTAAATGAACTAATTTATTTTAAAACTTTAATAATCAGAAAGAAGAACATTCGGACAAAAGAAGAAATAAATATTATGGGACTAATCAAGATTTACCGCCAGAAAAATATGTGATTATGGTTTAAATTATTTTCTTTATTAATCTAGGTTAAACGTTAAGTTTAGTTAGCGATAGGGAAACAAATACATTAATTTGCAATATAACATGATATAAAATAATATGTGTTTTGATTTTGAATGTTCAAATAAAATTGTATGTGTGTGGAAATTTTGTATGTTTGCGATGCTCGAGGAGGAAGAGACCTACTACGAACTTTAATAGGAAGGTAAAAGATTATTTTGGTACATTTTATGGTTATTAATAATATAATGTATGTTTTGTTTATTTAGATCAGCTGTGAATCGAATGAATGTAATGCAAAATTTTAGTGTTATAATTATTGTAAAACGCATTTTGAAAAACAACATCTAAAACATTATGAGATGTAATTAGATTTTTTAAAAATATGCATACGATAATCATTTAATGTGTTATTGATATAGTTCAATATAACCGATGGTTATGTCGTATTTTCTGTTAATTTTCTGATTAGGATATTTAAGTGGTATTTTAACAAAACGTAGATGTCGAACCTACAGTGTAATAAAGCAAGACAAATTGTTCTTATAGAATAGGGGAATGTTTTATATTAGTGAATTTTGTTTATTGTTTTAAAAGGTAGTTAGTTTTATCAATGTTGGATACAGTAAAAATCTTGAGAGATAGTTTGGGTAGTGACTTGGTAGTACGTGGAGATTCGGAAACCAAGAGGATGTATTAAAAAACTAGGATGCTACAGGGAATGGAATAATAAGTAGTTTTAGGTGGTAATCAGCATAGTTAACAAAGCCCTATGACTGTTACACATGTTGTCATGGACAGTGTTATTTTTATATTTCTTGTGAATCTTATTAGATGTTTGGTAAAGCTGAGTAATAGCTGCCACATCATGCTTATCGCCAGGGTTATCAGACAAGGAATGTCGGCCCTATTCACACTGTTCCATACATTTTGAAGTATATATTTTAGTAAGTTATCTATCTATCTTCCCAATATCCTATACATCTTTCGCTATCTTTATCTGTATTTCTTGCAACTACATCATTATTTGATAAGTCTATTGAAAAGAAACAATAGATATTTTAGAATGTATGTCATGCCGTTATTTGAAATAAGAATAGTTAGGTATTAACAAAGAGTAGATTATGATTATTGAAAGAGAGATGCAGATATCCTAAGAAAGGAAGGAGTCAGAGAATTATTTAATTTTAAGAAATGAACTATAATTTGATAAAAATATACCCAAATAGAAATATACAAAAATATTAAAAATGATTTAACGTTTTCTTATTGTTGATTATATTTAAAAATATAAGTATTGCATATTTAAAGAATGTAATAACATTCGATAATTATAATATATGTGAAACTAAAACAGGTGATAATTAAACTTGTGTTATGGCATTAGACATGAGTATGGCTTGTGAAAAAAAATGTATTAGAGTTTACGATCATTAGATAACAAACGTAATAGGTAGTAATAATATTTGAACAAGATGCAAAGTGACTTATATAGAGTTACAAAAGAATGTAATTTTTTTTAGAGGAAAAACCATATTGATTATAAATTTATAATGTTTATAAATGATGTTTACCCACATATATAACTTATAATACTGTAATTTTTAATATTAAAAGGTAAAGAATAGTATTACCCATATAATAGTTAAACTAAGTAATATAATAAACCTAATTAGAAATAAATAAATAAATTATAAAAGGTATAATAATTTTAATCAACTATAAAAGAAATCTAAAAATGTATAAATTAACCTTTGTAGTGTTAAAAGAAAGGAGGATATCCCTGTAAATAAATGTAAATATATTTGTTTGTTTTATCTTAATTTTGCTTGTTGTTAATAAAATTCTAAAATTTGTTTATTAAAACTTGTGTCTGAGTTTTGTTTTCTCTACATCATTGCATGAATTCATAGGATATGTTTACCATCATTAAACTAAGTATATAACTGTTTGCACAAAATATAAATAGAAAAGTATATTTAATATTAAATATTTATTGATGTTTTGTAATTGAATAATTATAAAATTGCATTGTGTTACTGGTCATAAATCCATTGTCATAATAATTTGCTAAATTGTATGCTATTAGTTGCCACTTGCTTCATTTATCAGATTATCTAAACACTGCCACTTACTAATTTATTTTATTACGTAAGGAAAAGATAAAAAAAAGGAGGATATTAGATTATTAACTAAATTATTACGGTTATAAATGTGCGATAAAAGAAAAGCTGTACTAATTAGATTAAACAATGAAGATTGTGATTATTATTATTATTATTGTTTTATTATTAATCTAATTTCAGAGTAGTAAATTATGACACAAAATCCCTTATCATATTTTGCTACTTTATTTTAATTTAACCTTGAATAAATTTAAGAACCTGAGATTATTTTATCTGAGCTAGATAATTACTATTATTGTTATTATAGATAAAAGATTGATACTTTAATTGTTAAATGAGTCTTAGTGATTAGAAGTTGCAGAAGTCATAAGAATACTATGTTGTTATTATATGTAATAGTAGTAAAAGTGGGGATAGTGTTCTTATGCCATTGAGGTGGTATCCGATGGGATATTATCTCAATGTAATCTACTTTGTCACCTTTATTTCCACTTCTAGTCTCCTGAATTATAGAATAGTTATTTGAGTTAGTCTAAAATAGAACCTAAGTTAATTTTAAGAAACCTGAGCTAGTAAAGCATTTAATTGAATATCTCATTAATTATTAGAGCTAGAACCTGGTGAGGCGATTTTCACTATGTTATATTATTTATTTTGGGGGAAGTGGAGTACACATATACACGTAATTACACATAGGGTGAAAGGGTAGATTGTGGCGTAACGTGGTGGGCTCGAGGTGTACGTGGTTACACAATGTAGTGAAAGAGGCCACATTGTGGCGGTCCAATTTTAAAGAGACCCGATGCGATATAAAGAGAGAGGTCATAAATTTATATATATATAAGCAGGTCATATATAACATGATATTACTTTTATAAGCTTGTATTTACAAAAATGTAATACAAAGAACATACTACTAGCTCAAACAAGCTCTTAATTGATAAATATGGTAAGAGAAAATAATTAAAATCTCTATCTAGAACATTCCTATCTCCAGACCAATTGGTTTTGAGCTTTCAGACACTAGATCCAAAATATCAACTCAAAACTCAGCACTTAATTTATATGTAATATTTAAGTAGAAACTCTGAAGTTTTCAGACATGAAAATGTCTTTTATTCCAGCTATCTAACTTAAATAGCTATATGGGACTGAACCAAATTCAGATCTAACATATATTAATAGCCTCAACTTAGCTAAAACCTTAAAGGTAAAATTATAATAAAAAAAGCCAAGCATGTATTTACAAAAATGTAATACAGAGAGTGTATCAATAGCTCAAACAAGCTCTTAACCTAATTATCAGTTGACCTGAATTATTTTGTCTTTTAACCAATTCACCTCCTTATGAATTTTTACATAAGTATTATACATTAAAATGTGTTTAAAACAGTATATTTTATTATAATAAATTTATTTGTTGAAAATTCTGTTAAAAAAGCAGGAAATTCAAAATTACCACTCTTACAATAGATCTAAGCCCTGCCCTGACATGTATCTTCCATTGTGTGTTGACAAGGCTGTAAAACATTCAGTGTTAAATTTTCCAATGATGCAAAAATGTGTTTATTTGTGAATTTATTACGGTTTTAGATTTTTTCTTTAAAATAATTTAGACTATATTTATTAGATATCAGGATAAGAAATATAAATTATTAATAATTTATTTTGACTTGAAATAATTTATTTTCAAAAATATAATTTATATTAACAGCTAACTTAAATATGACCTGAAGCAAATTTAGAGACTTGCTTTGACATACACAATCTAGTTTATATTTACAAAGGAAAAAATAATCACAATTTTGCAATAAATACTAAAAAACTTTAAACTTTTAAAGCATAATTCATCAGATATAAGAGAAATAAATAAATACTTGTTCAAGTTTTTAAAAATAATCCAAAACAAAAAAGATTTCATTCATTTTGTAAACTGAAAATAATCTTTCTAGAAACAATGATGTGTAAACTTTTTGTTTTGATTACAGTCTCATTTTTTTAATATTTACAGAAACAAAATGTGAACATTTAAAATTTATTTCAGTAGTAAATTAAAATATCTATCAAATGAAGCTAAATATGTTATTTTTTGATAAGTAATAATGATCTTATCACATTTTACATTGATGTGTGAGACAAAAAAAATCAGAAAATGCTGAAAAGTAAGAGTAGGCAGCATAGTAAAAAGATTAATTGATAAGTGTGGTATGAAAAAATATTTAAAATCTCTGTCTGGAACATTCCTATCTTCAGACCAATTGGTTTTGAGCTTATTTCTCACTTCAGTGAAGAGCTACAATATTCAGACACTAAATCAAAAATATTAACTCAAAACCCAGCACTTATTTTATATGTAATATTTAAATAGAAACTCTGAGGTTTTCAGGCAGGTAAACATCTTTTACTCCAGCTATCTAACTTTTATAGCTATATGGGATTGAACCAAATTCATACCTACCATATATTAATAGTTTCAATATAGCTAAACCTTTTCAGGCTTTAAGTTAGATAGCTGAAGCAAAAGACATTTTCATGTCCGAAAAATTCAGTTTCTACTTAAATATTATGTATGAAATAAATACCGGGTTTTGAGTTGATATTTTGGATCTAGTGCCTGAATATTCTAACTCTTTATTCAAGTGAGTCATAAGCTCAAAACAAATTGGTCTGGAGATAGGAATGTTTTGGATAGAGATTTTAAATATTTTCTCTTATTGCACTTATCAATTAAGAACTTGTTTGGGCTATTGGTATGCTCTCTGTATTACATTTTTGTAAATACGAGCTTATAAAAGTAATGTTATGTTATATATGACTTGCTTTTTTTACTATAATTTTACCTTTAAGGCTTTAGCTATGCTGAGGCTATTAATATATGGTAGATCTAAATTTGGTTCAATCTCATATAGCTATTTAAATTAGATACCTGGAATAAAAGACATTTTCATGGCCAAAAACTTCAGAGTTTCTACTTAAATATTACATATAAAATAAGTGCTAGGTTTTGAGTTGATATTTTAGATCTAGTGTCTGAATATTCTAGCTCTTCACTGAGGTGAGCCATAAGCTCAAAACCAATTAGTCTGGAGATAGGAATGTTCCAGATAGAGATTTTAAATATATTCTCTTACCACACTTATCAATTAAGAACTTGTTTGGGCTATTGGTATGTTCTTTGTATTACATTTTTGTAAAAACAAGCTTATAAAAGTAATGTCACATTATATATGGCTTGGCTTTTTTTTATTATAACAGCTTTAGGTATGATGAGGCTATTAATATATGGTAGATCTGAATTTTGTTCAGTCTCATATAGCTAATTAAGTTAGATAGCTGGAGTAAAAGACATTTTCATGTCTGAAAACTTCAGAGTTCTACTTAAATATTACATATAAAATAAGTGTTGGGTTTTTTGTTGATATTTTGGTTCTAGTGTCTGAATATTCTAGCTCTTCACTGAGGTGAGCGATAAGCTCAAAACCAGTTGGTCTGGAGATAGAAGTGTTTTGGATAGAGATTTTAAATATTTTCTCTTACCACACTTATCAATTAAGAGCTTGTTTAAACTATTGGTACAATCTCTGTATATATATATATATATATATATATATATATAGTAATGGTTGGGTCAAATGACATGACAAGAGAAGGTCACATCTGACTACTGTCAGACCTAGGGTCTTCATGTAGGATGATGGAGATGACACAATGAACTACATGACTCATGATTACATCTATCTTTAATAGATTAACCTAAGCATTATCTATCAAATCCACATGTAATTTAAATCAGTTCATCTAACATCTCACCATTCTTTTCTGGAACCATTGCCTCAGATATTCGAATTCAGGAAGAATTTGCATTCAACTCTCTTAACAGAGATGTACCTATGCAGACTGTTAATCAATTACTAAATTAGCTCATCCTATCTATTAGTAAGGAATAGCTTTTATTTATTTATTTTTTCTTATGTTCATCAAACAATAATGTGTGTGTGCTTGTGTAAAATATTGGTTATGGGATTGAATGTAAATGCTGGATCAACAAAACTAGAGAGACTTTGCCAATTAAACAAAACTTCATAATATTTATGCACAAAAACAAAATATATTAAAAATATAGAACAAATTATCAATCAATCTAGAAAAGAAAATTTTAAAAAAATATTTACAAGTGCAAATAAATTACTTGGATATATTTCTCTGTACTTATAACTTTTATGTCTATGATGAGTATCTATCATTTTGTTAATTAAACAATTTAAAATTATTTACTCTTATTTCCCATTATAGACACTGAGCTGGTATTTTATGTCAGCTCATACTCACATATATATACACACATATATATTTTGTTAAAATATAAATATCGTTTTATAATACATAATTTTAAAAAAAAAAAATTAGCACTTAATTTTAAAATTAAGTTTTAAGAAGTTAAAATAAATTAGATCAAGATTTTTGATAAAAGTTTGTCTTTTGTTTAGTTTTTTAAAAAAAAAATTTTTTTAAAAATAGGAAGGAAAAGAAAGCAATTAGTTTTATTGTTGGGGCTTTGATAGTGAAGGTATTTTTATGCTATCTGTTACACTGATCAATTGGAATGTTTCTTTGGGATTTTAAAATAAAATATGAAATAAAAGAAGAAAACATTAAAGGTGTGAATGGAGACTTTTTTAAAAAAACCTATAAATTACGGACTTTCCTTTTGTTTAAATTAATTGGATTTCTGCCGAGGTCAATATCTAATCTATAAGTTTCAATTCGGCTCAGCCTTTTCAATATTAAAAAAATCTGCAAAGCGCAAGGAGAAAATGTTGAGCGGCTAGATCTAACAGAACTTTCCCCTCTGGGAACCTCTTACCACCTGGAACTGCCTTGTAAATGCCGGACATAGAAAGCTAGCCAAGGAGAACGGACCAGAAGAAGACACAGACAAACCACGAAGAGTATAAAGTGAAATATTCCATCCACACAGGATCTACACTGATCAATCAGGGTAAATAGACTTTTTTTTTTATAATTTCGAGAGACATTTGCATAATAGAATTTAAAAAAGAAAGAAAAGCCTTCACTTCAAATATCTCAAAGCTTCAGCAATAGAAAGGGAGGGATATATAGTCTTTAAGTAGATGTATTTACTAATTCAAATTAATCCACATTATATTGTTTTTTTTTATTATTTAATTTTTTTCGTTATGTTCTCTTAATTAAATTTACCTTTAGTTTCTATGATTGATGTTCTTATAATGTATAGATAGAAATAAAAAAAATTGTATACTCGATCTAAGGACAAGTAAAAATTTAAGATAAAAAGATTTAACATTAGAAGGAGGAGGTTTGAGTGTGTTTGTTTTGAAGAAACACCCTCTTATAGTAAGTCGCCCTTGAGTTCATGATATTTGATGAAATATTCTATAATTGGTAAAGTGACGGTGCATGTTCCTTCGAGAATGATACATGTTAATTCTTGATTAAAAAGAAAAAGGATCGGAAGGGTTTGATTTGACAAATTCGAGAGAAGGGAATAACCAACAAATAGAATAAAGGTATAATAAATATTTCAACAATAGTGAAGTGTCGATTTGTTTTTGTTTTTTGTTTATTATAATTAATTCTTATAATTCATTTTATAATCTTTTGGTCCATTAAAAGAAAATTATTTTGAGATTTACATTTGGGGATTGCCGTTCATAAATAAATTAATCATTATTATAGAAATTTTATAATACGGTCTAGGCAGAAATGCTTGGTGGTGCCCTTGAACGGCCACCGTATGTTGCAATCTCATGAAATTTAAGAGCATAACAAAATGTTTTGTTACAACACTCATAAACATTTATATATCCAAAAGTGATAAAAAATTTATTAGATAAAAGTGAGGTTGCTAACTAAACTAGAAATTTAAGTGCAACTCCAGATGATGTATGTCATTCTAAGTGTGAAGGTTGGTTGATCTAAAATAATTACCTTGAATATTTATATATCATAGAAGAAATATAATACATAAATAATACATGATATGATAGCAAAGCAAGAAAATAGTAAAGAATATTAATTAAAAATAGTTAATCATTTATACTACAAGTGGTCTTTTAATGTTGTGACATTGGTTATTTTAGTGACTTTAACGGAGAAAAATTTTTACCATTTAAGTATTCTGTTTGAGCACTCAATTTCACAGCCATAGATGAAAATCAAGTATTTTGGTAGAAAATTACCTAAATTTTATTAAAATAGAAAAGAATCAGACTTTTTAACCTCCCCCCTACTCTCTTGACACTTTCTTATGTTGGACTGTTACAGAGTGTTGAATTGAACCATTAGTACTTCCAAAATATAAGATTGAGATAATAAAATATAAAAATTGACATATCTATACAAAAGAAAAAAATCATAATATTTACAATATTTCATGAATCTATATGATCAGGCAAACTTCTTCCTCAGAGTCCTTCTTACATAAACAGTTCTTACAATTTATGCATTATTTAATTATACATGTTGAGAACTCCTTATTGATTTTGAATAGCACATTCTGAATGTATTTGTATTGGCAGTGGGTGATTTTGTTTTATTCCTCATGTAGATTTTCATCCTGTGTGGTTCCAGCTTATCAGACACTTCAGCATAGATAGATAGATGTCAATCTTCACATGGTCATAATGGATAAATGCTCCACCTGAAGACAATCCTTCTAGCCAAAATATAGCATATGTTGCAATATATATATATATATATATATATATATATATATATATATATATATATATATATATATATATATATATATATATATATATAAGTATAATAACAATATTCACTAGAATAAAAACTACAAAATTTTAAAAAATGCCTGTATAAAATTAAAGATTTAAATTTTTTGCTCTAGTTAGCTTCAGCATATTCCACCATCTTAAGTAGCAATCCATTAATATTTAAATATTATCAAACTCTCACACCAGTAACGTTACCCTGTGAATTACCTACTTTCCATAAATTGTGAATATTAACACAATGACACTGTTTATTCAACACATTATCCGTACTATTTATAAAATAGAACTCCTTAATTCTTCTTTTCCTCAAATCATTTTCCATATGCAAAATAAAAACTCTATCAAAGCAAAATTCTCCATTACAACTCACAGCATGTTCTGCAAAAACAGATTTATACCTATCTGCAGAACAATGCAACTTATTATATAATAATTCTTGCTCCCTAATCCTCTTTTTCAATGCACATTTGGTCTCCCCGATGTAACTATAACCACAATGACATACCACTTTATATATATTATTACATTTGTTGCTTTTATCAATAGAATCTTTGCCATTAATAACCAATCTTCCAGTATTTGCACCCACTTAAATGCAACATTAAAATCAGCAGATACCAATGATGTAATCTTATTACAAACAATATCCTTTACATAAGACAATGCTATCCATTTTTTCTTTTCCATATTATCTCTTCTCCATCTGTTTCTATACCTATATAGTGCACATAAAATATTTGTCCTACTATATCCCACACCCAATAAATCATTCACATATCTTTCAATATTAATCATTTTATCACTCTGAAATTTACATAAAACATCATTTCTAAAAAGAAATGTTCTAAAACCAGCCAATTTATGGGTAAGTGGAACATTTGAATTTGGAAGAACAATTCCTCTAATTGATAATGGTTTCAACACCATTTTATTATTAATTTTATTTCCTTCTCTCCATAAAAACAAATCAAGATATTTTACATTCTTCTCACTATCTTCAGAAGTAATAGTCCATGTTAATCCAGCATTATCATTTAATTTAATAAACAGTTTATGCACTATCATATTTGATCCTACAATAAGCACATTATTCACATACCTAAAATAACTTTTAACACCGGTCATAAAATTTTCTTTTAAAATCATCCCTTCATAATATGACAACACATAACTACATATAATTGCTGAAACAGGCAAACCCATAGGCCAACCTTCATCCATCATATACAACTGATCTTCAAATGTAGCTATCAAATTCTGATCAATAAATAATAACAAATCATTTACAAACATACGATAAAACTTACACACTCCTTTTTCATATAAAACTTGATCAATAATGTTAATAGATTCCTTTCTTTTTATTGAACCATATAACTCTGCAACATCCAATGTAAATAATCTATAATCATTATCCAAAACAATATTATCAATCTTTTTAACTAAATCAAATGAAGATCCAATTGTATAATCACCAAAACCCAATTCATTTTGCAAAAACTTTCCCACAAAAACTGCTGCATGATAATACATACATCCTCCAAAATCCAACATCAGTCTAATAGATAATCCTTCCTTATGCACTTTTAAATTTCCAAAAATCCTTGGCATAATTGCAGTTGATGGATAAAGAGATAGATATAACTATCTATCAAACACTTTCTTTAAATATGGCTTAAGTATAGTATTAATAAATTTCAATCTCACTGTATCAATAGAATAAGCATTTATCAATTTAAATTTTAATTTTTGAATTTGCTGATGAACCTTTTCTCTATATAAACTTTTAAACATCAAACATAATCTTCCACCTTTATCTTCTTTAATACATGTAACATTATTATCTTATAAATATCTTCTTATTAAATTAATTTGTTTATACCATGAATCATCACATTTTACATTAGAAATATTCAACAAAGATATTTTAGAAATCACCTCATCTCGAGCATGATGCATCTCATAAGCACTTTCTATTGCTGCAATAACCTCCATTTTATAGTTTTTAATTGGACCTCCAACAAACTTTATTCCTTTATATATATATATATATATTGTACCGGTATAAATCTATTATTATTATTATTATTATTATTATTATTATTATTATAATGTTAAAAATTTTTGGTACACACTTGAGGAAATGTAATATGGAAAATAATTTTATGCAAAAAACGTATATGAGATACAGTTAAAATCTGCATAAAGTTCACAATTTTTGCTTAGTGCACTTTCGACTAAGTTATATTAGTCATAGTCATGGCATCTGACAAAGGGGAGAAGATTGCTGTCTTTATTAGATGCCATGACTATGACTAATATAACTTAGTCCAAAGTGCACTAGGCAAAAATGGGAACTTTATTCAAATTTTAAGTGTATTTCATATACATTTTTGTGTACAGTTATTATTTATTTTTAATATTATTATTATTGTTGTTATTTGTCATACGTGACCCTGCCTTCAGAAGTGACCATTCCAGATTCCTTACCTAATTGGCTAGCACCCAGTTGCTATCCAACAGGATTAAATCCTTCACTGGGGTTCACACACCAAATCTGCATCTTTCTAGTAAGGTAGAGAATCTGCCATTAAATAGTCAGATTTTTGGAGGCAAGGCAGAGAGCAATCAGTTCTGTCAACCTAAATGACTGAAAGTGCTCTCCAATAAACCTTCTGCCACCAGCAAGGGTACTCTCTCTCTCTCTCTAGTCATTATTATGACATCCATGCAGTGAGGCAAGTCTACACAGGGACTGTATACTGCTACAACCACAACCAACTTGAAGCAGGCTATCCAATGCAGCTGGAAGCGTCTTACCAGAGCTCACGAGGCTGGCTACTTATTTAGCTGAAAGTGAGTTCCATTACTCGGCACAACTACCTCTGCATTCAATTGTATAAACTGTATTTATTCATTTGTTTAACTAGCATGCATACATTTTTTGTAACTAATAAATTGTACATATTAATTGTTGAGTAGTTGTATGTTGGTTTGGAACTGAACCTGTAAGCCTAACCAAACACAACATTATTGTTGTTGTTTCAAAAAGGAACTTTATTGGACCCAAGAAGAATTTACTTAGATATCAATTCACATATATAAGTTTACATGTGTGATTAAATAGATTATAGGAAAATGTCAAAGTATGTCTGTACATAAGTCACAAGAGAGTGGAATTACTTTTATAAATAGCAGCTGATTATGTTGATATAATTCAGTGGAATAATGTAGTTATTAGGCATTATGCTATGATGCATGTGTATGAAATTATTGTGAAGCAATTGTATAAGCATAAATCATTTTCTGTTTAAGAGGTAAGGCATTACAATTCTGAAAGGGTCAAAATATAATGTGCCTATAATGAAGCATAACATTATAGATCTCAACTCTTATGTTATGTTGCACACATGCAAAGTGAGTGAGAATCAAGTGTGTATACAAAGATTAATGACTATTAAAATATATGTATGTGATACATATACTTATACTATATATATATGTACTTAATTACAAATACATAGAATATGCTGGAAGTTTATACTGTATGATGATTCACAATTGGGATAGTTAGTGTGTTGTGATGATTCACAATCTGGATAGTTAACATGTTGTTATGATTCAGTGGATTAGTATCTTTTTTTGTATCTGATGTGCAATATTTGTGGCTTCAAAGTTCAATGGAGATGATAGACTGATTAGTGGCAGATTTTTTTTAGATTGCTTGTGGTTTATTTATTATGCTGATTGATGGTTCTGCTGGTTATAAGGTTATTTGTTAATTGGGGATCAAGTGCAAAGATCATTTGCTAATCCAGATTTTTACTGGTGATAACTTATTACAGAAGGCAGAGAGATGTCTTCTTGTTATTTTGTGTTAAAGTGAAAGTGTCGTGGATACACTAGAATCTATAAAGGGTAAGCACAGCTGCACAAACTGTGAGAATTGGGGTTTCATAAAACCCATAAATAAACTGTTGAATTGATATTTTGGACTGATTACATGTGCTGTACATATTTTTTGCAAATCTTCTATGGCATTTTATTCAATTCATGATCAGCAACATGGTTTATGTTAAGAGCATCAGTGGTCTAATCACAGGTAACATCTATCTGGCTAAGGTCATTCTTAGGGATCTATTTCCTCCATTTTTTTTCCTTTTTTGACAGCTGGTTTTTTATTGGGAAACCTGTACCTCTTTTGATTTTGGTTGTTGTTCTTTTAGGCAGGAGGTATTGAGATATTGTATTTTTAATGTGTGATACAGTTTTATTGCTTATTACTTGTGGGTGCTCAGGTTTGGTGTGCTAGTTTACATGATCTTTACTGTCAGAATTTGATTGTGATGCATTGTTGTTAATATTGGTTGTAGGATGAGGCATGCCAGTTGATTTGTGCAAGTGATTCAGAGCCATTTAGGCAGACCTGATAGCATTTTCAGTTTCATCTTTCGTCTTCTTTATTGAGAGGTCAAATATATATGTCATTGTCTGTGGTTGTGGTTTCTGCATTTTTTGGATTGTGAATGAGGGCTGAATTTCTGTTGTTTATCTGATTTGTATATGTAGTTTTATCTTGTTGGTTGTAATTGCAGCATTTGGGTTGCAATGCAGTGTAGAGCAAGATGGCCATCTTGGCCACAGGAGTAGTATTATGACTTTATCCTGATAATATAGAGGCAAAATATGGCCATCTGGTCTATAATTTGTATAGGAATGTTCTCAGGATTGGTATTGAGGTTAAGCTTTAATTTAAAATCAAAATCATTACTATAGACTGGAATAGGTGTGTCTCTTAGATATGTTGGATTGAAGGTTATAACTTTCCCAAATACCTCTATCATTCTCTTAAAAGTCTTGAGCAGAGCAACTGAGATGAATTTTTTAGTATCCTGGTGATACAGCTCTGACAATTCTGATCTACTATAACCAATGTGTAGTTGTCCTATTATGTAAATTGAGTTTGAAATCTGTCTTTCTGGTATGGGTCATAAACTTCAATACCCATATATCTCAGATTGGAGTGGTCTGCAATTCACAGTACTATATCCCATAGTTCATGCAGTGTTAAGCTTTATAAAATAATCAGAAAATGTATATAGTGTTAAATTTATGTACATGATGGATATTATGATAGAATAAGGGAAAAGAAATCTTTTGAATGAATTAAGAAGTCAGCTCGGAATGGTGTTATTGAAATTGCTCCCGACAATTTGTAATTCTTCTGCAATTCAGTAAGTGGGAGGAAGTTCTGTTGCCATGAACTTTAAATCAAGTGCATTAATATCTCATTGATTAATTTAAATCTATTTGTTGTTATGTTGGTAGATAA